>CM048749.1:372735307-373335307 GCA_026315105.1 Locusta migratoria | reverse complement strand
TAACCAGTAAGAGAAACAATAGTCTTTAGTAATCACAACACTAAATAAGAAGTAGAAGTCGGGGGGGGGGGGGGGGGTTCGAATCCCCCCTCGGGCATGGATATTTGTGCCGTCTTTAGTATTAGCTAGTTGATAAGTAGTTTGTAAGTTTAGGGACTGGTGACTCCGTAGTTAAGTCCCATAAGCTATACAAACATTTGATTTGATTTGTAGAAGTCGTTGCTTTAGAGGAAAGAGGAGATATGCATTCGAAGAAGAGGAAATGCAACGTCATGAAGATGAAGAAGACGGCGACGGTTACTGTAATTTTATATGTGGATAAATGTGACAAAACTAGGTGCTCTGAGGAAAGTGTAACACCCAAAACGCCAAAAACGCCCACGAATATGTAATAAAACTTGTACCTGGTCCAAGGAGTCTTGTGTATTACACATCTAGTGACAGTATTCAATGAAATTATTGGAAAAATAAATGTCAAGTATTAAAATTTGTTTAGCTATTAATTAAAAAGCAAAATAAACATATTAATTTTAATACGAAGGATATTAAGGCAGTTCTTCAACGGACAGGACATGTTTTTTGCGTCACGTTTGTACTTGGTGCCCCATACTTGTGTAAAACGTAAGGTACTTTTCAGGTTTCTTATTGATACTAAAGTCACATTGTAACAGACCTGTACAGGGCAGGAAAAGTGAGGGCTCCAGTATTAAAAAGAAATAAGATTACCTTAGAAACAGGAATAACAAGTAAGTTTTTGTTAGCAGTAGTTTTCTTTCTTGTAATTGGGGTATTTTTCTACTGGAACCTTATTCCGCAACACAACCTAATGTTCCAGCACACGTACGTAGCGTATACGAACTGCGGATACCCGCCACAGGAAGGTACTCAGCACCGCTCAGGAAACTGCCTCGAGTGCAGCGCCGGTGGCACTGGCACGCGACGCCATCCGTCGCTGCTTCAGCGGGACATTGTTTGTCCAGATGGTTAACGCACCTGAAAGGATGAAACCTAATACCCTCATCATTTACTAAGTTTTTGCTGTAACAGCTGTCGAATGGACTGCCACCTTTGACAAATGGTAAGTTGGGAAATAGACAATAAGAAGAAAAAAGGAGAACTTTATTAATCTACTATAACATGAACGTCACATTATTGAAGATGTCAAATACGAGCAGCTCTGAAACTACTGAGAGTACTATATATATATATATATATATATATATATGTGTACAGTAGGTTTCATTAGGTTGCCATAAAGTGAACCAGCTGCTATGTGAGATTATTATTATTATTGTTATGATTATGAGTTTATTACCAGTAAGTTCGTCGCAGATGACATTTGTGCATCACACACGTGTCGCCCGCCGCTAGCCGCCGGCCTGCCCGCCTCGCCGCCTCTTGTGCAGCTCGCCCAGGATGACGTGGCGCCGTACACGCGCTTGTTGGCCGCGGGGCTGGCCAGGAGGTCCCTGTGGCGCAGCCGCAGGCGCGGGCGCGGCATCTCCATCTCGTGGCAGTCGCGCACAGCGCCAGGGTGTCCTGTGGACGACGTGCGCCACGTCTCGTAATTCACAGCTCCTCCTAAACCACTGGACCGGTGGCGACCAAACTCTCCGTACACGTCTTCCTCACGGGGACAGAACCACCTACGACATACGGTCGGGATATTAAACGTAACGAGAGGCACCGGGATTCGAACCCGGGACTTTCTAAGTAAGCGCCTTAGACCACTCAGCTAACACAGCGTCACACGGACCGTCTTACAGCAGGTCTGCCTCCACACCACATACTTCAATTCTGCCTCGTGTTCCCCGAGAAATGCGTATGAACTTGTCAGGGCTCTCCTGTATTGGAGTAGCACCCTAGCGAAGAACGCTGTGTTAGTAAGTAGGGGGTCGCGGGTTCGAATCTCGGCCGCAGCACAAATTGTAATTCGATGCCTCTCCTTATGTTTAATACCTTTGCTATAACGACAGAATGTTGTCTCGAGGAAATGTATTATTGTTGATATAGTCAGGAGATATGACGCTGTAAACAATGACATTCGAGGAAAACGACCGCATCGTGCGACAATATTCGACATCTGCTCCTAAACTAATGGATTTATTTCAACAAAATTTGATACGTATATACTTTAATGTTAGAAATCATTTGGTATGGTGGCCAAAACTAGCTACGATACAGAGTTCATACGACATCACGTCATAAACAATGCGGCCCTTGATAACGTAATTTTATTTTATTCGTCAACTGCTTCAGAATGAGAGCACTTTATACATAATTTCAAAACTGTTCGAACCTTTTCTCTCCGACAACCCCAAGAAAATGGTGAAACTAAAAACGGCTATGGCTTACTACGTTTCCGGTTTTCTACAGCATTTGCCATGGCGTTACAAGTCATTACTTACACACGATAAATTGTATTCACGAGACACTTCACAGACAGTACAAATACATACCACTGAATGTCCTTTCGATCTTATATCACAGTTCAACATATATTTCATGACATATGAAGTCATAAACAATTTGGCTGATGAAAAATCGCATCAATATGTATGAGGTTTCTATTTCTCACGTCTTTATTACTAAGACGGCACGCTTTCAAGATTTTTTTTTTTTTTATTTTGGAAAAGTATCTTACGGTTGTAGTGATTTACACTATCGATATCAGTATATTTCAGTCGAGTATTATAAACAATATATCAATATATCGAAATCAAAATGCCAATACGTGTACAGTTATTTTTATTGCATTTTTTCCATTTTCTATAAACTTTTGAAATTTTTCTTTTGAACTTCAACTGAGAAGACAACAATAGCAATTTTTCCTTAGATTTTGCTTTTGATTTTACACTTACCGAATATGAATGCACTAATACTCTTCACCCAGTAATTTACAATTTAAGAAAGTAAATGACTCTACAATGACAGTTACCAAATGAGATGTGTGTATTTGAAACCTAGTATCCAAAAGATGAAAACGCATGCTTACCTGCCAGATTTCAGATGTGATGATTCTCTATGGAACACTTTAAAGTTACTTCTTTCAGGAATTACACTGTATAACATATTTATGAACTTTCCTATATCCGAGCAAAAAAGCCCATTTCAAGTTGACAAATCAAGAAAGTAAGGTATGAGACGTTAAATGGAATGAAATAATCTATGACACTGTGTCATGTAGACAATTGTTAATTATCAACACAAGAGTCGAGCAAAAAACTGTAATACAAGCCCTTTATATGAAAAAATCATGTTATTGACATACAAATGCTGACATTAAATGTTTTTCCTTAAATTCGTGCTGTGCGGCGAATAGACACCCTGACGACTTGTTAGTGTACACGACGTCTAATAATAAATCAGTACTTAAATACACAGCTTTATAACCACCCATATATTTACAGTGTAAATCCAATATTTTTGTGGGACGATACATAGATACTCTCTTCTTCAAAGTATAGAAAAGTATTCTATATAGCGACGACCGAAATTGGTATAGTTTCAAATATCTATGTAATGGTAAAATTCAAACTGGCAATGGGAAGAAAAGTGTTTCTGAAAAAGAGAATTTTTTAGAATATTTATTTCAGAGTTAAGGACGTTTTTCTGAAGGCAGTTGCGTGGAGTGTTGTGAAACAAGGACGATAAATATTTCAGAAATGAAAAGGAAAAAGGCTTTTGACATGTGGTGGTACAGAAGAATCTCAAGATTAGGTGGGTAGATCACGTAACTATCATGGAGGTACTGAGTACAATTGGATGGAAAGGAATTTCCTGCATACCTTAACTAAAAGAAGGAATAAATTGGTAGGGCACATTCTTAGACAAAAAGTAATTGTCAATTTAGCATTCGAAGGAAGTGTATGGCGTAAAAATCGCAGAGGGAGACCAAAAGATGAATTCAGTAAGAAAATTAAAATGGACGTGTGTTGTCGTTCTCACGAGGAGGTGACGCATAGAGTAGCGTGGAGAGCTGCACCACGCCGATCTCCGGGCTAGGACAGCGACAACAACTGAACATCGACAGCCCTCAGCTGCATGGCTGTGCGAAGAAACGCCTCAACTGCTGCGTCTCTGGGCACCCGTGTCAACGCTGTAGCAGGCAGTTGCGCAAAGCCAGGACACAAAACGGCCGTATCCGAAAGGAGAGATAAAGCGAGCTGGCGAGATTATGCGACACATGAGCAGCTTTCTGGACACCACAGCATTCGATGTCAACGTCATTCACTAATATGGGAGCCGACAACACAGAAGACGCAATACCGTCCCATCACAGAAGCAGGCGGCAGCCGGGGTCAGTTTTGGGACCATTGCTGTTTCTTATTTATATAAATGATATGCCATCGAGTATAATAGGTGAGTGTGAAATATTTTTGTTTGCTGATGATACCAGCTTGGTAGTGAAGGATGTTGTTCGTAATATTGACACAGTATCAAATAATGCAGTGCAAGAGATAAGTTCACGGCCTGTAGAAAACAAGTTAATGTTAAATCAGAGTAAAACTCAGTTTTTACAATTTCTAACTCATAATTTGACGAAAACTGAAATTTTCATTAACATAATGGGCATATGATGAGACTGCACAGTTCATATTTCTAGGTGTTCAGATAGACAGTAAGCTGTCGTGGAAAGCCCATGTTCAGCATCTTGTTCCAAAACTAAGTTCTGCTATATTTACCATTAGAACAATAATAATGATTTTTCAACACGAAAATTAGTCTACTACGCTTACTTTATATCCCTTAATGATACTCGACTGATACTAAAGGACATTTTTGCCTCAGAAACGGGCGGCTCGAGCAATATGTGGTGTAAGTTTACGGACGTCATGTCGACCCCTTTTCAGTACTCTGGGAATTCTGACACTGGCGTCACAACACGTTTTTTTTCTTTAATGTCGTTTGTGGTTCATACTATCAGCTTATTGCGACAAGTTAGTAGCTTTCACATACTAGACAGAAGTGGAATCTACATTTGCATCACACCGCCTTGACACTTGTGCAGAAAGGTGTGCAGTATTCTGGAGCATCCATTTTCAATAAGCTGCCACGAGAACTAAGGGATCTTAACACTAACCCACACGCTTTCAAATCTAAATTGAAAAGTTACCTCATGGCTGACTCCTTTTATTCTCTCGAGGAACTCCTAGAAAAGTTAAACAATCAAGCTAATTCATTTTTTTTCTTTATCGATTTTTTTAACCTTGTCTTAAGACTGTGGCGTGCATAGCACTACTTAAAAAATTTCTGTTGCAATTCTTGTGTTAAACTATATGTATTGACTTGTTCCCTGACCATGGAGTCTTACTACTCAATTAGGTCCTGAGGAACAGAAAACCCTATTATTATTTTCAGATGGGGCTACTGCGAACCAGTGAGCCAGACAGCGGCACCCTGCCGGCAGGTGAGACAGTGCAGAACAGAAAGCCGCCTGGCACACGCTGTGTACAGTAGACTAACCTTGACTGCCAGGTAGCTCAGCAGCTTGAATAAGACGTGACAGACTGTTTTCCAGCCTGTGAGTCTTCTAAGAATGAGGGAGACGGCCTGAAATGCGAAACATGGCAGGGACAACCAAAAACTACGTGTTGTTGTTATGGTCTTCAGTCCGGAGACTGGTTTGATGCAGCTCTCCACAATACCCTATCCCGAGCAAGCCTTTTCATCTCCTCATAAGAACTACAACCCAGATCCATTTGAATCTGTTTACTATACGCGTCTCTTGGTCTCCCTCTGAGATTTTTACCCCACACACTTCCCTCCAATGCTAAATTTACGATTCTCCGATGTCTAAGAATGTGTTTTACTAAGCGATCCCTTCTTTTAGTCAGGGTATGCCAAAAATTTCTTTTCTCCCCAATTCTGTTCAGTACCTCTTCATTAGTTATGCGATCTACCCACCTAATCTTCAGCGTTCTTCTGTAACACCACATCTCAAAAGCCTCTACTCTCTTCCTGTCCGCACAGCTTATCCTCCATGTTTCACTCCCATACAAGGCAACACTCCATACAAATGCCTTCAGAAAGGACTTCCTTAGGCTTAAATCAATATTCGATCTTAACAATTTTTTTTCTTTTTCAAGAACGCTTTTCTACCCATTGCCATTCTGTATTTTATATCCTCTGTACTGCGACCATCATTTGGTATTTTACTGCCTAAGTAACAAAACTCATCTACCTCCTTTATTGCTTCGTTACCTAATCTAATTCCTTTAGCATCACCCGACTTTCTTAGTCTGCACTCCATTACCCTAGTTTTGCTCTTGTTAATGTTCATCTTATAAGCACCTTTCAGCACACTGTCCATTCCGTTCAATTGCTCTTCCAGGTCCTTTGCGGTATCTGACAGAATTACTATGTCGTCGGCAAAACGCAATGTTTTTAATTCTTCCCCCTGAACTTTAATTCCTTCACCAAATTTCTCCTTGCTTTCCTTTATAGCTTGCTCAATGTACAAATTGAACAACATTGGAGAAAGGCTACAACCCTGTCTTACTCCCTTTCCAACCACTGCATCCCTTTCATGCCCTTCGAGTCTAATAACTGCGGTTTGGCTTTTGTACAAGTTGTAAATAACCCTCCTTTCCCTGTATTTTACCCCTGCTGCCTTCGGAATTTGAAAGAGTGTATTCCAGTCAACATTGTCAAACGCTTTCTCCAAATCTACAAAAGCTAAAAATGTAGGTTTTCCTTTTCCTAATCTATCGTCTAAGATAAGACGTAAAGTGAGTATTGCCTCCCAGGTTCCTACGTTCCTCCTGAATCCAAACTGATCGTCCCCGAGGTCAGCTTCTACCAGCTTTTCCATTCTCCTGTAGATAATTCGTGTTAAAATTTTGCAACCATGACTTATCAAATTGATGGTTCTGTAATTTTCGCACCTGTCTGCGGCTGATTTCTTTCGAATGGGGATATTACATTTTTCTTAAAGTCTGAGGGTATTTCGCCTGTCTCATACATCCTACACACCAGTTCAAATAGTTTTGTCATGGCTGGCTCTCCCAGAGTCTTTAGTAGCTCTGAGGGTATGTCATCTACTCCTGGGGCCTTGTTCCGACCTAGGTCTTTCAGTGCTCTGTCAAATTCATCTCTCAGTATAGTACCTCCTATTTCATCCTCATCTACTTCTTCTCCCCCTTCTACAATATTGTCGCTAAGTTCGTTTCCTTCATAGAGCCTCTCTATATACTCTTTCCACCTTTCAGCTTTCCCTTCTTTGCTGAGAACTGGTTTTCCACCAGAGTCCTTGATATTCATAGAGCTGTTTTTCTTATCTCCAAATGTTTCTTTTATTTTCCTGTAGGCTGTATCTATTTTTCCCCTATTTATACATTCTTCTACAGATACCTATCTGTATCGTTGAGGCACGGAAGCCACCCCACCTCGGCAATGTCTGTGGTTCATGGGGGTGGAAGAACTAATTAAATCACAAAAATTAGACAATCCGGCAGTTACATCAAAGCTCCGACAAAAAAAAAGATACACATATATAGCATTACTAGATAGAAACCCAGCATTGTCCGGGTATTTATTTATTCCTGCCTTCAGTCGGCACTTCTCCTATCCCTTCTCTCTCTGTCCATCTCCTTTTTTCTAAAAAACGTGTTACAAATATTGGAGAATAAATAAGAAATAAGGCCGTCTCGCATAACGTACAAAATTATAAGTGCGGTATACAAACAAAGAAAGATAGTAATCAAAATATAAAAATGCGTACGATCTTATTGAGTTATTTATTGTAAAATTGTACAATTTTTCAGGTATGTATCCGTTTGTATAAGTGGTGTGCGGGGCGATTTTTCATAAAAGTCACTGTTTATGTGCTCATATCTCATGAACTACGTGTCGTAGTGTGATACAATTTCGGAGGTACATTCAGCCGTAGGTTTGTATACTGTCCGTAAAACTTACTGCGGCTTCCATTTGTAGTGTAGAAATTATAAACTTTAACGTCATACCGAATGCCCTAGTTGTAGTCTATGAACAGCAGTAAAGTAGTAAGCGAGAAACTTTTATCCTTTCACTATTTTAATAGGATTGTCAGGCAGAATAAGTTTAATAAAGGTTTGAAATTAGGTTTAAAGTTTGTTGTAAGACGCTAAGTACTGTTTTTCTCATTTAAAGTATTTATAACGTTTCGTCGCATTATGTGGTAGTTTGTTGCAACTGTTAACCGTGTGTCTTTTGTGTTCCTACTCCTGCAGCAATTGTCACGTCACTCGAGGGTTATGCGCACCCAGTTTGCTTGTAATCGGTCCAGTGGTTCAGAAGGAAAAGATCAGCATTGTCGCTTAATGCAGCAGTTTTCCGCGCATCTCATTGTTCGTGACGTCATATCTCGTGAACTACGCGTTGTGCGTGCTTCTTACACTGATGGCGACCGTCCTCATAGATTGAAGCTTACATGTACAAAATTTGAAAAAGGTTGGAAATAAAGTGTAGATTTTTATGCAATACGTACACAAAAACATACAGACAATCTGTTTTATATATAAAGAAGTAGTAGTAGTAGAAGAAGAAGACATGCCAATCACCAGAACATCAAATAGTACAGGGAGGGTATCACGGATCGTCACATCAGTAAACTCGTAGTACTCGTGTAACATGGAACCATTTGCAAACTTAATGAGGGAGGTATCAGGGTCCTCCAACGGCAGAAGACTGGCCATTCTCGCGGATGCAAACACACGCTCAGCGCTAGGCGGCCGTGCAACTGGTGCCATGAACGATGACGATGATGATGATGATTGGTGTTTTAGGGCGCTCAACAGAGAGCACATTCCACGCAGGTTTCCAGCAAGAGTGCGACGTGTCTGAGACGTCATCGTCTGATCTGTGAAACATATAGTTTTTACAAAAGAACTCATTCACCAAACATAATAACAAAAACGTTTTTCTCTCTATATCAAGAAAACCAATTAGTGCATACCTGCTGCACGTATCTACATCTACATCTACATGGGATACTCTGCAAATCACATTTAAGTGCCTGGCAGAAGATTCATCGAACCACCTTTATACTATTCATCTCCCATTCCATTCTCGAATAGCGCGCGGGAAGAAAGAACACCTGAATCTCTCCGTTCGAGCTCTGATTTCTCATATTTTATTCTGATGATCTTTTCTACCTATGTAAGTAGGAGTCAACAATATATTTTGGCATTCGGAGGAGAATGTTGGCTATTGGAGTTTCGTAAGTAGCCCACGCCGCAGCGATAAGCGCCGTTGTTGTAATGATTCCCATCCCAGGTTCTGTATCATTTCCGTAACGCTGTCTCCCCTGTATCGTGCCAATTGCGACGAGTTAGTAGCTTTCGCTCGGTGAATACTAGACAGAAGTGGAATCTACATTTGCATCACACCACCTTGACAGGTGTGCAGTATTCTGGAGCATCCATTTTCAATAAGCTGCCACAAGAACTCAAGAATCTTAGCACTAACCCACACTCTTTCAAATCTAAATTGAAGAGTTAACTCATGGCTCACTCCTCTTATTCTGTCGAGGAACTGCTGGAATAGTTATACAATTAAGCTAATTAATTTTTTTATCTTCTTCTATACCTATAAATGTGGATGTCTGTTCGGTGTACGTTTATCACGTTTGAACCACAAGACATAGATAGCTACAAATTTGTACAGTTACTAATGTCCACCTGGGGAAGGCTTTAGGCACGGTTTTATGGCGATCGGATAGCTATCTATCTATCTATCTATCTATCTATCTATCTATCTATCTATCTATATATATATATATATATATATATATATATATATATATATATATATATTAATGTGAATGTCTGTTCGGTGTACGCTTATCACATCCGAACGACAAGACACAGAGACTTAAATATTTGTACAGTTACTAATTTAAACCTAGGGAAGGTTTTAGGCACGGTTTTATAGCGATCTGATAGATATTAAGTAATTTGAAGAATATAACGCGAAATGCAAAACAATAATTGCTCTTTGAAAATTATATTTACTCTTTGAAAATGGTTTTATTGGTTGCATTGTTGCTTGAAGGTTGATAATAAAACGGTGGAGTATATTGCGATAGAAAGTTATCGGTGTCTATAAAATTCTACGTGTGTGTGTGTGTGTGTTAATATTTCGCTCTGCAGCGAAAACTACAGAACGCAAACGAATGGTGTCTGTGTGTAATTGTTGTCCGAAGTCTCCCGTTGTGCACCATAGCAGTTCCAGCCATGCCGATAGCTATAAGGGGGTGGAAGATATTATGGTTGAAAGTCGTCAAATTATAAAAAAAATTAGGACTTAAGGCCAGCGATGACGTTTGCGACTCTATAGCAAGGAGGTTACATATAGCGAAACGTGATGCCACCATAGAGTAGAAATATGGATGCCACAGACCATAACTTTGATCTATGCGTGCTACAATGTCTTCAGCTCTTTCTCTGTAAGGATAAGCATACAAATAAGGAAATATAAGAATAAATAAATAAAGCAGTAACAAAGAAATTTATTTTAATACATCTCATTAAGAAAAAAATCGATTTGACGTTTCGAGCATTACGTCAAGTGATTGACCTGTGATATTATTAGAATCATTATCGTTGAATTTCCTGATTGGATTCTTCGAAACGAGTGCAGTTTTACGTGTGATTTGATCTACACTACTTACTTTCCGGATAAGCGGTAAGTACATAGACTTCTGCAATCTGATAGGAATATTTTTCAGTTCCTTCAAAACCAGTTTCATAGCACACTACTGAAAGATAGCTTATCTATTATAATCAAGCAACACGCGAGCGGAGCCGCGGGTTTAAGCTAGTTATTGATAATTTTAACAGAGCTCGGATAAAGAAGAGGAGAGAGTGCACGATGTCGTTCATATTGAAGTGCGTGAATCAGAGACAATGTGAGTTAGAGGTTTAGGCAGAGGATGCGGTCGTGCAGCTTTCAGCAGCAGTAGCAGGCGGTGGGGGAGGCACGGATGACATCAGAGGAAGGACGGAGGCTGGCCTACATATATACAAGTGCCCTTACCTCCTTATGTACTATGTTGTCTTCCAAGCCGTATATAATTTTCTACCGCGTTTTGATCATCTCGATATTGTAGTTGGGTGGCTTATCTTTGCCATATTTTTCCAAGTTCAGGAACTTGTAGTCGAACTTGGAAAATTCTCCTCCTACAAAATAAAAAAGTGTGAACAATAACATGACACACAGCATGAAAATATGTTATTAAGCCAGTTATTAAGAAGAGCATTGAAGCTGATAAAAGCAAACAGAGCACATACGCACGCTATTTCCTGTTTTATTATACACGTTGCACACACTGTGCAGCATCACTAGTAGGCTTCTGGGAATTGGTTGCGGGGTTCCTTGGAAACTGCAACAGTAATCGCCTTCAGCTCGATCCGCTTCTTGTGTACAAGCGCGGCCGCCTCGACGGTGCCTGGCATCAGACTGTGTTTGCACTCGACAGCTCGTAGACAATAACAACCCGAGGATGATTTACAAGTAACAGGTAACTGCACTTTGGACAATGACAGACAGCATCAAACGCGATATTGCACTTGAACCAGTTGAGGACGGCTGACCGCCCCCCCCCCCCCCCCAGCCCCATCTGGTGGAAGGTCGGCTAAGTTGACGAGGAGTCAAAGGTGAGCAGTTCTGAATTTCTCCGGCGACCAAACAGCTGGGGCCACGTGGCTACTGCTTCCCTAGCGCGCTCTGCGGGCGAGTCTGTTCAAATAGAGCCGCTTCATCATTTTGATTTGGTGGCAACAGAGGCTCGGAAGTGGATGCTGTTTATGTAACAATTCCTTCAGCGGTTTGAATACGTTTCATGCAAGTAACACTTTTGCTTCCTCTTAAACCTCGTGGATTTACTGATGTTATAATAACGGTGTAATGACTTCATTGTGTAAGATTGTGTGCATGTAAAAGTCTATATCCAAAATGTGGAGTGCGGTTAAGATGGAGAATTATGCAGTTATAAGGACGACAGGGTAACATAATCACTGAGAGAGGCAGCGCAGTGTGGATGAAATGGTATGATTGTTAAAGGCGTCGCTAAAAAGTTCCCTGAAGCTACTTTAGGTCAGTGGGTAAAAAAATGATGAAGTTGGCTCTGCTCATTGTACGGCTTAAATTACAGGGATGCAAAAGAGGAATGTTGCGCTTGTGTCTATTTTGATAAGTAGATAAGCATCAATAAAAGACTATTTTCTGAATAAAATGTTCATTTGGTCATCTTACCCTACCTGCAGGGCAAGTCGACGAATGGTACTATCACTAACAAAGACAGGTCTAGCTAAAAAATGTTCACTCTTAGGAAAGGTTAAGAGCTTTATTGCAAAGGACATACATTAACCAATCGTTTTTCCATAGATAAAATATCTGATTTCAAGGTAAGAGCCAGAAAAAATATAATAAACGTTGATGTCGCCGTCTTACCCGACTATCTCCTTTCCGCTGCCGCCTACGAATTTTTAAAAAAATTCTAACACGCATATCAAATTAAATGCGACGTCGTATGTATTTGCATTATCAATTTTCCAGAAATAACATTTCGTTTTCTCCTGGAAATCGCCAGTGAGTAACAGCGGCTGTCGTGCTGTTCGTAACTGACCTTTAACAATTGTTTAAACAATTACCTGTTACGTGAAATATTTTGAATGGAACTATGTTTACAGTAACAATTTCCGAGAAAAAAAAATAAAAACAAGAAACCTTTTTCGGATTTCGTTTGTGACGTAATGCCTCGGAACAAACCTTTGTAGTAGATGAGACATTAGTAACTGATAGGCTTAGTATGGTAAATCTATTTAACAAGTACATTATATCTGTTACTGATAGTATGGGATTGTCTGGGTCAGTGAATAATGCCCCTGAATATTTGAAACTAGTATTTACAAATAACTTCACGTACATGAATATGTCACTCACTTCACCACAAGAAATAACTTCCATAATAAAATCTATAAAACAAAGCATTCTAGTGGTTACGATGAAATATCAACAAAGTTAATTAAAGTGTGTTCTTGTGAACTTAGCACAATTTTAAGTTAATTGTGTAACCAGTCTATTATAACGGGAACATTTACTGATTGGCTAAAATATGCCGATATTAAACCTCTATTCAAGAAGGGGGATAAAGAGATACCACCAAACTACAGACCAATTTAACTTTTGCCAGCATTCTCAAAAATTCTAGAAAAGATAATGTACAAGCAGCTTCTCAACTACTTAACCTCATATGACATATTGTCTAGAACACAGTTTGGATTTCTAAACGTTACAATATCGAGAAGGCTGTTTACACTTACAGTGAGAATGTTATTAATTCATTAGATAATAAATTGCAAGCAGCAGGTATTTTCTGTGATTTGTCAAAGGCATTTGACTGTGTGAACCGTAACATCCTTTGAAGTAAATTAGAATTCTATGGGATCACGGGAAATGCTGCTAAATGGTTCAAGTCGTACCTCACTAACAGTAAACAAAGGGTGTCAGTGCAAGTGACTAGTGAATTAAGCCAACAGTCATCATCGAATTGGGAAGAAATTACATGTGGTATCCCACAAGGATCCGTTTTAGGGCCATTGCTTTTTCTTGTGTACATTAATGACCTCTGATCAGTTACACTACCAGAAGCAGAGTTCGTTTTGTTTGCAGATGATACAAGTATTGCAATAAAAAGTACGTCAAACATAGAAAGCTCTGCTAATGACATTTTCATGAACATTAAAAATGGTTTAAAGCCAACTCTTTGTCATTAAACTTTGAAAAGACTCACTACATGCAGTTCAGAACATGTAAGAGATTTCCCACCAGCATATGCATTAAGTATGAAGAAGAGGAGATAGAAGAGGTTGACAGTATTAAATTCCTGGGATTACAGCTTGATAATAAATTTAGTTGGGAGGAGCACACCACAGAACTGCAGAAACGACTCAACAAATCTGTATTTTCAATACGAGTGTTATCAGACATAGGAGACATAAAAGTAACAAAGCTTGCATACTTTGCTTACTTTCATTCTCTAATGTCATATGGTATAATATTTTGGGGTAACTCTTAAAGTCGGTCAAAAGTATTCAGAGTCCAAAAGCGTGTAATACATATTATTTGTGGAGTAAATTGATGGACGTCCTGTAGAAGCCTCTTCAAAGAACTGGGTATATTAACTACTGCCTCTCAGTATATTTATTCCTCAATGAAATTTGTCCTAAATAATATACCCCTTTTCCCAACAAACAACTCAGTTCATACATACAATACTAGGAATAAAAATGATCTACCCAAGGACTTAAAAGCACTTACTTTAGTTCAAAAAGGGGTCCACTACTCAGGTACACACATTTTCAATAATTTACCATCAAGTATAAAAAATTTAGCTACAAATAAAGACCAGTTTAAGAGGAACCTAAAAGACACTCTAGTGGCCAACTCCTTCGACTCCATTAGTGAATTTCTAAAGTGTACCAAATGGTGCAAGTACTCATACTATATTAGTATTATTATTAGATAATCAGCTAAAATGTATGAACCTGTATTTATATTACTAATATTATCTATTATTCAACTTGTAAATTTTGTTTCTTGACATGTTCCACATCCACAAGGATCTCCTCAACATGGATCTACGGAACGAAAAACTAATCTAATCCTTGCTGCTCTATTTTGGGTTGCCTGATTTACATTTAAACTGCGATAGCCTACGTTTGCATTAACAATATCCGGAACAACATTTCGTTCTCTGTGAATCGTTACATTTCAGTTTAGGTAACTAAATACGTTGAACCTTAATTGCAATCTGTATGGAACGCAATTTTTGCACGCAAATATAGACACGGTATAAAGAAACTCGTTGTAATGCTACAGGTTTGTACTCTAAGTGCTGAATTACTTATATTGCAAACTAGATATATGCCCGTGCTTCGCAACTGTTGTTAAAGGGGGACCTGTGTGTAGCATTGTTTTTTTAGGGTCCGGGCCTAGATCAGCAGAAACAGAATCCTTATTGGACCCTCTGTCAATTAACTCAGATGTCATAACCAAGATGTCAAATTTAAGTAGAAGTCATTGTCGAAAACGATTAATGTTCATAAAGTTTTTCATACAAAAAGTGAAATTAATTTAAGTCCGTACTCTGGAACGATGTATATTCAATGTTAGGTTGTGTTCATAAAATTAAGACTGCGGTTTCGAATTCTCTGTTTGGCGTAAACTTCTGAAAGCACTTCTGTTATTGAGACGAGAAATAGTAATAATAACAGCGCCATGTATTGGTTCTTTGGTGTAGTACTAAACTGTTTATCTCACAGTAAGTGCATGCTCCATTATTACTATGTTGCAGTGTTGCACTGGGGACAATGTAGTTATTCTGTATGCAGTGCTCTCTATTATCGAAAACTCGACGAATGCTGAAAGTCTGGTAATTAAATCAACATAGTAGTTCACGTCTATTTAAGCAAGACGTCATGGTGGTGTCAACGTGCGATAAAGTAAGTCTTGGTAATCGTTGAAGGAATGGCGTCAGCTGGTCGTCTGTATAGAACTTTCCATGAAATATAGTATTTTCAGGGAATTGTCTAGACTTGTTAGCAGCATCGCCCACTCTTTCAGCTAATACATGTCCCCACGTATTAAAGCACGAAGTTGAAATCGACCTTGTGTAATAGAACTATGTATTCAGAAGCCAGATTATAATCTAAGTACAGTTGTCTCTGCAAAAGAAGACGTCTTTATCTTAATGTAGTCCGTGCCAAAAGTAAGTAATTACAAATTTTAATCACTATATTGTACCGAACTATTATGAAAGCAGAAAGGTTTCTGATGAGTTTGTGGCTCGCATGTGTATAATATCTCTAGTGGCAGGCACAGAGCAGAAATATCTCTGGATTGAGCATTCAGATGTGGAGAACAGATTTTGTGTCCTCAACAGAAAGATAGAAATGTCTTGTGATATTGGGAAAAATCTATTAATCGCTGACTTTATCTTGGTCCATTCTGTGTTCGGTTAAGACGGATAACTATGTGTAAATGGTCCTTTTAGCGACGCTTCCTCAACTTTCTTGTTGCTTCTGTGACACCTTTATTTAGATGTTATTTCATGTTATGTGGTTACTCTGCTAAAAGGTGGGGCTTCTTTGTGGCCAATATGGTACAATCCAATATCACGTGGTAATTCCATCTTAATGTTAAGATCCACAGAACTCAATGCTCACTCCATAGATATTTCTAACTCTGTGTACCATTTAGTGGTTATACCCGTCGAAAGATGCTCTTCTTTTCTTTCCATGATCTCGCAAAGCTTATGGGATACAGCTAGGAAGAAATAATTTTTTTTGCCCTACCTGGGTTAAATTTTAATTGTAGTGGCAGCAGTTTAGTTTGCTATCGTTCGAAACGAACTATTCGCTTTAGGAGGATGAATAAATTACTGAGCAGAACTGCATAAATTAATTTCATCGTGAACATTAATTATTCACCTCATTCTACGTGACTGATTTTTGAAAACGCATTCAACGGCCGTTGCCAACATCAGCACACAAGGCCGCCGCCGTAAGTAAAATTTTACCCCTTCTTGTAGTGTATTACACCATAGTTATGAGAATGAAAAAAAAAGGCAGGAACGCCATAATTAGTTATTTGGTGTACTCTGTAACTAACGTCGCCTCAGTTTGTCCCTTCCTGTACCATGTCGTTTTCGAGTATTTCTCAACACAAAGCACTCAACATGCAATGAGGATACACCGCAATCAAAAAGGGAACTACATAAATTCGATTTTTTTTTGTAAAGAATTAAAACATCTATAGACGCGAAGGAACGTCGTTATGTTTTAAATTCAAAGAAGAACTTTTTTTCTTTCCATGGCATTGCCAGACATGTGGGATACAGCTAATAATAAATTATTTGTTGTCGTACCTGGGTCAAATTTTACTTGCAGTGGCAGGGGTTTAGTATGTTTACGTTGGCAACGAAATATTCGCTTTAGGTGGATTGTGAGATTACCGCCCAATAGAAATACTGGTAATTAATAGCATTTGAAATTAAACAGTATGAAGTTCACTGCAAACATTGACCATGACAATGCACTAAATGTTACACATTCTTAATCTTATTAATTATGGTAGCAATGTATGTACGCAGTTGGGTGACAACATTTATAGTTAGGCCAAAGGTAGAAATTCTCCACGTTGAGATTTGCTGTGTGCTTGTAGCTGACGGGAGGCCAGCGAGCAGGCCGACGTTGGTGGCTTGTTCCAGCTTAGAATTTTCCAGGTTCGTTTCCAGTGAGGGGAGAGAGGGACAATGGCGAGAACCAGGTGCAGTGCAGTGCACAGCGTGAAATAAAATATTCTAATACTACTTGCATTTGAAGTAATATGATGCAGTTAGGAACCTTTAGGGCCCTCATTACAAAATAGCCTGTTGACAAACAATACATTAGCTGATATAGTCACATCTGACGTAATATGTTTAACTGACAATGAAAAGTAATAAATTACCAATGAATACAAGACGGTTACACAACTAGCATGGCAATGTTTGTTTATAAAAGTAAATATATTAACTATTTCTCATTTTATTTTCAATTAGTCTTGTGTATTTTATCTTGAAATATTCAGTTAAATCACTTATCTGTGATATAAGAAATTGCACGATTGTAATAAATAGTGCAAAGGATGTGTATAGCAATATAAAAACATAAGAAATTTGTTTAATGTGTAATGTAATTATTTTGATTTTAAGTAAAGTTTTAGAAATGTATTGGCTGAGCGCTGTACGTTGGAAGTCGGTTAGAACAGCTCACAAGGGGAAGTTGATGACGTAGGGAAAAAACCCGGGCAGTTGGGCTTTTGGCGTGCACGCGCATGCGTGCGAGGCCAGGAAGTGACGAGTCGGGAGCAAGTGGGGTAGCTGGCCGGGCGGCGTCGCTCTTAATCAGTCGGTATGTGGATCTCCAGGTGGAGACTTTAGATTTTTGTGTGGCAATTGCCAAGTGTGGTTGCTCGTCATAGACTGCACCAAGTTGTATCGAGTGCTACTGTGTGTTGTGAATATTTAGCCGGTGGAACAAGGTGTGCATCGCACTAAAAGTGACTGTGTTTTGTTAATGTAACACGTGTCGTCGCATAGGCATGAACATAAACGGTGTTTGAGACAAGCACATGGTGTGAAAACAATTTGCGACAAATATTCATTTTGTCTGGGGGCTCAGGAGCTATAATTTCTTTTTTCGATAAATGTGTCGACACACAGACGTATCAGCCACAGGGTTCTAATATTGTGAAATAAACTTTCACGTGTTTTCAAAAATAGTAGTTTGTACACCCTTTTCTCTCATGAACTTGACTTTATTATGAATTTTTTTGTTAATAATATACCACAGCCTATTTATTCCATAATGCTCGCAGCAACAATACTGTATTCCCGCATCAGGGAGAACAGACCATGAGGAAAGAGACAGCGTGGCGAATGGAGATTTGTGTGTGGCGGGGGACGTGCAGGGAAGAGTTCTCTGCAGTCGGGCTGGTCACTGTGTCCTCGGTGGCGGAGTGGTCAACGCGTCTGCCCAGTAAGCAGGAGATCCCGGGTTCGAATCGCGGCCGGGCACATACTTTCATTCGCCACAGTTTGGTATTCCATCTAAACCTAATACAGCGATGCCATAAGATCGCAAATTGCGATTTATTTCATGTAGTTTTTATCCTCACTTTTCTGCCCTTGTAATTATTTCACTTTTCTGGGATTTGAGACTGGGCTCCATCCGTCTCTGTGAACGCTCCCAATCGCATGTTGCTCCACCTCAGTAGCTTCCTTATGAAATTCTACGCAGTTGTAGGGATTGCAAGCCGTAGTTAATTTTCGTTATTTTTCGGTAATTGAATTTATACATTTTTATCGGTTTTCGGGACCACTTGGGTCCGAACTCTGAGTTCAGGGGTTTGCAGTTAGTCACCTGAATTCACGCCGCTTCTCATAAAACCAGTGCCGAGATAGTTTACTCTCAGATTGCAACTTATGAGCCCGCCGTGATTTTGTGTAATGAATCCGATTTTCAACCACTTCACCTTGAGTTAAGTGCGATAATGTGACGTAGCTGTGTGTCGCCGTTAGCGTGTTTGCTCGCGGTCTAATCTAAATGCAACTTAACTTTACTATACTCACGCACCATCTTAAATCAGGCACGACAGACCAGAGCCATCTTCGCAGTTTTATTGTGTATTGTGCTGTGTGGTACCTCGGGGTTGCTCACTTTCGCCTACGACAGCGGCCCTGCTTCTGCCTCGCTTCAGTGCGTTGATTTTGGTGATTTTTGCTGTTGCATTGCGTGTGTGTGAGCGAGTGAGTGTTATTTGTAAATCCTTCTCCCAGTAGCGTTAAGTTGTATGTAATTTATATTAAATTCAATTCTGGGCATCGTCAGTATTAGTTCATAACAAAATTGATTCCCTATTTTGCTTGCATTCGACCAGAATAAACAAGTTCGGTATAATTTTGACTTGCCTATAAATTGTAGTTATCGAGCACCTTCCCTCTTTTATTTCATATTGTTTTTCACCACTTCTGAGAACAAGCTCAGCTGGAATCTTTTTGTATGTTTAAGTTCCATTGCGGTATAAATGTTTTTCATAGCCACCTTTATCGAATAACTTTAATTGTGGTGGCTTGTTTATTAATGCATGTGTGTAATTTCGTATGAGCTGCTACGAATATTGGCCACTGTATCGTTAACTTCCTGTTATTAGAATAATTTGAACCAAGTCAGTTCTCAATTTGGGCCAGGGAATAAGGTTTTGCAGCAGGGAGTAGCCGGTAGCTCACACGGATCTTTTGTTAATTTTACTCCTGAAATTAAGCTTTTTTTATAACAGGAAACTCTTATCTGAGTACCTCCTACGAGAATTAAGCTTTTATTTCGTACAGTGGCCCAGTTTCAATGTTGGCCCAAGGTACTCTCAGTTGACCCGTGAAACTCACGAAATTCTTATAGTACTCTTGGAGATTTGCTGTACTACACCATACTTATAAGCATAGTATACACATAAAACTCTCCTTCCTCTGATCCGATTTTGATGAAATGAAGCCTATGTTACTCTCCAAACTATTGTAAATTTACCTGTCGAAAGACATGGAAGTTCGTGTAGTGCTATTGGAGATTACCCTCAGCAGACATACACAATGGCTTTTAAACAAATGATTACATAATTATATCTTTATTTTCTCTGCCCGATTCGAATTATTGAAGCCTTTATGTAATCGCACGATATGCGCAAGTTACGTGTGAGAACCCTATGAAAATCGCGTCAAAGAGTTTAGGAGAGAAACGTATTCAAAGAAACAGACAGACATGACGGTAGTTGATAAAATATTTCAAATTATCATATTCCTTTTTCCGTGATCCGATTTTTATGAAACGGAGTCTATATGTACTCCAGAGCTACGCTCAAGTTACATGTGAAAACCCCATGCAAACTCATGCAGTAGTTTTGGAGATAAGTGGTTTTTAATAGTTGAACAAACAGCCGTGACGGTTACTGACAACATTTAAAATTACGATATCTTTCGTTTCCGTGATCCGATTTTGATAAAATTATGCCTACATGTTGATCCAAACTTTTCTCTTGTTTCCTGTGAAAACGGCATAAAAATTCGCCCATTAGTTTTGAAGATTGAAGTGAACAGCGAGAGGCCTACATTTACAGATTTATTATTAGTATAGATTACAATTTCACCCACAAATAATCTAAATGTAAGAGTAACTAGGGTGGCACACCCCTCCACCACTCCATCCACCTCCTCCCTAGAGGCCAAGGTCAAGGGCATTGTCAAGCATGGGCCGGTTCTGAGACAACCAGGTACTGAATAACGGGGAGGCACCCCCTCCACCAAACTGTCCTCTCCGTCCTCCCTAGGTCGAGCTCAAGGTCATCGACAGGCGTTGGCAGGTTCTGAGACAACTAGGTAATGAATACAGAGGTGGCACCCCCCTCAACCGCTTCGTCCCCCTCCTCATCCTCCCTAGAGGTGTTGGCAAGGCCGTCGACGGACATGGGCACGTTCCGAGTTAACTAGCTAATGAATAACGAGGTGGCACTCGCTCCAACACACTGTCCTCACTAGAGGCCACGGTCGAGGTTATCGACGGGCGTTGGCTGGTTCTGTGACAACAAGCGAATAAATAAAGGTGTGGCACCACCCTCTCCCACTCACCCCCTCCCTCTCCGTTTTAGAGGTCAAGGTCATAGTTGTGGCCCAGTTCTGTGACAACTGGGTCCGCTACTGCAACAAAGGTGAATAACAGGGTGGCACGCACCTCCACCACTCCCTCCCCCTCCCCGTCCCCCCTAGAGGTCGAGGCCATCGAAAGGCAAGGGCCGGTTCTGACACAACTAGGTCCGCTATTGGAACAATTTGGAGGCGAATAAAGGGATGGCACTCTCCTCCAGCACTCTCTCCCCCTTCTCCCTAGAGGTCAAGGTCAAGGTCATCGACAGGTATGGGGTGTTTCTGAGACAGCTAGTTAATGAATAACGGGCTGTCACCCCTCTCCACCACTCCATCCCCTTCTCCCTCCTCTATAGAGGTAAAGGTCAAGGTCATCGACAGTAATGGACCGGTTTTGAGACAACTAGGTAATGAATATGGACTGGCACCTCACCCATCACTCTGTCCCCCACCCCTACCTAGAGGTATAGGTCAAAGCCATCGACAGGCATGGGCCGATTCTGAGACAACTAGGTCTGCTACTGGGAATATAGGGAGGTGAGTAATGGAGTGCCACCCACTCCACCAATCGCTTGCCACCCCTAACTCCCTAGACATCAAGGTAAGGTCATCGACAGCCATGGGCCGATTCTGAGAGAACTAGCTAATGAATAACGGGCTGGCACCCCATCCACAACTCCTCTCACCTACCCATCGTCACTAGAGGTCAAGGTCATCAACAGGCCTGGTCCGGTTCTGAGACAACTTGGTCCGCTACTGGGACAATAGGGAGGTGAATAATGGGGTGGTACTCACCTCCGCCAATCCTTCCCCTTCCCCCTCCTCACTAGACGTCAAGGTCAAGGTCATGAACAGGATTGGGCCAGTTCTGAGACAACTAGGTCCGCTACTGGCATAATTGGGAGGTGAATAATGGGGTGACACCCCGTCCACCACTGCCTCCCCCTCCTCCCTAGAGTCAAGGTCATAGGCATGTTCTGAGAAAAAAAAGGTAATGAATAACAGGCTGGCACCCCTCCAGCACTCCGTCCCCATACCCATCTTCCCTAGACGCCAAGTTCGAGGTCATTGGCAGTCATGGGCTGATTCTGAGAGAACAAGCTAATGAATAACAGGCTGGCACCCCCTTCCACCACTCCGTCCCTCTTCCGCTCCTACCTAGAGGTCACGGTCGAGGTCATCAACAGGCACAGACTGGTCCGCTACTGGGACAATGTGGAGGTGAAAAATGAGCTGGCACACCTCTGCAACACTCCCCCACACTCTCCCTCCTCCCTAGAGGTCAAGGTAAAGGTCATCAAGAGGTTCTGAGAGATATAGGTAATGAATAATGAGCTGGCACACCCCTCTACCACACAGTACCCCAGTTCCTTGTCCCTAGAGGGCAAGGCTAAGGTCATTGACAAGGATGGGCCGCTTCTGAGACAAGTAGGTCCTCTACTGGGACAATAGGAAGATGAATAAAAGGATTGCTGCCCCCTCCACCATTCCCCCATTCCTCCCTAAGGGTCAAGGTCAAGGTAATCGACAGGCATTGGCTGGTTCTGAGACAACAAAGTAATGAATAACTGTCTGGCACCCCCCTCCACCACCCATCCCCTCCCCGTCCATTTTAGAGGTCAAGGTCAAAGTCATAGACAGGTGTGAGCTGGTTCTATGACAACTGGGTCCACTACAGAGAATGTAGGGAGGTGAATAAGGGGGTGGCACACCCCTCCACCACTCCCTCCCCCTCCCCCTCCTACCAAGATGTCAAGGCCATCGACAGGCAGGGGCACGTTCTGACACAACTACGTCTGCTACTGGGGCAATAGCGAGGTGAATAACGGGGTTGCACTCCCCTCTACCAACCCCACTCCCTCTCCCTCCTCCCTAGACATCAAGGTCAAGGTTCTGAGACAAGTAGGCTCGTTACTGGGACAATAGGAAGGTGAATAATGGGGTGGAACTCCCCTCCTCCACTCCGTCCCGCTACCCTTCCTCCCTAGAGGTCGAGGACAAATTCGTCGGCAGGCGTGGGCCGAATCTGAGACAACTAGGCAACGAATAACGGGCTGTCAAAATTCTCCACCACTCAGTCCTCATCCCCCTCCTCTCTAGAGGTCAAGGTCAAGGTCATTGACAGGCAAGGGCCGGTTCTCAGAAAACTAGGTCCGCTACTGGGAGAATAAGGATGTGAATAACGGGGTGTCACCCCCCTCCACCGCCCTTACGAGGGAGCTTTTTGGGACAACAGCGGTTTCTGGTTCAACCGTGACTAATTGATGTTTTATGACCCTAATTATAAAAAATTGAATGATTTATGACCATAATTATAAAAACTTTGATTTATTTTTGAGCCTAATTAATAAATTTGACATGATTAATGACTTCTACGATACCTCTTCCCCATCCCACCAGTCGCTAACCAAGAGACCCCTCCCCGTCCCACCACAGAGCTCCAGTTCTCGTTCTGGGAATCGATCCCGCGACCTCCGACCTCGGAATCCCCCCCACAGCGTGCGTGTTCCGAGTATTTTATATTACGTAGAGCCGTCGCTGTTTATATGAATAACTGACTGCCCCTTCCATGCAGAGCCACGACTCTATAGAAGAGTCTGGTTTCTATCATGCGATACGCCACAGACCGGGCGAGGGGCCGCCGACCGGAACTGCAAGTGTTTACAAAATAGAGCCTGCTAGTTGTCAGGTGAAAAGTCAAGAGCATACAGCCGGATGTGGCATGATTATTCCACTACAGTTATATACACATGGATCACAGTACATGTGGTATTTCTTAGGATTCTTGGTAGATTAGTAAAGAAACACGCAAATATTAGTGTACAAAATTATTACTACATTTTGTATACGGGTTTACATACAGAAGACAGATCTTTGTATATACATTTAGACCCTCCCCCCCCCCCCAAAAAAAAAAAAAAAAAAAAAAAAAAATAAAAAATAAAAAAAAATTGGTTCGTTAATTTTCGTTGGTGTAACTTTAATAATGTATAGTTTAATTTTTAACTTGTAGCTTAGATCAACATCAGAATCTTCGATCTCGTTCTCCAGCCAGTAATTCGACAGTAACTTTTCAAACTCCAGTGCGTATCTTCGTCTCTTCCTGTATTCCATCTGTAATTAACAGTTCCGGCAATTCCGGCAATTCTTCCAACCGAGAGCATTGGGCTAGCTTAATGTTGCCTTTTATTTCCTGCATAACACAGTTGTTAAAACATTCCACATCTTGCGTGTGCAATATCTTCTCTTATGTACCGTACTCATGTGGAATTTCTGTATGGAATTTGAAATTTACAATTTACAATTTTTGCAAATGAGTGGTCATTATATGTAGTTACTCCGTCAGTCTTAAACTCTGCAAACGGCTTCTCCGTTGCTAAATGTAGAACATCCAATCCACCGCATTTCGATACAATGTAAGAGGTAAAATTAAACTATCCGAATGTTCTCGTCTCGAAGAGTTGGCAGAAAGATCAGAACTAGTTGTTAAAGCCTTAAAATAGGTAGTCTACCGAAATAAGCAGAGATACGTTATGGAGTTCGAGAACGTACCTTCTTTGTACTTATCTAATTATTGGTTGGAGAAGGAAATAGAAGATTTCAATGTGGATTTAAACTACAAGTTAAAAATTAAGATGGACGTTATTAAAATCACGCCAAACCAACAAACAAAGAGTTGTTTTCTGTGTGTAAATGTATGCTCTCCATTGGAAAACATACAAGCAGTTTCTATTAAATCGGTAAAAACGTAGGCAAATCAAGGTCATAAATGTTTAAACAAAATTTCATACCGTTTTATTATTTTAAGCAACCCCACAACATGCTCTTCGCTTAGAATACATATTCAGCAGCCTACAAAAGTTCTTTTTTTTTCCAATGTAGTGCGTGTTACATAATTAACGGGACGTAGTTTAAACTTTTTGTATCTTGTATAACATCCAGTATAGTCTTTAATTTTTAGCTAAAATTTACATCTATGTCTTGCATTTATGCCTCCAGTAAGTTAAAGACTATACTGGATGTTATACAAGATACAAAAAGTTTAAACTACGTCCCGTTAATTATGTAACACGCACTACATTGGAAAAAAAAAGTTTGTAGGCTGTTGAATATGTAGTCTAAGCGAAGAGCATGTTGTGGGGTTGCTTAAAATAATAAAACGGTATGAAATTTTGTTTAAACATTTATGACTGGTGTACAGGTAATTCTTCCAGAGACGAAAGACCTAGAAAAGTCTATAAATTATGCTCTGACAGCTTTTAGTTTCAATTGTCTACCTGTAAATTACGTGGATATTCGTAATACTGACCCCAGCAAGGACAATATAAGTATTACGCAGAAGAGCTACTTTAAAGCAGGAGAAACATATTTCTCCCATTCCAGGACATTATTCTTCACATTACGGTCGGATGTGGACATCTCGAATTAGGTCTAGTACCTTATTCCACAAGTCCTAAGAAAAGATTAAATCCATCGAACAGACTTAAGCCTTCCCCCATTAAAAATCTAGATGGACTGCAGATGTTTTCTGTATGTAAACATGTATCAGGAAGGAATAGATATATTTACCACTACATTGCTGTTTATAACTATCTCCATACAAATTGTTTGATATCTGGAACTTGGTTATATTATTCCAACGTGGGATCTGTTTTACGATGAGAACATACCGCTGGCACTACACATATTTAGAGTGGAATGGTCATTTGTTTCTTGCAAAAATTAAAACACTATATGGAAAATTTTTGCATTGGTTTTCTTTACAGGGTGATAAGAATACCCGAAAATTGACAGGTAAATCTGTAGAGATTATGTTCTATCAGCGTTTAGTTTCAACTACCTACCTGTAAATTACACGGAGATTCTACATACTGACGCTAGTAAGGACGATATAAGTAGTACACAGAAGAGCTATATTAAAGGATGAGAATCACATTTCTCCCAATCCAGAACATTTTCCTCACAATGCGCTCAGAAACAGGTATCGCCGAATTATGTCTGGTACCTACATGAACCGTCGTTCCGCTAACAATATTTAAGAAGCATTCGTTTGCAAAAGTCGTAAACCTAGAGTTCCATAGGAAATAAAAGTTAAAGTCGCGAATGCTGCTCGTTGGGAGATTTGCACAGGAGGGAGGAGAGATGCTACTGCTGAAAGACGACCGTCTGTCGTCTTCCATATATTTTTGTATAGTTTCTGTAAAGTTATAATTTATTTAATGTTGTTAGATTATCATTTCGACTCCTTTCAAGGCTTGAGGAATAACATTTTTATTTCATGTGTTAGAATATTAGTTAATATTGCTAGGTTTTTCTTATTTTGTTATGTTAATAATTTGTTGCTAGATTAATTAATGTGGCATAAGTACGGCTTCTCCGCTACGCCACTGTCCCTGTGAGAATGTGCAGTTGTAAATTTTTTATTAGTTAATGACACGTTTCGCCCTTTAGCAGGGCATCTTCAGATTATGGAAATCATTTTATGTGCAGTTGTTTTACATTTAAGTGGGTGCGAGAATCTATGGCTGTCTGAATGTGGGTCATGATAGCTCGCTCTGCATCGTTCTCTCTGGCTCAGAGTCGATAGCTGCTGAGGTGACCAAAGAGGTTTCCACACCCTTTGGTTGTGGGCTAGTTAGCGGACCTACACCAGCGCGAGTGTACTCGCTCTCCGTCCACCACCGCTTGTTCAGGGATTTTCCAGTTTCCGGGCGTTTTCCCGCGGCCCGGTGGCCGCACGGCGATTCATTCGGTCCTGGTCGTCTGGTGAGATAGGATTGGTTCTGCTCTTGTTTCTGGAGATGGTAGCGTTTCATTGACTAGCACGTTTAACTCAGTTTCGTGAACTTAGAATCATTTTTTGGAATATTTTCTCCAATTGTATGCAGACATTTGTTCTCGTTTCTCAATTCAGTGATTTCCAATAGATAAACGCGGTGTGTGTGATTCTGGTTGCAGTTTGACAACGGCTTGGTATGTTAAAACCTTTTGTGATCATGTGGGGGTGTATGAACTCTGTGTGAATACTTTCTAGCTTTGTGGGGTCCGATTTCTAATAGGTGATATGTTGATTTTTCTTTCGCTTCTTCATGTCATTCTAAACATTTCTATGGTTTGCATGCTGTAGTTAATTTTCTTTATTTTTCGAAATCTGAATTTATTCAATTTTATCGGTTTTCGGAACCATGTGGGTCTGAGTTCCTACTTCCGGGGTTTGCAGCTAGTCACCTGAGTTCACGACACTTCTCACATAAACCAGTACCTAGACTACAATTTAAGAATCCACCTGATTTTGTATAATGAATCCGACTTTCAACCACTTCACTTTTAGTGAAGTGCGTTCATGTAACGTAGCCGTGTGTCGCCATTAGCGTGTTTGCTCGCGGTCCAATTGAGATGTAATTTAACTTGGCTATACACACGCACCATCTCAAAACAGGCATGACAGACAAGGGCCAGCTTCAATGTGTTTTTGTATATTGTGTTTTGTGGTACTTCCCACTTGCTGAATTTCGCCTACGATAGCGGCGCATGCTTCCGCCTCGTCTCAGCACGCTGATTTTGGTGAGTTTCGCTGTGGCATTGCGTGCGTGTGAAAGAATGAGTGTTGTTCGTGAATCCTTCCCCACAGTAACGTTAAATCATGTATAATTTATGCTGGGATTCGTCCACATTAATCTACGTAAGAGATGGATTTTATTGTATTAACAAAATTAGTTCCCCATTTTGCTTGTTTTCTATCTGAATAAACATGTTTAAGTTCAGCACAATTCGTAAGTTGCCTATAAATTGTAGTTTTAGAGCACCTTCCCTCTTTTATTTAATATTGTTTCACAAGTGCTGAAAATAAGATCAGATGCTAATTTTCATAAGTGTAAATTCTGTTGCGCCATAAATGTTACCTAAACACCTTTCTAAGGTAACTTTAATTGTGATGTCTTGCTTATGTCTGTTGTAATAATGTGTGAGCTGCTATGTATATTGACCACTGTAGCATTAACTTCCTGTTAATGAAGTAATTGAAACGAGTCAGTTCTCAGTTTGGAGAAGTGAACAAGGATTTGTAGCAGGGAGTAACCAGTAGTTCACACGGACCTTATTTGCTAATTTTAGTGAAAAAACAAGGCTCTTGTTAAGTAAAGTGGTTGACTCTTACTATTTCGAACTGAAAGTTAAAATTTAAGCTGGATGTTATTAAAGTAACACCGAACCGAATAAATAACGAACGGCTGTGTTATGCAGGAGAATCCTATTTCTCCCAGTCTGGAATATTATCCCTCAAAGTGCCCTCAGACATATTTATCACTGAATTCGGTCTGGTACCTATAGAAACATTGTCGTTCCGCATTGGTTATGGCTGATGCTGTAATCTACGAGGGGATGCCTGAGAAGAAGCATAAGTTCCCCAGCAAGAAAAGGAGGGACGCCGAAAGGGCGAAGGTCTTTAAAGAATTCCTGCAGAACCACAAAGCAGGACGAGTGCAGAATATAACAAGAACGAGCATGGTCACACAAACTGAGACCCTCACACCTGAGGTGGCTTCTCCTCTTACCTGGGGGACCTCCAGCCAACAAGAGCAAGGCACAAGTGGGGCACCTCTTGACTACACAGGACCAGTGCACCAAGGACATATATACTCGGTCAAGCTCCGAGGTACAAATCAATGACGTCAATATAAAATCAACGCACAAAGCTGGCAGTCGAAATGGAGGATCCTCCTCCCAAGAGGTGGCCGGCTGTTGCTCCCCAGAGAATTTATCCCAACTTCCAGTGGGCTCTGCAGCTCGCCAACCTCGAGTAGCCGACTGTCTTCACCGCCGCATCAGCCCACGTCGTCCATGAGGACGGCAGAAAGGTCACCTTTCTGACAATGGAGGCGGTAGACAGAATTCCTCTCAAGACAACGAGTCTGCCCACGGACTTTGGAGCTCTTCTACATCACAATGAAAAAGTGTTTCAGAGGAGGAGAGAAAAGTAAGACTTGAATAAAATTAACCGCCGGACTGTACAAGCTTCGGCAAGAATTGCGTTAGGTCACACCAAATCCTGACCTGACTGCAACATGCATACTTACTGTCTCCAGGAGCCCAACACCGTGGAAGGCAAACTCCCATTTGGGGTAGCCACATGGCAGGTTGTAGTGCCTGGGTGTCACCCAACGACTGCAACTATAATCTGCAACAAGACATTGCAAGTTATAATCCTATCACAGCTATCCAACGAGCACGGCAGCGCCATCGAAATACACTCCCCTGTGCGGTCTGTGTGCATAGTGAACATGTCTCTCCAATACGGGGATCTGGTCGACCCCTATCTGGAGCGTCTCACCCAGGTGATGCAGACGCTGTGTGGTCGAAGGGTGGCTGCAGTGTTGCCAGATGGCAGAGAGAGAAAATACCTACAGTCTCATAAAAATGTACCTACATTTTCCCTACTTTCTCCCTACCACCTGATTAAAGCCCCTACATCAGGGGCGTAGCCAGGATTGAGTCTGGGAGGGACTGAATCTAGGACTCTGCCTGGAGGGGGCGGGGGGGCGTGGCAATCATACCTCAAACTGATTTCTACGCCACTGCCCTACATTGAAGCTGCAACAGTATAATAAATGGAAAGGAAATCATATCTAAAAAGTAAAAAACGTTTTAGAATGGCTGAGGACTTAATGTAGGTTGATTGCAGGGCTGTATTGGAGGGAGAACGCGGGTGGACCCGTCACAACTTTTTTTCCAAGGTGTACCCCGTCCCCTAACTATTTTACGTGGAGAACATTTTCTTATTGTAGTAATTACCTTTCGCCGTTTCTGTAAATTCAATTAGCGTCTATTTTCAGTTATGACTCATAAAAAATGTTAGCGGTGATTCTCTGAAGTCAACTGAGCAATGATAAATGGCCCAGACAAACAACATAAAAAGGAACAAAGATCTTGAGGCGCGTCGGGTCTGAAAGCTCGATGTGAAATCGGGCCTGTACAAAAGGCACATGGGTCAGCACATTGTTGTGCTTTCAGTTCGCGCGCTTACAGTCCGATTGTTAACAGCAGCAATCGTTAGCCGCTGCATGGCCGGTGCGGGTATCGTCGTCCAGTTCTGTTGATTCCTTCCGTTCTGCATGTTACTTTTCCTTTTTAAAGACTGGTGTATTAAGTGAAAAGTGTATAAACTGTGTTAGTTATTGAAAGGTTTAATTTTTCACTATGTAACGCAGTAAAGTAGATTATTTCAGTAAATCTACTCCCGATGTTACAACAACAGAAGACAGCCTGGCCCGTGTGGTTCGAAAAAACGTGAAGCTGATGATGGACCATCTACTTCATATACAACAGTACCACCACAACAGCTACTGTTGAAGATAAGACAATCGTGCGAAGCAATTCCTTATTATTTGGATGTCCGAAACATACATAATTATCCTGTTTCTTGGAAGGACAGCACATGGAGAGAATTTAAGGCGAAATATAAGTGGTTAGTGTGTAAGGAAGGCAAGTTGGAGTACTCAGTGTGTAAAGATGTGCAGAATATTGGAGTGAGCAAATCACAGGGAGTGTACATTTCTAAAGAATGGAGTAGTATTTGAGTGGGTCCCGTTTGTGGTAGTAAACAAGCTCGGTTAATATCATTGAGAAAAAAAATCATAGACATAAGAATTCCGAAGCCCATTTATCTGCCTGCAGACCACGAAATGAAAGACAAGCGAAGTTCTAGAAAACATAGTAGTTGAACAGCATTTTTGAAAGTACAAGCAAAGTGTTCAGAACGGCATATTTTGTAGCAAAAAGTAACAAGCCTTATTTAGATTTTCACAAGCTTGCAGATTTGCAAATTCAGAAGGGTCTTCACATGAGCAAAACACTGCCTAGTAAACTCAGTTGTGCCAACATCAGACTGCATTGTGGACACTATGCGGAAGAAGCTTTGTTCGTCCATAATAGCGAAGAATTCCAAGGTGTCTGTATTCATTGATGAGTCTACCTCTGTTGCTTCAAAATCAGTTTCAATTGTGTATTTATGGTCAGAAATCGGTGTTGGTTGTATAAATACCTTCTTCTTGGATATTATTGAACTTAAAAGAACAGACGCAGAAATAATAGAAGCAGCACTTCGAAAATGTCTGTCAAAGCATGGTTTTTCTTCGAGTTATTTGAATGATAATTTGACTGTATCATGCAATGATGGTGCCAGTGTAATGCTGGATAGAAACTCAGGTGTTTTAGAACGACTTAAGAACAGGTACAATAAACTATTCAAATGGTATTGTTTGTGTCACGGAATTGAATTAGGGGTTGCAGATGCAATCGAAGAGGTTCCTGGTGTGCATTATATTTTTTTTTAACACGCTGTATGCTATGCTTCATCAGTGACCACAGAATCAGCATGAACTATCAGCTGTTACACAAGAGCCAGGTGCAGAACTTAAGATATCTAAAGTGTTCTCAGTGCATTGGGTGGCCTCAAGCTTCACAGCAGTGCAAGCAGTATGCAAGTCCTACCAGGCATGACATGACTAGAAAATCAATTTCAAGGGAAGAGTTCAAGGGATTGCAGAAAACGCTATCAAGCTCTGAGTTCGTGGGCAACGTGGCACTGCTTTCTGATGTTCTGGAAGAGATCGGCAGCCTCCCACAGTACCTCCAAAGGAACAGTCTTATTATTCCCTCATCATATAGGGCAATTGCGAGGACAATAAGAGCCATTGAACAACTGAAGGAAACGCCAGGTGTTTGCATGAAGGAAGCAGAGAAAGCTATTTCTGAAGGATGCTTCAAAGACGTTTCACTGGCTCCCAGAAGAGAATCAAGCAGAATTACCACCCAAATTAATAGAAAACAGTTCTGTCAGTCTTATCCACAATTTGAGGCAACGGTTAATTTCGGATGACTGAAGAGAAAATCCTTCAGGAAAGAGATCGATATTTTGGGCAGTAAAAGTGGCCCTATGACGTTATGAGTCCATGGCTAGAAACAGAAGAAAATCTAAGAAAATTGTGTGACCGTTTTCTTCTTCCTTTTCCAAATGTAAGAGAAGGTTTCAGAGATTATATAGACAGCTGTGGAGAGAAGCGTCCTGAAAATCTGAAACAAGTGTTTGTTTGTGTTGATACACTCCCTGTGAGCACATCGGACTGTGAAAGAAGCTTCAGCGCAATCAACTTAGTTATGACAACACTGCGAAATTCGCTTTCTGTTTGCCATCTCTCATCCTTAATGTTTATTTCAATTGTGGGGCCTCCGTTACATCTCTGGAACTCCGAGGATTACATCAAAGTATGGATCAGAACCCACAGGCACGCCGAGGACAACCAAAGCAACAAGGCTGATCTACACGTGCAGCAGTCTGACCGGTACTCCAAAGTCTGGGATCTTCTCTAGGTGAGTCCGCCCACTACTTTTGTTAGCAATACACTGGTTGAATGTCGTAATTACTCACCAATAATGAATACTATTTTTTCATAAACCCATTTCTGGATCGATGTGCAGCAGCGACTTTTATTTCGTGAATTTGTGCTATTTTGCTGTCACAAATTTAAAATCCAGGTAACTGGTACAATGAGCCAAGTGGTCATAAACTAAAGAGCGAATACAGTAACAAAATATAGTTACACCGATTTTTCCCTTCTCAATTTTGTCACTGTTACACAGATTTTGCTTAAAAATATATTTTCAGCAATTTAAAAAAATAAATTATATTTAGACTTAAATATATAAGTAATTTCCTTTTAAATTTATATATATATATATATATAAGAGGAAATTTTGAAAGGGCAAAGTTGCAGTTGAAGTTATTGCATCTGAAGTTTCACCATATCTGTTGTTTGAAGTAAACAGTGAGTACATGTCTTTTGGAATGACATAATCGCGACAGTGATTTCCTTGATTCTTCATGTCGAATTTCACTCTCACTAATGCTTCTAAAGAGTCTGTTCCAATTCGGCTTAGTTGTTTGGTCTCACTATCTGTCACCAATGAAAAAATTCTTTCAACTGCAGCATTGGAATGTCACAAACAATGCACAATGTTAGCTAACATAGATATATTTTGAAACTGGTTGAAGTCATTAAAGTTCTTGCACTGTGGCACTTTGTCCCAAACTGTACAGCAGATAAATTTAAAAGGTTTGACTTTCATTTTCTGTAAAGTAGGCTAATGATTTTCAAAGAATAATGCTATGTTGACAACGAATATCTAGCGTTTTGTACATTATAACGCTGGCTGTCACAAACGTTTTAGCGTTTTCTTGTCAACATCTTATCATTTACAAATACTAACTAGTATATCAACCTCACGTAAATCAACAACTGTCTAGTGAAGGTAAATAACGTCTTTCGTTCATGGAAACAATGAATTTTTCTTGCGCTGGCGTTTTCTAACACTTTTTCCAAGCCGACTCTCCATTCCACTTTGAAATCATGATATGTCACATAAATTTTAATGTGTCTAAAATTAAGTTTTCAAATTACTATTGTTTACTATGAACAGAAAATAAGTACACCGTTCAAAATATCATGGGCTATTTCAAATTCGCCACTAGTAGTTGTCAGCTACATTAGCGCGTGTTGACTGTTGGTAACATTATCCGCTAGGCCTGTGTCGGCGATTGTAAAATTTTACCACAGTACCTACGCGTCGTGGATGAAAATTCCCTACATGATTTTGATGCTTAAAATTACCTATGTGTAGGGAAAATTCCCTACGTCTGGCAACACTGAGTGTTGAAATTTCATTCATGTTGTTGTGTTCCACTAATGGATTCTCCGAAAGGCAGTCGGCATCCTAGTTTTTGCGCCCGTTCTTGAATACCACTGTGACATCATACTCTTGGAGTCTTAGTGCCCATGTTGCTAGTCGACCTGATGGATCCTTCAAGTCAGCCAACATAAAGAATGGTGGTGTGTCTCGACGGTGAATGGTTTGCTGAATAAATACGGCCGGAACTTGTTGATAGCGCAGATAACCGCCAGACATTCCTTTTCAGTTGTAGAGTAGTGTATCTTGGACTTTGAGAGTACTCTTGACGCATAGCCTATCACTTTTTCGGCACCTTCCTGAACTTGTATAAGCACGGCACCAATCCCATAACCACTGGCGTCTGTGCGAAGTTCCGTTTCCGCATTCTCGTCGTACAAGACTAGAACTGGTGCGGACGTTAGAGCCTCCTTAAGTGCCCGGAAAGCTCTTTCTTTTGTCTCATCCCAGTAAAACTTGGCTCTCCTTGCAGAAGTTCTTGCAATGGACGTGCCTTATTAGAAAATCCTTTTATGAAACGTCGGTAGTATGAGTACTGCCCGAGAAAACTTCTCACGTCACGAATGTGCTGAGGAGTTGGAAATTCTGTGACTGCCCATACTTTATCTGGATCAGGACGGACACCATCTCCGTTGACTAGGTGCCCCAGGATTTTTATCTCTTTGGCGACGAAGAGGCACTTCTTTGGATTGAGGCGGAGTCCTGCAGTCTGAACACACTTCAACACAGTTGACAGGCGACTCGGGTGTTCTTCAAATGTTTTCGAGAAAACGATAATGTCGTCTAAATAGCAAAGACACTTCGTCCACTTAAGATAAGGTAAGTTGTCCATTATGCGTTCGAATGTGGCAGGAGCATTACATAATCCGAATGGCATTGCTGTGAAGTCATAGAGGCCGTCTCTTCCATGCCAGCTTCGTCAACCTCGATTTGCCAGTAACCTGCCTGCATGTCCATAGTTGAGAAGTATGTAGCTCCTTTCAAGCACTCTAAGGTGTCGTCAATGAGCGGCAATGGACAGACATCTTTGTTTGTGATTCTGTTCAGCCACCGATAGTCGACACAGAATCGCCACGTGCCAACCTTCTTCTTTACGAGGACCGCCGGAGATGACCAAGGACTTTCTGAAGGTTGAATAATGTCATCACGCAACATCTTCTCCACTTCCTCTCGAATTATTCGTGTTTCAGCTGGCGACACTCTATACGAACGCTGGCTAATTGGCGGATGATCCCCAGTATTGATACGGTGCTTTATCGTGGGCCGTTTCGTCTAACGTTTCTCCTGCTGGGGTGTGAATGCGCCCGAAAATTGGCGCAGTATAGCCAACACCCGCTGGCGTTGTTCCTTGGTCAGTCCAGGCCCTATTGGCAGTTCCACGTTTGTTTCCTCCAGCGTGTTGTCTGTACTAACAGCAGGGCATGGGTCTTCATTGATGACGTTGGCTCACCGTCCTGTATTGCTTCTGCTGTCCCGATACACATTTCCTTGGGAATATGTTGACTGGTCGTGACAATTAGTGATCCAAATCTCTCGTCGACCACCAGTAATGCTTATGATAGCCGCTGGTATGTAAATTTCTTTTGTGAGCCTGATAAACTTTTTACTATCAACAAAAACTTCACAGGTTAACCAGTCATCTGTGTTTGTGACTGCAACTCTTCTCATTGTCAAAGTCGGTATCGTCACATTGTCAACGGCAAATAACTTCCCATAAAATTCTATAATACTTGTACCAGTCGCAGCAACTTCCTCAATTTGCAGCTCAGATCAGATTGTAGCTTAGGATGCCTGAAGGAAGTCCAATCCGAGGATGATGATATGACTACATTCTGTTAAAACGACAAATTCAAACGGCTGGGTCCTGTTGTTGATGGTTATTCTTGCGACACAAGTTCCTGCTGGCTGGACGTACTTCCCATTTGCGACCTTCAGCACAGAACATTGTCTTCATTTGTGTGCTGCGGTAATTATCCGACAATACAGAGAAAGAGGCTCCTGAATCAACCAGTGGCCTGACAGGTTGGCCGTCGATTATGACGTCGATGAGATTTCCCGACTTCTTAGCGACTGTCGTCCATGGAGGATTTTCATCTGCGGCGGCCTCACCTCCGTAGATGGTCACCTCGCTTAGTTTTCCCGGGCGCGGCGGCTAGGGGAGCGACTGGTACCTCTGTACGGCAACGATGGACGGCTGCGGCGTGTCGGGGAGCGACCTCGTCTAGGATACGGCGATGGGCTTCTTCCCATAGGTCGACTGAACTCATCAGCAGGTGTTTGCCTAGGATAGAACTGCTCTGATGGCTGACGTATTGCGGCAAAATAATCGTCGAATACTCGCCTCCTCTCTCTGCAGTAGCGTACGACATGTCCATTGCGCCCACAGTGGAGACAGAGTGGTGTGTTGTCCTCCAGACGTCTGTTCTTCTGCGGGGCGTCATACTTGCCAAAGGAGTTGGTCGTCGGCCGGTTCATGGGCTGCCGTTTGGCGGCTGCAGCGTAAGTCATAGCAGGGCGACGCCATTCTTCATGTCGGGTGTGATTGATGGGGCAGACAGAAGCTAATGTCTGAAATACCTCTTCCTCAGCGAAGTCGGCTCTCTCGTGACTTACAAGGCTTACATCCATGGCCATAATCTGATGCTCGCTTGGTCTAATAGTCCCGGCTGCCATAAATTGTTGTCAGTCTTCTCTCACAATTTGTCATATGAGGGAAGCGAAGTCATGCTGGCCTTCCACAACGGCCATAGGGACTACATTGGGGAGTCTATCATACTTCTTGCATCCAACTCTCCTTTGTTGCATCTCTTCAATACGCTGGCACCACTTGATGAACTCTTCTGTCGTAGCAACGTCTTTTATCAGAAGAGCTTGGTACATATCTTTTGCAATACCCTTCATCAGGTGCGTGATTTTGTTCGCCTCAGTCATGTTCGGATTGACTATGTTACAGGGCCAAAACATTCTGTATCTATGACTGTGTCGGTTCACCATGTCGATGGGCCCAGTTCTTCAGTTGTTCTTCCGCCGAGCGGACTTGTTGCTGGCGGTCACTAAACGTTTTCTTGAGTTCCGCCTGTGAGGGGCTCTGGTGAACAGCAACACTTACGAGCTGATCAGGAACCCGGACGCGTTCCGTACACTTGACGAAATTGCGAACAAAATCTCCAGCAAAGTGCTTCAGGACTTCATTTGGAACAACTAACTGACTCAAACATAACACCAAACTGAGACAGCCGCATCTGCCATGCCACTGGGGTGTGTTGGTCGTCAGAAATGACAGTATTCGCCATCCCCTGGATCCAGGGGTGGCAAGCAGCAATTGTGACCATGACGTAAGTTAGATGTAGGTTTTTTCCCATTCTTCTTGTAGGTTAAGACAAAAAACAGGGATACCTTTTGGGGGGGTTGTGGTGACCAAAAGATAATTGGCCGCCCAGTGCCAGGGGCACGCTCACTGTGTTCCGCTCGTTGTTGAGCTGACCATTTCAAGCCGGCACACCTGTAACACCACTGCAGTAGCAAATTAGGAAGAAATCAATACATACAACACATCAACTGACATTAGCGTAGGGATGTCCACTGACTTGCTAACATGTAAAATAGTTTAAGTCACTTGCTTGTAATTACACTGTATTAATATGTCATTTTGTCATAGGTGATGGGACATGTTGTATAATATAAAAAAAATAAAAAATAAAAGCTTTCGGCTAAGACATACAGTCACAATCTCATATGTAAAACGCGAGTATTGAGCACAAGCGTCCCCAGAATGGAATTGCATAAACCACTAGCACGTCGGTACGGCCAGTGGCTGTCTAATCTCACGTCTCAACTAAAAAGAATATAAAACACAGCTGCTATGCAAAGCAAACAACTGCAACTGAATTTCTGGCCAGGTCATCACGTGAAATGTTCAAAGTCCATGATCCACTGCAGGCAGATACCTCAGAAAACTAAAGTCCCACAAACACTCAGGACTCAGCCCAGAAGAGCGAATAAAAGCTTCAAGTCCTATCTGAAAGAAGGCGTCCGAACTAGCCGGAGCCTGCACTCTTTGTCCACCCACGCAAAAAACGGGGCGTCACCGCCCCCCTAAACTCGATATACCAGTCACTGGAAAGCTCTAACCGTCCTGCCAGTGAGATGGACAGGCAGCTATGACAGACAGCTAGACCTGACGCCTACACAGACGGAGCCAATCGAATCGCCTCCAGAGGACGCCACCCAACCGTCCCTTGCAAAATTCCAGACGCCCATCGTTTCCCAGCCTTTTGCACTAAAGGGAATTTAACGATTTTATCTAGCCACCTTGTAGCCCGAATAGCCACAGATAAAAGAGCAAAGTGAAAATGGGACACGAAACAGCAGACAGGAGAAGACTCCATTGCATGCCGAAATTCCAGGCAGTATATAATGCTGGAAAAACATGGCCCAAGCCAGCCCCCAGCTGTAATTCTGCAGACAAAGAGGACTAACAGATACAACATCCCCAGCGCCGTGCACGAGAAGTCTCCACGATGGAAGGAACGCCAGGGAGTGCGGACCACGCTGTCCGCTATCATTACCGAGTGTTTTCCAGAGAGTGCAGCCACCTGCTGACAGACAGGCCCCGCCTCTCAAACTGCCGCCAGCGAGCAGCCTGCCTCGTCAACGCCAGCCCAGCTCTGCCTTCCGCAGGCAGGGACAGCGCCTAACAGCTGACGAATACAGTTCCCAAGAACGACGAGGAAATTGTCAACCGAGACACATACTACAGATTCAGCAAACAATACATTCTGAGGCACACCCTTATGACAGGCAAGAATAAATAAAAAATAAAGGACTAGCAGATTACTCCCACTACACACAGCACACATAAAGGCACTAGAAAGAGAGAAAATAAATGAACAAATAATTGACCACCCTACAATTTATCGGGTTCTTTCATTGCTATCAACTACTATTATAGTTTGTTTGTCATTCTACATATGAGTATATTTATATTCATCATTTAATTTAAATTAAACAACAAACATTTCTTCAATTCTCGATCGATTCCCACTCATTTAATTTCGCTTTTCTTATGGTAGCACTAATGTCCACTGAATGTATACTTGGTATTGATTTTTTTTTTTTTTTTTACGCCATTCCAGTTGCTTATACGAAACAGGTTAAACAAGAAATTGATAAAATGCTTCGTCAACAAACAATTGAACCTGCTGTTAGCACTTACAACTCAACATTACATATTATCCCCAAACCGGATGGCTCTATTCGCCTTGTTCTTTACTCACGTCAAATTAATACTATTATCGTTCCAGAAACAGACAGACCCCAAACCTTAGATGAAATCCTACAAAAATTTCACGGCGTTACTATTTTTTCTACTCTAGATCTTCCGACAAGCTTCTGGCAAGTTGAACTTCACCCAAATTGTCGTAAATATACTGCTTTCTTGTGTTTTGGTAATTGTTATCAAATTCGTAAATTGCCTTTTCGCTTAAACATTTCTTCTGCTGCATTCATTCGAGGTCTAAATTAAATCCTTCCACTTACTACATACGCTGATGATATTTTGATTGCTGAACAGTCCTGTGAAGAACATAATAAAGCCCTTTCTATGCTACTACATATGTTTTTCCAACTGTCAATTTAGATAAGTTACATTACGGTAAATCTAAAATTAAATTTCTCGGACAAACTATTTCTAGTGTAGGAATTAAACCAGACCCAGACAAACTACAAGCTATTAAAGACATTCAAATTCCTCGTAATAAATGACAACTTCGATCATTTTTGGTGCTAATAATTTTTTCGCCGTTTCATAAACTATAAGGTCCTAGACAGCAAAATACGATTTGGCCGTGGAATGAGAACACGCAGATGGGTTTTGGCAATCTGAAACAGGCATTACTGAATGCCCGCGGCTTTCGCATCCTGACCTTTCAGCTAACAATGGAAGAATACTTCAGAAGCTGCAGATTAATCCCCAACCCGTCGAAGACAGAAGTTACAGCCTTTCACCCTTGCGACCAACAAGCCACTCGATCTCTTGATGTTAGTTTTGCTAGAAAAAAAGTTGAATCACAACCCAAACCCAAAATACCTTGGCATCAGTCTGGACAGATCACTCACATTCAAATCTCACCTAACTGAAAAAGCAGCTAAGATACGAACAAGAAACAACATAAAAAGCTTTCCAATTCTAGCTGGGGAGCTGATGCGCATACTCTGAAGATCTCTTCTTTATCACTGGTGTATTCTGTTGCGGAGTACTGCAGTCCTGTTTGGCTTAACAGCAGCCACACATCCAAAGTGGACATCGAGCTAAATAACACCATGAGGATCATATCTGGGACCATAAAGTCGACCCCACTGCCCTGGCTCTCCATTCACTGCAATGTAGCTCCACAACATCTCAGACGGCAAGCTGCGTTAGTTAATGAGTGGATAAAATTTCCGGCAATATTAATCTCCCTATCCACCAAGACATTACTGCAAACAATCGTCGCCTGAGATCCAGAAGACCACCACGGAGACCAGCTCAAAATCTTATATCCATCCGTTCCGATGCCATGACAACCTGGAAAAATGATTGGTCCAATTCTGGCCTAGCCAGGAATCATACGGAACTATCCCCTGGCAGAAATGTACCTGGTACAGTCCTGCCAAGAACAACATGGGTCGCACTCAACAGACTCCGCACAGGCCATGGCAGAAGTGGAGAGGTGGTTTTCAGATGGGGCATACGAGATACTCCCCAGTGCGACTGTGGACATCCTGAACAAACGACCCAGAACATCATTCTGGAATGCCCAAAACGTGCATTCACAGGAACTACTGGAGAACTATATGAAGCCTCCCCCAAAGCCGTTGACTGGATGGAAAAAATGGACATACAACTTTAATATAATTTTGTATTTTGTTTTTGTTTGCTAAATTGTGAATTTGATCTCAAAGTCATTGTATATATCTGTATGTATGTATGTAAGTATTTAAACCATTTGTACTTGTAAACCACATACGCTAAATACGAGGGTAAGTCAATTATTACCCGCAAAGTAGGTATAAAATTTTATTGTAATAAAATACGAAACTTACAAGAACATCAATAGTTAATCGTCTGTCTAAGAGAATCATTTCACGTGATCGCTCAATGGTTTCATTTGTGGCGGTAAACGGTCGTCCGGCTCCTTCATCGTGCTTAACACTCGTGCGACCATTTCGGAATTTTTCAATCCATTCGTACTCACTTCGTTGTGGCAAAACACTGCTCCCGTACTGTACTGAAAGTCTTCTATGAATTTCGGCCTCTGATACACCTTCCGCCTACATAAAACGTATCACTGAACGTTGCTCTTCTTTGGTGCAAATAGACAGCGGAGCAGCCATGATTAACAGCACGGCAGCGACAACGAAACTAACGTAGCAGCTTGAAAATTGCAAAGATATAACAACAAATAAACAAAGCATGCGTCACCACCGTAAAACGACAGTACTACCAACATAAACAAAAAATATAACTATATTGCGGATAATGATTGACTTACACTCGTAAATAATAAACCTTTCAGCTGACTTTTGCATTGCAACAGATAGCTCGTCAACTGCTATAGGATTTCATGTATTTCAAGAGTTTATTGAGATCACCGTTAGTGTACAAAAAGTATTGCTTTTGCTAGTCGGACTCTTTCTGCGTTGGAACGCAATTATTCCATCACAAAATCAGAGGCTTTGGCCGTTGTTTGGGAATTTACGAAATTTCACATTTTTCTTTTCGGGAAACATACTACAGTATACACTAATCGTAAAGCTTTGGAATTTCTCATGTCAGCTAAAATGTCAGAAGGAAGATTGCTTAGGTGGAGACATTACTTACAAAAATTTTCATTCAGTGTTGTTCACATTCCGGGTTCACACAAAGTTGTCGCCGATGCGCTTTCTCGTTCTTTGGACAACTCGACTGTTATCCCATCTCATGATTTTTGTCAGAGTAATTATAGTTTGCTTTACACACAGCAGGTTGCATTTGAAAATTTTATTTCAACGGCCTTGAACAACATCGCTAAGGAGCAAGATAAAGATCCCATTTCGAAAGATATTAAAAGAAGAAGAAGAAAAAAAAAAGGCCGTAACATTCTATTTAAACTCTTCCACCCTGACTCTTCTACCTGGCATCTATGCATTCCTGAGGAAATAATTGTCAAACTAATTTGGTGCACACATCTTAAACATGCGCATTATGGTCAACGGTTTATTTTTATTTTTATTATTATTATTATTTAAAATCCTTTGGCAAACTCCCTTCTTCTGCAACATGGAAAAACGCATCCGTAATTTGTTGCTAAATGTAAACTTAATCAGAAAGCAGAACCTCCTACTGTGTCTTATGCTGCTGAAACTTTTCCTATTATTCCTCCGCGCCTTCGTCATCTTGCTGCTGTGGATTTATTTGGGCCTATTCCGATTACGCAAAAGATTTTTCTTATATTTTGGTAGCAGTAAAACTTACTTCTGAATTTGTCACCTTTACTTCATTACGTAAAGCCACTGCCCGCTCTGTCTCTGCTGCTTTTGTCAAGGATTTTTTTGCATGAAATCGGTTTGTTGATCAAGAAATATCTGATAATGGACCACAATATCGTTCCCGTATCTGGTGTTAAACTTTAAGAAGTAGAAACATTCGTCCGATATTTATTTCAATCTACCACCCTTCCTGCAACCTGGCAGAGAGAACAATAAGTGAAACTTATCCTGTCATGCTCACCACAATCAGTGGGACAGGTATGTCCATATTTTTCAACAAGTTATAAACTCCATACCAAATTCATCTACTGGTCTGTCACCATATCTAGTCTTACAGAATAAATCACCTCCTGATAAAATTTGCGACACCGTTAATTTTACCACCAGTCGTTATCTCAGACACGGCGAAATAATAGGAATAGCTTTAAACAATATTCAACAGGCTGCCGATAAAAGGAAACGTCAATTCAAAGCAAAATTACGTGGTGTTACTTTTAATATTGGTGATAAGGTCCTTGTCCGTTCGCATAAACGTTCACAGAAGCCTAAAGGTGTCTGCATTAAATCTTTTCTTCTTATCGAGGTCCATTTAGAGTCATCAGTACTGCTCATCCTTATGCTTTCTTAATTCTGACAATTTACAACTCAATTTCTGTGATACGTCAAACAATAAACAACCTATGACATTCTATGTTAATTATTTTGGTAACTATTCACTTGCATGAGACAAACTTCGCTTGTTTTGAGCCAGACAGTACGTATTACCGATAAGACACTAAATGAAATTCGTTCACATTACGACTGCTTGTCACAAAGTGACACTGTTTATGCGGAACCTGTGGATCTTTCACATACTTTAGATGTAAGTAACCTGCACTTTGTCTTGTTATATAAGAATCTGACTGTTAATTATAGTGTATTACTGATGATCACAAACACTCCATTTACACAGTGTATATTCTATTCTACGCATATTTTATTGCCCTAAAATGTGTCACTTTTCTCTGATAACACTTCTAATCAGTAACCACCTAGTTCGTATTAGATGTAATTTTCTTTTAGATTTTGTCTTGAATAGTATAATGTTTCTTCTGGTATAGTTATACGTCTGCAGTTTAACCATTACTTTAGTATATGGTAAAGCTATTTTTATACTGTAACTGTTCTTTTGCTGTTTTATGAAGACATGATGCATACAGTTTCATCTTTATCCTGAATTTCTATGCCACGATGAGCAATTAGATGAGAAACTTGCACTGACTCTTTGACATATTGTGTTTGAATTGCTTATGACCTTTTCTGGAATGCTGAAATACTTGTACTGTAATATACATGTCACTGTGGAAGTTGCTTGGAACTATTTGCTTGAAAGATACCTGTAATATTAGAGACCAATCTGCAGATTAAAATATGTCAGGGCTTTGCACACTTCTGTCACACAAAGAATTACTTATGCATTGGATACCTAAGTGTTAACACCCTGTGTTTTATTTTCTGTTATGGTCACTCAGTACTCTTTTGTTACTAACATAATTATATGCAGAACCTAAATAGGATGCACTATGGTACTTCACTGAGGCTCATTACTTTGTTTTTGTTGGCCACAGTTTGATTAAAATTGCTTACCATTTGTGGATTCTTTGCTGATGGATTGATCTGGATGGAGTTTTGTTTGATCTATGGAGTTTCTGGATTTCTGTACCAATTTGCCAGTTGCTGAGGGTGACTTTGATCTTTTCTTGTCTTGGGTTAATTTGATTTACTTAATGAATATGGCAGGGGCGTAGATAAGTCATTACTCTGGCACACTGAGGCGCCCCCACACAGTTGACACGTGCCAAAGCTGCGACGCCCCCTCCCTTACAACAAACTTACGAGTTTTTCTATGAATTTGGAAAATTTTGTGAGTAGTTGATAAAAAAGAATGAAGCGTTATTGAAAAAGATTGTAGCAGTCTTTTCTGTTGTTGTTGTTGTCGTTGTGGTCGTTAGTCCGGAGACTGGTTTGATGCAGCTCTCCACAATACCCTATCCTGAGCAAGCCTCTCCATCTCCACATAAGAACGGCAACCTACATCTGTCTGAATCTGCTTACTGTATTCATCCCTTGGTCTTCCTCTGCGGTTTTTACCCCACATAATTCCCCGCAACGCTAAATTCACAATTCCTTGATGTCGAATAATGTGTCCTAGCAATCGATCCCTTCTTTTAGTCAAGGTATGCCAGAATTTCCTTTTCTCCCCAATTCTGTTCAGTACCTCCTTATTAGTTACGCGATCCACCCACCTAATCTTCAGCGTTCTTCTGTAGCACTTCAGAAGCCTCTATCCTCTTCCTGTCCGCACTGTTTATCGTCCATGCCGCACTCCCATAAAAGGCAACAACCCTCGCACAAATGCCTTCAGGAAGGACTTCCTCAGTATTCTGTATTGCCGCGAGACTCCAAATGTAGCGACTGCCGGCGTGGCGCAGGGGACAGCGGAAAGTCGCCGGTTCAGTCCCGTCCACCGGCAAAAATTTATTTCTCTGTAATTATCATTTCCAGAATATTCTACATGTTTCTTATGTTCACTTGCAATTTCTACATGTTTCTTATGTTAACTATACTTCTAATTTCTGCCTTCGAAGTCAAGCTTGCTTTCATTTCAACGCGACATTGCATGGTGGAGGCGCCGGGTATCCTGTGCAACAGCTCCATCATCGTGGCTCCGATTAGGCAACGAAAAAGCCGTCGCTTACACTGATGTCCACCATGATATCCACCACGTATTTGCATGGCGTGGAGGAGCAGACCTCGGCCACCAGGATGCACACGTCCCCTGACAAAGCCGAATCGCCTGATACCTGCAACACACAGCATACGATGGGCGGCAACCTGTCAGCTAACAGTCTCTCAAATAACTTGCCCATGATGTCTAAGAGACTTAAGGGGCGATAAGACGTGGCCAAGGCCGACTATTAGGCAGCCCCCTTTTTCATCACGACCACACCGGAATATTTCCAGAGTGTTGGAAACCTGCCAGTGCGCAGACATTCATTGAAAAGCCCAGTCATTTGAGACACCAGCTGAGGTACGAGGAACTGCACTGTCTCAGCTGTGATTCCGTCAGGACCAGGGGCCTTCCCTCTCTTAAGGGCTTTGATCTGATTCGCCAGCTCCTCTTCTGAGAAGGGGTAGACAGGATTGTGGTTGATGTACTCCAGGGCTTTCCTCTCTCTGATTTCCTTCTGCACTTCAGAGTCAGTGCTAGCAGTTTCTTGCCAAGACTCCGTCACCCGGTCCCCATCCCTGAGTGTCGACAAGACCAATGGGAAACGTATTTTTTCGCGCACAAGCTTGTATGGGACGCCCCAGGGATCAGTGGCCAGCTGGTCCTTGACGAAGGTCTACCAGCTCTTAAGCCGGGTATCCTTCAACACCTGAGAGAAGTGGTCTTTCTCCTGCTTGCATTGGGCAAGCCAGTACTGGCCCTCTTGCCGTATTGCAGCTCGCCGAGAGTGTCTCTCATCCTCCTGCGAGACTTTCTCAGTTGTCGGAGCTCTCGGGACCACCGTGACGGGGAGGCCGCGCCAGCACTACTCCTCTGTGGTACAGCGGCTTCGATCGCACGGACCACCACACCGACAAGATCCTGTGCTGCTTCGTCAACATGCACGTCACCCCGCAGCAATGCAGGCACGAGGCGCTCCACCGCCAGGCGTTCCCAGTCTGTCTCGTTAGAGTTGCGCTGCCACTCCCATTGAGCGTCCCAGCCACACTCGGCTTGTTGGAGTTGGAAGGTAATCACTTGATGTGACACGATCGTGACCTCTCCAGTCAGTCATTTTGTCTGCCTAGTATGGTGTTATGATCGTCGCATCGACACCGCTTCCATCGCCACCCTGGCCAACAAAAGTTGGCGGGTTGCCCGGCCTGTTGGCAACAACCAGCTGGAGAGCCACGATGGCCTCTTCGACCTTTCCTCCTTTTGCATCGGGGGTGTGACTGTTCCACAGAGGGAGTGCGCATTCAAGTCCGCCACCACAACCACCCACTGTTGCCAGACGTAGGGAATTTTCCCTACACATAGGTAATTTTAAGCATCAAAATCATGTAGGGAATTTTCATCCACGACGCGTAGGTACTGTGGTAAAATTTTACAATCGCCGACACAGGCCTAGCGGATAATGTTACCAACAGTCAACACGCGCTAATGTAGCTGACAACTACTAGTGGCGAATTTGAAATAGCCCATGATATTTTGAACGGTGTACTTATTTTCTGTTCATAGTAAACAATAGTAATTTGAAAACTTAATTTTAGACACATTAAAATTTATGTGACATATCATGATTTCAAAGTGGAATGGAGAGTCGGCTTGGAAAAAGTGTTAGAAAACGCCAGCGCAAGAAAAATTCATTGTTTCCATGAACGAAAGACGTTATTTACCTTCACTAGACAGTTGTTGATTTACGTGAGGTTGATATACTAGTTAGTATTTGTAAATGATAAGATGTTGACAAGAAAACGCTAAAACGTTTGTGACAGCCAGCGTTATAATGTACAAAACGCTAGATATTCGTTGTCAACATAGCATTATTCTTTGAAAATCATTAGCCTACTTTACAGAAAATGAAAGTCAAACCTTTTAAATTTATCTGCTGTACAGTTTGGGACAAAGTGCCACAGTGCAAGAACTTTAATGACTTCAACCAGTTTCAAAATATATCTATGTTAGCTAACATTGTGCATTGTTTGTGACATTCCAATGCTGCAGTTGAAAGAATTTTTTCATTGGTGACAGATAGTGAGACCAAACAACTAAGCCGAATTGGAACAGACTCTTTAGAAGCATTAGTGAGAGTGAAATTCGACATGAAGAATCAAGGAAATCACTGTCGCGATTATGTCATTCCAAAAGACATGTACTCACTGTTTACTTCAAACAACAGATATGGTGAAACTTCAGATGCAATAACTTCAACTGCAACTTTGCCCTTTCAAAATTTCCTCTTATATATATATATATATAAATTTAAAAGGAAATTACTTATATATTTAAGTCTAAATATAATTTATTTTTTTAAATTGCTGAAAATATATTTTTAAGCAAAATCTGTGTAACAGTGACAAAATTGAGAAGGGAAAAATCGGTGTAACTATATTTTGTTACTGTATTCGCTCTTTAGTTTATGACCACTTGGCTCATTGTACCAGTTACCTGGATTTTAAATTTGTGACAGCAAAATAGCACAAATTCACGAAATAAAAGTCGCTGCTGCACATCGATCCAGAAATGGGTTTATGAAAAAATAGTATTCATTATTGGTGAGTAATTACGACATTCAACCAGTGTATTGCTAACAAAAGTAGTGGGCGGACTCACCTAGAGAAGATCCCAGACTTTGGAGTACCGGTCAGACTGCTGCACGTGTAGATCAGCCTTGTTGCTTTGGTTGTCCTCGGCGTGCCTGTGGGTTCTGATCCATACTTTGATGTAATCCTCGGAGTTCCAGAGATGTAACGGAGGCCCCACAATTGAAATAAACATTAAGGATGAGAGATGGCAAACAGAAAGCGAATTTCGCAGTGTTGTCATAACTAAGTTGATTGCGCTGAAGCTTCTTTCACAGTCCGATGTGCTCACAGGGAGTGTATCAACACAAACAAACACTTGTTTCAGATTTTCAGGACGCTTCTCTCCACAGCTGTCTATATAATCTCTGAAACCTTCTCTTACATTTGGAAAAGGAAGAAGAAAACGGTCACACAATTTTCTTAGATTTTCTTCTGTTTCTAGCCATGGACTCATAACGTCATAGGGCCACTTTTACTGCCCAAAATATCGATCTCTTTCCTGAAGGATTTTCTCTTCAGTCATCCGAAATTAACCGTTGCCTCAAATTGTGGATAAGACTGACAGAACTGTTTTCTATTAATTTGGGTGGTAATTCTGCTTGATTCTCTTCTGGGAGCCAGTGAAACGTCTTTGAAGCATCCTTCAGAAATAGCTTTCTCTGCTTCCTTCATGCAAACACCTGGCGTTTCCTTCAGTTGTTCAATGGCTCTTATTGTCCTCGCAATTGCCCTATATGATGAGGGAATAATAAGACTGTTCCTTTGGAGGTACTGTGGGAGGCTGCCGATCTCTTCCAGAACATCAGAAAGCAGTGCCACGTTGCCCACGAACTCAGAGCTTGATAGCGTTTTCTGCAATCCCTTGAACTCTTCCCTTGAAATTGATTTTCTAGTCATGTCATGCCTGGTAGGACTTGCATACTGCTTGCACTGCTGTGAAGCTTGAGGCCACCCAATGCACTGAGAACACTTTAGATATCTTAAGTTCTGCACCTGGCTCTTGTGTAACAGCTGATAGTTCATGCTGATTCTGTGGTCACTGATGAAGCATAGCATACAGCGTGTTAAAAAAAAATATAATGCACACCAGGAACCTCTTCGATTGCATCTGCAACCCCTAATTCAATTCCGTGACACAAACAATACCATTTGAATAGTTTATTGTACCTGTTCTTAAGTCGTTCTAAAACACCTGAGTTTCTATCCAGCATTACACTGGCACCATCATTGCATGATACAGTCAAATTATCATTCAAATAACTCGAAGAAAAACCATGCTTTGACAGACATTTTCGAAGTGCTGCTTCTATTATTTCTGCGTCTGTTCTTTTAAGTTCAATAATATCCAAGAAGAAGGTATTTATACAACCAACACCGATTTCTGACCATAAATACACAATTGAAACTGATTTTGAAGCAACAGAGGTAGACTCATCAATGAATACAGACACCTTGGAATTCTTCGCTATTATGGACGAACAAAGCTTCTTCCGCATAGTGTCCACAATGCAGTCTATGATGTTGGCACAACTGAGTTTACTAGGCAGTGTTTTGCTCATGTGAAGACCCTTCTGAATTTGCAAATCTGCAAGCTTGTGAAAATCTAAATAAGGCTTGTTACTTTTTGCTACAAAATATGCCGTTCTGAACACTTTGCTTGTACTTTCAAAAATGCTGTTCAACTACTATGTTTTCTAGAACTTCGCTTGTCTTTCATTTCGTGGTCTGCAGGCAGATAAATGGGCTTCGGAATTCTTATGTCTATGATTTTTTTTCTCAATGATATTAACCGAGCTTGTTTACTACCACAAACGGGACCCACTCAAATACTACTCCATTCTTTAGAAATGTACACTCCCTGTGATTTGCTCACTCCAATATTCTGCACATCTTTACACACTGAGTACTCCAACTTGCCTTCCTTACACACTAACCACTTATATTTCGCCTTAAATTCTCTCCATGTGCTGTCCTTCCAAGAAACAGGATAATTATGTATGTTTCGGACATCCAAATAATAAGGAATTGCTTCGCACGATTGTCTTATCTTCAACAGTAGCTGTTGTGGTGGTACTGTTGTATATGAAGTAGATGGTCCATCATCAGCTTCACGTTTTTTCGAACCACACGGGCCAGGCTGTCTTCTGTTGTTGTAACATCGGGAGTAGATTTACTGAAATAATCTACTTTACTGCGTTACATAGTGAAAAATTAAACCTTTCAATAACTAACACAGTTTATACACTTTTCACTTAATACACCAGTCTTTAAAAAGGAAAAGTAACATGCAGAACGGAAGGAATCAACAGAACTGGACGACGATACCCGCACCGGCCATGCAGCGGCTAACGATTGCTGCTGTTAACAATCGGACTGTAAGCGCGCGAACTGAAAGCACAACAATGTGCTGACCCATGTGCCTTTTGTACAGGCCCGATTTCACATCGAGCTTTCAGACCCGACGCGCCTCAAGATCTTTGTTCCTTTTTATGTTGTTTGTCTGGGCCATTTATCATTGCTCAGTTGACTTCAGAGAATCACCGCTAACATTTTTTATGAGTCATAACTGAAAATAGACGCTAATTGAATTTACAGAAACGGCGAAAGGTAATTACTACAATAAGAAAATGTTCTCCACGTAAAATAGTTAGGGGACGGGGTACACCTTGGAAAAAAAGTTGTGACGGGTCCACCCGCGTTCTCCCTCCAATACAGCCCTGCAATCAACCTACATTAAGTCCTCAGCCATTCTAAAACGTTTTTTACTTTTTAGATATGATTTCCTTTCCATTTATTATACTGTTGCAGCTTCAATGTAGGGCAGTGGCGTAGAAATCAGTTTGAGGTATGATTGCCACGCCCCCCCGCCCCCTCCAGGCAGAGTCCTAGATTCAGTCCCTCCCAGACTCAATCCTGGCTACGCCCCTGATGTAGGGGCTTTAATCAGGTGGTAGGGAGAAAGTAAGGAAAATGTAGGTACATTTTTGTGAGACTGTGGGTATTTTCTCTCTCTGCCAACACTTGCCCTCACTGAATTAGGCGACGTTAGAGCTGAACAGAGGGAAGATCCAGCACTAATAAAAACTTAGAGGCCTTGGAGAAAGGAGAACCGACGAATGGAGAGTTCCAACTTACAAACGGGACATTGTGTAAGAGCAACTACGATCCGCTGGGCCCCAAATGGCTACTGGTCGTTCCAGCTCTCCTCCAGTCAGCTATTCTCAAATATTTCCACAATGCTCCAATATCCGGTCATCTGGGATTCATGAGGACCCTAGACAGATTCAGACGCAGGTATTACTGGAAACGTCTCTACCGATCTGTCAAGTACTATGTGAGTCACTGTAAGAAGGGCCAGTGACGAAAGCATGTGTCACAATTACCTCCAGGGCATCTTGTACCGATTCCACCTGCAGCAGCTCCATTCCAACGAGTTTGGATCTATCTTTTAGGGAGGTTCCTGAAGTCGACAACCGGTAACCGGTCACCAAACCTGCGCCGACTGCAGAAGCTCCAGAGATCGCAAAATTCCTTGTAGAAGACATTCTGAAGCATGGAGCACCACGTGTGATGATATCTGATCGTGGAAAAGATTCCAGTCAAATCTAGTATCAGAGGTAATGTCACATTGCGACATTGTTCACAGAATGACAACTGCATATCATCCTGAGACAAATGGTCTTACAGAACGTTTCAACAAGATGTTAGCAGATATGCTGTCGATGTTCATCGATGTTGAGCAGAAGGATTGGGAAACAATACTGCCACTCGTGACATTTGCTTATAATACTGCAAGACAATACATCACAGCCTTCACGCCGTTTTTCCAGCTCCATGCCCGTGAAGCTGAGACGACAATGGATACGCTGTTCCCATTCCAACCGGACGACACTCAAGATGACTATGTTAAACAGCTCATCACCAGGGTCGAAGAAGCAAGACAGCATACGGACACTGAACGCCCAGAGAAGGTCCTTCAGCGGTATAACGACAAGCACCGACCTGTTGTGTACAGCCCAGGAGATCTGGTATGGGTTTTTACCCTTGTACGGAAGGTTGGACAGTCAGAAAAGTTATTGAAGCGATAATTTGGTCCGTATCGTGTCATCTGCCGCCTGTCAGACGTCACATACGAAGTTGAGGATTATGAGCCGTCGCCGAAACGTCAAAAACGAAGAGACATTGTTCACGTCCTGCGCATGAGGCATTACTATGATCCTGAAGAGCAGATAGACGAAAGTGGCTTCTTGTTCAAGAACTCTAAGGACGGTAATGATACCATGACAGGAACGTCTGTCGTCGATAATCGTGCAGAAGGGAAGGATTCTCCAGAACTGCCATACAGAGGTCTCATCACAAGGCACAAGGTCAAGATCCAGGACATTGCAGCTGGCTCCACAGGGATCATAACAGCAGGCCGCTGTTTCTCCAGGAGAGGGAGCAATGCCGCGAGAGACCACGAATAGCAACTGCCGGCGTGGCGCAGGGGGTAGCGACACGGACTGGATTGCCGAAGGTCGCCGGTTCAATCCCGCCCACTGGCATATATTTACTTTTTTGTAATTAACATTTCCAGAATGTCATACATGTTCTTTATGTTCACTTGTAATTTCATGATTCTTATGTTAACTGTTCTTCTAATTTCTGGTACATTCTGTCTGTGTATAAATAGCAGAGCACTCTGCCTGAGAGGCAGTCAGTCCTGCGTGTATGTAAAGTTCGTAATAAACGTGCTTTCAGTATAAGTGCTGTGTTCAATTGACAACCGTTCTTTTGAAGTCAAGCCTGCTTTCATTTCATCGCGACAGTATTAACTAATTTATCCTTTTCAAGAACGCTTTTTTAATTATTACCATTCTGCATTTTATATCCTCTGTACTGCGACCATCTTTTGTTATTTTACTGCCCAAGCGACAAAACTCATCTACCTCCATTATTGTTTCGTTACCAAATCTAACTCCTTCAGCATCACATGATTTTCTTAGACTGCACACCATTACCCTAGTTTTGCTCTTGTTAATGTTCATCTTATATGCCCCTTTCAGCACACTGTCCATTCCGTTCAACTGCTCTTCCAGGTCCTTTGCTGTCTCTGACAGAATTACTATATTGTCGGACGCAATATTTTTAATTCTTCACCCTGAACTTCAATTCCTTCTCCAAATTTCTCCTTGTTTTCCTTTATAGCTTGCTCAATGTACAAATTGAATAACATTAGAGAAAGGCTACAACCCTGTCGTACTCCCTTCCCAACCACTGCATCCCTTTCATGCGCTTCAACTCTGACAACCACTGTCCGGTTGTAAATATCATTACGCTCCCTACATTTTACTCCTGCTTGCTTCAGAACTTGAAAGCATTTATTCCAATCAACATTGTCAAAAGCCTTCTCCAAATCTACAAAAGCTAGATATGTAGGTTTGCCTTTTCTTAATCTGTCTTCTAGGATAAGCCGAAAAGTGAGTATTGCCTCCCGTGTTCCTACATTTCTCCTGAACCCAATCTGATCTTCCTCGAGGTCGGCTTCTAGCAGCTTTTCCATTCTTCTGTAAATAATTTGTGTTAATAATTCGTGTTAATATTTTGCAACCACGAGTTATTAAACTGGTAGTTCTGTAGTTTTCACACCTGTCTGTCCCTACTTCCTTTGGAATAGGGATTATAACATTTTTCTTCGAATCTGAGGGTACTTCACCTGTCTCATACATCTTACACACCAGGTGAAACAGTTTTGTCAAGGCTGGTTCTCCCAGAGACTTCAGTAGTTTTGAGGTAATGTCATCTACTCCATGGGCCTTGTTTCGACTTAGGTCTTTCAGTACTCAGTCAAATTCATCTCTCAATACAGTATCTCCTATTTCATCCTCATCTACTTCTTCTCCCCTTCCTACAACATTGCCTGCAAGTTCATTTCCTTCGTAGAGCCTCTCTTTATACTCTTTCAACTTTTCAGCTTTTCCGTTTTTGCTGACAACTAGTTTTCCATTTGTGTTCTTGATATTCATAGAGCTAGTTTTCTTATCTCCAAATGTTTCTTTTATTTTCCTGTAGGCTGTATCTATTTTTCCCCTATTTATACATTCTTCTACATCCTTGCATTTGCCTTCTAGCCACTCCTGCTTAGCCATTTTGCACTTCCTGACAATCTCATTTCTTAGTCGTTTGTACTCCATTTTGCCTGTTTCATTTACTGCATTTTTATATTTTCTCCTTTCAACGATTAAATTTAGTATGTCCTGTGATATCCAAGGATATTTTGTAGGTCTTGCCTTCCTACCTATTTTCTCCTCTGCTGCCTTCACTATTTCATCTCTACTGTTTTATTTCCCCCCGCTTCTGTCAATTGTTGCCAAAAGCTCCCTCTGAAATTCTTAAGAACTTCAGGTTCCTTCAATTTATCCAGGTCCCATCTCCTTATTTTTCTACCTTTTTGTAGTTTCTTCAGTTTTAGCCTACAGTTCATAACCAACAAGTTATGGTCCGAGTCTATATCTGTCCCTGGATATGTCTTACAGTTTAAAACCTGGTTCCGAAATCTATGTCTTACCATTATAAAATCTATCTGGTATCTCCCGGTGTCTCCTGGTCTCTTCCACGTATACAACCTTCTTTCGTGATTCTTAAACCACGTGTTTGTTATAACTAAATTATGTTCCGTGCAAAATTCTACCAGGCGGCTTCCTCTTTCATTCCTTTTGCCCAGACCATATTCACCTACTATCTTCCCTTCCCTTCCTTGTCTTACTACCGAATTCCAATCTCCCATAACAATTAAGTTTTCCTCTCCCTTAATTGTCTGAATAATTTCCCTTAGCTCCTCATATATTTCTTCGATCTCCTCGTCATCGGCAGAGCTAGTTGGTATATAAACCTGCACTATTGTGGTCAATGTTGGCTTCGTATCTATCTTGACTACGATAATGCAATCACTGTGTTGCTCATAGTAGTTTACCCGCATTACTATATTCTTATTCATTATCCTGTAATACCCCCAACTGATATTTATAATCCTGTACTCACCGGACCGGAAATCCTGTTCCTCTTTCCACCGAATTCCACTAGCCCCCACTACATCTAACTTCAACCTATCCATTCCTCTTTTTAAATTTCCCTACCCGATTAAGGTATCTAACATTCCACGCTCCTATCCGTATAATGCCAGTGTTGTCTTTCCTGATCATCACATCCTCCTGAGTAGTCCCCGTCTGGAGATCCGAATGGGGGACTATTTTACCTCCGGAATATTTTATCCTAGAGGATGCCATCATCACATTTTCATACAGTAGAGCTGCATGTTCTCGGGAAAAGTAGTGGCTGTAGTTTCCCCTTGCTTTCAGCCGTTCGCAGTAACTGTGTGGCAAAGCCACATTAGCTGATGTTACAAGGCCAGCTCAGTCAATCATCCAGACTGTTGCCCCTGTAACTACTGAAAAGGCTGCTGCCCCTCTTCAGGAACCACACATTTGTCTGGCCTCTCCACAGATACCCCTCCGCTGTGGTTGCACCTACGGCACGGCTATCTGCATCGTTATGGGACGCAAGCCACCCCACCTCGGCAATGTCTGTGGTTCATGGGAGTGTCATTTCTGTCATACCTTGAAAATCACGGGCGTTCACCTCCCAAAATACTGGCTGTTGTCGAAGACGTTGCCCAACTATATTCCCGTAAATTATTTGACCATAACATACAGAATAAACCCAAGTTTCAGAACAAAAGTAATCGCTGTAGGGATTAGTGAATTAGAAATACCTTCCGCACTGCCACATCTGGCTCAAATCATAAGTTGTCAGCAACCGTAAAAAATCGAAAGCACCCAGACAAATAATATACAGGGGAGACCAGGGGATGGCGCCACCCTAAGGGAAGCCAGTTTTTCTTACCTAATTAGAAGTGTGTCTTTTTCGTACAGAATAATACCACACCTTCGCCAGCTAATACTACTTTATTATAATTTTTTCAGCCATGTGTTTTGTTAAGTTTTATTGTTAAAAATATATTCTGAAAGTATACGCAGTAGTGCCATACCTCGATTTCCGGGGTAATGACGCCATACATGTGCAGTGCTTGCTGCTGTCGCTGCTGCATCGCCCAGAGCGCTAAGTGTCAATTTAATTTTCGGGAATTTTTGTTGACAGTTAATTTCTTAATTTTCGTTTAGTGCTTCTGTTTTTAAGAGTCTTCTTGTCACCTACTTGAAAGATTTCGTGTGTGTTACTGTTTTAAGAGTACATTCTCTCGTATTTTGATAAATACCGTTGTTTGTGTGTGTTTGTCAGTCTCCTGCAGCTTTTCTTTGGCTTAGGAGCTTCTCTACTTCGTGTAGCTCTTTTACGGTAGAGCAGTCATTTTCGCGTATATTTTGATTTCAGTCCAGAGAAGGTTTTTGCTAATTTCCATTGTTTCCAAGAAGAAGATTCTAGTAACCAGTGTTTAGTCAGCTATCGGTCTCCTGTAGGGAATTAGCGGTCTTGTTAAAAGTCGATTACTTAATCTCTACAATAAATTGTTGATTTCTTAGTATGGATAGGATGTGTGACTGCCGCGTACGGGCGCAGGAGGGGCTGGCCGCCGTTCGCGAACAGCCGAGCGTGCTGATGACCGCGGTCAGCCGCCTTCAGGCTGCTGCCTCGGACTGTAGCGCCAGTGGGGAGTCTGGTGCGTCGCATGGGGCACGTCAGGTGTCACATGCTTCACCCAAGGACCCTGCTGTCGAGACATCTTTGCGTGTACCGGACCTGGTTGGGCCACCCTCTCCCCCAGGGGAATGGCGGGTTCAACAGCTCCAAGGGGAGGCTGGCCGTGTGGCATCGCCCGCTCCCCGCTCTGCCTGTGGCCGCTCCTTCAGCAAGGTCCGAGCAGGCACACGGGGGGAGGGGTTTACTAGTGATCGGGAGCTGCAATGTTAGGCGGGTGATGGAGCCCCTTAGGGAGGTAGCGGAAAGGGCGGGGAAGAAGGCCAGCGTGCACTCTGTTTGCTTGCCGGGGGTCTCATCCGAGATGTGGAGGAGGCCCTTCCGGCGGCGATAGAGCACTGGGTGCACCCGACTGCAAATTGTCGCTCGTGTCGGCACCGATGAATCCTGCCGGCTGGGTTCAGAGGTCATCCTCAGTTCATCCAGGCGGTTGCCGGAGTTGGTGAGGGCAGAAAGCCTCGCTCGCGGTGTGGAATCTGAGCTATTTGTAGCGTCGTTCCCAGAACCGACCTCGCGGTCCTCTGGTTTGGAGCCGAGTGGAAGGCTTAAACCAGAGGCTCAGACGATTCTGCGAAGATCTGGGCTGCAAATTTCTCGACCTCCGCTAGCGGGTGGAGAAATGTAGGGTTCCCCTGAATAGGTCAGGCGTGCACTACACGCAGGAAGCTGCTACGAGTGTAGCGGAGTACGTGTGGAGTGCACATGGTGGTTTTTTAGGTTAGAGAATTACCTCCCTAGGCCCGACAAGATGCCTCCTGACCCGCGACAAGGTAGCAAAATGTTCAAAATGTTCAAATGTTTGTACAGCTTATGGGACTTAAGTACGGGGTCATCAGTCCCTAAACTTACAAACTACTTATGAACTAGCTAATACTAAGGACGGCACAAATATCCATGCCCGAGGGGGGATTCGAACCCCCGACCGTAGTGGCCGTGTATACCGTGACTGGAGCGTCTCAGTCCCCTCAGCCACCGCGGCCGGCGACATGGTAGCAGTAGGCAGAACACAACAGGGAAGGAAATGATCAATGTAGTAGTAGTTAACTGCAGGAGCGTCTATAGAAAGGTCTCAGAATTATAAATATAATAAATAATAAACGATCACAGTGCCCACATAGTACTAGGGACGGCAAGTTTGCTGAAACCAGATGTAAACAATAATGAGATTCTAAACTCAGACTGGTATGTTTACCGCAAAGATAGGCTGGACAGTGAAGGGGGGGCGTGTTTATAGCGATAAAAAGTGCACTAGTAATGGAAGGAAATAGACGGAGATCCGAAGTGTGAAATAATTTGGGTGAAGTTAACGGTTAAAGCAGGCTCGAACATGGTAATCGGATGCTTCTATAGGCCTCCTGGCTCAGCAGCTGTAGTGGCAGAACACAGGCTGAATACTGCTCACCGGTGTGGGATTGATAGAGCAAGTGGAGAAGATCCAACGGAGTGCAGCGCGCTTCGTTACAGGATCATTTGGTAATCGTGAAAGCGTTACGGAGATGATCGCTAAACTCCAGTGGAAGACTGCAGGAGAGACGCTCTGTCGCTCGGTCAGTGGCGTAGCTATCATAGGCCCCCGAGCTCCAGGGGCCCCTCAGCCTTCGTGAACGACGATCGAAAAAAGTTACAGTAGAGCGTCGAATTTTTTATTTAAATTTTTGTTACCCTACCAGCCTCTCGTCCATCATATCCCCTTCCCCTCAACCCAAGTTTCCCACAGTAGCCGCACTGGTGGAACAATGCTCATTATTGGGCCTTCACAAGACGCCACTATGTGGCGCCTCTGGCAGGCGAAGCTGCCAGCCAATGCGTCCAACAATCGGCACACTTCAGTCGGCAGAAGTAGCGGCAGCGTCACAGCTGTTCACACCAACAGCTGCGTCTTCCAAGTGTTGCAGCGTGCAATGTGAAGAATCGCGCTCCTCCAAATGCAGTATAAATACATTTACTTCTTATTGGCAAATAGAAGTGTACAGTTCGAATTTCCGAATAAACCGGTTTTCCGAATATCCATGTTCCCAAATTTCTCCGGATAATAGACGTTATACTGTATATAACATTTTAGTTGAATGAATGAATTTCGACTTTTAATTTCTCCTGCCGAAATTAACCCCAACATGGGCAGTTCGCCAATTACGTAAAGAAATTATAACAATATATGCATTATTAGAATGTTACGGCAGTATTTACCGCAGTTTTATTCTTCTGCAGGAGCCGATAGGTCGTTCAGCAAATTAAAAAATTATCAAAACGCATCTGAGGTACGTATGACTCAAGCTTGACTCGGACATTTCGCATTCATAGCCATGGAAAACAAGGCTGCATCAAGTATAGATTTAACAGACCTTATTGGCGATTTTGCAAAAACAAAGTCAGGAAAAAATTGTAAAATAATTGTTAAAATAAAATTGACTACTTTTTAATTGTGTACCCATATTATTACTATAATGTACTGCAGTCACGAAAACGCTTACCGATCAGAAACCATATCTTTGCCAACATCTGCCATCTAACAGTTTGAAGCACTGTTTTACTCCAGTAGGTATTCTTTCATTCTGACTTTGGTGCGTGAGGAAACACGAACGAAATCCCCACGACTAGGAAAATGCCACTCATTAACTTCGTGATACACAGTGAGGAGCGAAAAATAATTATGATTTTTTTTCAAGGACTAATGGTATTCGTTTACAAGAAATAGAAAAATTCCCAACTTCTTGAAAACAATGTTTTTAACACATTGACTGCTACGTCCGTTAAATATAAGTCACAGGAAGTCTTCTCTTCGGGTCACGTGAAGTAAATACAACTCACGGACATTTTTCCATTTAAATCTCCGTGGTGCAGTTGTAACTCACAGTAACGTGATGTGACTTGCTGTTACTGTACGTTATGGGCCCAGTAACAAATCATGTTCGTGGCCTCCAGTTTTCAAGAGCTCAAGAGTAGTTATTGACACTTGAAATCGTTAATTATATACAACTCACATGGCCCAGTCATATTGGAGTTTCCTTGTTTTTGTAATTTATTATTTGGTGTTACATATTACTTATAAAGTAGTTGTATATCACATGCAGTTTTAATTACATTCTTCAACTTTAATTGCAACAACAGCGAAACAGACTGAAAATATTGGGTAATTCCACTTTGTATCTCTTAACACCTGCATGCTCTGTGCTTTATGAAGACACACTCTTCGCAAAAATATGAGGCACAATTTCTTACATTTCCTTGTTGTTTGTTTACATTTCTTGACAGCTTGCTCTCGTCTAAATTCATTCTTCATTTTTTTCGTAGCATCCGTATCTATGACTTGCTGTTCCCATGTTACCAAGAGCATAATCTGCAAGGCAACTCGGTGGCTACGGTGAGAGATTTCTCAGGGGAATCGGCATCTTCTGTATGGAGTAGTCTCAAAGTCACTTCCTCTTTGAATTCTGTCATTGAGATGATGTTGTTGTTGATGTATCGGTAAATCACAAGAGCATTTACCAATGCTGACCATGTGAACAGTTCAATTGCAAGCTTCCTGTACCATTACACCCCGCCTTAGACAATATAGGACTTCATTTCACGAGAGAGATCTATAAATGACTGATTATAGTCAGTTATCATTGCTGGTTTTTTCTTTGTGCCCCTCTTGGTTTGAACTTGAGCTTCTTCCTCTCTATGAACAGTACTCAGCATCAACACATTCCTCTTATTTTCCATTTCAGTAGTATCTTCATCTTCTTCACTTATGTCTAGAACTTCATCTTAAAGCTTCTGTACATGCCTTTGTTCATCTACATAACTTCTGCGAGACACAATATCACTGTGTTACGGAGCAAACAACAGTGAATAAAGACTGTAGTAACAATGCAGAAAATCAATAATGGAACTGTACGCAAATAATGTTGTGGAAGGAAAGACCTAAGGAGTACCAACCCAAAATTATTAAGGACATAGCAAATGACACACCTGGCACTTTACACTAGCGCCATTTGAGTCATATGCAACTCACAAAAAAAAAAAAAAAAAAAAAAAAAAAAAAAAAAAAAAAAAAAAAGGAAAATTATATTATATTATATTATATTATATTATATATATATATATATATATATATATATATATTATTCAACTTATTTGTACTTAAATAGCTTATAAATAGCTTACTTCAAGCAAACTAAAGCAAAATATGGAAAAAAAGTAAATGGTTCCCAGGGGACGGTAACCCAAGTATACCTTTGGCAACCAATATGTTAATATAGTTATTGTTAAAAAGAATGGACTAAGGCAAAATATTAAATGTATACAGCATATTTAAGTACAGTAGAGCAGTATTGGGCATATGATTTGTTGTGGGGATGTGACAGGTGACAGCAGGAAGGGTTGGAGGGCAGAAGGTGCGGGAAAGGGCAGACCGCTGGAATGGTCAGACATTGCCGTTCTTTGTGCGCCTGCAAAACGAATAGCGACAAAGCGAGCCCCCACTCTGTCTACTCCATTACGTCGCAAAAGGAAATTACAAGGTGTTTTACAAAGTTATACCGACCCTTCCACAGTGCACCTCATAAATCACAGATTACGTACTGCGCAGACAGACCTGGAGAGTGTGCATTTTCCACAAAATGCATTGCGCCAGGAAAGAGGCATGTTTATTTTCCACAAATGCGTTAATCCCTGAAGGAATACCGAACAGAATCTACTACCTTTCTACACACTACCTTGCAATGGTAGGCGGGAAATGGATTCGACTTTTTTCTGGAACGGCGCCTTCTCGTACCATAAGAACTATTCCATTTACGTTCATACTAATACAATACCCTCCGCCGCATTCTGCTCAGTTCTTCTATGTGAAAAACAAACAACTTCACTGTGTTTTAAAGTAATGGTGAGAATTCAGCACCTCACGCAATCTTTTAAGGTACGTTTCTACCCGCACACTATTTGTTTATTCTGCCGTTTAAATGTTTAATCACATTCACGGATCAGAAGTTTCATATAATAATTACTTTGTCTCAATAGTGAATTGTGCATCAAGACGTTGCCCTCTACCCCACTGTCACGACAATAAGCGAAGATATGGACTTAATTATTTTACCCATTACTTTTTTCTGGCCAGACACTAAGAAGCCTGGTAGGGGCACGGCTCAATCCAAAGTGTTTCATCAAACAAAATCCGGCAACTCACTTTTGATGAAACCATCCTACACGAATGTTTTCCCTATCTTCCTTCTCTGACTGGGCTATCAACGAAATGATCTGACAGCACAGTAGTTTAGCGACAGTGAGTTGTCGGCATTGACAAAAATCCGCCTGCTGTCACCGCTGAAGAAAAATATCCCATGGGGCATTTTCATCTGTATGTCTTACCCAGGTCCAACTCTATACGTCTGCAAAATTTCATCCAAATCAGCTAGTAATTTTTACGTGAAAGCATAACAAACAAACTTTCACACTTATATTAGAGAGTACGATTAAACATTATCTGCTGCGTGACACATAGTAATTTACTTAGTATTATTTAGGTTTGCCTTATTATGTCTTCCAGTGGGCGGTAAGGAGCTGATGATGTAGTTTTGCATCTGTACAGTATTAGTGTAAAGAGGGCCCAATGTCATTTTTGCCCCGGGGCCCTTGGTGACATAGCTACGCCACTGCGCTCGGTACGGGCTTTTGTCGAAGTTTCGAGAACTTACCTTTACTGAGGAGTCTAGCAGTATATTGCTCCCTCCTACCTACGTATATCTCTCGAAGAGATCGTGAGGATAAAATCAGAGAGATTAGAGCCCACACAAAGGCATACCGACAATCCTTCTTTCCGCGAACAATACGTGACTAGAATGGGAGGGAAAAATCCATAGTGGTACTCAAGGTACCCTCCGCCACACACCGTCGGGTGGCTTGCGGAGTATGGTTGTAGATGTAGATACATTTGAAAATCAAGGATAAACCTACACAATAAATAAGTAGTAGTAAGTAAGTATTACAACTGTCTTAATTTATAGTGATCACTCTAGTGTATTAGACATTTAGAAGACTTCAAGTACTTGTCGATGTAAAATTGGAATGAAAGTCGATTTTACAATTTAGACTTGATTAAGACACCGCAAAAGTCAGAAATACAGTTTTTGTCACATTAAAACTAGTACATTCTCTACATTCTGCAAGTACCCATTTCACAAAATGTATGCATCTGTATTACACTTCAGTTTGTCTAAATTCCCCACCATGGCGTCATTGCCCCAGTTGAAAAATATGGCTAAGAACGTCAATTTAAAGCCCAAGATTTTGCGAAATAATTAGGTCAGAGACACGAAATCGAAGCTCCATATCTACAGATTACGTTAATACGAGTATAAAAAAGCACTGACAGCCTATAGATGATCAGCATCTGTGCTATAAAATGTACACGGAAGTAATAAGGTTGTGATGACATACATTTTTTCTCGTTTTAACCACACTCGTTAAAATATATATTTGGCTCTGTCACGTACAAGTTCGTCGCCCTACTGTAGTAATAACGTTAGCAGATCACTGAAGTTGGTAGCAGTGGTAAACGTAAGGCACGGTGGGCTCCGTTAGACGCTACGCAAGCCTCGCGCGGTACTTTAAACAGTCTGTGGAGCGTGTTTCTGGCTGGAATCCAACAATACTTGTTCATTGTTACTGAAGGTTAGGAGGTGGTTAACTGAGGAACTACCTTTTTTAACTGGCAAGATTTACAGTCGTGAAAGTTGTGCCTCACGCAGGCCACCAATAAGACACTCGAGGCAAAGTGTCCTGAAAACAAGAAGTCAAAGCTCAACTTAACATCGATTACAACTTCCAGCCACCTCTTTGTTGTCAAAGCTTTCAGTCTAACTTTCATATTCATTACACAAATTGTCAGTTTTTAATTTTTGCACAAGTGGAAAAAAAGGTTCTGGAATGTGGATATACTTGTGTTTTATTATGAGAAGAGATTATGATTTATTAGATTTAATTAGAGCAGATGATAGGAAATTTCAAGATTAGTGTACTGGGATATTTCAGTAGGATTTATGATTTAGTATAAGAATAAAAACAAGAGAAGTCACAGATTTACCTTCAGTTGTGCACAAGTAGTATATTTGTCTTTGACATTCTAAAAGGATTGGACATAATTTTGTTTGAAATGATTATGGCTTGACTTTCTATGTTTGTTATATGAGAACAATATTTTTGTTGCTTCCTTTTCTACAGCAGTCATGCTTAATTTTATTGCCAACAGACATAATTGTGACCTAATCAGTGTTTACCTTGTTGTATCTGTTTTGCTTGCCTTTAGAAGCTGCAATAAATTTTCTACAGTATGCTAAGTTTAATGTGTGACATGTGATAATGTCCCCCCCCCCCCCTTCTGCTATTACAAACCTGTGCATTTGCAATGCTGCCCTCAGCAGTCTGTACTTCTTGTTTGTATGGCTAATAATGGTTCATGTTTCAGAAATGAATCTTGGGTAACTTTGTGGAATAATTTATTTACCTGTCATTTAAATGTCACTGAACAGGATACACTTTTCGTAATATGGTTGCCCAATGCTCAGCTTAAGAGAGAAATATTTTCGATAACAACTTTTCACTTAGGGCAAGTATCGGCTATATGATCAATGATTTAATACATTTATGTTCTTATTGTTTATGATATGTTGCTTTTGTCCTGCTGCAATGCCATTGATGTTATTACTTTTTCTCTGCTTACTGTTTATCATTTGCTGCTTATGCCCTGCTGTAATGCCACTGATGTCGTTACTGCTTATATTCATTAATGTACTTACTGGTTGTAATGTTATGCTTTTGCCCTGCCACAATGCCAGAAACGTTGTCAGTGCTTACATATTGCTGTTTTGTGACATATTTCTTTTTTAATAATTTTTTAATAATTTTTTATTATAATGATGTGATTTGCTAACTGTATCTATGGAAGCCTAGGTGCTAGCACATGCTATTACAAACATTTTACTTTCAGGATGATCATTCAGCTCTAATCTTGATGTTGTTGTTGTTGTTGTTGTTGTTATGGTCTTCAATCCGGAGACCGGTTTGATGCAGCTCTGCACAATACCCTATCCTGAGCTAGCCTTTTCACCTCCTTATAAGAACGACAACCCACATCCACTTTAATCTGTTTACTATACGCATCTCTTGGTCTCCCTCTGCGATTTTTACCCCACAAACTTCCCTCCAATGCTAAATTTACGATTCCTCGATGTCTAAGAATGTGTCCTACCAAGCGATCGCTTCTTTTAGTCAGGGTATGCCAAAAATTCCTTTTCTCCCCAATTCTGTTCAGTACCTCCTCATTAGTTACGCGATCCGGCATTCTTCTGTAGCACCATATTTCAAAAGCCTCAATCCTCTTCCTGTCCGCACAGCTTATCGTCCATGTCTCACTCCCATACAAGGCAACACTCCACACAAATGCCTTCAGGAAAGATTTCCTTACACTTAAATTAATATTCGATGTTAGCAAATTTCTCTTTTTCAAAAATGCTTTTGTTCCCATTGCCATTCAGCATTTTATATCCTCTGTATTGCGACCATCATTTGTTATTTTACTGCCCAAGTAACAAAAGTCATCTACGTCCGTTATTGCTTGGTTACCTAATCTAATTCTTTCAGCATCACCCGATTTTCTCAGACTGCACTGCATTACCCTAGTTTTGCTCTTGTTAATGTTCATCTTATAAGCACCTTTCAGTACACTGTCCATTCCGTTCAATTGCTCTTCCAGGTCCTCTGATAAGGCCTATATATTCATGAAGAGTGACTGACACTGAACAAAGACTTGTGATGAATCATATGTGAATGTTCCCTTATCGTGTTACATTTTGCTGCCGCTAACACCATTAACCTTTTCCCAGCACATTTCTTACTGTTTACCTACCCTGGAGATTGATAGTTGTATACCTGTAGCTAGATCAACGTGTTTAATTTGCAAATTAAAGTTCTGGAGCCTGCCATTTGGATATTTATATACAGTGATACAAAAACTGGTTAGTGGCGAATTATGCAATGTGTATTTTTTGTAATTCAATGTTGACAGTATGTCTTATAATGTATTAACATTTAATTTGTTTTGACTTCTGTAGTCTGTTATTGGAACATATCATAGCCCTTAGTATTTATAACTGTTTCGTCTGTTGTATACATCATATGCATATGAAATATCTTGGTCTTATATATTATTATATTTTGTAATTTTTATGTTCATTAGATAAGAAAGGCATTATTTGCTTCACACTATTTGGCAGCCGAAGACTGAAAGTGGTTGAAGCATAGCTGATGCCACATTATAGTATGATGGGTTGTGGGGTGGGTAACTTTTGAGCTGTCAGTGGAGAATGTTGGTCATACTGCTGTTGAACTGAGCCGAGAGCACAGTTGATGAAGGCACTCTTCCTGCCTGCTCACACACACGGACAGGCAGTGGCCCTGCTGCTGTTGAGCGCAGCCTACCGCTCCTGCAGCTGCTGGGCTCAGCATGCAGCCCAGCTGAGCAACGGATCTGCTGCGCTTCCAACCCTCGCGCGACACACCGTGTGACCTGCACTTCACGACTGGGCCGGCATAATGGCGTGTCTCCAGTGTACTGCTGGTCTTCTGCAATCTCTCAACTTGTGTGGCGAGTGAACCAAAAGTAACAGAATGTACCAGTCTGTGTGCGTGTGGCTCGTCTAGTGAAACAGTTAGGTTGCCTCATCTTGTCTGTGATCTATTCTATAACAAAATGGATCTGCCTTGTTGCAGTTATATTTTCCTGTAACTGACTTTCTCACTCATATATATAGAAAAAATGGAACTGCCTTAGTGCATTTGTTATGTTTTCATGTAGCTGACTTTCGCGCTTATGTACATTGCTCGAAATGCTAATGCTATCATGCACTTAGGTTTTCATGTCCAATGTTATCTGCCTTGTTGCATTTTTACACTCTTATGCAAACTGTCACTAATTTCACATTTAATGTATGATTTTTCTTATGTTTTCCTCCTCTTTCATTTATGCTATGATGATGAAACATACATTTCTGTTTCCAAGTTATAAATTTTTATTACTGTGATTCTGTTTACTATATAACATGATATGCTATGTACTTACACATTTAATGTATGCCTTTATTTCTAATGTTATCCTTTTTAATCGTTTATGTTATCCTGATAGTACCAAACTTAATGTATTCAAGTTGTAAACGTTTATGTAAACAATTGTCATTCTTTCTGGTTTGTATGCCATGTATTTGTATTTTTGTCATGTAATATTCTTATTGTTACCAATTAATTCTATTTTATTGTCAAATTTTGTCGTCGTGTCTACAGCAAGGCTGTTGCCCCTCCTGCAAAATTTTGTATGGGGAGAGGGGCGGCAGCACTGTCACCCTCTGGTCAGAGGATTTATTTCAACTGTTGAGTCGGCGGCAGTGGGCAGTAGCGAGAGAGGGAGGAGTGAATGTCTGCAAGTGGACAGACGGAGATGTTGGTGGAGAGCAGTAGACAGATAGTTGTAAGCCGTTAGGATTCTCCAAACATTTCTTTTGCTATGTATTTTTTATTGTAAGTGTGATATTTTAAGAAAATGGTAATAGTAATAAGAGTCATAAATCATAATTGCGTTTCACTTAGAGGACAGCTTCATTCTCCCCCTTTTTTAAGTGAGCATTATTATTCGCAAGTTATCTTTGGCGATAGGTTTTAAACGGTAGGATAGATACAAGTTTCAATTTTATTTATATTTCATCATTTATGTAGTGCAAGAGAACAAACTGCTGTCTACACATAAGAGGTGAGTGAATTTTAAATTAATTTATGATTCGTAACTCCTAGTAGGGAAGTAAATTGTTGAGTCTCTGGTAAACATTTTGCACATACTTAGTACCCCGATTTGTAATACTCTTACATTTTTTGATACAAGAATCGTAAGCAACTAGTTTATCAGACAGCTACCAATATTTCTTGCCAATCGTGGAAAGTACTCGACATACCAAATTAATTACACCACTAGCTTATTGTTCACTTTTGTTATGTCATTCATATTCAGTCGTTGAAATCGTAACCAGCTGGTTTATCAGGAGGCTTCCGGCATTTTTGTCTATTGTGTAACGCGCCCTTTTGATACAGATATTAATTACACCACTTGCTGACAACACAATAATTGGTTCGTTAATAAAGTTAGATCAGAAGGTGTCGGGACACAATAATTATTGCTAGGCTAGGAACTGAAACCATATTATTCACTTTGTCATCTAATAAACTAAAGTTTGATCTGCACTTCAAAGAGTTGGTCAATTACACAATTATCGATTCCTTTCAATGCTATCAACTACTATTATAGTTTGTTTGTGATTCTAAATATGAGTACATTTATATTCAGCATTACTTGGTATGCACCCTACTTAGCTAATGAACTGATTCGACAATACAACATTTTGTTTGTTAATGAAGAATAACAATCACCATTTAGTTCGCAATAGAAGTCATGTTCATTCTGTGTCACAGTAATAAGCTAAACTTTAACAGATTTAATTGTCAACTTTAGTGTTTTTATTGTGTCATACCATTACGTCATTCCGCTGGTATCAGTAACTGTTCGAGATTGTCTATCACTCCACCCATGATTACATTTTATTTTGGATATCAAATTTGTATTGAACTTTTATCAGTATTTAATTTACTTAATGAATAATTTGTCTGTCTTATTAACGAATCGGAACTTGAGCTACAACCGGACTTGTCGTTCATTATATAACCAGACACGTGTTGTGGATAGTTAATCGCATGAACAGGCCATACTCATTGCTCTCAGACGATTCCAGGCAGATTAATTATAACATTTACTGTTACTCGATATTTAGACATTGATATAAGATTTTACATTATCAGTGGTGTACCAATGTAGATGGGTTCTGTGGCGGTTTCAAGAAAGCGCGAGGCCAAGGTAATTAAGCGTGAAGGTACGATAGATGGGGAAGGATCAGATGGTGCGACCTATGACGACTGCCTGCTGATATTTATCACTAATGAGGGGGAGGAGCCACCGGTTATACCGTCTGGCGAAGTCGGCGAGGGAGATTGGAATAAATGCTGTGAACAGGTGGGGGAGGGTGCGAGTGCTGGGACGGCAGTGATTTGCAGGAGACGGGCGGGAGGCTGTGGTCGGGCTGTACCTGCCCAGTATACGAGGAAGGTGGAGCCGTACGGCACGCCAGTGGAGGGGTAAAGCTGACGGGAGTTGGAGTTGCATGGGCGATGGGGAGTAAGGGAGCAATGAGGTGGACATAGTGAACAGGAAGAGCACGGACCTGGAACACGGGAAGGTCGTAGGCTTTCCGGATACCGAAGGACGCGGACGTGGCAGAGCGACAGGAGTTAAGGTGGGCAGAGAGAAGACGGGTTGGCGCAGGAGCCGGTCTCAAGCAAAGCAGGAGGGTCGGAAGGCGAGCCGGGAGAGGGGAGGAACCGTTGTCGACGGATACAGCGGGAGAGGACGATTCCCGAGGCTTCGCTGCACACACAGGTGAGGACGTCCCGGACTGGCGTTTGTCGGGTTTGGGAACATTAGGATGCGGGAGATCTTCCACAGGTCGGGGCAGGAGCCAGGATATGGGATGACACTGCAGAGGGAGGCCAGAGCGGCACGGGACGAGAGGGGACAGGCTCGAAGATGCCTGCAGGTCAGGTGGTCGTGACCAGCAACAGTGTCCCATTTTGTGCGGAGTATACCCCGGATTTAGTGTCCAGTGATAGGCGTGTTTAATTCTCAGGTAGGAATTTTCTCCAAGTACTGAAAGCCAGGTACAATGCAAATTGTTTTGCCTTACAGGCATTTTAGAGGAAAGGACAGTCATCACAGAGGAGCTGGGGGGGGGAGTGACTGCCAGTGAGGTGGCGGAAAACCTGTTAATGCTCTGAGGAGTTGACAGAGAGCTGACAGGGAGCTTCGAATTTAATCGTGTGCACGTCTGGCGCCAACCCTAGCGTTTATTTGCAAACAAAGTGTGTCTTCCATAACGTCAGATTTGGCTGTGTCGTGGGAGAGTATCCCAGTCGTGGGTCCAGTGGAAAGTTGGATAGGGGCGGCGGGATTCACAAAGGAGAAGGACGGCCCGTGGAGGAAGAGTGGACCGGCAGAGGTAGGCAGCTTCAGTGGGAACGCGGACGAGTGCGAGAGGCTGCGCAGGATGGGTGGGGGCAGCAGGTGGAGGAAGTCCACCGTAAGGCGCCCGAGGAGGCCGGGAAACCCTAGGGGTACTGTCGCTTCTGTGGTGGGTAGGGCGTGGGAGGGGAAGGGTGTGGCCCCAGAGCCAGCGAGGCGGTGGCGAGCTGACGCCAGCGCGGAGTCAGCAGGGCGGCGGGACGACAGGCCGAGGTCGGCGGCGGTCGGACGGGTGAAAGAGAGTCGTAAGGAAGGGGAGCAGTGCTGCCGACGTAAACGGTGGCCAGGGCGACGTAAAGGATGGGAGAAAGGGGCTGAGGATCAGACGATCGGTGGGATCATTAAGGAGGGGTCGTAGTGGGATGGGGAGGTGGCGGCGGTGGTGGTGGTGGTGGCTGATCGCCACTCCACCTCGTGCGAGGGGACGGGGGCTAACAGTGCGATGGAGGAGGCGGGAGCAGGCAAACGCATAACTTCCATCGCTAGTTATATAAGAGGTCTGATACTGGGTACAAATAACAGAAAACAAATATTTGCTTAAAAATGTAAATAAAGAAATAGTAATATGCAGCTGCTGACAAGTGCTTTCCCTTAATTAAATTTCACTATTCGCAAAAACCGTGAAATAACAGCTTTTGTTGTATAATCTCCAATTTTCTTATCCCTAACAGCAGGTGCCAGCACTTGTCAACTTAAATCAGCCACGGCAACATTGCTATATCAATTACTGCACTGGTAATGTAGCTTTAAATTATTTGGCATGTTTGTCAAGTTTGTTAAATATCACCACTGCTTTTACAACAAGTTTGCAGACTGTTTTTCATCACCTAACCCAAAATTCCTCTTGTAGAGTACGTTATTTGATTCATTCCTTTATAGATACATAATTTACTCTGCAATACGCTTAATTAACAAGTTCATTCAATCCAAATGCAATGGTCACACAGAAAGTATGCAGAAAAAGGGGATGCTTAGCTTATAAATGGAAACCCTACAAACTGTTATATTACATCAGTTATCACAAAGTAATCATGAAATTTGTCCCCAATATCCCTAAAGGATACATCACCTAGCTGTATACAGGCCTAATAGGCCTAACAACTAATAACAGTTGAAAGTTTTGTAAGAGGTGGAATCATTCGTTTTGATATCGGTATGGCTATCCTTTTGTTGTATCTATTATAACAATGTTTATAATAAAGCTAATAGCTAAAACCCGTATGTAAAGGGCCCATAGCTATTCCTAGACCTATCAATCCTAACAAAAAATAAATTGCTGTAATCAGCAGAAAATAAACATTTCATGTGGATAACTCCTAAGTTGGACTGGACTGTAAAACACGAAATAACGGTTATCTTTAAACGAATAAGAAATCAAATTAAGTATTTTTACAGACAGATAATTATGTCAAATAACGAAATATTTTCGTAAAAATTTGTGTAATGCTTACATCGAATATCGCAATGTATCGTGAAGTCAGTGAGCATCTTCTATAATTTCAGTATCTCCGTTTCAGAAATTACAGCAACCAGTCGCCTTTTGTTTCTTCTTAATGAAGATTTATTTAAACCATTACCGGTTTCGAGCTGCCTAGCAGCTCATCTTCAGATGGTATAAAATATTACAAGTTACATTTCAATAGTTATGCACTTTACATGTCGTTTGTCCATATTTTGTCCGCTTATTGATAGAATATCAGAACACTTCTTTTCCATCATCATGCCACAACAAATCACAAGAATTTTAGGTGGTAAAATTAATAAATATTTCACACAAATTACTTTTTAGCCACTAGCATAACTTACAGCTTACACAAAAAGGGTTTTTAAATAAATCTTCATTAAGAAGAAACAAAAGGCGACTGGTTCCTACACAATGGATAAAAGTTTCAGTATCTCCGTGCTTTTACAAACCTAACAGATCTAACAACAGCTAAAATTATTTTAAATATTCTTACATAAACAAACAAAAATCCACCCCCATGAACCACAGACATTGCCGAGGTGGGGTGGCTTGCGTGCCTCAACGATACAGATAGTCGTACCGTAGGTGCAACCACAGCGGAGGGGTATCTGTGGAGAGGCCAGACAAACGTGTGGTTCCTGAAGAGGGGCAGCAGCCTTTTCAGTAGTTACAGGGGCAACAGTCTGGATGATTGACTGAGCTGGCCTTGTAACATTAGCTCATGTGGCTTTGCCACTCAGCTACTGCGAACGGCTGAAAGCAAGGGGAAACTACAGCCGTTACGTTTCCCGAGGACATGCAAGTCTACTGTATGGAAATATGATGACGGCATCCTCTCGGGAAAATATTCCGGAGGTAAAATAGTCCCCCATTCAGACCTCCGGGCGGGGACTACACAGGAGGATGTTGTCATCAGGAAAGACAATACTGGCATTCTACGGATAGGAGCGTGGAATGTTAGATCCCTTAATCTGGTAGGAAAATTAGAAAATTTAAAAAGAGAAATGGATAGGTTGAGGTTAAATATAGTGGGGATTAGTGAAGTTCGGTGGCAGGATGAACAGGATTTCTGGTCAGGTGAGTACAGGATTATAAATACAAAATCAGTTGGGGGTATCACAGGAGTAGCACTGATAATGAATAAGAAAATAGGAATGCGGGTAAACTACTATGAGCAGCACAGTGATCGCATTATCATTGTCAAGATAGATAAGAAGCCAACAACGACAACAGTAGTACAGGTTTATATGCCAACTAGCTCTGCCGATGAGGAGATCAAAGAAATATATGAGGAGCTAAAGGAAATTATTCAGACAGTTAAGGGAGAGGAAAACATAATTGGGATGGCAGACGAATTCGGTAGTAGGAAAAGGAAGAAAAGGAAAATAGTAGGTGAATATGGACTGGGCAGGAGGAATGAAAGAGGAAGTCGCCTGGTAGAATTTTGCACGGAACGTGACTTAATCGTAACAAACACGTGGTTTAAGAATCACAAAAGAAGGTTGTATACGTGGAAGAGGCCAGGAGACACCGGAAGGTAGCAGATAGATTTTATAATGGTAAGACATAGATTTCTGAATCAGGTTCTACAGTGTAAGACGTACCCAGGGGCAGATATAGACTCTGACCATAACTTGTTAGTCATGAACTGTAGGCTGAAAGGTAGGAAAATAATGAGATGGGACGTTCTGGAGAATTTCAGAGGGAGATTTAGGCAACAGTTGACAGAAACAGGGGGAAATGAAACAGTAGAAGAGGAATGGGTAGCATTGAGAGATGAAATAGTGAAGGCAGCAGAGGACAAAATAGGTAGAAAGGCAAGACCTACAAAAATCCTTGGATATCACAGGAAATACTACATTTAATTGATGAAAGGAGAAAATATAAAAATGCAGTAAATGAAACAGGCAAAATGGAGTACAGACGACTAAAAAATGAGATTGACAAGAAGTGCAAAATGGCTAAGAAGGAGTGGCTAGAAGCCAAATGCAAATCTGTAGAAGAATGTATAAGAAGGGGAAAAGTAGATACCGCCTACAGGAAAATAAAAGAGACATTTGGGGACAAGAAAAGCAACTCTACGAATATGAAGAACTCAGATGAGAAACCAGTTCTCAGCAAAGAAGGGAAAGCTGAAAGATGGAAAGAGTACATAGAGACGATGTTGTAGGAAGGGAAGAGGAAGTAGATAAAGATGAAATAGGAGATACTATACTGAGAGATGAATTTGACAGAGCCCTGAAAGACCTAGGTCGGAACAAGGCCCCAGGAGTAGATGACATACCCTCAGAGCTACTGAAGTCTCTGGGAGAGCCAGCCATGACAAGACTATTTGAACTGGTGTGTAGGATGTATGAGACAGGCGAAATACCCTCAGACTTTAAGAAAAATTTAATAACCCCCTTTCCAAAGAAATCAGGCGCAGACAGGTGTGAAAATTACAGAACCATCAGTTTGATAAGTCATGGTTGCAAAATTTTAACACGAATTGTCTACAGGAGAATGGAAAAGCTGGTCGAAGCTGACCTTGGGGAAGATCAGGAACATAGGAACCCGGGAGGCAATACCCACTTTACGTCTTATCTTAGAAGGCAGATTAAGGAAAGGCAAACCTACATTTTTAGCTTTTGTAGATTTGGAGAAAGCATTTGACAATGTTGACTGGAATACACTCAGTCAGCAGGGGTAAAATACAGGGAAAGGAGAGTTATTTACAACTTGTACAAAAGCCAGACTGCAGTTATTAGACTCGAAGGGCATGAAAGGGAAGCATCAGTTGGGAAGGGAGTAAAACAGGGTTGTAGCCTTTCTCCGATGTTATTCAATTTGTACATCGAGCAGGCGGTGAAGGAAAGCAAGGAAAAATTCGGAATAGGGATTAAAGTTCAGGGGGAAGAAATAAAAACATTGCGTTTTGCTGATGACATTGTAATTCTGTCAGAGACAGCAAAGGACCTGGAAGAGCAGTTGAATGGAATGGACAGTGTGTTGATGAGAGCGTATAAAATGAACATTAACAAGAGCAAAACAAAAATAATGGAATACGGTCTTAGAAAATCAGGCGATGCTGAAGGAATTAGATTAGGTAACGAAACAATTAAGGTGGTAGATGGGTTTTGTTACTTGGATAGTAAAATAACATGCCAGGGTCGCAGTACAGAGGATATAAAACTCAGAATGGCAATGGGAAGGAAAGCATTTTTGAAAAAGAGAAATTTGCTACCATCAAACATATCTTCGTGCACACCTTGTCACAACGCCACGTGAACTGCTTTCTCTTGAAAAAGACATTACACAATCCTGTCATCCCGTGACCGTTTCTCCTTACCTCCTCGACAGCGCTGACAGCCCTCCTCCCCTCGCTGTGGTGGCCACCTCCGTCTCCACAAGGCCTGGCACCACACCCTCGTGAACAGTCCTGCCGAAAACCCCTCCCCTTACCCCACTGTCAGCCAGTCCGTGTGGTCGTTGCCAGACTCAACCTCTCCTGCTGGTTCCAGGCCGAAGTCTGGTGGTGACGCCAGTTCACGACCACCTCGCTCTGGGGCCACGTCGTCCACTGCATTCCGCACTCGCTGCCAAATTAACACCAGCCCTGACACTGGCCGCGTGCAGTTGGGTATGCTAGATACTACGAAGCCGCCCGAGCACGCACTCCTTCCTGCGCACTCGCGGCAGGGACGCCTGGTCCACCTCCGGAAACATCTGAGCCACGACTATACGTCGAGCGTGGCCTCAGACGTGCACCTGCCTTAATTCTACGCTCCACATCCATCCCCCAACCCCTTACTGGCAGTCACTTCTGCCCCTTGACCGTGCTGTCCATAAGAACGTCAGTAAGGAACAACATTTTGCCTCCTGCCTTGTGCCATTTTCTCCATCCCAGATAATCCGCACCTTGACTACCCGCTCTTTCCCACATTATGTGCTCCCCACTTGCCCCAGGCTTTCAGTATCCCCCATGACAATCGCCGACGTTGTCATTCAATCAACACAACACAGCTCCTGGACATGATCACCTGACCCCTGGAATCTGGCATCCGTCTGCTGCCCTGCTGTCCTCATCTGGACACTTTACTGTCCTATGCTTGTATTGCTAGTTAGTGGATGAAATGACTTGCTCTGCAGGTTCCAAAGTGGAACAACGAAATCAATTAACCCTTCTCGTAACACAGTTTAGGAACAGCCTATCTGTAGAGCGTAAAGGTTAAAGCGCGACGGAAAACTTCGCCACTCCCAGACAGGGAGAGCCAAGGCTGAGAGGGGTGCTAAGGAACAGAAAATACGTGTAACAAGTATGTATTCCGAAAAACGCTTATGAAAGGTGGAGACCACTTTAAAACATTAAAAAGCACACACCTTACATAAAATTCAACATTGAACTTGATAAACGGCCCATTTGATTGCCCACCTATCAAAAAACCAAATAATTCAAAAAATGGGGTACAATTGTGGTGAGTAGACATACATTCATTCACACACACTCATCAAAGCTCTCGCGACACTTACTCAACTGCGATCACCGTCTGCAGCAGAAAATGAGGGAAAGAGCAAGCTTCAAGCACGCGCACATATTAATGTAAAACTCGACTGTTGTTCCGTAATCGGGGCACGTGGTTTTCACAGGCTACTGGACTGGTTCACAACTCGAATCGCAAACTTGAAATACGTGGAACTGAAACACGACACGTGGAAGAATTGAATAAATAGAGGCAAATTATTTTACCTGTACCGCACGAGGGGCCTTAAAACAATTTGATGATCGGTGTCGGATTCATAATAGCTGACACTCGTGGTATGACTAACAGACAAAGCAACTTGTTAACATTCGAACAGATCACAGGAAAATTACCGCGGAAACAAGATAATAGAATAGCACTGTTTAATTATAATCGCGAACCAAACTGAACATTTTCAAGGGCTGAAATCGTAACATGAACAAAGGAACAAAGGCACACGCGGTTCGGTTACCATAGCCACACCTTAGATAACAAAAGTTTTAACACTAAACTCGTTAGTTCTAACCGCAATATCCACCACGCATTAAAACGAAATCTTGAAGCAGTTTCAGACTGCCGCGAGCATTTCGACTCAGAACCTAACCCCGTGAAATTATTCAGCAATGCTCCTCAGAGCAGCCGCTTACATGGAGCGCGTCCGACGGAAGTGCCTTGGCCGCCGCGTTTCCTGCGCGTCTTTAGCGGGAGGGGTGGGGGTCGTGACCAGCTATAGTCGAGCCGCCGAAAGAACGACTCTGACAGCTGGCGGCTATGTTGCCAATGCTGCTACGCGGCTGCGGCTGTTTGTCGTTACGCCGTGTCGGTCGCCGGCATACGAATATCACGTCCGAAAATTTTGGGACCGTTGCTATGTACTACTAAAGCGTGAACGAACGAGAAGAACCACGAAGTAATGAAGCACACTCTTTTTCAGTTACAAAGAAAAGGTTTAGAAATACATGTCGAGTTAAAGCTTCATATGTTCCAGTAGTCCATGAGGACTACCACTTTACAAGTAGTGAAACTGCCTCTTCCAGTGAAATGATTTGTCTTCTTACATAAAAGGAGTTTATGTCTCATTCGTTTATGGTCGCTGTTGACTGCCATAGTACAGTGTGAGTAATATTATCAGATCAGTTTCGACAGCTAGTCTATTGGTCACAGAAGTAGAAATAAAATAACGTAATTTTTCAGTAAATGATCTTTGGTTGCGAAGCAAACTATACATTAAAAATCAGTCGCGGCCAGCATCGTGTGCAATGCACCGCTGCTACTGCTACTATCGTTCCCTAATATTATTAATTCTTCTACCCGTCCTAGTGTACCTTCTCGTTCCCATGCCTCTTCTAAGATGTGCCACGTATGTGTGACAACATTGTTCCATTTTGTGGGAGTAATACTGCCCAATGATTCACGAACTAAGAATTCTACTTTTGTTAATGAAAAACATGTATTATTTCTGCAACGTACGATTTCACCTGAGCCCGCACGAGTTGTATTGCATTGAAATGGCAATGATATGGTGGAAGGCGCAACACTATGACCACTTTCTTCAGCAATTTTATCAATTTCATAAATGATTTTTCGGCTTTTGTTTTTTTAACACGAGACAAACGAACACGCGACAGGTGCTTTGCAGCGACTGAAGCACGCCACCCTGTGCGACCTCGAGTGGCAGGGTGGCAGCGCGGCCCCGTTACCCCGGCAACGTTTACGGATTCCAGAGCTCAGGTTGGTGGTCGAGTGTCTCCCCCACCCTCTGCGGCCCACGTGCGCGAACTGTCAGGGTCGTTCTTTCGGTGGCCCGACTATAGCGAGCCCTTCAGCAACGGCCGGAACCAGAGGACTAGTCTCGGTATCACAGCATCTCTGCAGCTCACCGGACAGGAGATACTTTGGTGTCAAAGAAAGCGTTGCTTCAGAGGGGACTGTAGTAGACACTTACATGGTTGCAGAGATGTAACCAGCTCGTCTGCAGAGCGCGGAGGCAGCACTCCACATTGATACTGCAACACGCAAGATACATTACACACACACACACACACACACACACAATCATTCAGTGGCGATGTTAGTCAGGGCAATATACAACATAACACATAAAATATTACGAGATAATTAAAGGAATAAGACGCAATGTTGGGGCGTCATAAAATAGTTGCATACCAACACAAAAAATATAATTGATTCATTAAATAATATGGGACAGGTTCACATTATGTGGACGTGTTTCAACTCCATCTACAATGTCATCCTATACACCAGTTTTTTCCTTGACCTGTGGAAAATTTCCCATTTTCTGGTGTTCCCAAAACCAAACAAGCCCCTAACCGAAAGCTTGTCTTCTGTAAGGTCGTCAAAACCATTATGTCCCATTGTTTTCACAAGCAGCTCCATCGACAAATTCCTTCCACTCTCTCGATGTGGTTTCCGACCCTCCTTGTCTGGCAATGACCTGCTCCATTGCCTCAACAATCTACTCCCTGACATACTTAAGTCTAATCTCTCTGGAACATTCGTTTCCCTGGACAGAAAAGGCCTACGGCCGCATATTTCGGTCCCTTTTTGGAGCTCCAAACCTAAACCCTTTCCTTTAATTATTCCCGCTTACTTGCTTCCTGCCCTTCCTCTGTCTACAACTCCAACCTCCATTTGTCTTATTACCCGCCCAGTCCACCGAAGTGCCACAGGGATCCTTCGTCTCGCCCCTCCTCTACTTCCTCTTTCCCACCAAAATGCCGCAACCCCAGCCTCCTATCCACCTACTTCAGAACCCTGAGGCCTCTCCCTTGCCAAATTGCAGCAACTGCTTCAACTCCACCTTTCCCTGTTCACTTACTGCGAGCTGTGGCTCCTCTCCATCAGACCTGAGAAGTCCCAAGTATTCGTCATAAGTTGTATCACCCATTCCTACCACCTCCACGATTACTACCTTACCGTCCATGGCCGCCCCACTTGTCTCATTCCACCCTCAACACCTCGGCCTCACCCTCTCCCGGAATCCCCACCTAAAACGATCAACCACTGCAGCTGCTCTCTGTCCTCTGTAGTTCTGGGTCTCCACCTTCACCCCCCCCCCCCACACTCTCCCTTTCGCTTTCATATCCGCCCCCTTCTCCTGCAGTACCGTAACGCAGCCACACAAGCCACTACCACGTCCCGCCGTCACTGACCCTTGCCCTGTACCGCACCGCGCACCGACACCGTCGTATCCTTCTCTCCCTCCCCTTTCACACACTCCACGTCCTCAACCGCCTCCACCTCGTGATGACGTGTTCGATCCCGGTAATCGTCCTTCCTACCAGCTCTATACCCTCCCCTCCTTTCTCAGTAAATGCAGCACCTGTCTGCCTTCTCCGTGTTGCTCCCCACACTTGGTTTCCCTCCCCTGCTTCTGGAGTCCTTGCGCTTCCACTTGCGTCTACCCCCTTCCTTTCCCCTCCCTACCCTCGACATCCCTATAAGCTCCTGAGTGCTTCGTGAGTGTCAGTGTATTTCTCCATCATGTTAACATGTTGCGACCACCGTCATCAGCAAAATAAGTGTTGCCTGTGTTTTTTTACTCATTTATCCGTGTAATTGTGACTGGATATCACTGGGTAGCCACTGAGGTCACTTTTGGAACTGAATCCGTTTTTTTTTATTTGTGTGTGTGTGTGTGTCTGTGTGTTTGTTTCATGTCTCCAATGTATCACTGTCAGTTGTTTTACTCCATTGATGATTCTATCACCATGATTATTCCATTCTTGTCACCGTTTTTGATGCATGCCTGAAGGGCAGCATACAATGCCGCTCCTATCCTGCCCCAATGGGGCGTTGAAATTACAATAAAAGAATTAATCATTAGATCAGGTGGCTGAGTTCACAAGTACACAGCCACAAACGAATTTCGGTAGTCAGTAATTTAAACATTGAGGGTGTATTGTGTAAAGAAGCACTTGCCATGTGGCGGTGGGGGATTCGGAGAATGGACGAGATAGAAAGTATTATAATTTCTTAGCGGTGACGAGGGTATTTGCATAATTGTATCATGTAATACGCAGGGGGGGGATTTTCTTAAAATGCTAATTTAGACCTCACATATAGTGTCCTTTATTAAAACATTCCTGTCCCCCCTCCATGTCCTCGAGAGATCATTGAGCCAGGCCTTGAAGTGTTCAAGACGGTAACTAGACTATACTGCTTACGCTTAGATTCGATGCATGTGAACTATAAGTGAATATAAGCTATGTTTCAGGAAAGTAACTTAAAATGTAACTGACTCTAAACCATACTGGCATACTATGTAGTGTGCAGCAGCGGAGCGGCCGAGCGCTTTGAGGCGCTATGCTGCGATGCGCGAGGCTGTTCCCCGTCGGGGGTTCGAATCCCTCCTCGGGCATGGAGGTTTGTACTGTCTTTAGTATAAGCTAGTTCATAAGTAGTTTGTAAGTTTATGGACTGATGACCCCACAGTTAAGTCCCATAAGCTTTACAAACATTGCCGAACATTGAGAACATGTAGTGTTTACACAGTACAGTACAGGATATTTGGCCAACAAATCGCATTCGAAAGCTCAATGGAAAGTAAATGACGATTTCAGAACTCTGACAACACTGTAATGCTAACACTATATGCCCTTAGTAGCAGCAATATAGAGAAACGAAACAAAAATACAACACAGCTGAATGGCTGTTTGTCTACACCAACATCTCATAGTATATTTACTGTTTCTCCTGAAACCACTGGTATGGGTATGGACTGCACATGGAGTGATCACAGTATGTTAGCGTTTTTGAAGGGAACAAGGGGAATGAGACAGTTCAATGATCACGGAGTAGCCACGTAACTGTTTGAGGACAGGGAGAATAAGAATGTTTACGAGGTTCCTGTGCCGTGCGGTATCACATGCGAGCTGTTGCCAATGACTGTGTGAGGTGCAAAACATTACTTTCAGTAGAGCAGCTACCGTGAATTCGGCGCAATATTACACAGATTTCTGGCAGAGAATGCGGATCAGAGTGTAGAGCGAGCGACTGCAGCCCGTTCCACGCGAGCGCCGCCAGCGGCTGGCAGTCGGCGAGGCGTCGCTCGCTTGAGCGAGTCCTGCAACAAGTGACGCCACTGCAGTTACCGGGGGAACTGCCGCCATGTTCCGGAAACTCAGCATACTTTCCATCTATTATTATAGTTTTCACAAACAGCCGGTTTCGATCCATCACTACTCGGACTCAGACAGTGTCCTGATATTACCTGCCGTCCTCGATTCGATTTGACGAAGAATAAGCGAAGGACGTCGGCCCCCCTCCCAGCAGCAGCGGGCGAACGCCTCCAGAAGAGTGAAGCGTCTCTAAGGCGTTCGATATCGCTCCGAACCATCGCATATTGAACAAAGGTGCGCGCATGTGGGATATCGGACAAACAGTGTCACCCGACTGAAGCCGCTCGTTTAGCCGTGCGGTGCGACGTACCGTTTCCGAGGCGCGGGGGGGGGGGGGGGGGGGAGCCGGAGCGTCCCGGCCCGGCGGATTAACGATGGGGGTCGGAGTGCCGGCCAGCCCGGATGCTGCGTTTAGGCAGTTCTACACATCCCCCTGGGTGAATACTGGACTGGTACCCAAGTACTGCCTCAGTTACGCGATTACACTTACACTTTCACCGACAATTAGGGTACACATTCCCTCTTGGGGGGCACGGGGTAGCGACAGGAAGGGCATCCAGCCACCCTGTTAACACTGAGCCACGCCAGATCCGCGTGTAACACAGCGCCGACCCTCCGTGTGCGGGACTGGGCTGAGCCAGTCCTAGCGGGTAGAATGCAGCGCGTCGCTGCAGAGGAGAGAAACCTTGAGACGTGACACTGGCCTCAGCTGCGTGTCGCGGGGACGCTGCTGTTCAGAATCACTCAACACGTGCACCGCAAATACTGGGGAAACGGAAAATGCTATTGCCACGCGGATTTCATTCAGTGAATTGGCAGCCGAGGACTTGAAACCAAAGAGGAGGGACCTGTTTGGTAGCATGAAAAGCAGAGGTCGGTAACGACTACCTATCGACACGAGGCCAGAGATGCAAAGCGCACAGCCAGCAGCCGACGACGAAAATTCTCAGACTCCCTTTCTAGAAGATTCTCATACATGAACACACAGAATAAAGCAAGTACACATTCTCACAGGGACAGTGGCATCACGGAGATACCTTTCATCTTTCCACATTCATAGACAACGATAAATTATTAGCATAATAAAATCCCAGCAATGTTACAGAAACTAACATTTAAAAACATGAAATGAAATGCTATTCCTCATGCCTCTGAACGAAAGCGGTTCTCGTTTAGCAAAACAGGCCGTCTAGTGAACTTAGATAAATTACAAACTTAAAAAGCTAGGGAAGACGGCAGACAGCCGTCTTTCAGCACCCCCTCGTCGATTGAAAATTTTGATGGAGGATGAGTCAAATTTATTGAGTCATTTACAGTAAACTTTTCTAATCCAACATCTAGTCTCCATATCAGCAAAACAGAAAAACTTGGGGAGGTCACTCAAAATTAACACATTAAACACAAAAGGTATCATATTAAAATATTGTCAATGGTGATGCAAATGTGGCTGGTGACAGCATAGGATTGGGTCAACATGCATACACAATCCAAAACTACAAATAAACATAGATAAATCATCAATACAGAACATACACAACATTGAAAATGAAAACACACATAACATTCCACATGCAACAGTAACAGCAAATGTGAAGAAAAAAAACCACACTTGATAAGTTGCTGAAGGCAAAGTGGAAATTACACACGGCAGAAATGCTCAAAACACAAATTCATAGAATGACACTTTTATATATATATATATATATATATATATATATATATATATATATATATGTTTTTAGAACCAAGTAAAATCGAAACCTAGTCAAAATTGCAGTCTTTCATTGTCTTAAGTTAAACAAGATAGTCAAGAAAGCTTGTATATTGTTTTAAAAATTTGCAGATTACAAATATCAACACTGCTCTATGTCAAGGAGCTTCAGTCCTTGACATTAGTAGCACAATCATAAAAATCACATATAATGGATAAATTGCTGGCATGGAATTGCTAAGGGCTACCAAAATAGATACATCTTAGCAGGTGAGTTATATTTCGCACTCTTAGAGCGTTCACTGCTCTGACTGCCCACACCACTCCGACGCTCATTGACGCGTTTTTTGAGATTGTCGTCCACTCAACACCGTTATTAAGAAATAAACACTGTTTTTCTCGGATCGAATCGTGGACTATGGCCTTTGAAGGGGGAGGGAGACAATCTTCCGTAGGCTACTTGGAGGACACTACACATGCACGTACAAGAAGATACCTTTGCTTTTTGTTTCTTCTCGGGCTGCAGTTCTTGTTCCAAGGCTCTCAGGATTGCTCCTCGTCTCGTACTCCTGAGAATGGGTGGCCCCTGGTAATGAGGCTACTTTCCTGTCTTCTTCAAGGTGGTACAGTACATTTTGCAACACCGCCCATCTCGAGCGTTCACGAGCACCATTGGGCTCGGTACCCACATCCAGGTTGCCCTCTGCCGGCCGCGGTGGCCGAGGAGACTGAGGCGCTTCAGTCACGGTCTGCACGGCCACTACGGTCGGGGGTTCGAATCCCCCCTCGGGCATGGATATTTGTGCCGTCCTTAGTCTTAGTTAGTTCATAAGTAGTTTGTAAGTTTAGGGACTGATGACCCCGTAGTTAAGTCCCATAGACTATACAAACATTTTTTTTTCCAGGTTGCCCACATAATTAGTAGAATAAGGTTCGTAACACTGTCCTTCAAATACCCATTTCTCGCATACGCAGCATGCATCTAATTTGTGCGCCGAGCACAAAATGAAAGACATTACACCGCAGCGTCAGTTGAGCGAGGAATTACTGAGTAAGTTATTTAACGAGTGTCCTTGACTGGACGGGGGCGTCGCGGTCAGAGAAGGAAATTCTTTTGTCATTCCATTCATGCCATTGGGCTCGGCACGAGTGACTGGTCTACTGCACATGTGGATAAGTTTCTCTTCCCTTCCCCAGCTACTCAAATGTTTGTGAGAGTAAAGTGCGCCTGATTTTAAGCCTTCCTTCCCTCCCAGCCACGGCCACCTGTTGGGCCTGCGCCGCCTGCAGACGGACACTGGCCGCACAGGCCTGCCAGCCCTCGCAAGTCCGCCATGTTTATGTACGGACAGATGGTGGAGTCTGGCTGACGCGTTGCTCAGTCACTCTCACTATCTGTTAACACTTTGGTACACTTTGTTACTAAAAGAAACACTAAATCTATAAAGAACTCCAATGCTTCAATTTATGGAGAGTCCACTTAAAACCTATATGGGAGGCTCCCCAAATTCATACAAAAGAAATACATTCACAAATATAAATTAACAATAATAATACATCATTTCTGATTTACACGAGTAAGCTTGGTCACCCAGAGGTCAACGTACATCACAGATGTCCACACAAAACATTTTAAAATAAAAAACCAAATATTACTATTAACTGATATAGCAAAAGCGATCATTAAATGCAAATTTTTGGTTCCAAATTCATCATATTGAACTTAAATTTCTTAAAATTAACATTTCACATGGCGAATACAACTCCAAGGTAATAAGTCTTTACAAGTCACATGACAAGTCGACCACTGTACATAACAAGAGCCTTGTATTATCACTAAAATTAGCAAACGAGGTTCGTATGAACTGCTGGTTACTCCCTGCTACAAAGCCTTGTTCCCTGCCCCAACTGAGAACTGACTCGCTTCAAATTATTTAAATAATAGAAAGTTAATACTACAGTGGTCAATATACGAAGCAGTTCACACGTTATTTCACACAGACTTTAATAAGCAACAATTGACGTTATCTTAGAAAGGTGGCATAGAAAACATTTATGGTGCAACAGAATATAGATATAAAAAAATTAGCATCTGATCTTATTTTCAGCACTTGTGAAGAACAATATTAAACAAAAGAGGGAAGGTGCTCTAAAACTACAATTTATAGGCAACTTACGGATTATGATGAACATAAACTTGTTTATTCAGATAGAAAATAGCCAGTCGGGGAACCAATTTCGTTAACACAATAAAAATACATCTCTTACATGGATTAACGCAGACGGTGAAATTTTGATGAACCCCTTCGTTAGCGCTCTGCTGCGACCTTCTTCCGGTCGAATCGCACACCTCCTGTTATTCAAACGGACAATCCCTAGTAAAGTGTTTTCATGATTATTAAGGAATTACATTTCATCCTACCACTTTCAAACAGAATACTCAGCTTTTCAACATTACGATGTATTGGGGTTCTGCTCCCTGCAACATTATTCTCCTGGGGCGTCGTGGTAGAAATGAATACTCGTAGGTACAATTTTTCACTTCTTTTTTAATTTCCAATCCAACTGTTTCTCCACCGAAACAGTACAACTTCAAAACATAAACAAACCATCACAACTTAGCTGGTAGTACTTCCATTTCAAAACAACAGACTGACATAGCTTACAGTGCACTTTGCAAACGCTAAAACTCTAACTCCCCCACGCAAGGCGGTGAGGCAAATATATATCATCGACAATAATGACATTACATCATGCATTGTTCATAACAATTGAATATACTAATTTACAATTACCAAACACACAAAGAAAACATTTCATGTACACAAAAATAATAACAATATGAAATGAAAACTATACATACAATAATTTCCGATCTTTCTGTTGACAACAAAGTGCGATGTTAAATGTCAATCAATTTGTTAATGAGTACATCATACATGTTCCTAACATATATTGAACTATCAAATATATTGTCAATTCTGAAACTAGGTTTAAAATCTCACGTCAGTCAATATATACAAAAAATTACAATATTGAATTCCGACTATTACATTAATTAACACAATTAGCTGGTCTATACAACTTGTTTATGAGCCTAACCTATATACAATGCTATTTATTTTCATGACTATGTTTTACATAAGTTTGTACCCTTCGTCTGTCTATTTATTAAAATAATGTACAATGACAAAAGTATTGTTTATAGAACTGTCTGGAAACGTCTTATACAAATCTCTTAATGAAATCTATCACTTGTTTAGATTACAGTATCACCGAGACACTGTCCTACACTGATTCCTAGACTGGCTATTTCGTTTGTAACTTCACACGCAACATATATCACTATTACACCACACGATTCCGGGTCCGATGCAGGCGGTATTGTACGCTAGCATTGAGATGAGAGGGCCAGCAGTATTATCTAGACCCCTGAGCATCCACACCACAGTGCATCTACGTGCAACTCAAATGCTACGAATCACGGCGCTGGCGCCTACCACGTCTTATGTACATGCTACCTAACGGGGAGACTGCCCATATAAGACTCACAGTGAAGGTGGCAACTAAAGCACTTGCTAAACAAGGCTAGTTTCATGCACAGTGAAGAAGAGCACACACACTTAAAACGACGTACAGCGACACGGACACAAATTACCATAAACAAGACGTATACAAAATATACACAATAAAATACTTAACATGGTCTAAAGAACTTAGATTATACACTATCAATTCTCACGATGGAAACAAAAAGATAAGAGCGTGGACAAAAAAGAAAAAAAGAAGGTCTATGTGAGGCAGGCAGCGTTATAGCTAACAGAGAGACAAACTTGTCACACTAATAATTTTTTTTTTTTTTTTTTTTTTTTTTTTGCGCACAAAACGGAGCGTCAAGGTAACGTGCGTCGAGCAGCCAACCAGATGGAGCTGGCAAGTTGCTGTTATTCATCTCAATAGCGGCGTGTACCTTATAGTACACAAAACACGCATGCTACATGAAGATGCATTGTGGCGAAATGAAACCACACAACAAACACATACATATACAAAGAACACATATAACAAAATACATTAAGACAAACCATTTAAGGGAAACACTACAAAAGACATAAAAAATACGGCACAAATTTACAAACACAAATAACAGAGGTGGTAAGAATATCACTTAAATTTACTTTAGCAAACAGAAAATTAAAAAAAAAGGCTTAGGACGTAAAAGCTTCTTTGCGAGGAGGTTATCGAGTGACGGTCAACTACAGCAAATTATTACTGGCTTGTGCTAGGACCGGTGTCTCTTGGTTCGTTATGGCGCGGATCAGCGGACCTGATTTCCACGTCTTCTGTTAGCCGGTCGCGTGGTTTCCGCGGGCCTTTATCGGGTTGGTAGCCCTTATTACCGTTCCCAAACTTTCGCCGCTCGTCTTCTCGCTTATCACGCCAATAACTGTGCCCGTTTCTCGGCTGCAGCTGATTTTCCTCATTGGAAGGACCCGATACTGCTATTGGTGGTAAGCCTGGAAGGACTCAATGTCCTCCTTGCAACTTCCCGCAAGGACGGAATTGCGCACATGTCGTGGGAGTTCCGATGCGCAAATTCATATAAATTCATGTGGATGGTGTGGGTAGTCAAGGAATTGATTTCTCTGCATTATTCCTCGAAAGAATTCTCTGAGACTCCTGCGACTGCTGTTAGCAAAGTGGGCATCACTAGAATGCTGCTTTTCTCTCGTTCCTGCTGGCTCTCCGACCAGTAGTCAGGCAGGAAATGTTCCCTAAAATCATCATAGTAGCAGCAGAATCTTAAGAGAGCTCAAATCCACGTGGCGGGTTCACCCTCCAGATATCCGCACACATACCCGATTTTCTGTCCTTTTGGACAGTTCGGAGGCAGAGAGTAATCGAATTGCTGTAGCCACGCACTCGGGTGTATCCCGCTTGCAGAGTTTTGGAAGACCTGGTACTTTTTTACAGTGGGAAAGTGGTTGTAATCAAATGCCTGCACTGTCTCTCGCACAGGCACTCGACTGAACGACACAAACTGCGCCAGGCAGGGACGGGACGGAGACCTGCTCCACATGTGCGGCGCTCTCTTCCGACTCATCGCGACGCCTGTGGTTAATTTGCCACTGCTGTTCCTTAAACTGGAGTAAGCCACGAACCTCTTGCGATTCAATTACAACAGTGGGAACTGCCCTTTCGGCCACCGTCTGCCCGTCTGTAGAGGCTGACTTCTAGTTCATCTGTGCATGCGCCTAGTTCATCTGTTCACCTGTGTGTGTGCCTAGTTCATCGGTGCGTGCGCCTAGTTCACTGGTGCGTGTTTTTGCCTGACTGTCTACCAAATAGACTCTCTCGTTAAATCTCTCCTCCAAAGAGGGAATATTCGTGTTTACAAGGTCGGAAAGGTCCGATATAGCTTCAGCATTCCCTGCAATTTTTGTTGCGTTTTCTGCGATACCATTCATTTCTATCTCACGCCGTTCCTGAACTAGCTGCACTATATCGGTGCCAAACCATCCAGACTATTGATAATAATCTGAACGGTGTTACTTTGCGCCTCCCTGCACTGCGCAGAAACGTCGATAAGTTTGGCCTGGGCTGAAGCGTCGTGCACTTCCATCCCGGCATTTACTTCCAGAAAAGGACCATCATGGAACCTCGTGGAACCTACTTCTGCTTTCATTTCTGCTTTTAATTCCAGAGCAGAAGCATTCTGCGCTTCCATCCCTGTTTTTAGTTCCTGAACAGAAGCATTTTGCGCTTCCATCCCTGCTTTTAATTGCTGAACAGAAGCATTTTGAGCTTCCATCCCTGTTTTTATTTCTCTCATGAAGGCCATGAGATCGCTTAGTGCAGTATCAGAAATGCACACAGGCCTAGTAACACTGGTTGAACTAGTTTGCGCAGAAGCAGAAACTGCCATATTGGTACGCAGTTCGCTTTGTCCGCCCCTGCCCTCACTTCTGGTTGGATCCACATTTAAATAAGTTTTCAACGGTAACGTGGCCGCTTCTTTTTCCCTTTCGGTCGAAAGATCTGACCTAGACGACTTTTCACAGTCTTCACTTCGGTTTAATCGCCTAGAGCTAGTGGAAACGGACGAGGCAGAACAATTCTCCATTATCATAAGTAATTTAGAACAACAAAAGTAACAAACACAAACTTAGCCTGACAAAAAACTGCGTAACAAAACATGAAGTAAACCTTCACACACAATGCACTGTGGCTGTGCTCTTTTTGCAAAACAAATAAAATAACCTTCCAAAAACACATGAGTACTGAAAACATAAAATGAAATAGATCAATTCGCACTGCTAATCTCTCAAATTCATAAACTGGGAGGGGAAAGAAGAAAAAAAAAATTTAAGAATATTCCCACATGCATTTAAAGCAAAAAACTATTTCATTAAATAGGTGACTCACTAGAAGAGCGAATCCTGGCAGGGTCGCCAGATAAAAGTCGACCACTATCGTAACAAGAGCCTTTTATTATCACTAAAATTAGCAAATCAGGTCCGTGTGAACTACTGGTTATTTCCTGCTACAAAGCCTTGTTCCCTGGCGCAAACTGAGGAGTGACTTGCTTCAAATTACTTCAATAACAGGAAGATAATAGTACAATAGTCAATATACATAGCAGTTCACACGTTATTACACACAGACATTAATAAGCAAGCCAACCACAATTGAAGTTATCTTAGAAAGATGGCTAAGAAAACATTTATGGCGCAAGGGAATTTAGATATAAAAAAAGTTCCATCTGAACTAGTTCTCAACGCTTGTGAAGAACAATATTAAATAAAAGAGGAAAGGTGCTCTAAAACTACAATTTATAGACAACTTACGCTGAAAATAAACTTGTTTATTCAGATAGAAAACAAGAAAAATGGGAATCCAATTTCGTTAATACAATAAAAATGCATCTCTTACATGGATTAATGCAGACGGTGCCCAGCCTAAATTATACATGATTTAACGCTGCTGGGAGAAGGATTCACAAAGAACACTCCTTCTCTCACACACACGCAATGCCACAGCGAAACTCACCAAAATGAGCGTGCTGCGACGAGGCGGAAGCAGGCGCCGCTATCGTAGGCGAAGTTCAGCAAGGCGAAGGTAAACTATACAAAAACACTTTGATGCTGGCTCTGGTCTATCGTGCCTGTTTTGAGATGGTGCGTGTGTATAGCCAAGTTAAATTACATCTGAATTGGACCGCGAGCAAACACGGTAATGCGACACACGGCTACGTTATATGAACGCACTCCACTGAAGGTGAAGTGGTTGAAAATCGGATTAATTATACTAACTCATGGTGGATTCTTAAATTGCAGTCTGTCAGCAATCGATCTAGGTCCTGGTTTTATATGAGAAGCGGCGTGAACTCAGGCGGCTAGCTGCAGACCCCCTAAGTCAGAACTCGGACCACGTGGGTTCCGAAAACCGATAAAATTGAATAAATTCAGTTTCCGAAAAATAAAGAAAATTAACTACTGCATGTGACCCATAGAAATGTATAATGAAGCGAATGAAATACAGCTACATGCGATAGGTGGCGTTTACAGAGACGGATGAGGTCCTGTCTCAGAAAAACCACAAAAATGAAAAAAAAAAAAAAAAAAAAATTCAAAGTCGGAATAATAAAAAATAAGAAGTACGACATCCAACCAATAGAATGTTTAGAATTGCATGAAGAAGCAAAAGAAATGCAGCTACACGCAATATGGAGTGCTTACAGAGACGGATGAAGTCCAGTCTCAAAAACTTGTAAAAGTGAAATAATTACAAAGTTGAAAAAATAAAATTAAGAATTACAGCATGCAACCCATAGAAATGTTTAGAATTGCATAAGGAAGCTATTGAAGGAGCTTGTACAAGGTTCAAAGTGAATTACTAACAAAGAACAGCAAATAGGCGGGGGGAGAGGATCGCGAAATATTAGTAGAAATCAGAAGGACACCCGCATAGTTACTTGCCTGATGGGCATGGAACAAACAAGAGTGGAAGCTGAAAGGTTTGCTCTATGAACCAACCACGTGGAATACATATCACACATGGAAGGAAACGATGAGAATTTTACATGCACTGTACAAAATGAATATATTGTACCGAACCTGCGCTGTCTGAGCTGGGAAATAGTTTAATTTCGGATGACTGTGCAAATTACGTCTCAACTCATACGTCTATCGATTCTGTCTGTGCATTTATTGCATCAAATAGAATAAAACAGACTAGCCTGAATAGATCAGGCACCTTATCTTGTGTAGCTGCTCCTTGCGGCACTGCAATTTATCAAATTAATGTAAGCTTTGGCCTTGTATCATGACTAGATGATTTTAAGCAAGGATAACATATGAAAGGAGCAGCCACAAAATAAGGGGCAGGTATCGGATGATCCGATAGACAACAGCAAAATTAGAGCTAAATGTATTTCCAGGGAACAACTGCTCAATTAAAATTTTTCATAATTTTGAGTGGGTTAGAGCAGGAGTAGATTTAAATAGAAGGCTTCCTTTTGACATTATTTATTGCTAACTAAAACACGAAGCAGAATAACAACATATTAAACATACATAGATTTAACAGAAAATTTAACATTTGGCTCCAAAAGTAAGAATTACTGACCGAAACAGTATCAAATCATAACTCTATCTGATCTATTACATGTAAAAGACTTGCAACCATACTAAGAGGACAGAAAGGACGCTTAAATGGTTTACCACCTTGAAGCTACTGGCATGCACAACCTACCATCGTTGTTACTTCAAAATAGGAGCAGAGGCAAGTTGTCTGAGGTACAGGTTCGTATCCAATAGCTTCAACACCATAATGAAACTATATTTTTCGCCGAGGACAACATAACTAAAACTGCTTATTGAGTGACTGGCGTGGTTGTTTGTGTCAAATTCTCGTTCTTTAGGAACGTACTTTCGTTATTAGAAAAAGATTGTTATTTGTTACGAAATAAACAAGGTACTGCACTGCTTAACACTTGAATGAAAGTTTCTAAGTGTGAACCAATTTAAGATATTGATAAAAAACACCGGTCTTTCCGGTCACAAGCTACTTAAATGAATGAATATCAGTATTATCTCCAAAATATATGAGGAAGGTGGCCAATTTATAGAACGTCATCTACGCTTCTCAACACGTGGATGAAATTTTCAAAGTACAAATCCACTTACAGAAGTAATATTAAAAGACGGTCGTCTTTCAACATTACATAGTGATACATATCAATAATAAAATCGAAACTTCATAATGGTATAACGTAATGGAACATAAAGAGTAACAGTTATAATAGACAAAACATGCTTGTAGCTATCATAATTCGGCCCATAGGGCATGTCAACAGTCACGTCAAGTCATAGTTTGTTTGCTCTAGGGAGGGGCATGCAGCGCTATGCAGAGATTAACTAGCAACCCACTATCTGCAGCTCGGGCGCAATTTGCTGCCACCGCTGCGCGAGGCGCGAGTCACTGGGATGCGACTAGTGACGTCATTCCCCACGATGCACATTCCACATTGTTTCCTACAATCTCTCTAGCAGAGGCGAGAAAACAGTTACACGTGTTTCGCTAAACAGGATAAAATGAAAAGTCACTATATATCAGATGACGTTAAGTAACATCTCATAATTCTACACAAGCATGTAATCTAAATTACTCTAAAATGTTAGAAAACACAAAGAGAAACATATAAAATAGGAAATGCAAAACCAACACATTCAACAACCCCAAATTAGCCAAGTGAGATCTAAGGTAAGCAACTTAAAACATGACACATACATTCTTGCCAAATTGATGTCGGAAATACTAAGAAAAGCAAATTAGAGGTTCGCAGGAAAATCACGTTTACCGTCCTATTGATGTTGAACAGTCATCTGTCTTCGAGTGCTCAGCCGAGGCGGCTAGTTACTTGACACGGAGTTCATCCTTCTTGAATTCCTTCATTTCTTTTTCACTCGTAAAACGTTTTGCCTCTTCTAACGGTACATAGGCCTCTTCCACAGTTCCGATCATCTCACGCCCTTTCCTGTAATTTACTAATTGTCCTGTAAACCTATCTGAAAAAATGCAAGTTGGTTCTGTTAACAGGCCAGGGTATATATTGTCAAATGAAATTTAGGTGCACCCCTTCGTTCGAGCTCTACAGCGACCTTCCACCGGCCGAACTACACACCTTCTGTTACTCGAACGGACATTCGTTAGACAAAATTATCTAGGCCCCTAGCGTCAACACCACAGTGCATCGTCGTGCAACTAAAATCCTATAAACAACGGCGTCGGCGCCTACCACGGTGTCTTATTAATATGCTGTTCGACGGGAGACTGCAGACACACAATCTACAGTAAGGGTGGCAGTTGTAGCACTCAATTCACGAAGCTGACTCCACTCGCAGTGAAAAAGAGCAAACACAATTTAAACGATAAACAGGGAACAAATTACGGAAACAAAATTATAAAAACATACACCTAAGCATGGCCTACACAACTTGAACTGCACTCCATCAATTCACGACGGGAAACACATTAATAACATGGACAGCAAGTACAACAAACGATTTTGTGAGGTGGACAGCATTATTAGCCAACAGAGACATTCGGATGTGTCACACTAACAAATCCTTAAACAAAACGGAATATCGAGATAACCCGCTTCGAACAGCTGACCAGGTGAAACTGGCAAGTTGCTGTTAACTACGCCAATAGCGGCGTGCACCATATTGTACACAAGACACGCGAACAGCCCGAAGTCGTGTGGTTGCGAAGTGAAAATCGTACAACAAACACACACGAGAGACCCGTAACAAAATACACTATTAAGACAAACTACATAAAGAAAACACTGCAAAATGTATACAAAATACAGCATAAATTTACAACACTAATCAGTTGGTTCGTAAGAATATCACAGAATTTACCTTAGAAAAGAAAATTAGACAAAACTGGTATGACAATTGGGGTGTCGGGCTACTCACGGTAGAACCACAGGCTCGAGACATGGTGGAGCCCTCGGGCTTTCCTGGTGCGGAGGGTTTCTAGCTGCACGGCGTTCTCGTGGGCTATCCGTCTGACACGGTAGGGTCCGACGAAAAGGGGGGAAACTTGTTGGTAGGCGAGTGCCGTTTACTGGAGAGTGCTAGCACCTTCTGCCCCCACAACGCGGCCGCCTTGTCCTGCCGCCGCCGCCTCTCTGACATTCGCCAGGGCGCACTCGACAACGCCACCCTGTCTCGGACGCACCGGCGGGTCGAGAGGCCCAGTTTCACGCACCTTGTCCTGCGGGTGCTGGCTTCTTGTAAGTGCCAGCACCGGGGGCACAGAGGTGGAGCTGTTCGGGAGGTCGTTCAGGACGGCGGTAGCAGTACAGGCGGCACAGCTTCCCCAGTCCTTTCATCACCCGCTCACAAGGATTTGACGCAGGGTGACAGACAGATATGAAAACTGGCCTCGTGCGTCTCCTCCGCACCATTTCTTTCCAGACGGGGGAACGGAACTGAGAACCGTTGTCCGCAATGACTTTCTCTACAGGCCCGACTTGTCGTAAGAAGTCTTTGATAAAGGCCTGAGCAACGGACCGTGCGGTCGCTCTCCTTAAAGGAGTCAAAGTAACAAATTTTGACGTTAGCTCCACTGCCACAAACATGAAGGAATAGCCATTCATTGTGCGTGGTAGCCGTCCGAAGACATCGACCGCAGCTATGTCACGAGGCCGAGAAGCGATTATAGGAAAGACGGGAGCTTGGTGTGTAACTGTGGGAGGTTTAGATTTCTGACAAATCTCACAAGTGGCCAGCACTTTCCGGATCCTTCTTTCCATGTTTATGAAGTAACAGGTATCACGGAGTTTCTGGCAGCACTTGCGGGGCCCACAGTGCGCGTAGCTTAGGAGATAAACCAGATGGGTTTGTGGGCCCACTCATCTGGGATGCACACAACCCAGCTCGATTGCCCGGGGTCGCTACGTCGGAACAAGGTATTTCGCCTAATTAGGTAGTAACGCCTGACCGACGCATGGTTCTGATCACGCCATTTGGCCTTCACATCTCTCAAAATCGCATCCTTATCTTGTTGCCGCGCTATGTCCTGAAGGGAGGCGGTAATAAAATTTTCGAAAGCAACGCCACGGAGACACTGAAGTTGTCCTCAATCAGTTCATCATTGGTCCCTTCCGTCAAACCCACCGAAGAGCGAGAAAGGGCGTCAGGCACCACATTCTCCTTCCCGGGTATGTGAACCACAGTAAAACGAAATTCCTGGAGAAGCAACGTCCGCCTGGCCAATTTCCGTGGGTCAACTTGGACGACATTAGAAATTGTAAGGCGCGGTGATCAGTGTACACCTTGGTCGTCCTCCCAAACAAGGACGCCCTGAAGTTAAGGAAACCGAAGACGACGGCAAGAGCTTCAAGTTCAGTCACGGAGTAATTGCGCTCACACATGTTCAGAACTCAGTCGCCTTTCGCTGTACCACCCCATTTTCCTCAGTTTCCTGAAACAGCTCTGCAGCATGCCAGCTGTAGAGCTGTCCGCTCCTAGGCAGAACTCCTCCGGCAGGTCAGGGGCGCGGCTAGCAAGGCGTGCTTCACGCCCTCCAACTCCTTTTGCGCGCTCGCAGGCCACTTCCAAAATCTATTCTAGCTCGTCACGGGGGGGAGGGGGGATAGTTTATTTTCCACGAGATCCCTTGACGGGTTGTCAGACGAAGAAATACAAAACTAATAGGAGGCGAGGTACTGGCGGAAGTAAAGTTGTGAGGCGGCATCGTGAGTCGTGTCGGGACAGCACACTCGATAGTGCGCTTGCCCTCGAAAGGCAAAGGTCCCAGGTTCGAATCCCGATTCCGGCACACAATTTTAATCTGCCAGGAAGTTCCACAAAACTACATGTCTCATCAGGGTGTAACAGCCGTCCATAGGGTGATGAAAACGGTAGCTAACCAGTTGACACCGACTCGTACTGTGTTTTTGACGTTCGACAGGTTGGAACTCCCGTCGAAGGTCAAAGCAGGGTATGAAGTCATCTCCGTCCGCCCTTATGTGCCTAACCCAACGCGCTGTTTTCAATGCCATAGAGACAACCACACCTGTCAATCTTGCCCTAATACAGCAAAATGTGTCACTTGTCGTAGGGACGCCCGTGAGAGCGATTGCCCACCTCCGTCCCCTCACTGCCTTAATTGCAACGGTGACCATGCGGCTTCCTCTCGGGACTGCCCTGTATATAAGGATGAAAAGGCCATCCAGCAAATTCGGGTTACCGGAAACCCACGCACAATGGAAATATTCTAGACCTTATAGCCACAAACAGGTCTGACCTTATTAACGATGTCTGTGTAGAGACAGGAATTAGTGATCATGATTCCGTCCTAGCGTCGATGGTGACCAAAGTTCATAAACCAATCAAGAAGGCTAGGAGCGTGTTTTTCTTGGGAAACGCCGATAAGCAAATGTTACGATCGCACTTAGAAAATGAATGGGCATCGTTTAATTCCGGGACTATGGATGTAGAGAAATTGTGGGCTAAATTTAAGTGCATTGTTAATAAAAGTTTAGAGAAATATGTGCCAGTAAAGACAATTAAGGATGGTAAAGATCCACCGTGGTATAATAATAATGTTAGAAAGCTGCTGAGAAAGCAAAGGCTGTTGCACTCTCGATTCAAAAAAGAACACGCAAATGATGATACCTTATCAAAAGATCTTTCCGAGAACCCGAAAAAATTCTGATCCTGTGTAAAATCGATAAGCGGGTCAAAGCCCACTGTCCAGTCACTCGTTCATCATTCCGTGACAGTAAGAGGAAAGCAAACGGAAAGCTGAAGTTCTAAATTTAACCTTTAAGAAATCTTTCACGCAGGAGGACCGCAGAAATGAACCATTATTTGATCAACGTACTAATTCCGAAATGGAGGACATAGTAATAGGTATTTCCGATGTAGAGAAGCAGCTGAGAGAGCTAAATACGAAAAAGTCTGCTGGTCTGGTCCGGATGGAATACCACTTCGATTTTACAAAGACTATTCTGCGGCGTTGGCCACCTACTTAGCTTGCATTAATCGCGAATTTTTAATTCAGTGCAAAGTTCCTAGTGACTGGAAAAAAGCGCAGGTGACTCCCGTTTATAAGAAAGGAAAAGGAACTGACCCACACAATTACAGGCCAATATCGTTCACTTCAGTTTCATGTAGAATTTTAGAGCATATTCTCAGTTCGAATATAGTAAATTTCTAATTGAAACGGAAAAGCTTCTTTCCATGAATCAGCACGGGTTTAGCAAACATCGTTCATGTGAAACTCAGCTTGCCCTTTTATCACATGACATCTTGCGAGCCATGGATGAAGGGCAACAGGCAGATTGTGTTTTTCTCGACTTCAAAAAGGCGTTCGACGCGGTGCCACACTGCAGACTGCTAACGAATATACAAGCTTATGGAATAGGTTCACAAATTTGTGACTGGCTGGAAGACTTCCTAAGTAATAGAACGCAGTACGTTGTTCTCGACGGCGAGTGTTCATCAGAGACGAGTGTATCGTCAGGCATGCCCCAGGGGAGTGAGATAGGACCGCAACTATTTTCTATCTATATAAATGACCTGATGGACAGAGTAAGTTGTAATTTGCGGCTGTTTGCTGATGATGCTGTGGTGTATGGGAGGGTGTTGTCTGTAACTGACTGTGATAGCATACAGGATGACTTAGACAAAATATGTAGTTGGTGCGAAGAATGGCACCTAGTTCTCAATGTAGAGAAATGTAAGGTGGTGCGCATGAGTAGAAAAAAAAATCCCATAATGTTCGAATACAGCATTAGTTATGAGCTTCTTGATGCTGTTGCGTCGTTCAAATATCTAGGCGTAACATCGCAGAGCGATATGAAATGGAACGAGCATCTAAGGACAGTTGTGAGTAAGGCGGACAGCCGACTTCGGTTTATTGGGAGAATTTTGGGAAGATGTACTTCACCTGTAAAGGAGACCGCATATAAAACGCTTGTACGACCACGTCTTGAGTATTGCTGAAGTATTTGGGACCCGCAGCAGATCGGTTTGAAGGAAGACATAGAGGCGGTTCAGAGACGAGCAGCTAGATTTGTTACCGGTAGGGTCGACCAATGCGCGAGTGTCACGGAAATGCTCCGGCAACTCAATTGGGGATCGCTGGAAGAAAGACGACGTTCTTTTCGTGAATTTCTGTTAAGTAAATGTAGAGGGCCGGAATTTGAAGCTGAGTAGTACGATCTTGCTGCCGCCTACTTACATTTCGCATAAAGATCACAAAGACAAGATAAAAGAAATTAGGGCTCGTACGGAGGCATATAGGCATTGTTTTTTTTCCTCGTTCAATTTGGGAGTGTAATAGGAAAGGAAATGCCTAGTAGTGGTACAGTGTACCCACCGCCACGCTCCTTACGGTGAATTGCGGAGTATGTATGTAGATGTAGAAGGTCTCAACATCTTCTGCTCGAAAGTTGTTGGCGAGTTGAAAGCCCGCTGTCCTCCCAGCGGGCACATACAGTAAGGTCCTCACCTCCACTCGACCTACTAAGGATGCAGGTACGCAGATCTGTGATTTCACTTTCGCTGACAGTTGTGCGATCGGCCAGCCTGAAGATTGCCCATTCCACACCTTCCCTTCCTCCTGCTGCTTCGAAAGTTCAGTCTTCGTCAACTTCTAATAAACTGCGGGCACCTAAACAAGATGCTCGAACTTCGAAAAAGGAACCTGTCCGTGAAGATTTTTTCCGTACTCAGGCTTCTCAACCGTCAACTGCCTCTTCTCACCGTCACTCTTCCAGAAGAACCAACAAAAAAAGAGTTCCTCTCCTTCCCCGCCGAGGCGTGACCCATCCGTCACTCTGCCCAACGGTAGTCGGCCCCGATCATCTTCTGTCTCGTCGGGACGCACTACTGTTAGCCGGGCAACCGGCATTTTACCGGCGGCGGAAGCTGCCCCTCCTGATCAACTCGCGAAGGTGGCAGATGCATCTGTTGAACCCATGGAACACGATTATCTGCCTCTAGATAGCTCCCTTGAAGTGCGGTCCTCAGCGGCCATCGAGGTGACCCCGCTAGCTTGTTCCTTCTTTTCTTCTCTCATTTTTATCATGGCGCTCCTTCAGTGGAATATTCGCGGCATTCGTTCCAATCGGGAGGAGTTAAAACTGCTCCTCAGATTGCACTGCCCGCTTCTAGTCTGTCTCCAAGAAACTAAGTTACGTCCATGTGATCATGCAGATTTCTCCCACTACCTCTGTGCGTTTCGACCTGCCACCTGTGGAACGTACTCAACCCCACGGAGGGGTTCTGATGCTCATACGGGACGATGTCTATAACCATCCGATTTCACTGCATACTCACCTAAAGGCAGTTGCCGTCCGCATCACTTTATCCACATTTACCTTCTCCCTCTGTAATATCTATTCGCCATCGTCATCTTCCCTTACTAGGGCAGATGTGCTACACCTTGTTGACCAGCTCCCTTCACCTTTCGTGTTGGTAGGCGACTTTAATGCCCACCACCCCCTATGGGGCTCTCCGGCACCTTCTCCGAGAGGCTCCCTTTTGGTGGACCTTCTCCAACACCTCAATCTTGTCTGCCTGAACACCGGTGCACCGACCTTCCTTTCAGACACAACACACACTTATTCCTATATAGACCTCGCAATATGCACTCCTCAGCTTGCCGGTCGGTTTGAGTGGTATGCACTTTTTGACACGTACTCAAGTGACCATTTCCCTTGTATCATCCACTTTCTGCATCATTCCCCATCTTCTCGTCACACCAGTTGACACATTTCTAAAGCCGACTAGGGGCTTTATTCTTCCATGGCTGTTTCTCACGATCAGAATTTTCCCAGCTGTGACAGTCAGGTCGAATACCTCAGAGAGGTTATTGGTTATTCTCACCACTGCCGAACACTCCATACCTCGTACATCCTCTTCTCCACGTCGTGTCCAGGTCCCTTGGTGGACTGCAGCCTGCCGCGACGCTCTTAGAGCCCGGCGCCGTGATTTACGCACGTTCCGCCGCCACCCAACGTTGTAGGATAGTGTCAATTATAAACGACTGCGAGCGCAATGTCGTCGTGTTATAAACGACAGCAAAAAAGCTTGCTGGATTGCTTTTACCAGTTCTTTTAACCGATTTACTCCATCTTTGGCTGTCTGGGGTGGCCTACGCCGTTTATCCGGCATCAAGGTCCATTCCACGATTTCTGGCCTGACCGTCGAGAATGCAGTCCTTGTGGACCCCGCTGATGTTTACAACGCTTTGGGCCGCTCCTTTGCGGAGGTTTCGAGCTCTGCCCATTACCACCCTGCCTTCCTCCCTCGCAAACAGGCAGAGGAGGCACGGCTGCCTTCTTTCCACTCTTAATCGTCAAAGTTATAATGTCTCCTTCACCATGCAGGAGCTGGACCGTGCTCTCGCCCTGTCCCGATCATAGAGTAGAAATATTTCTGGAGTGAGCATTCAGCTGCGCAGAAGGGATCTTGTGTCGTCAACATCTATTGCCGTTATGGTCACGTGATCTCGGGACGACATATGTTTGTCAGTAATGGGAATGACCTAAACAGTGACGGTCTGATAACAGTGACTTATGTGAATGCTACTTTTCGGTAGCTGTTATATTGGTTATGATTTGTCACGGTTTAAATCAGAAGTTTGCGAATTCACAGCTTATCCTTTCAAAACTTTACCAATTACGATTTCTCCAATTGCTGCATATCTACATTGAATCACCTTATATGCTACTTCAAGGTGACACATTCACAGGTAGCAAATGACAGTCACTGCTAACTGGTAATTCTGGGTAAAATTTTATTTACAACTTTGGCGGCGTAGTGTGCCAATATTGGTAATAACCATGCAATGGTGTTTGAAAACTCAATCACATAGAATACGAGGGAATCATTTTTCGGTGTTGACCATGAAATAAATAATGATGTTCCTGCTCTATGATCAACAGATTCTTGTATGCACTCATCTGTGGCCAGCATATTTATTATCCTCGTATTGTTAACATTTTGTTGCCAACATTACCACACTAAATGGCCGAGGCCATAAGTAAAATTTAACAGTATCTCTGTTCAGGGGTCAGTGATATGTTCTTGCATGTAAAGTGTGAAAAATGAAAATTTGAACAGTATATTGTTAAAGTCATTAAACAATTTAAAAGGTTGAAATGTCAAGTCTCTTGTCAAAGCCATTCTATATTTTGCAGTTTTCTATCGTTATTGATAGGCATTCATTATTTACTTTACAGCAGCTAATATGCAAATGAAAAAAGTGATAATTTAGTAAAGTGTTTCCGACTTTGTCGTGAACATAGGCTATGCTATACATTAATCTCTTGCAACAAACTTGATTCGACATTCAGATTTGCTGTCTTCAGCAATTCTCAAATGAGTTATCCCGTTTCACCCTCATATAATGGAACACAGCCAAAATTCCAGGGTGTTGCAAAATGACATGATAGTAAACCTTGTCCTTCAATAGGTCTGGAAAAATTACAGACGGAATTGATTCTTCATTACTTTTTTCGTTTTTTATATTTATTTATTTATTTACTTTTTGAATCTGGCACATAAATTTACTTGCTGATCACACTCCTACGTATATACATTGCACATTCTATGTACAGGCCCTTAGTAATTAACAGGTGAAATCTCAAGCAAGAGAAAATCAGACAATTGGATGAATGGGCTACAAAAAAATTCTGTAACACATATAACAACAAATGTAATTCACCTCTGTTATGAGTAAACAAATGGATCACACGCAACATAACCTGTTAACATAAGCAAAAGGCTAATTCACAATGGCCGTCATGTTAAGTTTCACGTTACGTCACGTCAACTTGCTTAGCTCTGTACCGGGCAATGGAAGTGGAGCTGTAACTACTATCCATGATAAAATGTTTTGAGTATAGTGTCAAATATTAGAAAATAACAACTATGAAATTATTTAATGACCATAGTAAATGTCGTGTTCTTGATCAGTTGTCTGTGGGAAAGTACTGAGAAGGAAAACATTATTTCAGATTATCGACATGAATTTTCTAGCGAAACCATTGACCAATATTCAAACACATAAATCAAAAACTCAAAACTCAGCTTTTTTCACCTCATTGAGTTTTCATTTTGAGATATCTCGCATTCCGACATTGCTTCTGGAACAACACTGAATGAAAAATTAAATTCGTAATGTTACATTTGCAAATCACAGTCATAAACTGAAATTAAGAAACAACAAAAGCACAAAATCAACTACAGAGCGCGGCGAAAATAAATTTACAAGTCACCAGAAGATTATGTTGTTTAAACTTTGCTACCGAGAACCCCTAACATGACATGACGCGATACTTAGTGTGAATTAACGAACAGCGTCGTCCCCAGATCACGTGATAATTCCAGCTTAATGTTGAGAACATGCGCAGAATGCAGTGCTCACTCCAGGGATATTTCTACTCTATGGTCCCGATCTTCTTCACCTGGGCCCGATTCTATCCATATTGAGATTCTGAAGAACCTTTCTCTTGCGGGCAAGTGTTTCATTCTTATCACCTATAATCGCATATGGACTGAAGGTCAGGTTCCCACAAGTTGGTGTGAAGCCATTGTTTTCCCCATCCCCAAACAAGGGAAGGACAAACATCTTCCATCCAATTATCGCCCCATTTCTCTTACTACTTGCGTCTGTAAGGTGATGGAATACATGGTTAACGCTCGGTTGGTCTGGCTTCTCGAATCTCGACGCCTCCTGACTAATGTTCAATGTGGTTTTCGTAGACACCGCTCTGCTGCTGATCACCTCGTCACCTTGTCGACATTCGTTATGAATAACTTTCTAAGGAAGCGACTTTGAGAAGGCATACGAAACCTGTTGGAGAGCGGGCATTCTCCGCACATTGCACACATGGGGCCTTCGTGGCCGCCTCCCTCTTTATTCAAGCGTTTTTGGCGGATCGTAAGTTCCAGGTACGGGTGGGCTCTGTTTTGTCAGATACCTTTCGCCAGGAGTATGGGGTGCCACAGGGCTCCATCTTGAGCATGGCTCTTTTTGCCATTGCAATCAATCCGATCGTAGATTGCCTTTCAGCCGACGTCTCCGGATCTCTTTTTGTTGACGATTTCGCAATTTATTGCAGCGCCCAGCGGACGTGTCTCTTGGAGCGTTGTCTTCAATGCTGTCTTGACCGCCTATATTCCTGGAGCATTGCCAACGGCTTCCGCTTCACCACTGTGAAAACGGTGTGTATAAACTTCTGGAGATACAAGGAATTTCTTCCACCATGTCTACGTCTCGGCCCCGTTGATCTCCCGTTCGTGGAGACAACAAAATTCTCGGGGCTAATGTTGGATCGGAAAATTTGCTGGTCCTCACAGGTGTCCTACCTGGCTGCCCGTTGTGCCCGATCCCTTAATGTTCATGTTCTCAGTGGCACATCATGGGGAGCGGATCATACCGTCCTGCTTCGCCTTTACCAGGCCATTGTTCAGTCGAAGCTCGACTACGGAAGCCTTGTATACTGTTCTGCACGGCCGTCGCTTCTCCACTGTCTCAACTCTATTCACCACCAGGGATTACGCCTGGCGACCGGTGCATTTTATACCAGCCCTGTTGAAAGTCTTTATGCCAAAGCTGCTGTATTACCCTTGACCTCTCGGCGTGACATATTCTTGTGTCGGTACGCATGCCGACTGCTGTCGATGCCCAAACATCCATCTTGCCCATTATTCTTTGATGACTCACTCGATCGCCAATATCAGTTGTCTGTGATAGCCTTGATTCCACCTGGAGTTCGGATTCGCCGCCTGCTTCAGTGGCTCGATTTTACCCTTCTTTCCACCTTTACGTTGAGCGAGAGCCCATCGCCACTGTGGCATCAGGCCCAGGTTCACACCCACCTTGAACGTATTTCGCTCCCCAAGGAGAGCACTCCGGATTTGGTATATCACTCGAGGTTTGTCGAACTCTGTTTGCAGTTCGATAATGCCATATTTATCTATACTGATGGTTCCAAGAGCACTGACGGTGTCTTATCTGTCTTTGTCATCGGGGACAACCTGTTCCAATACAAGCTCCCTGACCGGTGCTCGAATTTCACGGCTGAGCTTTTTGCCCTCCACCAGGCTGTTTTATAAATCCGCCGACGCCGCCATCCCTTTTATGCCATCTGTTCTGACTCCTTTAATGCCCTGAAGAGTCTTAAGGACCCTTTCTCGACCCATCCTGTCGTGTACCGAAACCAACGCTCCCTTCAGTTGCTAGCAGACAACGGCTGTCTCGTTTGTTTTTTTGTTTCTGTGGGTCCCTGGTCACGTGGGTGGGCCCGGGAATGAGACCGCCGACATTGCAGCCAAGGCAGCAGCTCTTTTGCCTCGCATGGTTACCTTTTGCGTTCCCATCAGACATGTTCAATGGGCTCTTCGCTGGTGTATCGTGTCGTCATGGCACAGTGCGTGGTTCTCACTGTACGACAATAAATTGAGAACTGTAAAACCGATCCCGACCGCTTGGAAGACCTCCTCACACCCCTCTCGGCGAGAGGAGGTCATCCTGGCCCGGTTGCGGATCGGTCACTGCCGATTCATCCACCGTCATTTGCTAACCGCTGACCCTGCACCGCTGTGCTCCTGCGGTGAATTGCTGACGGTGCGACATGGTTTACTGTCTTGTCCTAATTCTAATCATCTCCGTGTAGCCCTTCGCTTTCCGTCTCCTCTGGAGGAACTTTTAGCTGATGACACACGAGCAGTTGCTCAAGTTTTTTGTTTTATCAACATGGCCAATTTATCAACATGGCCAATTTATCAAAGGGTATTTAACCCTTCTAATTGTTTTTTATCTCTCGTTTTTAGCTATCCCTTGATACTCTGTCAGTTACGAATTTTTTCGAGATCTAGCGAATCTAAGTTCCGATATGGGCGCTAATTACCTGAGAAGTTGTGCGCCCTAAAACCAGAAAAATTAAAAAAATTAAAAAATTAAAAAAACTGCCGTGCGCTCGACTTGGCGTAGTCTCCCAGATGAAAACAGCAACGTCCCGCTCTGTCAAGTCCGGGAATAAGCAACGTGGAGGGAAAACTGCGGACGACGCTGGCATGCTACAGGGCGGACAGACACAGCGATGTTTATTTATTCCTGCCATTTTTCATGTATATATTTATTTTTACAAGGGCTGTAAAATTTCCTGCGACTACCATTTGTAGTGTAGAAATTAGAAATTGTAACGTCATACTGAATGCCGTAGTTTTAGTCCATGAGGAGTGGAACGTTACTGTTTATGTGCTCATATCTCATGAACTATGTGTCTGACTGTGATGTAATTTAGAAGGTACATTCACCTATATGTGTGAATGTTGTCTGTAAAATTTCCTGTGGCTACAATTAGAAGTGTACAAATTATATATTATAACGTCATACCAAATGCTGTAGTTATAGTCCATGAACAGCGGAAAAGTACTAAGCGAGAAACTTTTCATCTTTCATAATTTCACTATAGTTGTGAGGGAGATAAAGTTCAATAAAGGTTTGGGATTATGTTGAAAGTTTGTTTCAAGTCGCTAAGTACTGCCATTCTCATACAGTATGTGATTAAAGTATCATCGCATTATGTGGCAGTTTCTTGCAATTCCTATTGTTTAAGACGTTGTATCTCGTGAACCATATGTCGTGTGTGGTTCGTACCCGACAGCATTGGTATCTCACGGTAAGGAATATGTGCACCAAGTTTGGTTCAAATCAGTCCGGTGGTTTAGGAGTAAGTGTGCAACACTGTCGTTTGATGCAACAGTTTTTCGCGCATCTCATTGTTTATGACGTCATATGTTCTCAACTATGTGTTGTACGTAATTCTTACACTTACGGCGACCGTCCTCATGGATTGAAGCTAATGTGTAAAAAATTTGAAAAAAAATTGAATAAAAAACTCTAGATGTGTATGCAATACGTACACAGAAACATATGAACACACTGCTTTATACATAAAGATTGGTTAATTCGTTGTTTAATATGGCATTACATTAACTACACACAACATTTTCACAGATTCCAAGTTTGCAAGTCGGGGAGGGTTTGTAAATACGAAATTTTTAAATATGTGATTGCACAGTATGCTAACAATCACGGAAATTATATCTTAACAGTCTGTTTCGATTGTATGTGATCAGAAAAACGTCTTTGGTAGGGTTTACACCACGACAACGGGTGTGTAGACACGTACGAAATACACGTGTCTGATATTTTCACGTAGAGTGCAATATATTCGAAGTGCATCGGAAATGGCAGTTGCACAGTGTTACTTGTTAGAGCGAGTCGTAATTGGTGAATGTACTGACAGCTCGGAATCTGATCTGTTCGTGGAGCAGTCGTTCGGTTGGAGGGCTTTCTTGTCCTCGCATGTGCTGCAGCGTGTGGTCGCGTTTTCTGTTACTTATTAGAAAATGAAATTCTAGATTAAAACATCGCAGATTCCTATATACTTTTGAATAAACGGTCGTGCAAGATTTCAATATAATCTTGAATAAACGGTCGTGCAAGATTTCAATATAATCTTGAATAAACGGTCGTGCAAGGGGCCGTATGATACGTTCCAATGGTTCTTGGATGGCCTAATAGAGGTAGACCTTGTATATTTAAAGGACCTACGAAAACCAAAGTCAGACCAAACTACCCGGCTCATTTCTTTCATTTTTGTTTTAAACTAAAAGTATTTATCCACAGATTTGTCATCACGTATCAGAATTTACATAACTCTCGCCTTCCTTTTTCTGTACTCAAACGCGATTTTCCTCTGTAAGTTTCTTGTGAGGGTGTCCTTGCTGTTAACCAAAGTCTGTCGGCCAGGCCGTTCTATCCGACCGAGTTCCTGCATTTTATCTTTAAACGAAAGGTATTCATTCGCAGATTTCTGATCAAGTATCAGAATTAACCCAAGTCTCTCCATCGTTTATCAAATTAAGATGGCGGCAAGTAGTAGTGTAGCTTTAAGTAGTAGCTCGCCCAAAAACCTTTTTTTATACGATGATAAGTGTAGAAAGTGCGAAAAAGTGTTGAAAACCGGTATCACGTGTAAGGTATGCAATCATTCATACCATTTTCGTTGTGCAAAAATCGACGCATCAGTGAAAGAAAACAATGAATTCATGACTAGCTGGAGCTGTACCCAGTGCTGCCTCAAATCCTCAGGTAAAGCAGCAAATACAAATAACTGGGACTGTAAGTGCGAGTTATCAATATTAGTAAAAGACTTAATAAGTGAAATTCAGTGTTTAAAGGTTGAGGTATCGTTGCTAAATAAAAGAGTTAGCGAAAATGACCAACAGCACCTGATGAACTGTAGGCCTAAATCAAAAACTCCGGAAATCTTTCCAACCTTTATCACTAACAACAAATATCAGGCTCTTGATCAAATAGTGGAAGAAGTAACGCTCAAGCCTACGCAAATTGAAAATAACCTTTCGATCTGCAAAAAATCTGACAGCAATATGTCGAAAAAACAAGTTATCAATCCGTGTGCCAGTGTATCAGAATGTAAACAAACTAGGCCTATCCAGCGTAACGACAGTGAAATCCGTCAAATTACGTATATGAAACCGCCCAGAGTGAACAAAAGAAGAAACGAGAAGCAGAAGCGCAAGAAGGGCAGGATCCTAATATATGGAGACAGTCACGGTCGCGGAATAGCGCAAAACATAGTGAATATGCAGAACGACTTTGAAGCTGTGGCTCACATTCAACCTGGAGCACCTCTGTCTGCTGTGGCGACGCCGTGTGTGCGTGATAGTGAATCTTTCTCCGTAAGTGATGGTGTCGTAATCATTGGAGGAACAAATGATGTAGCCAAAAACCAGGCAAATGACGCTATCAGACACATGAAAACTACTCTCGGTAAGTTAATAGGCACAAAAGTTGTTGTTGTCAACATACCACAGAGATACGATTTAATGGAACAATCTGTTGTGAATTTGGAAGTGCACAAAACTAATGATAGACTAAAGAAAATATGTAATAAATTTCACAATGTCTCTCTTATAAACATCAGTAATCTTGATAGGGGCCTGCACACAACTCATGGAATGCACCTGAATAAAAGAGGCAAAATGACTCAGTAAATTAATTATTGATGAAATAAGACGAAATTCTCAGCAAAGTGTTATAAATACGTGCTTTGCCATGGAATGGCCCACACCAACCAATCTGACAAACAACTTTGCAAAAAACAAACCTACCACAGCTCCACCATATCCAAATAAAACCGAAATGGAAGGGCCAAAACTTGTAGCTAGTATAACAACAAACCACACTCAGAACCAAGGTGTCAGAAATAGTCACTCAAATAGGAATCAGGGAAACTTGAAGGGCATGCTGGACATCCTAGTAGTGTGAAAACTGTCAGTAGTGTCCAGCAGAACACACTTGGGTTCAAAGTAATTCACCAAAATGTTCAAAGTCTTAGTAATAAGCAAAATGAGATGGACACAGTTGCAGGGATTGATAACCCACATGTCTTAGTTATAACTGAACACTGGTATGCAGAAGAGATAGTGTTTGCCAGCCACTTTCCATGATATTCTGTACTGCCTTCAGCAGGAAAATGAAAAAATGTGGAGGGGTAGCTATCTTTGCATCTAGAAGCAGTAACTTTAATGTAATTGATGTAAGTGCTTTCAGCATACAGGGGATTATAGAACTTGCAGCAATTAACTACAAATGGGGGAAAGAAAACTTAATTATCATAGGTGTATACAGACCCCCAAGTGGCAGCCTTGACATTTTCTTTGAAGTTTTGAATGATCTGCTTGTAGACATTGACTGCAAACACTGTGATAAAAATGGCTGGGCTAACTTAATTCTAGTAGGAGATATAAATATTGACTTGCTGTCTCCTGACTCCAGTATTAAAAGAAAATTGATGCTGGTACTACATCAGTTTAAACTAAATCCCTTGATAAATGAGCCCACCAGGGAGGTTAATGGCAGCAAATCATGCATTGACAACATTATTACTAACATGTCCCACTTTAAATACACTGCATCAGTTCTGAAGCTTGCAATTTCTGACCACCATGCGGTTCAGGTACTGATAGAAGCTGAAAACCTTCATATTGCAAGCAAAAAGAAACACTATGTAACAAAAAGAGCCACCCATGACAACAATATCGAAAACCTTAAGAGTATGCTCAAACGCTTACAATGGAATGAAAATAACTGTATCACTTTCAATGAATTTGCATCTGACTTATTATTGCTTCAACGTCTCATGCCCAGAAACAATCCTGCCAGTAAATGACTGTAAAAAATAAAAAGGAATAACTGGATAAACACTGAAGTAAAAACAGCAAGAGAAAAACTAAGACTTTTCCAATGCGCAATGACAAAGAATAGTGATAATCATAGACTGAAGGAAGAGTTTAACAACTATCATGATCACTACAAAAATCTCCTCCTAGAAACCAGAAGTAAACATGTAGCTAACATGTTAAGAGGCTCCAACAACTCTGGCAAAGCTGTCTGGCAAGTTATAAATAGCTTCAGGGACTGTAAGGACAAATCAGCTAGTGACCTTAGTATCAATTTCAAAGGTGGTAACATCAAATGCCCCTACCAGATAGCAAATATTTTTAACGAGTACTTTTCTTCTATGGGAAAATCCATCAATGACCAGTTCAACAACCTCCAGTATACATATAAGGGCAATCCAGTAAGACATAGCATTTACTTGACACCTACGAACAGCAGGGAAATAAAACACATAGTGATGTCACTAAAAAACTCAAACTCTGCGGGTTATGAAGGATTGTCTATCAGCACACTTAAAAGGTGCATAGACAACATATCAGATGCCTTGGCGACAGCAGTAAATGACATAATCACAACGGGCATTTTTCCAGACAGACTAAAGATAGCACAAGTAACTCCGATTTACAAGAAAGGTGATAAAAATAAAATTGAAAACTACCGACCGATCTCAATCTTACCTGCATTTTCCAAGGTAATCGAGAAAGTTATTTATAATAGACTAATGGCATTTCTGAGCCTACACAACCTAATATTCGAGAATCAAAATGGTTTTATGAAGAAGAAGTCAACTTCAGTAGCTGCAGCACAGCTCGTAGATGAAATAATAACTGCCATAGAGAACAACGAACAAGTTGCTGGAGTGTTCCTTGATCTCGAAAAAGCTTTTGACTGCGTTAATATCACCATGCTACTTGACAAGATATGGAACATGGGTATTAGAGGAACATGCTTTGACCTAATAGAGTCATATATGAGCAACAGGAAACAATTTGTCTTGATTAAAACAAACAGTGGGTATTTCAAATCCAAAGTAGCAGATGTCAAATACGGAGTGCCCCAAGGTTCCGTCTTGGGACCCCTCCTGTTCCTGATTTATGTGAACGATATAAAGTACTGTTCCCCAGATAATAAAATAATATTGTATGCAGACGATACAACAATTGTGTGCAAACACAAAGACCACGGCAGTCTGGAAGTGCTGTGCATCACTGTTACTAATGAAATAGTCAAGTATTTCAATGAAAACCATCTAAATGTAAGTGCCTCCAAGACTGCAATTGTAGAATTTAACTCTAGAAAGCAAACAGACTTTGACATGAAATTATCAATAGCAAATCAAACTATTAATAAGGAAAAATATACAAAATTTTTGGGTATCACAATTCAAGACAACCTTAAGTGGGACTTGCACATAGATTCCCTAGCCAAAAAGCTCTCTAAAAATATCTTTGCCATAAACCAGATCAGCAAATATTGTAAAGATATGCATATCCTTAAGACTGCATACCATGCATTATTTGCATCCAACACAAACTATGGAATAGAAATTTGGGGTGGAACATCACAAGCTAACATTAACACTTTGTTGATACTACAGAAGAAAGCGGTCAGAATTATCTGTGGGGCCAAACCAAGAGAATCATGTCGGAATCTCTTTCCAAAATTGGGCATACTTACCATTACTGGTGTATACATATTAAAAATAATAATGTATGTGAAAACAATCAATCCAGATCTAAATTGTGATCTACATCAACACAATACAAGACAAAAACTAAGATACCATTTAAACAGCCACAGAACAGCATTATATGAAAAAAAAATGGACTTCATGTTGGCCTGAAGCTTAGCAATGCCTTGCAGCCCTTCCTAAAAATAAATTAAAAGACCAACTAAAAAGGATCCTAATTGAAAATGCATTCTATTCTCTAGATGAATTCTATGACTATATGAAAAATGTTTCTTAACCAAGACAAGTATGTACTGTAGTTAAACTGTTTAGTTGTCAAGTAGACTTAAACCATGTAATGCTGTAGTTAAGTGTTTAATTATCAGATAAAGACTTAAAAACATGTAATATGTTTTATTGTATAAAACAAATAATGTACATATGAAACAGTAATCATTAGTTTATAATTTATGAAACTGACGTATTCAGAAGAATAATCTGTACAATGTCAATGTCAATGTATATGTATTATTCGATGTTGAATAAAATTATTATTATTATTATTATTATTATTTATTCAACGAGGTATCCTTCTGAATCTTGCACTGAATATTTTAATTCGTTTGTTTTACGATGTATTCGGTTTTAATTAAGGTAAGCAGTTCTTTTCGACTTGACGTCACTCAGTGGATCAGTTTCTTTCATGTGCGCTTTTAAAAACTTGCATTGATAAATTTTGAAGAAAGGTATGCGTGAGCATTCGACTTTACTTCATTTTTTTGCCATTCCACTAACAGTGCCACCAAGCATTCCCACGGATCCTCTCTCAGTGGACAGTTATTTTTTAGGACGCTGAACTCTGCCCCCGTCGCCGGCGTCGTGTCCAGACACGCACTCCGGCAGCCGCCGCCGCTGCACGGCCGACGCGACGGCAGGTCGGGACTCGCCACGTGGCCGCGTGGCGCCAGTGCTGTGACACCAGCTGCTCACTGCATGCTGCACAGCAGAGCACAAGGCCAGTCCACAACACACGAGCTTTGCACAACTTACACAATTTGACGATGATCTCTTCTGCAGTGCGGGGGCACGCCTATGCTCCTACTCTTACGGGAATCAGTACAATGTGAATAGGTGTCTGAGTTCTGGTGCGCAGGGTGGTTGTTCTTGTTGTTGTTCTTGTTGTTGTGGTCATCAGTCCTGAGACTGGTTTGATGCAGCTCTCCACAATACCCTATCCTGAGCAAGCCTCTTCAACTCCACATAAGAACGGCAACCTACATACATTTTAATCTGCTTACTGTATCCATCTCTTGGTCTTCCTCTGCAGTTTTTACCCCACACGCTTCCCTTCAACGCTAAATTCACTATTCCTTGATGTCTAAGAATGTACTCTACTAATCGATCCCTTCTTTTAGTCAAGGTATGCTAGAAATTCCTTTTCTCCCCAGTTATGTTCAGTACCTCATTAGTCATGTGATTCACCCACCTAATCTTCAGCATTCTTCTGTAACACCAAATTTCAAAAGCCTCTATCGTCTTCCTGTCTGCACTGTTTATCGTCCATGTTTCACTGCCATACAAGGCCATAATCCCCACACAAATGCCTTCAAAAAGGACTTCCTTAGGCTTAAATCAATATTCGATGTTAACAAACTTCTCTTTTTCAAAAACGCTTTTCTACACATTGCCATTCTGCATCTTATATCCTCTGTACTGCGACCATCATTTGTTATTTTACTGCGCAAGTAACAAAACTCATCTATCTCCTTTATTGTTTCGTTACCTAATCTAATTCCTTCAGCATGACCTGATTTTCTTACACTACACTCCATTACCCCCGTTTTGCTCTTGTTAATGTTCATCTTATATGCACCTTTCAGCACGCTGTCCATTCCGTTCAATTGCTCTTGCAGGTCCTTCGCTGTCTCTGACAGAATTACTATATTGTCGGCAAAACGCAATATTTTTAATTCTTCACCCTGAACTTTAATTCCTTCTCCAAATTTCTCCTTGCTTTCTTTATAGCTTGCTCAATGTACACATTGAATAACAATGGAGAAAGACTACAGCCCTGTCTTACTTCCTTTCCAACCACTGCATCCCTTTCATGCCCTTCAACTCTGATAACCGCTGTCTGGTTTTTGTACAAGTTGTAAATAACCTTATGCTCCCTATATTTTACTCCTGCTTGCTTCAGAACCTGACACAGTTTGTTCCAATCAACATTGTCCAAAGCCTTCTCCAAATCTACCAAAGATAGATTTGCCTTTTCTTTATCTTCTAGGATAAGGCGTAAAGTATCGCCTCCCGTGGTCCTACATTTCTGCTGAACCTAAACTGATCGTGTCCGATGTCGGCTTCTACCACCTTTTCCATCCTTCTGTAAATAATTCGTGTTAATATTTTGCAACCATGACTTATTAAACTGATGGTTCTGTAGTTTTTCACACCTGTCTGCGCCTGTTTTCTTTGGAATGGAGATTATGGCATTGGGCAGGCTAAGGTTGCAAATTTGTGTCTGAGGCGAGGCGTGCCTGAGTAATTCCGTGCAGGTGTGATGATCGCTGTGTCCCCAGTGTTTTAGGGGTCAGCGCAATTGCCTAGGAAGCAGGAGACCGGGGTTCGCATTCCGGCTGGGTGAACGTTTTCAACTTGACTCATTCGCAGTTAATGTCTTACATTCCGTGAACACGAACAGAAGGTCTGGGCGGCAAAATAGAACTGCGCGTGCGGAGAGGTGGGCTATTCAACCGGGAACAGATTTGTTGTCGCTCTTGATTATTGACGGCACTCTCAGCGCAGTGGCCTGCCACACGCGCGGCTTCTTTCGCTTCCCACACTGAAGCAGTGCCGACCTCAGCAGCGCAGTCGCAATTCACGTCTTCTACAGTCGTGAGACCGAAAGGAGTGGAGTCCTGGCCAGTGACGGCAGTTCGTCAACGCCGCGACGTCGGCGACGAACAGACGTCGGTCGATACAGACTGACCACGTCCAGAGCTGTGTGTCGCGTGGCCGCCCCGACAACTCACATCTGAACGCACTTGCAAGTCCAAGTGTCTGGACCTCTCATTGGGTGTCGGCGGGGCGGCATTGTGACAATGGCATTTCGTGAAACCTGCCGATCGCTTCCATCCGTGGCTTGGAGAAAATGAAAGCACAAATAGTGTTTCACATGCTTTCCAGAACCCCTTATCGTGTTAACATCGTAAGAAGACCTGTTTAAGACTCAAAACCCGTATTTTACAGTGTTACGTATACCGACCTCGTCTCTGTGCCACCAGCCTTACACTCAGTGGGTGGGCGTTTTCAACATCACTAGAATTGCCTGTAGTCGAAATTTGACCAGTTATGTTTGCAAAGTCATGCAAATGAAAAGAAAGTTTAATGTATTTGGAATTTATTGAGCATTGCAAACTTCTAGGTTTTATGTGAATTTCACGAGTACAGGTGAAAGAAAGGGCAAAGGGAGAAAACATGAGAGAATAAAAGACACAAATCAGGAAATTATTTGCTTTATTTCACAATTTAGCATTACAAAACTTCAGTAAAAACAACATTTTTCTTGAAAATCCTTTCATCATTCGCTGACTGACCTCGCCTTCTATGTTCACAAATGTAAAATTTCAATTCACGAAGGGATCGAACTCCACTTGCTGCAACATATAGCTGGCAATGTGTGAAGAATGGTTTTCTTAATATAATGCCAACTTTTGAAATGTTTTTCCTAGAGACTCATTAAAATACTGCATTCATAAAGTAAATTGTTTAATTATATTTAAAACTATATTTAAAAGTCAGGAATTCAATATAACGAAGAATTAAAAAACTGCGGGCACTGGGAATGGGCCCTGCGACCTCAAGACGAACTGCAAGTGCCAATTAGCTTGAGCTAATTTTATCTGTCCCAATATGGCGCCTACAACGGGTTGTAATATAGTGCTAAAACTTTCGAGTATCATCCTAAAATTTATTTTTATTTTTACCGCTCTTAGGGGTTCGTGCACACAAAATTTTTATATTCGCAACATCTATGACAAGCCACCTTTCGAATTAAGTACGTTTCATTGGCCATCTTGTATGATTAATATTAAAAATCTGTACCCACAGTTTCGTGTTCGCGTATTTATATAATGTTTCTGTCCAATTTATCCCAACAGTAAAGTATTCTCTTTATGTGTTTGTCGACAAGCAGAAACTGCTTCTCACGCACAATGTCGACGAAATGGTGTGTCTCTCCTTTGGAAATCTGAGTAAACGTCAAGGTTTGGGCGTTATTCCCAATGCCGTTCAGGTAGCAGAACTACAGTTGTACAGCGTCTGCAAGACTGCCTTTCGCCCTTGAACATTTCTCTATTCTGAAATTTTATGAAAGCAATTGTTACTGCCGAATGTAAGCATTTAGAGCAGCGGAGCCAACCTTTTATCTTGTGCGGCCCACCCCATTACATAAAAACATCTTGGAGGCCGAATAACTAAACAAAAAGTAAAAATTACCAATACACAGAAACTGGCATGCACACACACACACACACACACACACACACACACACACACGCACACACACACACACATGAGAGAGAGAGAGAGAGAGAGAGAGAGAGAGAGAGAGAGAGAGAGAGAGAGAGAGAGAGAGAGAAAGGAAATATTTTTATTATATTCACTGAATTATAATAAGTATACGAAAACTCAAGATCGAGTAGGTAATGTTAAAAAATAAAAAAATAAATAAATAGGTGAGATATTTGGCACAGTCACTTACAAGACAGTCAATATTTTGCTTAAAACTGGTTATCTTTAGCCTCAAATGACTCGCTACATTCAGTCTACTCCAGTAAAGTTGAAAAGGCTCGTTCACGTAAACAGGTTGTCGAAAAGGCCAATGAGTGTTTCAGAGCAATTTTGGTAATTGCTGGATAGTCTTGCCGAACCCTTGTCCAGTAGCGGACCAATGACGTTTCAAAGGAAGGGTAGGATGCGGAAAGTTGGCTGCTGAGTGGTGCAGGAGTGAGGTAATAATGGAAATAAGCTAACCGCGTCAACAAGGTCTCTTTGATCACACTTGCAACTTTGACGTTTTCCAGCACAATCTTCAATCCTTAGTTTGTCACGAAGTTCAAACAGTCTTGATAATACTTTACCTTTCGACAGCCACCGACCTTCGGAGCGAAGTAGAAGCTCTTTGTGTCAAGAGTTTATTATTATTATTATTATTATTATTATTATTATTATTATTATTATTATTAGATCTTCGTCCAAACCCTCTCTATGCATGTTGCAAAGTGTCCGCTGAACCAAGGGAGCTAGTGATCTAACTGACGACTTACTGGTAATACAGGATCTAAAGGACATTTAACTCTTTCTTCATTTTCTTATCGGGTGATATCAACTGACGAATGACACCCCAGAACCTACAGATAATTATTACCTCATCTTCGCCTTTCGATGAGCGTTCGCGGGCAGCCTTGCCCACGACCCACGGCCCATACGTTGGGAACCGCTCATTTAGAGTATTTTGTTAAAGAGCATCAACGGAAGTCGTCAAGTGTGCGATTCTTTGTAGTTTTCAGAATGTGGACAGATACCCGCATATTACCACGTTTACGGAGAACGTGTACTGCAAAGTTAGAGGCATTTTGCTTCAGTACTATGAGGTATATTTAGTTGCTCGTAAAGGCGTTGTTCCTATTGTCTCGTGTTTCACAAACGGCCGCGTCGGCTCCCCTACTGCCGCTCTTACCGTCAGGCAGTCATTTGAAGTCATCAGCTAGCCGTCCTAACAGTCGTGGGGCGCGTGTTTTGCTACAAAACAAGTGAGCCGCGCCAAGTGGCCTCGTGCTACAGACTGGACGGCCGTTCCCGACGGAGGATCAAGTCCTTAGGGTGTGTGTGTTGTCCTCGGTGTACGTTAGTTTAAGTAGTAGGGACTGATGAGCACAATAGATTTACAAACATCGGAAACAGCAGACGCCACGCTTCGTGCCCGCGCTCGGCCAGCAGCGGCTGCCAACAGCCCAGGCTGGGCGGCGCGGCACATGAGAAGCGCACACGGCGACCGTCGTAGAGTGGGCAGAATCCAGAATGCAACGATGCGTCTGTTTGCTAAGTAACACGTTGTAAGAAAATTAAACTATTTCAAATACAGACCCTTGTGAAATGAAGAAGAAGAAAAAAAATTAAATATCTGGTATTGCCGCTAGTTCTCGTAGCTTCCACGTGGTACCGATTTTTTAGACTGCGAAAATCACCCGAGCAGTCACACCAGCAGTGGATTACGGAATTAAAGGGCTTAACCCTCAAATGTAAATTTACTTGGTCTTGTGGACTTTCTTATAGTGATGTGATGTTAAGAGATGCGATTACGCAGAACATTCAGGACCCCAGAATTAGGGCAGCTATTTTAAAACAGTCTGACCCCTCATTAGATACTGTACTGCAGCTTATAGAAGCGCATGATACCTTTCACTTAGCAGATGTAGAAATGCAAAGCCACAGTGTAAATTCAGTGCGCCGCAACGGACGCTTTCCTCGTCACAGTTCTCAGTATAGCACTAGTGATTATCATTCTACCGGCTGTGCTGAACAGTCAGTGAACCGTAGCCAGTGTAAAAGTGCGATACAAAAGTCGCATCGTCGTGTTAGAAACAGTAATGTGAATAACGGGCGCCACCGCTCATTTCAGAAAAATGTTCATAAGTCTTGCCCTAGGTGTGTATTTCGCCACCAGCGTGCGCATTGCCCTAGGCGCAACGCAACCTGTTATCAATGTGGCAAATCAGGACATATACAGACAGTGTGTATGCAGAATGTAAATTCAAAGAACGGTGCCATTAGGAACAGTGTTTCGCAGAGTGTGAGAACTAGCATTGGCTACTGAGTTGATGTTTCGACTCAGTGAATCGAGTCAGCGAACTGTTCGACTGAGTCGAAACTTTAATCGGCACTGTTTCGAAACAGCAGACCTTGTGATTCGTGTATCGGACGATAGATACCGTTAACCTGCGTTCTGCTGTCCGTCTGGGTGAGTTGGACACAGCGCTTTGAAGTTGTTCCGCTAACGCGACACGGGAGCTCCCGGTACCCTTCAACTGAGGTTTCAAAACGGGGGTAACACCGAGAAAAGTTGTCAAGTCCTTCGGTGTTTTGAGGTAGTTTCGCGTGAACTAAGCGTCGTTATGCATTGTTGCTACAACTGTGCCAGGTGAACGCATCTTTTCAAAGCAAGGGCAAATAATTTCAATGAGACGAAACTGCATTCTCAGTAAGATGTCAAAAATAACGTTTTTTAATTTGAATTTAAACAAACTATAACTGATTCTGTTTTATTTGACTGACTGAAGATGAATCTGATTATTAGAATACCTATCTGGACATTGAAAGAATTTAGTTAAGTTTTGTGATTTCGTCACGTAAATTGTGACATGCATTTTCTTGTGGTAATACTTGTAGTATATCTGTTGATTGCATGAAGTATGTCTTAGGAACAAATCTTAAATATTTTGTTTATATTGATTGGTTAGAAAAGTTACACATTTCTGGATTCATGTAGACATTTGAACCATGATCTTTCTTGTTTTATTTCAACTTAATTATGGAATTTTGAAGGTTGGAAAAAGTTTCATGACTTTGTAATTTGAATATTACTATTTTGTGCTTCCTTTGTTACAATATTTGTTTGTATGAAAATACTAGTAACTTAGTAAACGTTTACCCTTTAACACGACAGTAAATTCGTAGTAGCAATTGAACGGCACAGGATTTCTTTAAGTCTAGTGTATAGCGTATTAAAACCATGTTGACATTCCAAAGATGTTTAGTATTTGCTGTATCGCCCTCCTGCAGCCTTAGCTCTCTCGGCTCACGTGAATCAGCAGAGGTAGCGGGACGCAGGGCTGCGGCGCGTCACGTGTTTCGTGTGCCGAAGCAGCGAGTCGACTCACTGGACTCAGATGATCTGTATGTTTCGAAGCAGTGAAATGATCCGAACTGCCCATCACAGTGTTTCTCTTGGGTCTCAAATGCAACAACGTTCTCCTGCGCCTACTGCAAAACTAGGTAGTGAGCCACGTCGCAAGCGCCATCGAGCGTATAAAACTGTGCAACGGAAAAGTGTTCGGGACAAGCAAAATGACTATATACAGTGCAATCCTGTAGTGAAACTAGTGCCTTCTGCAACTGCTCATTGTAATAGTGCCCAGTACTGTATAGCTAGTGACAGTAGACTTGATGTAGCTACTCAAAAGTTTAGTGCAGTAGTTAGTGAATCTGTAATAGCCTAACATTGCGCGGACGCCGATCCGGTGGTAGTGCCATCTAGTGACAGTGTTGTTAATCCGCTGTGTGCCGATTCTGCGACGCTTCCTTCGCTACGCAGTCCGCGCATGCGCAAGCGCAGCAAACGAGACGTTGCCCACATTAGCACACCGGTCGTGCGCCAAAAGCACAAACTATTTGTGACTCTTTCAATAGAAAATAAGCCTGAGCAATTTCAGCTTGATACTGGTTCCGCTGTCACATTGATGAATAAAGACATTTACGAACTTCTAGGTTCGCCAAAATTGTCGCCGTCTCAGCAAGTGCTCACAGCGTATACAGGTCAAAATATTCCCGTGCTAGGAAAGTGTAGCCTGCCTGCCTCTTTTCAACGTGTAACGAAAACTGTTGCTTTTGTAGTTCTTCAGGCCAAATCTACACAGAACATTTTTGGACTAGATGCATTAGACTTGTTTGGCTTATCAATTCGACGAGATGTGCTTCAAATTTCGTCAGTAGTGCCTCAGGACAAAATCAGTGCATTGTGTGAAAAATATAGTGACTTGTTTTTGCCGGAACTAGGTTGTGCAAAAGACTTCGTGGCACATATAACTTTAAAAGAATCTGCAGTACCAAAATTTCGTAAAGTTAGTCCAGCGCCTATCGCAATTCGTGATAAAGTTGCCGAAGAACGTAAACGTTGGCAAGGTAGTGGGGTGATTTCTCCTGTTTCTCCGAGTCAGTGGGCCTCACCTTTAGTTATTATAACCAAGCCGTCTGGAAAACCGTCTCTGTGCGGACTTCAAATCTACAGTGAACAGTCAAACAATTGTAGAAAACTTATCGCCTGCCCCGACCTGAGGAACTGATGGACAAATTAGGACGGTCTCGCTTCTTTTCTAAGATTGATTTAGCAGAGGCATACTTGCAGATTCCTCTAGAAGACGATTCAAAAAAGTTTTTCGTCATTAATACTCACATGGGCCTTTTTCAATTTCAACGCCTACCCTTTGGCAGTTCTTCCGCCCCCGCTATTTTTCAGCATTTTTTGGAACAGCTGACAGTTTCTGTACCGTGTTGCTCGAACTATTTAGATGATATTGTGGTCTCAGGGCGCACAGTTGAAGAACATTTATCAAACCTGGAGTGTCTTTTCAAAGTGTTGACTGCAGCAGGTCTACGTTGCAATAAAGCAAAGTGTTCGTTTCTTCAAACTGAAATAGAGTATCTAGGCTATATGATTAATGCCCAAGTAATCCATCCCTTACAGTCACATCTTAGAGCAATCAAAGACTTGCCTCCTCCTAAGAATGTGCATGAATTACAAGCAGTAATGGGAAAGCTTAACTATTATTTCAGGTTTATTCCAAATGCCTCTCAAATTGCAGCTCCACTGCATCGCTTACGTAGGAAGAATGTTCCTTTTGTATGGTCTAAAGATTGCCAGGTTGCCTTTGACAACTTAAAGTCTGCACTACTCAGTGATGCGTGTTTGATACCCTTTGACCCACAGAAGCCTGTAGTGCTAGCAGTGGATGCCTCGTCATACGGTCTAGGTGCAAACGCAAACGCAACAGTCAGAAAAGGAGGCCTTAGCAATCATTTACGGCGTCACAAAGTTTCATCATTATCTCTATGGCAGAAAATTCTATTTGTTGACAGACTACAAGCCTCTCACGTCGTTGTTCTCACCCACAAAGCTAATTCCGCCACGAACGGCACAAAAGCTTCAGAGATTGTCCTTGATACTGTCAAATTATCAGTATGAGACTTTGTACCGACCTACCACTAAACACGCCAACGCGGACACACTTTCCCGACTTCCGGTTGGCCAGGATGTGTCGTTTGATTCTTCAGAAATGGCATGTTGTCAGACTTCAGAGATGCTTCCGCTATCGCAGATTTTCCTTTGAACTCTCGTCGGGTTGCACAGGAAACAGCTGCGGATGCAGACCTAAGTGTGGTAGCACGTTTTGTTCGCTTTGGTTGGCCTGCCAGAGCCAAAGACAATGATCGGCCTCTGGTTCGACGTTATTTTGCACAACGTCATGCATTGTCTTTAAGTCAGGGTGTACTGTTGTTGCATACCGACAACGACCAAACAAGAGTGATTGTTCCTCGTTCCCTGCAACGAGAAGTCTTACGCCTGCTGCATCAAGGACATTGGGGTATTGTTAGGACAAAGCAACTGGCCAGACGTCATTGTACCTGGGTTGGTATGGACGCCCAGATAGAGAGTATGACGTCACAGTGTACTGATTATGCGGAGCATCAGGCGGCACCTCCGCAACGTTTCTCAGACTGGCCACGCCACAAGGGACCATGGCAACGTTTACATATTGACTTCGCCGGACCTTTCTGGAATACGCGCTGGTTAATTGTTGAAGACGCTTTCAGCAAGCTTCCTTTTGTGATTGCCATGAATTCAACGACGGCGTCTAGTACAATCAGTGCCTTAACATCAGTGTTTTGCATCGAAGGTTTGCCTGAAACTATCGTCAGTGACAATGGACCTCAGTTTGTTAGTGCGGAATTTCAACAGTTTTGTCGTTTGAATGGCATTCAGCATATCACCACTGCACGTTTTCACCCTCAGTCCAATGGTGAAGCAGAACGTTTCGTTCGAACATTCAATTCTCACATGGAAAAGATGGAATATCTGCACTCCAGGCAGCAAGCTCTCCAAATTTTCCTGTCTACGTATCGGTGCATGCCACGTGACGGCCCGTCTCCTGCCGAGCTGCTACACGGCCGCCGTCACCGCACTCTCATTCGCCTGCTGCAGCCTCCCACGCACCGAGTCGGTTCGTATGGCGCTACGCGTTTTCAGGTTTCGACGCCGGTGCTGTACAAGGTGTTTGCTGGACGTACAAGATGGATGCCGGGCACCATTCAGCGCGTGCTCGGTCGCAATATGTATGTTGTACGTTCTTCCACAGGGTCGGAGCTTCGGCGCCACGCAAACCAATTGCGCCTGCACAGGCCGCACGATCCTGTCTCTGGTTTCTTGATTCCATACCCAGTTCGTCGCCAGGGAGCACACAGCCACAAAGCTCGCCGCCGGGCCCAGCGTCCCCGGACTACGAGATCATACCTATGGAGATCAACAGCCCATCGCCGCTGTCGCCGCCGCAGATGCCAGCGTCACCGAGAGGAACTCCGGGACCGTGCGTGCCGCCCCAGCCAGGGCCACGCACCTCAGAAGAGGATGACCTGCTCCCTCTGGGCGGAGGTGTGCGCCCTTCCCTTCGTTTTGGTGGGTTTTCCGGGGGATCGCAAGGTGGATACCGAGGTGCGGACGGCGTCTCGATCCCAGCCTCTGCTAAGACGCCCGTCCCACCAGTAACGCCCCCGCCCAGGCCCTCCTCCCAGTGCCGTCGCCGTGGCCCTCAGCCCAACGCCACGACGACGCGGCGGTTTGGGGGGGGGGGGGGGGGGGAGGGGTGTGGTGTCGCAAAAGTACAAAGTGCGCGCCACTTACTTTCACCGCGCGCCGCCATGCACGCACGGCGCGGCGTTTTTACGACGTCAGCCACGAGCGCCCTCTGCTACAACTCCGCTCGTGGCCACCACTGGACTGCATTGTTCATTTGGGACAGAGATAGAAACCAGCTAACACTTGAGAATCAGATAGCCAGCAGTTAAGACTTGGCTATCGGAGAGGAACTAGGAATCAACAGTAGGCAGGCCTGTAGATAATCTACGTATCAGCATTCTGCAGTCAAGAACTATGTAAAAGTTAAGTATTACTAAGTCTTTATGAAATATATATCTCGTTCTAATTTACTCTAGTGTTTCTAGTTTCTGCTGTCCCACTGGCTGGTCACCTCCATACCGCACACGCGTGCATCCTTTATTCCTGTGTCGGTCGCTTTCTACTCGGCCACCGACACCAGGACCACCGGCGGAAACGAGACACAAAAATTAACATGAAAGAATGGACACAAAATTGGGGTTTCCTTTCAACAACTGAACAAAAACCACTCCCACTACCAAATAAATAAATAAATAAATAAATAAATAAATAAATAGAGGCATTGTAAGCCCTTTGATACATTTAAAATAAAATGAACACCACTTCTGGGAGAAAGCAAAACAACCCCCCCCCCCCCCGCCCACACTAAAACTAAGGTTAAACATAAAAGGAATACAAGTGTACATACGTCCAATATCATGTCCTGCACACGACAGTAAGGGGTCTTGACGCCTTGAGCCCTACCGAGTGCTCGGTCCAGGAGTGCTGACGCCATCCTTCCAGAAATTCCGCTGCATTCCATCGCGTTCATTCCGGGAATCCGGTGACACTATTTCTTTCTGGGAATTGGACTTGTGTCAATATTTTACACAAGTGTGCACTCCTTCTGGGAATACAGAGTATTATATTAAATCACTAGCTTATACGCCCGTGCCTCGCAACAGTTGAAGGAGGGCCTGCGTGTATCGTGGCTTCTTTGGGTTCTGGACCTCAGTTAGGAAAAATAGAATCCTTGTTGGATCTCTCTCTCTATACACTCAGTTGTTCTAGCCAACATTTCAAATGTAAGTAAAAGTCATTGTCCGAAACGATGTATCTTCATAAAGTTTTTTATACGAAAGTGAAATGTACCAAAATAAGCAAAGCAATGTCGTTAAGTATTTATTACACAAATTGAAATCAGTAACACTATGTTCAATGTTTGTTGTTATTCGTAGACATAAGATTTCTTAATTCTGTCACAGACGTTCGCTTCCTTGTTGTACTACCCCATACTTATTCACTACGTTTACATGCAACACATCTTCCGGAAGATGAAAGCCGATTTTTGTAAACCATTTTTCGCTGACGTGTTTACATGGCGTAGCCTGAATCGGATTTCCTATCCCACTTAATATGGCGGCTGAAAAACAGCTGATTCAGTTTCTGATTTTGTCTGCACAAATGCTATTTTTCTTTATTTAAATACACATATTTATGTTCACTCTAATATTCTATTTCACATTAAAAAATATCACTCTTTCCATATGTGCAGAAAATTCTTAACAAGAAAACAAAATCTGACAAGCCACTAACGCTTCAACAATGGTTGCGTTTACACGGGCACGAAAATCGATTGTGGAATTAGATAACCGCTTTAGAGAAGCGGATTTCCAGAATCTATTTTGGAGTGTTTACATGACCAACCAAAAGCGAAATTGGGAAATCAGTTTACGAAATCCGGTTTTGGGAGCCAATGTAAATGGGGTGATTATGCAGCAGCGGTGTTTGTTAGTTCTTTGGTGCACTACAGTGCCTCTATCGATTGTTTGCTGTACTACGCAATCCATACTTCAAGCACAGCGTCTGGAAGAAGTAGTGTAGGGACTCGACAAGTTTACGTGGGCCTGCCGCTAGGTGGCTCCACCGTCCCTAAGCGCTGGAGAGGAACGTTTCTGTATGTCGTCGTTATGGTCTTCAGTTTGATGCAGCTCTCCACCCTACTCTATCCTGAGCAAGCCTCTTCATCTCCTCATAAGAACGGCAACCCACATCCACTTGAATCTGCTTACAATACGCGTCTCTTGGTCTCCCTCTGCGATTTTTACCCCACACACTTCCCTCCAATGCTAAATTTACGATTCCCCGATGTCTACGAATGTGTACTACCAAGCGATCCCTTCTTTTAGTCAGGGTATGCCAAAATTTCCTTTTCTCCCCAATTCTGTTCAGTACCTATTCATTAGTTATGCGATCTACCCACCTAATCTTCAGCATTCTTCTGTAGCACTGCATTTCAAAAGCCTCTATTCTCTTCCTGTCCGCACTGCTTATCGTCCATGTTTCACTCCCGTACAAGGCAACACTCCACACAAATGCCTTCAGAAAGGACTTCCTTACCCTTAAATTAATATTCGATGTTAGCAAATTTCTCTTTTTCAAAAACGCTTTTCTACCTATTGCCATTCTGAAGTTTATATCCTCTGTACTGCGACCATCGCATGTTATTTTACTTCCCAAGTAACAATACTCATCTGCCACATTTATTGTTTCGTTGCCTAATCTAATTCCTTCAGCATCGCCTGATTTTCTAAGACTGCATTCCATTATCTTTGTTTTGCTCTTGTTAATGTTCATTTTATACTCTCTCTTCAACACACTGTCCATTCCATTCAGCTGCTCTTCTAGGCCCCTTGCTGTCTGACAGAATTACAATGTCATCAGCAAAACGCAATGTTTTTATTTCTTCCCCCTGAACTTCAATCCCTATTCCAAATTTTTCCTTGCTTTCCTTCACCACCTGCTCGATGTACAAATTGAAAAACATCGGAGAAAGGCTACAGCCCTGTCTTAGTTCCTTCCCAACTAATGCTCCCCTTTCATGCCCTTCGAGTCTAATAACTGCGGTCTGGCTTTTGTACAAGTTGTAAATAACTCTCCTTTCCCTGTATTTTTCCCCTGCTGACTTCAGAATTTGAAAGAGTGTATTCCAGTCAACATTGTCAAACGCTTTCTCCAAATCTACAATAGCTAAAAATGTTAGTTGGCTTTCCTTAATCTATCTTCTAACATAAGACGTAAAGTGAGTATTGCCTCCTGGGTTCCTACGTTCCTCCTGAATCCAAACTGATCTTCCCCGAAGTCAGCTTCTACCAGCTTTTCCATTCTCTTTTAGATAATTCGTGTTAAAATTTTGCAAGCATGACTTATTAAACTGATGGTTCTGTAATTTTCACACCTGTCTGCACCTGATTTCTTTGGAATGGGGATTATTACATTTTTCTTAAAGTCTGAGGGTATTTCGCCTGTCTGATACATCCTACACACCAGTTCAAATAGTTTCGTCATGGTTGGCTCTCCCAGAGACTTTAGTAGCTCTGAGGGTGTGTCATCTACTCCTGGGGCCTTGTTCCGACCTAGGTCTTTCAAGGCTCTGTCAAATCCATCTCTCAGTACAGTATCTTCTATTTCATCTTGATCTACTTCCTCTTCCCTTCCTACAATATTGTCTCGGAGTTCATTTCCTTTGTAGAGCCCCTCTATATACTCTTTCCACCTTTCAGTTTTCCCTTCTTTGCTGAGAACTGGTTTTCCATCAGTGTCCTTGATATTCATAGATCTGCTTTTCTTATCTCCAAATGTTTCTTTTATTTTCCTGTAGGCTGTATCTATTTTTCCCCTATTTATACATTCTTCTACATCCTTGCATTTGCCTTTTAGCCACTCCTGCTTAGCCATTTTGCACTTCCTGTCAATCTCATTTTTTAGTCGTCTGTACTCCATTTTGCCTGTTTCATTTACTGCATTTTTATGTTTTCTCCTATCATCAATTAAATTTACTATTTCCTGGGATATCCAAGGATTTTTTGTAGGTCTTGCCTTTCTACCTATTTTGTCCTCTGCTGCCTTCACTATTTCATCTCTCAATGCTACCCATTCCTCTTCTACTGTTTTATTTCCCCCCGTTTCTGTCAATTGATGCCTACATCTCCCTCTGAATTCCTCCAGAACTTCACTTTCCTTCAATCTATCTAAGTCCAATCTCATTTTCCCACCATTCTGCAGTTTTTTTCAGTTTCAGCCTACAGTTCACGACTAACAAGTTATGGTCAGAGTCTATATCTGCCCCTTGGTATGTCTTACAGTTTAAAACCTGGTTCCGGAATCTATGTCTTACCATTATAAAATCTATCTGATACCTTCCAGTGTCTCCTGGTCTCTTCCACGTATACAACCTTCTTTTGTGATTCTTAAACCACGTGTTTGTTACGACTGAATCATGCTCCGTGCAAAATTCTACCAGGCGACTTTCTCTTTCATTCCTTCTGCCCAGTCCATATTCACCTATTTTTCCTTCTCTTCCTTTTCCTACTACCGAATTCCAGTCTCCCATCACAATTATGTTTTCCTCTCCCTTAATTGTTTGAATAATTTCCTTTAACTCCTCATACATTTCTTCAATCTCCTCATCATCGGCAGAGCTAGTAGGCATATGTACCTGTACTACTATTGTCGGTTTGGCTTTGTATTTATCTTGACAATGATAATGCGATCACTGTGCTGTTCATAGTATTTTCCCCGCAGTCCTATTTTCTTATTCATTATCAGCCCTACTCCTGTGATACCCCCAACTGCTTTTGTATTTATAATCCTGTATTAACCTGACCAGAAATCCTGTTCATCCTGCCACCGAACTTCACTAATCCCCGCTATACCTAACTTCAACCTATCGATCTCCCTTTTTAAATTTTCTAATTTTCCTACCCGATTAATGGATCTAACATTCCACGCTCCGATCTGTAGAATTCCAGTGTTGTCTTTCCTGATGACAACATCCTCTTGAGTAGTCCCCACCCGGAGATCCGAAAGGGGGACTATTTTACCTCCGGAATATTTTACCCGAGAGGATGCCATCATATTTTCATACAGTAGAGCTGCATGTCCTCGGGAAAAGTAACGGCTGTAGTTTCCACTTGCTTTCAGCTGTTCGCAGTAGCTGTGTGGCAAAGCCACATTAGCTGATGTTACAAGGCCAGCTCAGTCAATCATCCAGACTGTTGCCCCTGTAACTACTGGAAAGGCTGCTGCCCCTCTTCAGGAACCACACGTTTGTCTGGCCTCTCCACAGATACCCCTCCACTGTGGTTGCACCTACGGCATCTATCTGCATCGTTGAGGCACGCAAGCCACCCTACCTCGGCAATGTCTGTGGTTCATGAGGCTGGCGTTTCTGTATATGCACACAATTTTAAAACGCTGTATTTGACGAGATAAGATAATTATGCCATCTGCATTGAAAATATAAAACTTTGCCATCCTTTAAGGCAATTACGAATATCGGGCCATGTATAATAAGCAAATAAAATCCACCGACGATGCTAAAAATAGGCCTATAGTTTAACATGCAGAAAAATGATCTATAAAGGGACATACCAATCAATAATACAGACTAAAATATTTGATGTAAAATATAATATAAACTCACCCATCTAATTTGTAGCTGTTAGTTGTCGGAAACTTTGGAAAGCTTGCGTAATGACTTTGGTCTTCGTCGACAAAAGCTCTCTGCTGATTTCTTTCGTGCGAAAGAAAAAGCGGCACTTCATGAAATGGAAAATTAATTTACCGGCAAGGTAAGTTAATGTTCCACACAACATCCTAAATCACTTGTTCCTAAGACAATTTCGTCAGTGTTTTCCAAACACTCATAAAATATATCAACCCACAGATTTGAAACGGAAGATAGTTTCTTTTCAAGAACTGCTTCTACCTGTAAAAGAATGGTGAAGACGCTTTCAGACGGATAAGTCAAGTAAGAAAGGCCATTTATTGATCTGAAGTCTTTTATGGCAGTACAGGTTGCAGCTATTGCGTAGGACGGCATTTCACTCAGAATGGTTTGAGCACACTTGACACAGGTGCTCTGTTTATTAAGTTTTTTGACAATGTAACCTGCTATGTGATAAACTAAACATTGTTTTGGAATACCGTCTGTGTACGGTATAGGAAAACCATTCTCCCAGTCTGCTATCACCAATTTGTCCTTAATTTTTTCCTTAGCAGGTAAGTTAATGCATTTGTTTCGTAATTCCATTTCTTTAGCGCACAAGCGCATCTAATCAACAAACGATGTTCGCAATTCCCGGATGCAGATATAGCCATCTTAACAGGAACGTAAGTGCAGAAAATCTACGGTCGATGGATGGTCATCACAACTTATAGGCCTCAAAATTCCAAAATGACGTTCCAGAGGGCCTTGGTTCAATTTTCCTGTCAATACGTGCTTAAATCCTTTTGACCATAAGTACTGTGGAACGTCCAACATGCTTTTTAACGTGACTCTTTCTTTGTAGAGTGCATTTTTTGGTATTCTAGAGTTGAGCGCATCTGATACATTATTCAAATCTCTCGTGAATAATTCCGTGTTTTCACTGCCGCTAAAATTCTCGGGATTAGTTTCATGGATAATTTTAATTGCATTTGAAGTCGAATTGCTGAATAATTGAAAAGCCAGATTCGCATTCATTGTTTGGAAAGCTGTAGGGTCTATATGGAAAGAAGTCAAGCCCTTAGGCCTGCAAATTCATGGGACGAGTCCAAAGCATACACCTGTCTATAGTATTTGAAATCTATTTCTTGATTTTTGTACAACAACCTAGTTTTATCATGAAAATGGTTCCTTATATATTTCAATATGTGTACGTAGTCTGAAAAGGCCCAACGTTTTCTGTCCTGATTAACTGGACTTTTGGTACTACATTTCATATTTCCTGCTTTGCCAGTAATCCTTAGATTAATCCGAGCCTTTTTATTTGATTGACTTTCATCACTTGTGAAACCTATCACCCTTGCTCCAGCTTCTTCTAATTGTTTAACTACTTGTATCAATATTTTAACTAATATCTCCACTCGTTGCATTTTTGCTCGCATATATTTTATTTATTTATTTATTTTTATTTATTTATTTATTTAGCCTGATCAGATTAGGGCCATCAGGCCCTCTCTTACATCGGACCAGGGTTTTACACATACAATATTTCTTTACATGTGAGTTACCTATAACATAATGATTTTTACAGATGAATAGTTAATAACATTATTTATACAGGGTGATTACATGTAAAAGGATGTAAATAAAAGGTAATAACTTAACTCTACATATGTAATAACTTAACTCTAAATAGGATTAATACTAACAGTACCACTGAGACACCTGCTGCTGCTGCTGCTGCTGCTGGTGTAATAATAGAAGTTACAACATTTATATTAGCAGATACAATATTTACTTTTGAATATATCGAGACTGGTTAACGCATGGCGAATTCTGACAGAAGCTGTACCTGGCGAGAGCAATGGCAGTTGAAGAATATCTGGGAGGAGGAATGGATGTGACGTACCTGGACCGTAGGGTAATAAAGACTGGCGTCATTATTGCTTTAGTAGATAATCCATTAACTGTCGTTTGAAGCTGGCAGTGTTATTCAGTTCTCTGATATACTGAGGTAGATTGTTCCAGAGCCTGGTTCCTGCTACTGAAAAGGATTTTGAGAAACCGGCTGAGTGATGGATAGGGACAGAAAGGGTTTTGCTCTGACAGGAACGAGTAGTTCTTTTATGTTGATCAGGTAAGAGTGTTAAGGTCGAGGAAAGATATGAGGGACAGTGTACGTTGATAAGAGAGTAGAGGAAACAGAGTGTATGAAAATCTCTGCGCTTGTCAGCACGGAGCCAGGATAGTTGCTTATAAGATGGTGAAATGTGATCAAAGAGACGGATGTTACATATATATCGAACGCAGGCATTCATGATTAGTTCCAGACGTCGTGAGCTTTCCCAAGAGAGACCTTGCAAGATAACATCACCGTAATCAATAATTGGAATTACAAGCGTTTGGATCCAGCTATAAAGGAGAGGAATAAACATGAATGCCAAAGCATGGTTCGCCAAAGTATTTTTTTCCTCTGGAGTTAAATCACTTAAGTCTACGAAACCATCGACTTTAAGTGAGGAGGAATTAAACCAAATGTCTTCCCTTAGTTTTACTTCATCGAAAATGACAACGCCTATACGTTTCTTTTCGTCCTGTTCGTTTTTAAATACTTCTCTAATAGCATTTATGGCATGTGTTTTTTTACGCCATATGAGCATTTAAATCCCTTGCAGAGCTTTCTCAAATTATCTTCAGAAGGCAGAGGAAGTAAGTCGTGCCTTCGACAATGCCTGTAGCCCTTAAGTGATTTAATTTTGAGAAGCAAGCTTTCCAAAATTATCTCATTTCTATGACCAACTTTTGTTTTTTGCTCAGGAAATTCGAAGCACTACATGCACAGGACTTCGATTGTTATTCAGTAGAAACTTTTTTTCTAACGAAATTACTCTCCCCCTCTCTTTCAATAGCTGATTGTGTGGTCTAACTAGCAATCTTTTCAGATTTTTTTTTCCGTTTGAGACTGTCGATAATTTTTCTTACATGAGCCTCACTATCTGCTACATGGGAAGCACTAGGTACTGCAACTCGTGTACAAATCGCTGATGTTTCGCTACACGAGGGGACTGTTTCCTTCACTACTCTCTTTGGAGGAGATCTGCATGGTTTCGAGTGAGTTGATAAATAGCTTGGCAAATTTGGAAAAATATGAGGCACAGAACCGACCTAGACCTAGATACAAGGTGGTGTTGACTGAACCTGGCTTTAACTTCCATCTCGTTCTCGGTATTTCGACCCTGTTTCCTTCTATAACGAACGAGTCAGTTTTAAGAAGCAAATCATCAGCGAAATGTCTGTCACATACGTACGATTTACTTGTTAATTGAAAGTCCTTCCTCGGAATAACTTTAGCCCATTTAGCAAAATCACTGGCGCTCTTTGGTGGTCTAAAAATGTGCCTACTACTGCATATGACTTGCCGTATCCAAATCGACACCCGGGAATGAAACAGCAAGGCATAATTCACAGCCGGCCGCGGTGGCCGAGGGGACTGAGGCGCTCCAGTCACGGTCTGCACGGCCACTACGGTCGGGGGGTCGAATCCCCCCTTGGGCAAGGATATTTGTGCCGTCCTAGTTAGTAAGTAGTTCATAAGTAGTTTGTAAGTTTAGGGACTGATGACCCCGTAGTTAAGTTGCATAAGCTGTACAAACATTGTGAATTATGCAAAAATGTTCAAAACACAGTTTCCTTTCTGCGATGGCAATAATTCAGTACACCACACAAATTACCAGTAAATGCATAAAAAAGTCTACACACACACGTAAATATTAGTCCACCGCAATTTTATGATAGAAAAATATTTAACATCACGAAACACTGCTCACACAACAACAATTCTAAACGTATCTTACGAGGCGCACTGTTGGAAATCTACTTCAGCCAGCCACTAACGATCGTTACGGAATCTGTCGGAGAGCGCAGCAACTACAATTACAGAAGATACGACGAAAACAGAAGTGACGGCACTTAACCTTCTAAGCACTATGCTTCAAGCATAACCTACATCTAAAACAGTTTCCCTTATTCCACTTTTATGAAACAAAGTTGGTCCACACATATCTGTGACGTAGTTTAGAAGATTAGGTATTTCTAATAGATGAACTGACAGTTACTGAAAACAATTAAGATTGCAATGTATCTTTTTTCCGTGATCTGATTTTGATGAAATCATGACTGTATGTTGCCTTAATCGTAGGTCAAATTTCCTGTGAAAACCGCATGAAAATGTCAGTAGCTGTTTTCAAAATTGTTGTGTTGTTGTTATGGTCTTCAGTCCGGAGACTGGTTTGATGCAGCTCTCCACCCTACTCTATCCTGAGCAAGCCTTTTCATCTCCTCATAAGAACGACAACCCACATCCACTTGAATCTGCTTACTATACGCGTCTCTTGGTCTCCCTCTGCGATTTTTACCCCACACACTTCCCTCCAACGCTAAATTCACAATTCCTTGATGTCTAAGAATGTGTCCTACCAATCTATCCCTTCTTTTAGTCAAGGCATGCCAGAAATTTCTTTTCTCCCCAATTCGGTTCAGTACCTCCTCATTAGTTACGCGATCCACCCACCTAATCTTCAGCATTCTTCTGTAGCACCACATTTCAAAAGCCTCTATCCTCTTTCTGTCCACACTGCTTATCGTCCATGTTTCACTCCCATACAAGGCAACACTCCATACAAATGCCTTCAGAAAGGACTTCCTTAGGCTTAAATCAATATTCGATGTTAACAAATTTCTCTTTTTCAAAAACGCCTTTCTACCCATTGCCATTCTGAAGTTTATATCATCTGTACTGCGACCATCATTTGTTATTTTACTGCCCAAGTAACAAAACTCATCTACCTCCTTTATTGCTTCGTTACCTAATCTAATTCCTTTAGCATCACCCGACTTTCTTAGTCTGCACTCCATTACCCTAGTTTTGCTCTTGTTAATGTTCATCTTATATGCACCTTTCAGCACACTGTCCATTCCGTTTTCAAAATACGTTTGTGGAACGTGTTAGAAATGGCCATATCTTCAAGAATATGATGTAGCTTAGATTATATAAGTAGTATAATGACGCCGCTTTCGCCCCACTGAGATTCGCCCGTCGACGATAGTGTCATCGACGCCAGACGCTCGGCCAATTGCCGGACCGCAGATCAAAGGATGCAGCCACAGGGTGATTGATAGGTCTTCCCGGAAGAACGAAAGATGATTGACAGTTTACATTTAGGTCCTTTTGATTGTCATCAACGCTACTTATCAAAGGAGGCCGCCACCCGAACTAAACAATACCGCGACGATTGTCTTGACGGTATCGACACCGCCCCCACCGGCCGACCCCTGCGCCCAGGGCAGGGGCGTACTGCTCTCTTTTTACGGCGACCGCGCCCCGCCAGGTCAGCAGCCAATTAAATGGCATATTTATTATATAGCGCGCCGCAGCGATCCGTACGCCAGATCTCGATTTATCTAACAATTTATGCCTTTTTTTATTATTCTCAGAAAAAATAAAGTTACCATAGTGTTCTTCGTATGTATTTTAACAAGAATTTCGGTGCAATGCTAAAAACAATTTAGAACAGAAATGCTTAGTTGGTCTCGTACACTACAGCTTGTAGTAAAATATTAAAACTCGTATGCAAAATTTGCAAGTAAGAATTTATCGATGCGCAAACACTCCCATCTCTCTCCTTGCTATTTGCATAGATTACAGCCGACAGACGTGTTTAATTATAATAGCGCAGGTTACGGTAACGAACGCCACAAACTTACGTATCCATCTTAACATATACTCGTTCGATATACAAAAACAATTCTAACCAGAGCCAACTAACAAACAAACAAACAAAAAAGAAATGGTCCGTTTCGGAACTCGACCGCAACCTTAGATCTATAAATGTATCTCTTCGTTTATACGATGCAAGCAACAGCCATCGAACAGAATGTAACTTGTATGCCAACCACTCTTTCGACAACATAACAGCAGCAGCAGAAGACGGCATATTGTTTATACAAAAAATTCCAAATAACGAAAATCGGCAATGACATCTAGCACAACATCTCTAAAATACATCTGCAAGCACCGTTAACAATCGTCCAGAATGCAGAGCGCTCTCTCGGCAGGCTACATAAACATATGCTAAGTGTTTAAACAAGAACACCTAAGTTACATCTCCAAATGATCAAAACCTTCTACGCAGACGCACCACTCTGACACAGATAGCTCGCAATGCATTTATTTAATGGAGCTGAGCTATGCCGAAAGTTCCGAAATTTAACACACTCTTTCTCTCTTTAGCGATCTTGCCCTGTTACGTTTCCTTCTTAGATCGAGGTATAACTGCGCATTCCGAGAGTTCGGGTACTTTAATTTTACCTCTTATTTCCTTGCTACAGCAGTACACATCGCATCTAAGGAATCTCTATGTCCTGTTACAATGCAAACTACATTTATCTGACACCGAAATTCCAGCGCCCCAGAAGACATTTAAACCCTATTGTGCAACGGAGAGTCGAAATAAAACAAAAATACGTGAAATAATTTACCGATTTCCGACCGTCTACAATAAAACTTTTCGAAATTATTGACCTAACAACACTCTTATTCAATACAGCAATCACAGAAACGAGGTTACTTGCCCAATGCAACACCGATTTCCAGTTCGACCCGCCATTTACCCACAAAATTCCTCCTCAAAGTTCCTTTCTTATGCATTCCACTAATCGGAACTAATATTTATTATTTTAATTACAAGTATATGTCTACCGCAAACGAAGACGCTAACCTACACACCGCAACACATGATCCTATATAGGACATGGAGTGATTACATTTTTTATTTTTATTTATTTTTATTTTATTTATTTATTTATTTATTTTTTTGTTACAGTACAACTGAGTACATGCTACGTAATGTTCACAAACAATTATATCGCAACCAACGCCCGCATACATCGATCATAATCTGCTCTAAGGAATGGATGGGAGTCTCACACAGTACAAACCCGTTTGTCGTGTGTTCCGCTAATTTCGGTCAATACAACGATGCGAGACCAGTACCCCCGGCTGTTTAGTGTAAAAGCAAATATTTCTCCCCACACTATCTCTTTAAACCGGGCTTGCACATATGCAATAGCCTCCTTTTAAAAGCCTATGTCTTCGCCATATAACCCAGTTTTCGTTTACCTTTCTTCTTAGGACTTGTGGAATAACGTAGACGATATCTACGTCTGTGGATAATAAAGTCCTGGAATGCTTAAATATATATACATACATATATATATATATATATATATATATATATATATATATATATATATATATATATATATATATATATATATATATAGCTCCTTGCTCGACTCTACAAGTAATTGACAGTTGAAACTAATATCAGAGAGAGCAGTCAATTCTCGGGTACTCTTAATACCCAAGTAATCAAATCTAAAAGCGTATATTAACCGGCAGCGACGCACAGCACACAACGGCGCACTTGTCTTATCCTCGCCCGCAACTACATTGATGATGCTCCTTCCATCCGAAAGTCATGCTCGGTTTAAAAAAATTCCTTCGAAATCTTGTGTGTTGTCCAAAAATCCAGGAGATAGAAGCCATCTACACGAAGATGCTGTTGTAGTATAGATGGGAGCGCCTGGCGTCGATGACACTATCGTCGACGGGCGATTCTCGGTGGCGTTAGGCGCCCATCATTATAGTACTCTACGTACCATCCAAGTGAGCAAATTGTCAGCTAGAAGGACATCCAGCATGAAGATGCAGCTGTTCAGAATTTCTGAAGGCTATCAGATCCTACCAACCACTAGCTCGACCAAACCAAGAAAATGCCGCCGCCGCCACCGCCGACAGCACCGGATGTCAGCCCAACTCCCTCCTTGAGGAGATTCTCAGCAGGACGACCCTGCCCTAGACCAGGCACGACGGAGTGACACACAAACCCAGCGACAACAGCAGGCAGATGCATCAGTGAAATTACCGAAGCCCGGTCAAATAAGGGCTCAGTCACCACACTTTTCAGAAAGAGGAACATTATTAAGACGATTACTGACATTGCAAAGAAATTCAATAACACCGCCCATTTACTTCCAAAAAGACTGATAATCAGAGGGAATAATTACTATCTTTCAGAATAATTATGGACACAGGGCGCAACAAGATGGCAGACTTGACATTCTGTATATTTAACGTAGCGTCTTAGCAGGCTGGCGTGGCTAGGGTGGCGGCCTCTCAGATAGGCGGCGAACTTCAGGCTCAAAGAAAGTGCTTTTCCCACTGATGTAAGTAGCCATAATTACATTCTATACCAACACTGGTGCTTTATACATGTACCAAAGGGATAAGACTTTTACTCGTTAGATGTGTATTAACCAAGTTTAATTAAAGACTCTGCAGAGAAAAAGGCACGAAGAGGTAACTTTACTTAGTTTCATAAACAACTTAAAGGACAATTTGCATTAAAACTGTATAAAGATATGAAATTATATTACTGGTTGTATTATTTGTATTACGAAATCTTTGTACAATGATGTTAGAAAATATATTTGTATATTCTTTTGTTCATATATGTGCTCTCTTTCGCAGTTAACAAGGTTGTTTATGTGTATATGTGTAAATAAATGCTGTATCGCATCATCAGTCTTAATTCTCATGTGCAAATAATTGTTTCGTATATCGTTAACCAAAACTTACTCTGTGTATTTAACTGACAAAAGTTAAGATCTTACTCAGTTTGATAATTAATTCCTATAATTATAGAGTTCAAGGAGTTATCTTTTAAAAGGAGCTGTCTGTAAGGTAGCATAGTAAATTTAAAGTCAGTAATACCAGTGGGTTGTAGGGAGGCGCCATATGGATTCTTTGCCTGGGTGATATTTTCCCCTTCCGCCGGCCCTGCTTTATTGAATCGTTGCCTAATTGGAATTCCATCAGAATTGCCCGATTTTCTCAGACTGCACTCAATTACCCTTGTTTTGCTCCTGTTAATGTTCAGCTTATATGCTCCTTTCAACACACTGTACATTCCATTCAATTGAAGGGGTGAGAATGATATAGTCCAAAGCCACGCTTTTCTTTTTGTGGTAGTTCATTTTTTTATTCATCATAGTGAGCAACTGTAAAAATATTTTAACTTTCACTCACTAGATGGAAGAGCAGTTCACACTTGTTCTCACACTGAGAGGAAGTAATTTTCTAATGTGTGAAACAAACCAAATCCACATTAAAATGGTGTTGGAAGTAAGAGATTATTTCCATGTGTAACCGAAAAATAAGATTCTCAGACAGAAATGGCCAGTTCTGGAGAAGATTATTCGTCCAGTGGAAGCAGTTACTTGTCCGTCTGATGATTATTCATCGGAAACTGACGTGGCAAGTCGAAAATATTTGTTTTTTAACCACTTAAACCAGTGCGGCTTAGGTCTGCATCAGAGTAAAATATCATTACATATTCATGACTATTTTATACTCGCTAATTAAAATACATGTGTGTGTGATTCATGAACAAATCATATTTCTGCTATTAATTATTGCTTTATTGGTAATAATTTTAATATGATAAGGCTATTTGTAAAATATATTAAGGTATGTTATGTGTGTTCAAGTGGTTTTGGTCTTTCTCATTCTGAATACTTTGTTTGGTTTAGGATGCTGACAAATCTAAAAGATCTCCTGAAGTTTCACCTGCTAAAGAACCTAAAAGCAGAAACAGGAGGAGAAATATGTGCAACTGGAAAAGGGAAAAGTGTAAACGTCGTAGAAACTCTGGCAGACGGTACGTATTTGATAAAACTGGAAAACTGCTGGCGCGAAAATTCTTGGTCCTAGATGTAAATGTAAAAACTATTGTGGGAGCAAAATTCATGAATGTATTGAGCAGATATTCCATTCTTTTTGGGAGTTGGCTGATTTCAATTGCCAAAATAATTACCTTCTGAGCAATATTAAGGTGAAACAAGTGAAAGGAGGTAACTATGATTAATAAAAATTGGAAATTAATTTTAAATCGTGCACTTTTTATAAATAAAATATTATTATTTTGATTAATATATTTTGCTTTTTTACGTACACAAAGAAAGGGAAAAATCACAGTTTTGTGGCGAATCGTTATTTTTTGTAGCAGATTAAGGTAATATTTTGGTATGCAGAGAAGCATTTTTAAGTGTGCATGGGCTTCAGAACAATCAAGGATGCCTTAAGAACTTACAAAAATACTTGCACGATGGACACTACACTTCTCCAAAAGATAGAAGAGGTATATAGGGATTAAATTAACGTTTCTTCCCAGAAAAACCACAATGTTGTTCCATTTTGCTTATTTATCCAGTGTTTTTCTGTACTTTTTATTTCCCAATTAAAAAATTGGGCCTCGGTAGATGGATGCGTGAACGTGACTGGTTGAACTTGTATTGTGAGAAATAACGACGCGTTCTTCCCCTTTAATTCTCAGTGTTGTTCCTCAACAACAACGTATTAAAAACTGATTTATACCGCATTTTGTGTATCATTCGTTAAAGTTGCATTTTTGTTGATGAACAACATGCTTCTAGCGTGAGTTTTTACTCTGCACTAGGGGAGACGTGCGGTGTCAATGCGATCGGAAAAGGTGAGTAATTTAGGTAGTTTAACACTGTAAGTAGCGAAAAACATTTATTGGTGTGCTCTTAAAGCTTACCATTTAAGGTTTTTCTTTTATTCACGTATTGATCCAGTAATCACTAAAGGTTCGGTTTGTTCATACGTCCTTGTTAGGCCTAAATTCAGAAATTTTAAGTGCATTTACTAACAGCTTACACGTATTTTAGTGTCCTAAACAAATCTAGTAACCCTTTGTATCTGTAGTTAATATATATTGTCGATACAACGTAAGTAACAATCATGAACCCAATGTGTGAGCTGCAGTAGTTTTGTTCGTTCTGGGTTTCAATGAAGCTGTTGTGACAAGTGGTTTCATTGGGAGGGGGGGGGGGGGGATGTAGCGGTGTGGGAAAGAGGGAAGCAAACGAGTCTCTTCCTTTGTTTTGCAAAGTGTGTTCAAGTGACAGAGAAATAGTTTAACAAGAAGGGAAGATTAGAGCCCTTCAGGCTGAACTGGATAGTGCTAGGGAGGAACGTACGAGGTTAAGGGGGGAGAAGGGTGAGCAGGGGTGGGAAGTGGTAGCAGGGAACAGGGGCCACAGAGAGAGTATAGTTCCTGACAGCTTCACAAATGGCACAACCAACAGATTTGCCTTGCTACCACAGTCAAGTGAGGAAGAGGCTCCTTTAAAAGTAGGTGCAGTTAGGAAACTACAGACTTTCACTAGGAAACCAACAATTTCAAAACAGTAAATAGTAGGAGGAAAGTTCTGTTGTCAGGAAGTAGCCATGGAAGAGGTGTGGGCAGATTTTGAAGGAAAAACTAGGTGGCAGGTACCAGGTCACAAACTTTTTCAAGCCCAGTGCAGGTCTTAGCCAGGTGGTAGAGGATATAGGTTCCTTGTGTAAGGGTTTCATAAAAGAGGATTATGTTGTGTTAGTGGGTGGGGTGGGAAACAGCATTGATAGGGATTAGTGTGACCTGGTTAAAATAGCTTCTGCAACGACCCAGACAAATGTTGGGCTGTTGCCTGCTTTTATGCGGCATGATCGACCCCAATAGAACCGATCAGCCAGGAGGGCCAATATGGAGATTGATCACTGTTTAGGGTGGCTACTCTGTCGGACATAGGTTTGGTTCCTGTTGATGCTACTGATAGGTGGGACTTCACTAGGCATGGCCTGCATCTCAATAGGAAAGGGAAGGGGAAACTAGCTGGGTTGATAAAATCCTTAAGGGGGGACACTGCAATTCATGGAAGTACTTCTTTTTTAGGCTAAGATCAGTGTCCAGTGAGAAGCTCAGGCAGGCAGGTGCTAAAAATTTTGAAAAATCAAATGTTTCTCAGAAAAATAAGTAAAAATTAATGTTAGTATTGGATATTGACTCCAATGAGTCGTCTCAAGAGATTTAAAGTCACTTATTCTGGAAATTAGAAACGTGTACACCATATTACCAGGAACACAGACAATAAACTATTTATTCATGGAAGCTACTACAAAAGAGTTTAAAATCCAAAGATATAAATCAACTTAGAATAAAGAACTGTCACACAGTGTTTCTGTCAGCACAAAATGAAAACAACACATTTGTTCCCAACACCCCCACAAGTTCGCAAGATGTCAATTTGTGAACTCAGAAAGTCCCACACCTTGGCTACACCACTGATGTTTGACTTTAGGGAGTGCTTTTGTCAAAAAATCAGCTTCTTGCTTGTCAGTACTAATTGACTTTACAGTGAGCTTACCTGCATTAATCAACTCACGAATGTAGTGGTGTCTTACATCGATATGTTTAGTGCGAGCATGATACACACCATTGTGACTGAATGCAACAGCGCCTCTATCATCACAGAATACACTCACTGGCTTCTCACTGTGCTTAGCACATAATTCACTGAGTAAACCTTGAAGGTACGTTGCTTCTTGTGCTGCAGTGGACAGAGCCATGCACTCAGCCTCTGTTGTTGACAGAGCCACTGTTCGTTGCAACTTTGTGTTCCACGACACTGCTGCTCCTGCTAGCTTAAAAACGTAGCCCGTCGTCGATCGCCTTTGATCGAGCTCTGAAGCATAATCTCCATCACAGAACCCTTCAACTTTTGTTAGTCCAGTTCTTTTGAAGATCAGTCCTGTATTGATTGTACCTTTAATATATCTCAGAATTCGTTTTACAGCTTCCCAGTGGATTTTTCTATAACTGGAGTTAAATCTGCTTACAACTCCCACAACATAAGCAATGTCTGGTCTTGTGCCTTGAGACAAATACTGAAGAGAACCAACAGCTTGCTGATATGGAATGCGTTTTAATGCCAATTCTTCTTCTTCTTCTTCTGTCAGTTTTTCTTCACATTTTTGTGGTTTCAAACCAGGTTCAATTGGATATGCAACTGGATTACAATCTTCCATTCCAAATTTCTTGAGTATATTTGCTGCATATTTACTTTGATCAATGGTAATTGTGCCCTGTTTTCTGTCTCGTTTTACTCTCATGCCAAGACACCAACTTAGCTCGCCAAGATATCTCATCTTAAAGCGATTCATTAGTTCTGTCTTCAGTTCTTGTTAGTATTTATTATTTCTGTTTGAAAAAATGATGAGATCATCTACATAAACAGCTACAATGAGTACATTTTCTTTCTCAGTTCTGTAGTAGATGCACTGCTCATATTCAGACTTTAAGTTCATTGTACGTAGCGTTGTATCTAACTTCTGATACCAAACGCGTGCAGCCTGTTTGAGACCATAGATTGCTTTTTTTAGTTTGTAAACCTTCGCCTCCTCCCCCTTCTTCACGTAGCCTTCAGGTTGACGAATGTAAATTTCTTCATTTAGGTCTCCATAAAGAATGCAGTTCGAACATCCATATGTTCAATGTCGCGATCAAGTTTAGCTGTTAAAGCCAACAGTGTGCGAAGTGAAGAATGACGAACAACAGGCGAAAATGTCTCATCAAAATCTACTCCTGGTATTTGAGAAAAACCTTTTGCTACAAAACGAGCTTTATAACGCTCAGTGTCACCGTTTGCTGTTTCTTTGATTTTGAAAACCCATTTAGAATTGATTGTCTTTCTGCCTGGAGGTAAATCAGTTAAAGTCCATGTCTCATTTTCAAGTAAAGACTTATATTCTTCATCTAATGCTTCTTTCCACTTTTCCCAATCGTCACGTCAGGAATTCTAGCAACACAAACAAAATCATTGAAGTATTTGGGGTTTAAAAATTTTTGGCGTGTTGATTTTCTAGTTTCTGGTTGCATGGGAATTGTTTCTTGTTGATCAGTTTCTTGATCGAAGTTACAGTTAACTGCTTGCTCTTCATCACTTTGCGTCATTTCAAACTGAACTAAATGTTTATCATCAGTCGGTTGTGTTGGTTCAACTGTCATATCAACGATTTTAGGTACAGCTGCCGGCTGTATGATATCTGTACAATTATCATTAATTAAGTCCAAAGGGCCATTATTTATATGCTTGTCACCTGTAGACTTAATGTTCTTCATATAGTCATTGCCACATTGACATTTTGAGTTTTCAATAAACTGCGCATCACGAGCTTTTACAATTTTTGTTGGTGAATTTGGGTCATTTAGGCGGTATGCTTTACTGTCTTTGCAAAATCCAACAAAAATAAGTTCCTTCGACTTATCTTCTAGTTTTGTTCGCTTTTCTTTTGGAACATAGACAAATGCTCGACACCCAAAGATTCGCAAGTGACAGATTTATTCGACGACCACTCCACAATTCTTCAGGAGTAACATTCTTGACAGCTTTCGTAGGAGATCTATTTTTCAGATAAATCGCAGTATTAACAGCTTCAGCCCAATATTCTTTGCGTAGTCCTGAATCTGTCAACATCGATCTTGCCTTCTCAATGATTGTCCGCTTCAGACGCTCAGCAGCACCATTTTGTTGCGGTGTATAAGGAACTGTTGCTTTATGTCGAATGCCATTTGCTTTTAAGAATGTCTTCATACGCTCATTTATATATTCCTTTCCATTGTCCGTACGAAGTATTCGAATCTTTCGACCAGTTTCATTTTCAACTCGTGCTTTGAATTCAATAAAAATATCATAAACTTCTTTTGTTGATTTTAATATATAACCAAATGACTTTAGTGACAGATCGTCTGTAAACGTGAGAAGATAACGTGCTCCTCCCCACGAAGCCATACTCATGGGTCCACATACATCAGAATATACAATAACAAGCAGACCTTCAGCTCTCCTACTTGATGTTTTTGGAAAAGATTGGCGAGATTGTTTGCCTTTAATGTAAGAGATACATGGATCTAAATTTATGTTAGTCCAATTAAGTCCATCAGCCATTTTTTCCTTTAGTAAACGCATGCTTACACGATTCAGATGTCCCAATCTTAGGTGCCACAAATCATAGTTATCAGTGTCTACAGCATTTGCACATTGTCGAATTCATTCAATCGATACATGCCACCTACCTGTTTTGCAGTCACTACAGGTGTTCCACAGATGAGTACATCTTTCTTGTTATATATCCCGCACTGTACGTCATTAAATAACACACACAAACCATGGCTTGTCGTCTGATACACTGACAGTAAATTGTATGCAAGGCCTGGAACATATGCAACATCTTTAATCGTTACTGGTTTATTTGCTTCATCACTAGCGAGCTCAAGGCGAACACTGCCTTCTGCAATCGCCTGAAGATTGCTGTTATCTGCTACTGTAACATTTGTAGCTGTGGTCGATTCGAAATTATTAAGCCAGTCTTCTTTATTCGTCATGTGCCTTGTACGTCCTGAATCAACATACCAACCGTCACTATACGACGAAGATGTAGTAAGGGCCATCAAAACATTTTCGTCTTCCGATTTCACAGAGTTTGCAGAACTTTTTGAAATATTTGATTTCTTCCAAGTTTTACACTCATTCGCCTTATGTCCAATTCTCTGACATTTATAGCATTTTATAGCTTTCATATTTTTAGTACAACGATTGCTATTTGATTTATCTATCTCTGTTTTCCAGCTGCTAGCGCCGAATCTTGATTTCCATTCGTCGAAGCAAACTGACGTTTTGTTGATTCTTGAATAAGCCGCTGACTTACAAAATCGCTAGTAATACTAACACCTGAATTTTCAATCGCCATAATTAAAGGCTGGAAATCTGAAGGTAGTCCACTGAGCATAATTGCTGCTACAAAATCATCATCTATTTTCTTGCCAATACTTTGAATTTGTTGAGCAAGCGACATAATTGTTGACAAATATGTTTCCATATCTTTTTCAGAATTGAGTCGCACATTCATCAGACACTGTAGCAGTCCGATATACCTAGATAAACTTATCTTCGAATGCCGACTGTAAATTCTCCCATGCTTGTTTAGCAGTCGTAGCTCCACGAACTTTTGGATAAACAGATGAACTTACAGATAAACATATTTTGGACAATGCTTTCTGTACATTATTGGAATCAGTATCAGTACCGGCAATTGTATTCCACAGTCCTTCATGTTTCAGATACATTTCGATTGTAAATTTCCAATCATTGTAATTCGACATTCCAGTCAACTTTTCAAAATTAAAAAGTGATTGTCCAGCCAAAGCCATTTTAGATACGTTCAGCGAATATTTACTTCAGTTTTCTTGAACAGAAAAAAAATACGCCACACTGAACACACGCAAAAAATTTACGATAGTAGCAACGCAAAACTTTCTCGACGCACTACTGCCCATCGTGATTTTTTGCAACACTTTACTGGTATACAAACTTCACATATCTCTTGTAAATTGTTCCTGGGCCCATAACCTATTGGATATTGACTCCAATTAGTCGTCTCAAGAGATTTAAAGTCACTTATTTTGGAAATTAGAAACGTGTACACCATATTACCAGGAACACAGACAATAAACTATTCATGGAAGCTACCACAAAAGAGTTTAAAATCCAAAGATATAAATCAACTTAGAATAAAGAACTGTCACACAGTGTTTCTGTCAGCACAAAATGAAAATAACACATTTGTTCCCAACAGTTAGCATTTTTCACCAGAATATTTGGGGGACTAAAAAATAAAATAGATGAGCTTTTGGTTTGTTTAGATGATATAGAACTGAAAATGTAATAGATATACTATGCCTGAGCATCTCATTGTCACTGGTATGGAAATTTGAATGTCAGTGGATATAAATTAGTTTCAAATGTAAGTAGATAAGAGGAGGAGTTGCCATATATGTCAAAAGCTATCACATGTGTAAAAAAATTAGAAAGAAAAAGGTATAATGTAGAGCAGCATATTGAAGCATGTGCCTGACAGTTTAAACTCAATGATGATTATCTTATAATTGTAGCATTATATAGGTCCCATTCAGGAAACTTTCAGTTATTTCTAGAAAACTTGGATGCCTTGTTGTGCTATCTGTCAGATAGGGGGAAGCAAATTATTATTTGTGGTGATTTCAATGTAGATTCACTGAAAGAGTGTAATAGGAAGAAAGACCTGGAAGTCTTACTTGGCTCATTCAATCTGGCATCCCTTATTGATTTTCCTACTTGGGTAGTAAAGGACAGCAGTACATTGATAAATAACTTTTTTATAGATCAAGATAGGTTTTACGACATAAATGCTTGTCCCATTGAGAATGGTCTTTCTGATCATGGTGCACAGCCAGTAACAGTAATTCTAAACAGTCCTCCAGAATTGTGTGCTCGATTAATGACTTAACAACAAGAAGTTTCAAAGAAAGTCTACAGCAGTTAGCCTGGGATGAGGTTTATAAGGAACACCATGTTAATTTAAAATATAACTTATTTTACGATACATTTGTAAGGGTATTTGATAACTGTTTCCCCAAGAAAGTAGATAAATTTTATTGTAAGAAACCGTGCAAAAAACCATCGCTTACTAAAGGAATAAAAAGATCTTGTAACCGAAAAAGGGAACAATATCTGTCTGCAAGATAGAGTAATAACCCAGAAACAGTAAAATATGATAAAAATTACTGTGCTTCATTAAGAAATGTTATTAAAAAATCAAGAAACATGTGCATCATGTCTGAGATTAGCTCCTGTGATAGTAAAATTAAAACAATTTGGAATATTATTAAAAGGGAGACAGGGCAACCAAGAGCAGAGGAAGAGGGTATTACCATCAAAACCAATGAAAACTTTATTAACAAAAAGTCAGAAGTTGAAAACATTTTTAATGATTACTTTTTAAATGTTGTAGAGAAAATAGGATCTAAATGTTCGTTAGAAGGAGCAAGGCAATTAATGGAAGAGGCCGTACCCACACAATTTGATACAATTGAAATTCCACCCACCTCACCTTCAGAAATTAGGAAAATAATAAACTCTCTCAAGAGTAAACGGTCATATGGAATTGATGGCATTTCCTACAGTGTATTAAAAACTTCACAGGAGATAAGTAGGATTCTCAGTCATATTTGTAATAGCTCTTTAAAGCAGGGTATTTTCCCAGACAGACTGGAATATGCTATCGTTAAACTTTTGCATAAAAAAAGGGGATATGTCTGATGTCAACAACTACCTCCCCATCTCACTTCTGACAGCTTTATCTAAAAATTTTGAAAAAGTTATGTATTCTCGAGCTGCTTCGCATATTAGTAAAAATAAAGTTCTAACAAAATGTCAGTTTGGTTTGCAAAAAGCGTTTAAACTGAAAATGCTGTTTATACCTTCACTGGTGAAATATTAAATGATTTGAATAACTGGACATCACCAGTTGGGATTTTTGTGATTTCTTAATGGCTTTGTATCATAGGATTCTTCAAGATAGGCTGAAACTGAAAAAACTGCAGAATGGTAGGAAAATAAATATATAAACGTAAACATTTCATTTCCTTGGGAAATATACAATCTTTTGTGATTCTTGAACAAGGTGTTTGTTATAACTAAATTATGTTCCGTGCAAAATTCTACCAGGCGGCTTCCTCTTTCATTCCTTTTGCCCAGACCATATTCACCTACTATCTTCTCTTCCCTTCCTTGTCCTACTACCGAATTCCAGTCTCCCATAACAATTAAGTTTTCTTCTCCATTAATTGAATGATTTCCTTTAGCTCCTCATATATTTCTTCGATCTCATCATCGGCAGAGCTAGTTGGCATATAAACCTGTACTACTGTGGTCGGTGTTGGCTTCGTATCTATCTTGACAATGATAATGCGATCACTGTGCTGGTCATAGTATTTTCCCGCATTCCTATTTTCTTATTCATTATCAATCCTACTCCTGTGATACCCCCAATTGATTTTGTATTTATAATCCTGTATTAACCTGACCAGAAATCCTGTTCATCCTGACACCGAACTTCACTAATCCCCACTATATCTAGCTTCAACCTATCCATTTCCCTTTTGAAATTTTCTAACTTCCCTATCCGATTAAGGGATCTAACATTCCACGCACCGATCTGTAGAAACCCAGTGTTGTCTTTCCTGATGATCACATCCTCCTGAGTAGTCCCTGGCCGGAGATCGGAATGGGGGACTATTTTACCTCCGGAATATTTTACCCGAGAGGATGCCATCACCATATGTTCATTCAGTAGAGCTGCATGTCCTCGGGAAAGGTAACGGCTGTAGTTTCCCCTCGCTTTCAGCCGTTCGCAGTAACTGTTTTTTTTTTTTTTTTTTTTTTTTTTTTTTTGTGTGGTTTTAGGGCGCACAACTGCTGTGGTCATTAGCGCCCAACACTGCCCATAGTAAAAAGAACCGGGGTTAGAAATTAAATGGCTTTCGCCATATTTGCACGATGTATAAAAAGTAAAACTCTGTTAACCGATTGCGGGTCATCAGCTAAAATGTCAGACAATTCAAATGGGAAACACAGATCATGACGGAGACGGTTAAAAAATGGACATTGCACTAAAAGATGGTTCACAGTAAAAGGTGCATCACAGTGCTCACATAAGGGAGCAGGACCACCACGTAATAAATGCTGGTGGCTAAAACGGCAGTGGCCAATACGAAGCCGGGCCAGAACAATCTCCTCTCGGCGTGAGGGTCGAGATGACGTTGACCAGATATCAGGCACAGGTTTAATGGCTCGCAATTTGTTCCCTGACAGGGATGACCAATGTAGATACCAACGGGAGATAATACGCTGGGAGATACCAGCGCGAAGGTCATCAGAGCTGGTGGAAAAGGTAGATAGCCGAGGAAGGAGAACTGCTTCCTTGGCAGCCATATCCGCAGCCTCATTCCCCAACACTCCCACATGGCCAGGGACCCACAGAAACGTCACCGTAGTTCCGCTCGTTGAAAGAGAAGTAAGGCAATTGCGGATGCTTTGTACCAGGGGATGGGCCGGATATAGGATGCGAAGGCTCAACAAAGCACTCATTGAGTCCGAGCAAATGACAGTCTTACTGAGCGAGTGGCGCCGGACGTATTGTGTGGCTTGGTATAATGCATACAGCTCAGCTGTAAAAATGGAACTCCACTCAGGAAGACGATATTTAAAAGAGACGTTGCCAAGTACAAAAGCACACCCAACACCCTGGTCTGTCTTTGAGCCATCAGTGTAAATGAACAAATTGTCATCAAATTTAAACCGGAGTGCGTGAAATTCTCTCTGGTAGACGAAACGAGGTGTGGAGTCCTTTGGAAGAGAATGAAGATCAAAGTTAACACGGACTTCGGGGCTTCGCCACGGTGGAGAGGTGCTCTCTCCAGTCGAGAAGATAGCAGGCATTGTAACGCCAAGCTGGCCGAGTAGCGAACGCAAGCGTACTCCCGGTGGTAGCAGAGTAGACGGGCGCAGAGTGAAGAGACTGTCAAGTGAGTCGTTAAAAAAAACTGCGTACGTCGGGTGTCCTCGCATGGACGACAAACGACTAGTGTAACGGCTAAGCAGGAGTTCCCGACGGTAAGAAAGGGGTAGTTCGGCGGCCTCGGCATAGAGGCTCTCAACGGGGCTAGTATAAAACGCTCCTGTCGCCAGACGGAGACCGTGGTGGTGGATTGTATTAAGGCGGCGCAGTATGGACGGTCGAGCCGAAGAATAAACGATGCTACCATAGTCCAGTTTGGACCGAACTATGGTGCGATACAGATGGAGGAGAGTAGACCTGTCAGCTCCCCACGAGGTGCCACTTAACACCCGCAGCACATTGAGAGAGCGGGTACAGCGAGCTGCCAAACGGGATATGTGGGGAGACCAACTTCCTGTCGAGAACAAGTCCCAAGAACGTCGTGGTATCCACAAATGGAAGTACTATGGGGCCCAGTCGAAGGGATGGGGGAAGGAACTCCTTCCGCCGCCAGAAGTTCATGCAGACTGTCTTGTCGGCTGAGAATCGAAAGCCAGTGTCCATACTCCACGCGTGGAGATTGTCTAGGCACCGCTGGAGGCGCCGCTCCAGGAGACCCGTTTGCTCAGAGCTGCTGTAGATCGCGAAGTCGTCAACAAATAGGGACGCCGACACTCCCAGTGGAAGGTGATCGGCTATAGAATTGATTGCCACTGCAAATAAAACAACGCTCAGGACCGAGCCCTGGGGGACTCCGTTCTCCTGATTAAAAGTGCTCGATAAAACCGAACCAACACGCACTTTAAAAACACGGTCTGTTAAAAATTCGCGGATAAAAATTGGCAGGCGACCCCGAAAACCCCATGTATGCAGAGTGCGGAGGATGCCCATCCTCCAGCAGGTGTCGTATGCCTTTTCCAGATCAAAGAACACCGCTACTGTCTGGCGCTTCCGTAAAAAGTTATTCATTACTGAGGTAGATAGGGCAACAAGATGATCCACCGCAGAACGGTGCTTGCGAAACCCACATTGGACATTAGACAGGAGATGTCGCGTTTCAAGCCACCATACCAGGCGCCCGTGAATCATGCGTTCCATCACCTTGCATATGCTACTGGTGAGGGAAATGGGGCGGTAGCTGGAAGGGAGACATTTGTCCTTCCCAGGCTTTGGTATGGGAATGACTATGGCTTCGCGCCAGCGTCGCGGAAAGGTGCCTTCTATCCATATGCGATTGTAGGTGGCCAGTAGGAAGTGCAAGCTCGTTGGTGAAAGGTGTTGCAGCATCGCCACGTGAATGCCATCTGGTCCTGGAGCGGAGGACCGCGAAGACGAGAGTGCGTGGTGAAGCTCTCGTACAGTAAACTCGGTATTGTAGCATTCACGGTTCTGAGAGGTAAAGGGCAATGGAGTCGCCTCCACCGTCCGTTTCCTAGCTAGGAAAGCGTCAGTGTAATGTGAAGAGCTAGAGACCTCTGCAAAATGTCGACCCAGTGCGTTGGCTATTTGTGGAGGATCGACGACGGTGTCAGTTGCGACACACAGACCGGGAATTGGGGAATGAGCCATAGTGCCCGAAATTTTTCGAAGGTTACCCCAAATGATGGAGGAAGGGGTAGACCTATTAAAAGAGCTCGTGAATGAGCGCCAACTGGCGCGTTTACAGTCGCGAAAGAGGCGACGACAATAGGCCCGCAGCCGTTTGTATCGGATGCAGTTGTCGAGCGTGGGCCGTTGTTTGAAGATTCTAAGGGCACGTCGCCGTGCTCGCAGAGCGTCACGGCATTCCGCGGTCCACCACGGGACAAGGGGACGACGTGCGTGGGAAGTCTTGCAGGGGATGGAACATTCCGCGGCTGTCAGAATAACTGTGGTAATGTGTTCCACTTGGTCGTCTATACTAGGATAATGGTAAGTACCAAAATCCGCCAGTGACGTGTAGAGCTCCCAGTCCGCTTTCGTTAACTGCCAGCGGCGTGGATGCTCAAGGGTGTCAGGCATCATTAGGTGAATTACACACGGAAAATGATCGCTCGAATGTGTGTCTGAGAGAGCAGACCATTCAAGACGCCGTGCCAGCTGAGCAGTGCAGATAGCTAGATCTATATGGCTGAAAGTATTTGTGGTGTCTGAAAGATAAGTTGGTTCACCAGTGTTAAGGCAGATGAGCTGAAGGTGGTTCAGTATATCTGCCAGGAGGGAGCCCCGTGGACATGGTCGTGGGGAGCCCCAAAGGGGGTGGTGGGCATTGAAATCTCCCACCAACAAAAACGGACACGGAAGCTGGTCAATAAGATCTAGGAGATCTGATCTAGTGACGGGAAAAGAGGAAGGAGCGTAAATATTGCACAGTGTGAAGACAAATCCAGGAAGGTATATCCGGACAGCAACAGCTTGTATTGGAGTACACAAAGGGACCGGTGTACTGTGTACGTCATCCCGAATAAGCAACATTACGCCCCCGTGGGCTGGAATTCCTGCCACTGGAGGAAGGTCAAAGCGAACGGTAGTGTAGCGTGGGAAAGTAATTCGAGTACCAGGGAGCAATTTTGTCTCCTGTAGAGAGAAGATGATTGGATGATATGTTCGCGTTAAAAGCTGCAGTTCTGTCCAATTCGACCGGATACCACGAATGTTCCATTGAAGAATATCCATAATGGGATAAAGGATGAAGGTGGACATCAGCCCGACGAAGGCGGCGGGCCACAGTGCGAATGTTCGCAACTGGTGGTGTCTGAGACAGGAGGGTCTTGCTCCATATTCTCAGAGGTTACCACAGCAGCTGCATGAGTGTGGTCGGCAGCCCCATCTTTGGCTGATGCACCTGGAGAGACTATAGGCTTCCAGGGGATGCCATCGTCACATTGTGAGGTAGGAGGGGGGAGAGTTTTCCCCCTATTTGATTTCTAGGAGCCCTGGTGAAGCTCCTTGGTTGGCTCAGACGTTTTGGTAGGGGTGCGGAGGAAATCCTCGCGCGAATGCTCTTTCTTAGACTTTCGCGTCTCTATCTGTGGTTTCACAGCTGAAGATGAAGATGAAGACTTGGAAGAGGTACTCACACTTTTCGTTGAACGTGACGCCGTTGTCGATGTAGACTGTTTGACAACTACTGTCGTAAACTGTAGGTCACAAGTCTGTATGGCCATATCCCGTGTTGTTGGAGGCGTTGCAACTACAGTACTGTAGTTACCACGCGGCGGGGTCTTAGGCTTACGACTGGCGTACATCTTACGTGCAACTGGTATGGGAACCTTTTCCTTTACACGGATTTCCTGGATGGCTCGTTCATCGGCAAACACGGGACATTCCCGGGAGGAAGCAGCATGATTCCCGTTACAATTGATGCAATGAGGGGACGGTGGTGGACAAATCCCCTCATGGGCCTCTCTACCACAGGTGACACATATGACTGGGTTCTTGCAAGACTGGCTTGTGTGGTTAAATCGATGGCACTGATAACACCGAGTAGGGTTAGGGATATAAGGTCGTACTGTGATGACCTCATACCCTGCCTTGATCTTCGGCGGCAGAGCCACTCGGTCGAAGGTCAGAAACACTGTGCGAGTGGGCACTACAACATTGTTCTCTTTTTTTGTCACCCTGTGTACTGCGACGACGCCTTGAGCTGCCAGATATTCTTTCAGTTCATCCTCAGTCAGACCGTCCAAACTGGCCGAGAAGACTACCCCTCGGGAATAATTGAGGGTTGGATGGAGCTCAACACGAACCGGGTAGCTGTGGAGCAGAGTAGCCTTAAGCAGCCGCTGTGCCTGGGAGCCACTTTCTGTTTCTAACAGTAGTGTTCCATTACGTAGGCGGTTGCAGGTCTTAACTGGGCCGGCAATGGCATCAACCCCTTTTTGAATAATAAATGGGTTCACCGACGAAAAGGATTGTCCTTCCTCGGTACGGGTCACCACAAGGAACTTCGATGTCTGTAAATTTTTCTGTTCAGACACACTATTGTCTAGTACATCAATTTCTAAAGACTCTTTACATTTTCTTTTTTTTAGAACCATCGCGATTGTATCCCCCACGATTGCCAGTGTCTCCAATGGCACGCTCCTTCCTGCTGGGGGCCCCGAATGGAAGCACACCCGCCTTGGGTGATTGTTCACACCCCAGGTCACACCTCCCGATCTACAGACGGAGGGACCAATCGGCGAATCGGGAAGGTATCAGCGCAGGCAATCGCCCCTCCCCTGGCCTGGCCTTAACCAGGGGGTACGCACGCACCCTACATGCCAGCCCGGGGCTGGGACTTACGCATTACCCAGTCACCCATATGGGTGGCCTTCAAGTGCGTACAGGGAGGAGGAAGAGAGAAATAGTAGGAGGAGAAGCCTCAAACGCAGACGCGGAGGCAAAGAAAGAGGTGAAAGAAGACTGTAAAGCCAAAAGGGTCAGAACTTCGGTTCCCCGAAGGATGCACAGACTCGGTCCCCAAGAGAGGGGAAAAGGACAGTAGAAGAAGCGTCATGTAGCACGGAAAGGAAAGAGTGCTACAAAGGCTGGGGCCCCGTGCTCGCCACGCACGTACTCACCACAGAGCGGTGAGTCCCCTGAGGGGTCGCAGTAACTGTGTGAGTAATCGACACCATCGAAAGTAGACTTCAAGGTGGAGTCTGTGGCAGTTTCTGTCAGCAATTCATATTCATTCTGTGACAGAATGTTCAGCCTTTTTGATACAGTGAATGGGTTGACCACCCATTACAATTAATTTCGTTCCCTTTGCAGAAAATATCTACCAAATAAATAAGTAGCCACTGACAATTTTTGTCATTAATCAGGTGTGCTAATTTCGTACTGTAGGTCAAAAGGAAAGATTCTAGGACTTCGGAATGTAATTCATACAATCTAAAGAATTAATTTTTACTTGAGAGCCATCTCAATGAAGGAGTAAGGAAAGATGAAGGCTTCTCATATCTTCGCACAATATGGAAAAAAAAAAAAAAAACTTTACTTCCAAGGAGGTTAAAATGAGGGGACACGGCGCTACAATTCAAAGCTCAGCTGTCGATTGAAACCAGTCCGCCATCTTGTGGAGTCAAGGAATTATGTGTCGAGATTAAAGCTCTCTCTGATTCTTGCCCTCTTACCTTTCATACATTTAAATGACTGTCGAGAACATATTTGATACGTGGGCACATACTGATTACACACTAGTCACCACAAATGATATTTGGCTAGCGTTCTGCTCACACCACCTGGAATAAACGTGACGTCATTCTCTCGTCGCACGCTGAATCGAAGACCGCGCAAATAGGTATCGACTATTGCCTGTTAGTCGATACTTCAGTGTGACATACGTCATGTCGATTTGCAGTATTTCTAAGAGTTCTGCTATTGTAATACGCAGTAACCCGTTTCATGGAAACAACCCATTACAGATGAATCATAAAAACGGTTCTCGGCTCCATTTCTTAATACTTCATGTAAATAATAAAACACCAACACTGTAAGTCCTGAAACTACAGTAGATAAGTATACTCACACCACTCGGTTCTCCAAGACGTAGAGTAGTGGTTCGAAACTCCTACTATGGAAATATTTTTTTAATCTCACAGTTTATAACATAATGTAGCTGTTGCTTAATCGTAACACATTGCGGGTCTTTCTTATTCATATGACGGTAGTATCTTAGGCAATACATGATGTTTCCTGTAACAGAGCGATGTCTCAGGAACTAGCGACATCGATTTGGTGACTTTGGTGTGATTAGAAAACGGAGAATGGGATTCCTGGAAGTGATACGGCTAGCAATGACATTTCTGTTGAGAAGGGACTTCGTGGAAATGATACGACCAGCAGTCACATCTCTGTTTACTTCTCACAAATATCTGACCTTTGTTTCAAATATGTAACGATTTACGGGGATATGGTTAGAGACAAGCCTTAGGAATACGTTTGATAGCCTACATTGTAATAGTAAAAAACAATGTACGGTATACACTATCTCTCCAAACAGCAATCAAACGATGAATAAATAAATAAACTGCTGATAAGTAAAATTAATGCAGATGCCTTTATATTGTTCGCTTCTCGGAAATATTTCGCTGTTTATTTCCGAATACCTTGCGATCTGCGAGCGTGTGGTTAGGGCGATATTCCTAGCTTATCTCAATTTTTTGCTTGTCTATTTTCGAAAGTGTCGCAATTTCCGAGAGTGTGATTAGAAAGATATTCCTTGCTTGTCACCAGTACTTGGTACAATAGTTTATTTCTGAATATTTTAAGATTGCGGAGTTTTTGTTTAGTCAATATCCTACGAGGAGAACTTTAATTTGGTTTTTTTTTTTCTCTCAGAACACTAACAGCGCCGTCTGCTGGCATCCGTACATCCTAATGTTGACCCCACGGTATTAATTTTGGAGACATTTGAGACACGAAATTCCTCCATAATCCGTTACAAATATTCATTTTAATAACAGTTTGATGTTTACACAGACTACAAAGTGGCATTACCTAATTCTATAGCCCTATATCTATTAAGGACATTACACATTTGAACTTTTCAGCTTAAACCCATTACTTTCTTATTGACGCCTGCAGAAAAGGGTACCTAATGAGACTCCTGTAGTATTTTAGAAACACGAAGACGCTGAAAGAAAAATAAAATGGAAACGGCTCAGAATAACTATATCAGGATACAGTTGCGACACTTCGGACGATGCAAGTGTCTGTTTATAACCTAACGAAGCGAGAACGAGCTGCTTTTATGCTACCATTAAGTAAGACAATACCTAAGCATGTCACTTTTGCGACAGACTGTAATCGAACAAACAACGACGTTTATTATGATACGATAGCTACTGAAATGACCCAGTTCACATTACACTAGCGTATCACGTTTGCACCAAGTTATGTGCCCGCAAGTAGATAGCTCTTCGTGCGATCTTCGATACAGCGTGTGACGTAGAAATGACGTCACGTTTGTTGCACGTGGCGTGAGCAGAACGCCACCGTGTTATTGGCGCCACTCCTGTGGCGTTAATGACGTCTGCCCCTGTTCTAACCTTGTTTATTTCAGGGGCCGTGACGTTACGTAATCAAGCATCTGGACAGAGTGCCGCCACATCTGTGCACACATCGATTCCATTAAAAAGATCGTCCAATAAAGGAAATACTTCAGCACCTGTTATGTTGGCAGGCATCATAACGGACAAACGCCAATAAAATCGCCAGGCCCGGTTCATCTATTTGTGTGGGATGCCAGAAACCATTTGACATGTAAACAGTTCAGCCCTTGACAGTAGTGTCTGACCGCGGCTCAGAAGATGCGCGTTTTACTGCGTTTTCGCCCACCATACGGGAAACACTATCTCTAACACTCGGTTCTATGCGAGGCGCGCCAGCGGCGCGAGCTTTCTCCGCCGTTGCTACTCGATAGCTTACCAAGAGGAAAGCTTTTAAGGAGTTTTCATTAATTACTTTTGCTGAGTTTCATGGAGTTTTGAGAAGCTGCTAATTCATTTCCCTTCCTGTCGAAAAATTTTGTCTGTTAGTCTGGAAATTCGAATGAGTACCGCCAAAATGGCGGCGCAATTAAACTGCAAGCACTGAAATGCTCGAAAGGACTCTCACGCAGATTACACGCCTAGAGTTGCCCCCCCCCCCCCCCCCTTTGTACCTACGCTTTCTTCTCGGTCCAGATCGCCACGCGCTGCGACTACTGGAGCAGCTACAAACACGTCCACTGAATGAGTCCTCGTGTTCCACTTAGATTCATTCATTATCCTAAAGTGTTTCTGCTATCTATTTGTGAATTAATTAATTTATTATTTTACCCATTGTGTTGGAACCTGCGACTGTTTCGTTAAATAGGTTTCAGAAATTACTTCAACCAGTCGCCTTTTGTTTCTTCTTAATGAAGATTTATTAAACCATTACCGGGTTCAAGCTGCCTAGCAGCTCATCATCAGATGGTATACAGAGACTTGTATTGTAATTATTCAGTGTAGCATACCAAAATTAGTGTTTACTTTTTCTCGTTTTCTGCCCTGCCAAAGATACTAATGTAATTTGCACTAAATGTATACCATCTGATGATGAGCTGCTAGGCAGCTTTAAACCGGTAATGGTTTAATAAATCTTCATTTATTTATTTATTTATTTGCTTTTTTTTTGTTCCATAGGACCCAATTGAGGAGTGAGACTCCATTGTCATGGAACAAGTTAATACATTAATTGTTACACAAGAATGGTAATAGAAAATTTTGAAGTAGTCTTTTGCACACGACAATCTTAAGACAAAGTGAAAAGAATCAATAAAGAAAAAAATGAATTAGCTTAATTGTTTAACTTTTCTAGGAGTTCCTCGACAGAATAAAAGAAGTGAGCCATGAGGTAACCCTTCAATTTAGATTTGAAAGCGTGTGGGTTAGTGCTAAGATTCTTTAGTTCTTGTGGCAGCTTATTGAAAATGGATGCCACAGAATACTGCACCCCTTTCTGCACAAGTGTTAAGGTGGTGTGACGCAAATGGAGATTCGACTTCTGTCTAGTATTCACCGAGTGAAAGCTACTCACTCGTGGGAATAAGCTGATATTATTAACAACAAACGACATCAAAGAAAAAACGTATTGTGACGCCAGAGTCAAAATTCCCAGACTACTGAAAAGGGGTCAACATGACGTTCGCGAGCTTATACCAGAAATTGCTAGAACCGCCCGTTTTTGAGCCAGAAATATACTTTTTGCATCAGGCGAGATACCCCAAAAGACAATGCCGTATGTCATAAGTGAGTGAAAGTAAGCGTAACAGACTACTGATCGTGTTGAAAAATCACTTATTTCAGATATTGTTCTAACGGTAAATATATCAGAATTTAGTTTTGGAACAAGATCCTGAACATGGGCTTTCCATGACAGCTTACTGTCTATATGAACACCTAGAAATTTGAACTGTTCAGTCTCACTTATCACATGTCCATTATGTGTAATCAGAATGTCAGCTTTCGTCAAATTATGTGTTAGAAATTGTAAAAACTGAGTTTTACTGTGATTTAACGTCAACTTGTTTTCCACAAGCCATGAACTTATCTCTTGAACTGCATTATTTGATACTGTGTCAATATTACGAGCAACATCCTTCACTACCAAGCTGGTATCATCAGCAAACAAAAATATTTTACAATCACCTGTTATACTCGAAGGCATATCATTTATATAAATAAGAAACAGCAATGGTCCCAAAACAGACCCCTGGGGCACCCCATACTTAACTGTGCCCCATTGGGATTGCACGTCATAGCCATTTTCAACACTGCAGAGAATTACCTTCTGTTGTCTATTATTAAAGTAAGAGGTGAACCAGTTGTGAGCTACTCCCTGTATTCTATAATGTTTCAACTTCTGCAAAAATATTTTGTGATCAACACAAACGGTTTTGTTAAATCAAAGAAGACGCCTAACGTCCGTAGCCTCTCATTTAACCCACCAAGTACCTTACAGAGAAACGAAAATATAGCATTTTCAGTCGTTAAACCACTTGTAAAACCAAACTGTACGTTTGACAATAAATTATGTGAACTGAAATGATCAATTAATCTTGAATATACAGCCTTTTCAATAACTTTAGAAGAAACCGATGGCATAGAAATAGGTCTATAGTTGTCTTCATTATCCCTTGCTCCCTTTTGATAAAGTGGTTTCACTACTGAGTACTTTAATCTGTTAGGAAACTGAGCATTCTGAAAGGAAAAATTACAAATATGGCTTAGTACTGTGCTAACATATGGAAAACAGTACTTTAGAATTCTGCTAGATACCCCATCATATCCACAAGAGTCCTTAGTCTTTAGTGATTTAATTATTGACTCAATCTCACCTATGGAAGTATCACGAAGGACCATTTCAGGTAACAGCCTCGGAAAGGCATTTTCTAAAAACGTTATATGATTACCTGTAGAAACTAGAGTTTTGTTTAGTTCCTCTACTATATTCATAAAGTGATTATTGAATATTGCACATATATCTAACTTGTCAGTAACAGAAACATTCCTACTACGCACTGACGTTATATCTTCTACCTGCTGCTCCTGACCAGACACTTCCTTCACGACTGACCAGATAGTTTTAATCTTATCCCGAGAGTTTGCTATTCTTTTTGTGTACCACATACTTTTTGCATTCTTAATGACATTTTTCAGAACCTTACAGTACTGTTTGTAATGAGCTACTGCATCTTCATTCTGACTGCTTCTAACATTTTGATACAACTCCCGCTTAGTTCTACATGATACTCTTATCCCCTTTGTCAGCCACCCTGGCTGTCTGTTACTGAAAGTACCCTGTTTTCAGCGTTCTACCGGAAAGCAACTTTAAAACAGCGTAAGAAATGTGTTAAGGAAAGTATTATATTTATCATCTTCATTATCAGCACTATAAACATCCTGCCATTCTTGTTCCTTAATTAAGCTTAAAAAGGTCTCAATTGCAACTGGATTAACTTTTCTGAGTAGTTGATATTTATGTTTAATATTTGTTTGAGAACAAATACTTTTTAGAATTAAAAGTTGGGCAGAGTGCCCCTCTAATAATGAAGAACGAACAAAAATTTTGTCAATGGTAGAACTGCTATTTCATTGCACTCTCGGAAACAATACTGTTTGCCTCATGTTATAGGAATTAAATAGATCTAACAGACTTTTCCTTGAGCTATAACCTACACAATTAATGTTGAAATCGCCACACACAAATAAATTTTCATACTTCCCATACAGTGAACCCAGAACCAATTCCAGCTTGGGCTTCATTAAGAAGAAACAAAAGGCGACTGGTTGCTGTAATTTCTGAAACCTATTTATTCTTTTTATTAATGATCAATGCCCAGTGTTTATATATATTTCACCACCATTTATATGTGTTTCCCCTCGCGTGATTGAACTTGTGTGCTCACGTGAATGTGAATGTGTGCTCTTAATATCGACTGACTGCCTCATAATGGCTCACAGTCGCCGCCTCCCGCTTTAGGCGTCGTTTTGCTGTAGTTAAGAACGCGTGGCTTCGTTTGTCGTCTGCGCTGGCGTCTGCTGGCTGGCCAGAGACAAGCTTACTTGGCAAGATGGCGATGTGGCTGTGTTCTTAGTGTAGTACCAACCTAAAGAGGTGACAGGAGACCTCTCTGGGAGCAGTTAAAGAGGGAATTGTCTTGGTCAGGTAGCAAGGGTACTAAGACTAGTGTCTGAACGCAGTCTGCGTCGCTTTTAGCGCGCTCTACATCCGGCTTATGGCGGAGGGAAGTTTTTCCAAGACCTTAGAGCCTTAGTCTTCACTCTTCATTCTAGCTCCGACGACTGAGGAAGTAAATAGTACGCCGAATCTTGTTGAGGGAAAGGCATGCTGTTAGGACTTTGATTTAATTGTGAACAGGCAGTCTTAGATCTTCAGTGATAGTTCTGTAGAGTAATTCTTTTGCTATGACAGGCGAGGCATTTCTTAAGTTACAGAACTCGAGTAAATACAGTGTCAATTCATTATTTGCATTTTCATTGCAGTGATGATTGTGTGTTCACTTTTGCTCAAGTTAGAATACACGTGTGTGGTCTTCAGCCTTTGTGTAAACTTACTGTCTTTGAATTTCTTTGCTGTTTTTAACTAATATTTTCAGATCGCGTCTGTCTCGACAAGTATGCCAAATATTTCTTAGATTTTCTTGTTCCGATGTGTCTTTGTCTTATGACCGACTGCACCCCGTGCTTTACTAACGGTCGTTACCTAGGCTTTCAGCCACGCTTTGTTGATACTAGCTTACTTCTATACGAATTCTCACATGTGCTTCACTCGCTTATTATAAATTAATTTCTATTTGTAAGTGCTATGAAATTGGGCGTGGTAGCACACCACGTGGTACTTAAGAATAGTGAGCCGCTGCCTCCCCACGCACGTTTCGTTTAGTGCACAGTACAATTTAAAATTTCTCGCCGAGACGCCGCCGACGCTCCGTTTCGTCGCTGCTCCCGCGTGTTCCGGCATTGTAACGTACTGCCTAGCTTTAAGCGCTTGCCTGTAAATGAACGAATGTGCTGCGAGCTACCCATTGTGTATTTGAAAATTTCCTCCCATGTTACCTCCATATTCATAAACGGCAGAAACAATTTTCATACGGCAGTAATTATATGATTTAATTATCTTTTGTACAAGGTGTGTGCTTAATTTGGCCTCCCCACATTTATTTGCTTGTTATTTTATTGAATAGATTACGATTCAAAACATCGAACTTCTGCTTTATAATTTGATGCTTCCCGCCCCATGTTTAGTAATCTATTCATTTATTTTGTGTTTGAAAAAACGTTGGCTGCTCCCTGAAGGAGTGAGCAGTTAGATACATTTCCTTTGCGCATGCACTGTGGCCACTCGCAAAGTAATTTGGAGCAGCAGAGCTCACAGCGGCAGACCTCGGCTCCCCTAGGCCACCAGAGCGCTCCTGGCTGTGCGGCTCGCTGCTCTGCCTCCCTCCCCTCCTCGGCAGTCCCCGTCCGGAGCTCAGCTGCTCTTCAGTTCCTTCTCAACATTGTCAGATATCGAAATACATGACAGAGGGATAGAAAAAAAATTAAAATCGCTCAAAGGAGGAAAGGCTGCCGGCCCGATGGGGTACCAGTTTGATTTTACCCAGTTTGCGAAGGAACTTGCCCCTCCTTCTTGCTCTGTTGTACCGCAGGTCTCTAGAACAGCATAGCGTTCCAAAAGATTGGAAAATATCGGAGGTCATCCCCGCTTTCAAGAAGGGACGTCGAATATATCTGTAGAACTATAGGCCTATATCTGCAATGTCGGTCAGTTGTAGAATTTTGGAACATGTATTATGTTCGAGTATAATGACATCTCTAGACACTAGAAATCTGCTCTGTAGGAATGAGCACAGGTTTCGCAAAAGGCGATCGTGTGAAACCCAGCTCGCGCTATTCGTCTACGACACTCAGAGGGCCACAGACACGGGTTCTCAGGGAGATGTTGTGTTTCTCGACTTCCGCAAGGCGTTTGATACATACCCCACAGGGGTTTAATGAACAAAGTAAGAGCATATGGTCTATCAGACGAATTGTGTGATTGGATAGAGGAGTTCCCAGATAACAGAATGCAGCATGTCATTCTCAAATGGAGAGAAGTCTTCCGAAGTAAGACTGATGTCAGGTGTGCCACAGGGAAGTGTCATGGGTCCGTTGTTGTTCACAAAATATATATATAACATCGGAAGTTCACTGAGGCTTTTCGTGCGTGGTGCTTTACTATATCTGGAGGTTGTAACGATGGAAAATTGTATGGAAAGGCAAGAGGATCTGCATCGAATTGAAAAGGCAATTGAATATCAATGTAGACAAGTGTAATGCGCTATGCAGTAAGACCATTTATCATGTAGCTAAACTATATCAGGTCAGCAACTGGAAGCAGTTAAATCAATAAATTATTTGGGAGTAGGCATTAGGAGTGACTTAAAATGAAATGACCATATAAAATTAATCGTCGGTAAAGCAGATGCCAGACAGATTCATTTGAAGAATTCTAAGGACATACAGTGCGAAATCAAAGAAAGTAGGTTACAGTACACTTGTTCGCCCACTGCTTGAACACTGCTCACCAGTGTGGGGTCCGTACCAGGTGGTGTCGATAGAGGAGGTAGAGAAGATCCAACATAGAGCAGCGCGCTTCGTTACAGGATCATTTGATAATCGTGAAAGCGTTACGGAGATGATCGATAAACTCCAGTGGAAGACTTTGCAAGAGACTCTGTGGTTCAGTGTGGGCTTTTGTCGAAGTTGCGAGAACATGCCTTTGCTATGCAGCGAAGAAGTATATAGCTCCCTCCTACATATGTCTCGCTAAGACATCGTGAGGATAATATCAGATAGGTTAGAGCGCACACAGAGTTATAATCTTTCTTTCCGCGAACAATATCCAAGGCACCCTCTGGCACACACCATCCGGTGGCTTGCGGAGTACTGATGCAGTAGATGCAGATGACTGCGCCTTGAGCCACTGACCCACGTTGGGAGTAACTGGCTGGTGGAGACCCCAGTGGGCGAGGCGATGCGCTCGCTGGCCGCAGAGCGGTCGCCGTTCTCGTGTCAAAGTAACTTTCCTCATGAAGGAAGTAGACGTGGATGTGATGTTCACGTTATTTTATTTAGTAGTGGAGCTCATTATTTCACCTGGTGACTGCGGACGCCGCTGAAAGTATCCCAAGTGTTGGCGACACTGAGAGGCAGGCACTGCACGCAGTGTGCGGCGGCCGAGAGGCGCGAAACGTACTTCAATGAAGACGTTGCCCGCTCGCGACGGTGGGCAGCGCATCTCGGATTCGAGAGTAGAAGACGTCTGAGTAGTAGTCACTTACTTCCGAGCTCCACTATTAGACACCAGAAACTGGCTACGCCCCCATATGATGACAAGGGTTACGTTCCAAAGGATGTCGCACTCTTGCGTAGACAAGACCTGATCATTTTGTTTCTCTGTCATAGTAAATATAGTACTTATAATCTTGTATTTACAAAAAAATTGATTCAGTATATATCACTAATCCTTTATACATAATAACAATAATGGTGTTGAATATCATTTTTTATTTACAGTTACATAAAATACTTCAGATGTTGTAAATATTTGCAGTATTTTGCAAATAGCGTTTTTTATTGGAGTGGAGGGAGACTTCTTGGAATTGTGAAACTTAATTACATACAACAAACAAGAATTATATGATCTTTCCTGGGAACTGGTGAGCTCGCCTGTGTGCTTTGCTCGGGCGAAGTGCATTACGATACGAACGGCAGGGGAACGAGTTTTCCGATTCAATCGGAGAAGTATGCTCTCTCCTGGACACGTGGCGACTGGTGACCTCGTTGGAGAGCTCCGGTTGTGCGGAGCGTAATGTCACCCCCCCCCCCCTCTGACGAGTCTCCGTTACGTCAGCTGTAACGTGCCGGCGGCGGCCAGCGTGTTACGTCCGGCCAGAGGAAGCCCCTGCGAGGCGGACTACACTCGCCGCACCCCTGTGCGCCGAGTAACATACTGGAGCCCCCGAGGCGCAGCACCAGCAGGTAAACAAACAAACGACCGGAGCGGTTAGTGCGGCCAGCGGTCGCCAGAGGCCGCCCCCACGACACGCGGGCGAGCGCAGCGCTGCGCCAGCGCTGTGAGGCGACGCAGACCGGCTGCCCCAGCACGCCGGCGACACCGCCTTCCTGGCCCTCGCTTACGACACCTCCTCCACTCACCTATCCGAATTTTCCTCCTGGTGTAAGCAGTGGCTACTGACTGTCAACCCAACCAAATCCCAGGCAAGCATCAGAGGTCGTACCACCCGCTCCTTCCGCCAGTACGATATCAACCTCGCTTTCCGTGACCGCCCCGTCCTGCGAGCGACGACCCTCGGACAGCTAGGCCTCACCCTCGATCGTTAACTTTCCCGGAATCCTCACCTTAAAGCTGTCCGACAAAAGGCCCTCTCCCGCCTTCACCTTCTTGAGCTCCATTCCGGCCGGACACGGGGATTGAACCCTTCCACCGCCCTCTACACCTACCGTTCCCTAATGCGTTCCGTCTCGTGTGGCTTCCATCCCGCCTGGATATCCGCCCCGCCCTCCTGCTATAAATCCCTCCAGGTCCTAGAACGGCACGCTCTCCGCCTCGCTTACCGTATCCTCCTTCCTTCCCCCATGCGGATCCTATATGAACTTGTCCGTTTCCCCCAGCTTCTAAAATTCTCTGCCACACGTCTACCAGCATGTTCGTCCCTCTCTCCACCTCCAGACTCCCCACATCCTATCGGAGGGTAGCTCCCGTCAGCTTCCTCTCCCGGATGACGCCCTCCTGTCAGCCTCAGCCTCCCTTGTAGACTCGTGCCACGCCCCCTCCCCCCACCCTTCCCCCCACTCCCTTGGAGTCCTCCCATTCCACCTCAGCCCTCCCCCACTCCGTCCCCTCCCCTCACTTTCTGCCCACCGCACTCTCCTTCCCCCTTCCTCTCCACTGCGAGGCCTGCTCAGGGGTTTTACTTGTGTGTCAGTGGTTTTAAGTGTGCAGTGAGTTAGTGCTTCGAGTGCACATGTGATTTCAAAACGTTAGCAACCGCTGCACAGGCAGATCATTGTGTTGCCATGTGTTTTAAATGTTTCTCTTCGTCTCGTCGTCATCGTTCCGTTTATTGAACATTACAGTTTCGTCCACCGTGGTGTTTTGCGTTCTGAATATGTACATCTGTCGTCCTTTTCACAGTCATTGTCATTCCACCCATTTATCTCACCGTGTCTATTTTTAAAATTCTTCACATTTGTCACCTGTTTTTATTATTGTAATCCTTCTGTTGCCATATTCGTTTCCTCTCGGCTGAAGAGCAGCATGTTATCTGCTGCAAGCCTGCCTCTTCTGGGGTTTTTAAAAAACAATAAAAAAGAAAGAAGTGACGGTGGCTGAAACGGCAGTGACCGATCCGCAACCGGGCCAGGATGACCTCTTCTCGCCGAGAGGGACGTGAGGAGGTCCTCCAAGCGGTCAGGATCGGTTTTACAGTTCTCAATTTATTGTTGTACAGTGAAAACCACGCACTGTGCCCTTGCGACACGATACTCCGGCGAAGAACCCGTTGAACATCGTCCGATGGGACGCAAAAGGTAGCCATGCGAGGCAAAATAGCTGCGGCCTTGGCTGCTATGTCGGCGGTCTCATTCCCGGGCACTCCCACGTGGCCAGGGACCCACAGGAAAGAAACGTGACAGCTGTCATCAGCTAGCAACTGGAGGGAGCGTTGGATCCGATACACGAGAGGATGGTTCGAGAAAGGGTCCTTAAGACTCTGCAAGGCACTAAGGGAGTCCGAACATATGGCATAGAAAGGTTCGCGGTGGCGGCCTGGTGGAGGGCAAAAAGCTCAGCCGTGAAACTGGAACACCAGTCAGGGAGCTTGTATTGGAAACGGTTGTCCCCGACGACGAAGGCAGATCCGACACTGGCAGTGCTCTTGGAACCATCCGTGTAAATAAATATGGCATTATCGAACCGCGAACGGAGTTCGACAAGCCTCGAGCGGTGTACCAAATCCGGAGTGCTCTCCTTGGGGAGCGAACTAAGTTCAAGGTGAGTGTGAACCTGGGCCCGATGCCACGGTGGCAATGGGCTTTCGCTCAACCCGAAGGTGGAAGGAAGGGTAAAATCGAGCCGCTGTAGCAGGCGGCGAAACCGAACTCCAGGTGGAAGCAAGGCAATTGCAGACAACTGATATTGGCGATCGAGTGAGTCGTCAAAAAATACTCGGTAAGATGGATGGTTGGGCATCGACCGAAGGCGGCATGCGTACCGACACAAGAGTATGTCACGCCGAGTGGTCAAGGGTAATACAGCAGCCTCGGCATACAGACTCTCAACAGGGCTAGTATAAAATGCACCGGTCGCAAGACGTAAGCCCTGATGGTGGATAGAGTTGAGACGGCGGAGAATCGACGGCCGTGCAGAAGAGTATACAACGCCTGGTAAAGGTGAAGCAGGACGGTACGATGCGCTCCCCATGACGTGCCACTGAGGACACGAAGAACGTTAAGGGATCGGGCACAACGGGCAGCCAGGTAGGACACGTGTGTATCAGCAAAGTTTACAATCCAACATGAGTCCCAAAAATTTCGTAGTCTCCACGAAGGGGAGAGCAACAGGGCCGAGACGTAGAGAAGGTGGAAGAAATTCCTTGTATCTCCAGAAATTGATACACACAGTTTTCTCAGTGGAGAATCGGAAGCCGTTAGCGATGCTCCAGGAATATAGACGGTCAAGACAGCGTTGGAGAGAACACTCCAAGAGACACGTCCGCTGGGCGTTGCAATAAATTGCGAAATCGTCAACAAAAAGAGATCCGGAGACGTCGGCTGAAAGGCAATCTACGATCGGATTGATTGCAATGGCAAAGAGCGCCACACTCAAGACGGAGCCCTGTGGTACCCCATTCTCCTGGCAAAAGGTATCTGACAAAACAGAGCCCACCCGTACACGGAACGTGCTATGCGCCAAAAACGCTTGAATGAAAAGAGGAAGGCGGCCCTGAAGGCCCCATGTGTGCAATGTGCGGAGAATGCCCGCTCTCCAACAGGTATCGTATGCCTTCTCCAAGTCGAAGAACACTGCAACTGTTTGACGCTTCTTTAGAAAGTTGTTCATAATGAAGGTCGACAAGGTAACGAGGTGATCAGCAGCAGAGCGGTGTCGACGAAAACCGCATTGGATATTAGTCAGGAGGCGGCGAGATTCGAGGAGCCAGACCAACCATGCGTTCCATCACCTTACAGACGCAGCTCGTCAGAGAAATGGGGCGATAACTGGAAGGAAGGTGTTTGTCCTTCCCTGGTTTGGGGATGGGGACAACAATGGCTTCACGCCAACGTTTGTGAACATGACCTTCAGTCCATATGCGATTATAGGTACTAAGAAGAAAGCACTTGCCCACCGGAGAGAGGTTCTTCAGCATCTCAATATGAATGGAATCGGGCGCGGGAGCAGAAGATTGGGACAGGGCGAGAGCACGGTCTAGCTCCTGCATGGTGAAGGCGACGTTATAATTTTCACGATTAAGAGTGGAAGGAAGGCGGCCGTGCCTCCTCTACCTGTTTGCGAGGGAGAAAGGCAGGGTGATAATGGGCAGAGCTCGAAACCTCCGCAAAGAAACGGCCCAATGCGTTTGAAACATCAGCGGGGTCCACGAGGACTGCGTTCTCCACGGCCAGGCCAGGAATCGGGGAGTGGACTTTGATGCCGGATAAACGGCGTAGGCCACCCCAAACAACCGTGGAGGGAGTAAAACGGTTAAAAGAACTAGTAAAAGCTGTCCAGCAAGCTTTCTTGCTGTCGTTTATGATACGACGGCACTGCGCTCTCATACGTTTATAATTTATGCAATTCTCCAAAGTTGGGTGGCGGCGGAAGGTGTGTAAAGCACGGCGCCGGGCTCTAAGCGCGTCGCGGCAGGCTGCAGTCCACCAAGGGACCTGGACACGACGTGGAGAAGAGGATGTACGAGGTATGGAACGTTCAGCAGCGGTGAGAATAATCTCTGTGAGGTAGTCGACCTGACTGTCACAGTTGGGAAAATTCTGATCGTGAAAAACAGCTATGGAAGAATAAAGCCTCCAGTCGGCTTTAGAAATGTTCCAACTGGTGGGACGAGGAGATGGGGAATTATGCAGGAAGTGGATGATACAAGGGAAATGGTCACTCGAGTATGTGTCATAAAGTGCATACCACTCAAACCGACCAGCAAGCTGAGGAGTGCATATTGCGAGGTCTATATGGGAATGAGTGTGTGTTGTGTCTGAAAGGAAGGTCGGTGCGCCGGTGTTGAGGCAGACAAGATCGAGGTGTTGGAGAAGGTCCACCAAAAGGGAGCCTCTCGGAGAAGGTGCCGGAGAGCCCCATAGGGGGTGGTGGGCATTAAAGTCGCCTACCAACACGAAAGGTGAAGGGAGCTGGTCAACAAGGTGGAGCACATCTGCCCTAGTAAGGGCAGATGACGATGGCGAATAGATATTACAGAGGGAAAAGGTAAATGTGGATAGAGTGATGCGGACGGCAACTGCCTGTAGGTGAGTATGCAATGAAATGGGATGGAAATAGACGTCTCGAAGGAGCATCAGAACCCCTCCATGGGCTGGGATACCTTCCACGGGTGGCAGGTCGAACCGCACAGAGGTGTAGTGTGGAAAGTCTGCACGATCACTTGGACGCAACTTAGTTTCCTGGAGGCAGACTAGAAGCGGGCAGTGCAATCGAAGGAGTAGTTTTAACTCCTCCCGATTAGAACGAATGCCGGGAATATTCCATTGAAGGAGCGCCATGATAAAAATGAGAGAAGAATTAAGGATAAAAACCAACTAGCAAGCGGGGTCACCTCGACGGCCGCTGAGGACCGGATTTCGAGGGAGCACTGCTATCGCCATCTAGTGGCGAAGGGTCATGTTCCATTGGTTCGATCGACGCGTCTGCCACCTCCCGGAGTTGATCAGGAGGGGCAGCTTCCACCGCCGGTAGACGGCCGGGTGCCCGGCAGACGGAGCGTCCCGGTGAAACAGAAGACGGCCGAGGCCGGCAACTGTTGGATGGCGTGACCGAAGAGTCCCGCCGCGGCGGGGAAGGGGGGGGCTGTTCTCTTTTTTGGAAGCCTTCTTAGAAGCATGATGGGTTGAAGAAGCGGTTGACGATTGAGAAATCGGAGTCTTGAGAAAATCTTCACGGACGGGTTCCCTTTTTGAACTCCCGGCAGCAGATTTGGGTGCCCGGGATGTGTGTGAACTGGTCGAAGAATTCACCGTAGAACGGGTAGAAGGGATCGGACAGGTGGAACGAGCAATTTTCGGGCTAGCCGACATGACGACAGTGTCACTGAACGTTGAATCGCAAGTCTGAATGCCTACCTCCTTAGTTGGTCGAAGGGAGGCGAGGACCTGGCTGAAAGTACCTGATGGGAGTACTGCGGGCTTCCTACTAGCTAATAACTTCCGAGCGGCATAGGTCGAGACCTTCTCCTTCACGCGAATCTCTTGTATGACTCGCTCTTCTTTATAAACGGGGCAGTCCCGTGAAGAAGCAGCATGGTCACCCATGCAATTAATGCAGCGAGGGGATGGAGGTAGACATTCACCCTCATGAGCGTCCCTGCCACAGGTGGCGCACTTGGCTGCATTTGGACAAGATTTACTGGTATGATTGTACCTTTGGCAATGGAAGCAGCATGTAGGATTTGGTATGTACAGGCGGATGGAAATGACCTCGTAGCCCGCTTTCACTTTCGATGGTAGGTCAACCTTGTCAAAAGTGAAGAAGACAGTACGGGTTGGCACGAGGTCATTGTTAATCTTTTGCATCACGCGATGAACATCCGTGACTCCCTGATCGGACATATAGTTCAATATCTCCTCGTCCGATAACCCATCCAGTTATCTAGAGAACACTACCCCCCGCGAAGAGTTGAGGGTGCGGTGAGCCTCCACTTTCACAGGGAAAGTATGTACAAGGGTAGCTCTAAGTAACTTCTGCGCCTGGAATGCATTTTCTATTTCGAGCAACAAGGTCCCGTTGCGCTGCCTAGAGCAGGTCTTCAAGGGACCAGCGATCGCATCGACACCCTTCTGAATAATGAACGGATTTACTGCAGAAAAATCCTTATCGTCGGTACGTGATACCACCAGGAACCTAAGAATGTTAGGCAATGCTTTCTGTGGCTGAGAATCATGTTTCCGCTTATGGGTCAGGGTTATAGATGATGTGGAAAGTTTCATGGCGGAGGTGTCCCCCATGATTACCGGCGTCTCCGATGGCGCACTCCTTGCTTGTGGGGGCCCTCACTGAGGGCGCACCCGCCTTAGGTGACTGTTCGCACCTCAGGTCACACCTCCCGAGAACGGACGGAGGGACCAATCGGCATGTTCGGAAGGTATCAGCTCGGGTAATCACCCCTCCCTGGGCCCGGCCTTTACCGGGGGGTACGTACGTGCCCTACATGTCTACCCGGGGCGGGGAGTTACGCCTTACCCCGTCACCGGCTACGCAGAGCGTGGGTCGACCTTCAGACACGCACAGGGAGGAAAGAAAGGAGGAAGGAGAGAAAGGGATGAAGGAGGAGGGAGAATCTCAAACGCCGAGGCGGAGATTAAAGGGTGAGTCGAGAACAAGGAGAAAGGAAAAAGAGGGGAAGGCTGAAGAACAGGAAAGGAAGAGGACCAAGAAGAGAAGACAGGAAGCGAAAAAGAAACCTTTGACTGATGAAAAACGCCCGTCTCCAGGCGAAGGCACAAACCGGGGGAGAAAGAGGGATGCGGCCTGGGACGGAAGAAAGGTCGCTTCAGCTCGGGGCCCCGTGCGCGCCACACACGTACCCACAAAAGAGCTGTGGGCCCCTGGGGGGACCATCTTACAATGGACACCGCCGTAGGCCCTGGATGGTTTCTCCCACCTGCTATTCTCCTCACGTTGATTGTTCAAATAGTTCAGTGTTCAATTAACTACAGAAAACTACAGAAAACCTTTGCCTTTCGCGGGCAAACGCACTTCTGACTGTGCTATCCCGACACGACTCACGATGCCGCCTCACAACTTTACTTCCAGCAGTACCTCGCCTCCTACTTTCCAAACTTCACAGAAGGCGGCATCGTGAGTCGTGTCGGGATAGCACAGTCAGTAGTGCGCTTGCCCGTGGAAGGCAAAGGTCCCAGGTTCGAGTCCCGGATCCGGCACACAAGTTTAATCTGGCAGGAAGTTTCATATCAGCGCACACTCCGCTTCAGAGTGAAAGTTTCTACAGAAAACTGATTCCTCTGACAAGGAGACGGCACGAACATGGGGTCGGGGATTTGTCCGAAACTTTGTGTGTTGAAAGAGGACCCCTAACACCTCCCGTGGTTAAAATATTAGATCGAATTACTCGGAAACTCCCGAGAACAGTCGATCCGAATTTCCTTAGTGCCTTAAGAGTACGAAGTGTTGGTCCACTGCCGCCGGCCGGCCTAGACGGCTGGCGGGCGCCGTGGCTCAGCGCGCCGGGCAGCAACAGCCAACCAACAACCAACAACGAGCAACCAGCAACCAGCAGCGAACTGAATTAACGACCGCAAACCAAACATCTACCTAAAAACAAAAGAAGGAGATGGTTAGGGATCGGATTCTTACGCCAGAGGACTCGGGTTCGATTCCTCCTCCGCCACTTTTCTTTTTCTTTTGTTATTCCATTTTCTTTTGTTATTCCACTAATTATTCAGGAAGTTTCCCAAACCTGCATTATTTTTAAAACATTATTTTAGCTCAAGAACGTAACGTTTTTCAATCACTGAAAAACACTCGTGCTCGTTGTTCTATTTCGTTTGACGGGGTTTCCTAAGGGTCCCCTTGGGACTGTCTGCGCTTAGGACTGTGCGCGAGCCGTCAGAAGTAAATGGCAGTTTGCTTTTCGATTTCGTCCTGAACAGACGTGCCTCTTTCAAATTTCAACGTGTTACACCGATCGGAGATTAAACATGTCGACTGAAGGAGTTGTTGGCTCATCTGGAATGGGAGAAGAAATTCCTGAAGAATCCATTCATAGTGATCGATCAAAATTACGACTGAAGGATGAAGTGGTGTATTATGAAAAGCTGTCGACGGAAAATAATTTAAATGCAGCGACATCTTCGGAAGAAATCTCTCGCAATGCTATGTTATTGGCCGGAGAACTATGTAATAAAAACATTGGCTACTGAAGAGGAATTAACCCACGATCAAGAGGATTGCGAAGGACTTGAGAACGACGAACAGTTCTAAGTGCCTACAAAGTTTTGAATATAGCTAAAACGCTCCCCACATGGGCCTTCGCGACATTGGGGGAAAAAAATCCGCCAATTGAAAAGAATATGTTTCACAATGGGAGAATGATATTAGAAGTAGTGGTACGCGAATGGATGAATTTGAGGCGAGATAGATTCGTGGACCTACGACCGTTTTGTGGAAGCCAGACAGCAATATCAGCAAGTCCTGAACAAGAAATTTACAGCAATCAGCATTGGCTGCGGCTGCACAATCCGTCGATTTCAAATTCAAGGCGTCGATCGATGTGTCACGGCACCTAAACAGAAGCACAGAATTTCACAACGCACGATCACGAAACTGGTTTCGAACAAAGAAGCCGCGTCAATGGAGGACACCCAGGCGTGCCATGAGGTTTATGTGATACATACTGACCAAACAGGTAAATACATGTTTTCTGAGTACAAAATGTTTCTACCGATGTAAGATATATCAATTTCAATTCTATTGTAGAAAAAGATATTTACATACACATGCGAATATTGATTAATATTAAAAATACTATTCTTTAAGGATGTCAATATCAATGTGTTTTCAGCAGGACTCACTGACAAAGGGAGTAAAACAGTTTTAGTGAAAAAGTCGGCTTTGGATAAAGTGACGCATTCGTACAACGCAGTGACATTACCCAGAAAACTGCTCGTACATGTCTTCATATGATACAAGAAGCGACCGGTCATTTCGGACCCTGTATTCACAAATTAATAGATGGCTATGCCAATACTTATGCGAACGTCATGAGAGGTGGTGGTCCTATTGTAAGAATTATTTACTCCATTTTTATTTGGATAATATTGTTTGGATTTATTCCCGAAGGATATCAATAGTATTATCTTGTTTATATTCAATTTCTTTCATTTTGTCTTGTAATTATCAGAGGATAGGAGTTTGGGAGGTAAATTTCTGTTCCCTCGGAGTATGACTGTTTTTGATTATTGTAAGTATCGCCGATGGGATAACTGTCTTCCGACACCTGCACGCCGGCAGGGTGGTAATTGTGGCTGGGGTGGGTACCACCCTCACCCCAAAACCAGAATATCCCGGTGGTGAATATTTCACAACCGTTTCAGCCTGATCAACAGTGGGGGCAACAACCAACCTGGAGTGGTTATAACGGAAGTGGCCGAACCAACTTCTACCAATAATTCTGTGAACTCGTCAAACTAGACCGGCTCGACACTAGCCCTCGGGCGGCACACAGGAACCTACAAATTTATTGAGATACAGTGATGGAATAGATATCAGAGAAAAGTTGTTGCAGGAAAGCAAACCATGTAGAATTACTGTCACAGAAGTATTTCAGGCTAACATTAAAGCAATTGTTGGTACTGTACCTACAGTTATTTTGTTAGACACGGGGGGGGGGGGGGGAAGTAAACGTTATATCCCAAACACTGTTCAGTAGAATATGCACTGTCATCAGTCCAACACTTCCTGTTCAGAACTGTAAGATAGTAGCTCAAAATCAAAGAACATTAGACTGCAGACTTAGTTGTCATTATTATATGACGATGTCACTGACACATGCACCTTTCTTCTTGTTGAGGGACTTTTAGAGAACTATACTAGGGATAGAATACCTAAGAGATCGAGAAGCCTGTATTGACTTTAAGGCAGGTAAGTGTTTCCTGAATACAAATGACACGACTTGTGCTATCGGTTTAGTTAAAACAAGGAGTGCACATGGTAAATATTGTGGATCTATTCGTCTCAAATTGTTACCTGGTCAACAAATCACACACATATATTCCGACAACATGTCAGATTTAGAATGTGAGACACCAGAAATTACAGTTGAATTATTTCTATACCGCATGATTGCAGTTACTTGTTAGCTCATCACACTACCAATAAAATTAAGGATTTAAAGAAATATTATCAGTGAGCACCAAACAGTTCTATTTACAATATACGAATCTTCAAGTGAACAGGAGCAAAATGAAATTAATAGTACCTAACTAAGGCACTGTCAGGAAACATTGAGTGATAAAGCTAACAATTCTAAGTGGTTTTACTGCTGCCAGGCCACATTTATTTATATTGTCACCGACTAGAGGTTAAGTTCAGAAACATACCTAACAACCTTTTATTCTGTTGTGTTGATAATCTTATTCTTATTTAAGACATACTTGTGCACATGTGCAGTATGTGAAATACTTACGAGTGTGTGCCAGTGTGAAGGATGTGATTGAGGATAAGATACATGGTAATTTTTAGATTATTTAAATGAGACATTATGACGATGATATAGGGAGTATTTTACTATTAAGTTGCTGTGTAGGACATTTATCTGATGAGGTAGGGAGCAAAGTAGCACTACCCTCATATTCTCTAAAAATAAGTGTTTCTTCACAGCATTAGTTAAAGTTACTTTAGGTTAAGCGGATGAGTGTGAAAGGTTGAAGATGGTGAGTGATGGTACACATTAAGTGAGTCAGACACACTCACGCACTCACTTCAATACATATAGAGATTTTTTTTTTTTTTTGAGATTGTGCAGTACTCTGGTAATGTAACCCACAGTTCAGTTATAGGTAAAAAAAAGTCAGTTGGTAAAACCCTAGTTACCTACCATTCATACACAACCTAACAGCCTTGGCGATTACTTAGTTGTAATTGATAACAACTGATAAACTAATTTTTATACACTAGTTCCAACTGCCTTGGGAATAGGAAAAATATTTTGTTTCTACCTTTTTTATGTGTACGTACACAGTCTTTATACTTCAGATAGGTGAGAATCTGCAGAAGTAATATTAAAAATGTTCACAACATAATTACACTCTTTGTTCACTAACACCCACAACATTTATGTAGAGAAATATTAACCTAGTTTGTTTGAGCAATACATTTAACTGCAATTCATTTAAGAGTCATCATGTCCAGTGAGAAATAGGAATAAATGGCACGAATTAAAAGATTTCATCTCGTCTCAGATTATATCGACACCAAAAGAATTACTTATTATTCAGTGACGTAGTTAGTGCTGCATTTTGTAAGAACATACACGTATGTGTCGAAGGCAGACACTTAAACACTTACAAAAGTTAGCAAACATTCTCTACACGAGTCCAGAGCGCGATGTTTATACGCGAAGTGCAGCGGTGACAAATGACGGCGCGGCGTGGCTGCGAGAGCAAATGTCATAAGCCGGAGCTTTAGTATGTTATACAGTAGTTTGGCATTGAATTTGATACTGTAGCCTAGCTCAGATTTGATAAAATTCTCTCTTACTATGCCGCGACCTCAAACTGTACCGCTCTCCTATATTCAGCCATTTATTCTGTTAGTTGCATTTGCATGCGGACGGATGCAGTGATGGATTTGATCTGGTCGTATCTTAATGAACTATTTATTTAATCAGTGTCATGTTTTGTCTTAAACTTACGTCGTATATAATTTTTGACAAGTGTCATTTTCATCAAATAATTAACACTAGCTAAGTTGCTGAAAAGTCATGCTACATCGACTAAAAGATGTCCACAGATCAGTTCCTTTAAATTTGACAAACCACCGCGTCTAAGTATTTGAGCTACTTGCTACGCAGTAGAGATTTTCTATACAGATTGGTTAATCGCAGTTCAGATGAGCAGGTCAACATCATGTTTGCAAATATTAATTTTGTTATTGTTTTAACGATTAGTAGCGCCAGTGCTAGTCGCTGACATGAGCGCAAGCGTGATCTATTAAGTCTAGACTAATTCTAACATAATCTTTATGTACTTGTAAATATAAATTCTGCATTACATAAAAAAAATTGAAACGGAATCTACCGAACAAAATGTTCGTGCGAATATAAACATCGCCCACTTAATTTTTTTCAAGCAACTGTGGTTGACGAGATGATTAATAGAAAAAGGTATTCAATATACGTGACCGGAATAAATAGATACTGTATCTTCAATATGTGCCTCAAAAGCCTCTCAAATGAAGTGTAAACAAGCGTATGAAGGACGCCTAGTTACGACTTCGCAATTGCATACGATTACATGCAAGTGACAAACAGTAGGAGAACGTTTATCTGTGCACAATCAAAACTGTAAAAGTCGTATCAGCAGTCAGGGTTTCGTGTGGATCACGAACCGCTTGTGTAGTTATGACACTCCACATTCAGACTAACTGCAACGCAACACGGGTTGTGCATCAGTGAAAACTTTCAATCGTGATCATAATCACAGTGAACTAACATAATTGTGTTTTAAAGTCTGACCCAAACTTTCATACCGCATCAACGCTAAACAGCGAGTGCAGTGCGACAGACCTTATAAACAATACGTACAAACAATACATGTAACGCAAACTCGTTAAAGACAATTATCGTTGCAACGTGAAAGAATAAAAAAGACGGAATAATGCCAATGGTGTTTGAACTAGCAGGATATGTACGCTTGCGCCTACGAACTGTGTCAGCTAGGAAGGACAAGCCCTAGTTCACACCTAACTATGGAAAGGTTGTACTCACCGATCATCATTCTCTCGTGCCACCGATGTGTAGTCCAGTGATGAACGTGGAACGTCCACTCCCAATCCCAGCAAGTTGAACGATGTGCAAAGTGGAAGAGACACTATAAAACGCATAAATAGCGAGTCAACGGTATGCGAGATGCTAACGCTTCGCGCCGCGAACCAGACCAGACCACAGTCTAATATATACAGTCGCGACACTCACTGCTGTGAAAGTTGTTACCAACTGACAGTTGCTGCGACACTAGCGCTCCTAGCGGTGGGAAAGCCGCCGTAGGAGTGATGTTTCTTTATAATTATTTGTGTGCGTAATTAATGAAATATTTGGTATCTTTTTTGCGTTACAAGCATTAGTAAAATATTAAGAGATGTATATAACACGGACATTAATGCAAAAACAGCCGAATTTAACTGATTGAGAGGTGTAATAAACAACTTCGTCATGAACAAATACTTACGAATATGTGATATTTTGCATCTTTTTTCTCTGAAAGTAAGAAGAATATAAACATAAGATAAATATAAATTTGTAATATCCTGTGTTCTTACTATGACAATACGTTTTTGACGCCTATTAGTTCGGTGTGTAGTGTAATGATTCGTACATTTTTAGGCTTCACTCGTGCTACTGATACGCGCATATTCGTTTGAGTGTGATTACTGTAGCTTGAGAGGACAATGTCTTTAAGATTCTTGCCGTTTGTGGTTCAGTTGTAGCAACAATTGTGCAATTGGGTTTTTCTTTGTTGAAAACAGTTGATTGCTTTTTCCGTTTCCTTGCCAGATCTATGACGTTTTCCTTTCAGCTATAGCTGTGGTGGCTGCTTTGGTACGTTAAATACTGTAGTTATTCCATTCTGTATGCGTTCCCTACGTTCCACTCTCAGCGATTTTACAGGAATTGTAGTAAAGAAACACTAACGTTCTTGATTAGAAAAGTGACGACTTTTTGCCAACGGCAGGTCTCCTGGTGTTTCTTAGCCATTTCTTATTTTTAATAGAAAGTTATATTATTCAGCAAAAACCTGTAGGTTACAAATTAATTGTAAATAAACTGTCATGCAATGTACCTTTTCGCACCTCAATAGGTACCTCAGCAAACCTTATAAAGACAAAGGTGGAGCTAATTTTAAATTATTACCTATTTTATGGCACTATATACGTTCCCAAGCGCGAAAAGACGATGCTATTCGCACTCATCCAATACCGTATTCAGAAATGTAGCTTTCCGGCCGCTTGGAGCGCTGCAGTCGTAGTGTATAACAAAAATCTGCGGGAGTGTCGTGACTGTATATGTTAGACTGTGACCCTGGTCGTCGGGTGATGCCAACGCGATTGTTGACTGTGAAAAGTACGCTCTGTTGAACGCTGAAATATAACCACAGCTTGAGGCGGTGAATTTAAATGTGAAACTTAGCCCTTTAAGACTATCTAGCAGACGAACTGCAATCCCGTTAGAGAATAATAATTTAAAGAAGTTGTCCTGCAAATAGAGTGAAAGCCATTCTAGTTATGAATACAAGTTAAATGAATGTACAACACCCTAGATTTTAAGTACATATTTAATACTATTTACTGATAAAGTGTAACATTTCATTTTTTTAACAGCTGATAAATGCATTCTTAAATTTATTTCAACATTTTACCTTACGATGTAAGTGTACGCCAGCTAAATGTGTAGATAGCTAAGCAATTGACCTGTAACGTACGTGCGCTCATGTCAGATTCCCCTTTGTAAATAAAATTTCTTCATGGCGCATCATACTCACGTTTTTTTACCTTACCTAATCCATTATCCTATTCCATACCTGTACTATTCAAATACATATACACAGAAACCATACGCTCTAATGTTAAAAAAAATATAATCAGTTTCTGTGTCCCTTATTTCCAGTCAAACCTTTACCATCTATGTATTATGTGAGACTAATTCCTGTGAACTTCCTTTTTCATGTACGCTGAACTATCGGAGAGAGAGTAAAAAAAAAAAAAAAAAAAAAGAAAAAAAGGAGGTAATACGTACGTGTATACGGATGGTCCAGTTTATTAGTCACTACCTGCACAAGTGCTATTGGTCGCTGGCATGGTCTTACTTCAATAATAATAATAATAATAATAATAATAATAATAATAAAAACGAACGCCTACCTGGCGTGATGGTTTAAAACACAAGAATTTTGCTATTTCTACCTCTCTAGTGTTCAAATGAAGTGCATAGATAGAACGTGAATTTCTTAACTTGTATATGTAAAAATATGTTTCAATATTCAATATACCTGTACATGATTTCTTTTCAGGGATACTTGCCTGACAGTAGTCAGAAACATAAAAAACCACTTGTTTAAAAAATATGTACACCTAATGTATTTCTACATCTTTGCAATATGTGTCTTGATATATATGTATATATACACTCTATTTGCAGGACAACTTCTTTAAATTATTTTTCTCTAACTGGATTGCAGTTCGTCTGCTAGATAGTCTTAAAGGGCTAAGTTTCACATTTAAATTCACCGCGTCAAGCTGTGGTTATATTTAAGCGTTCAACAGAGCGGACTTTTCACAGTCAATATGTATGTTAAGCTTATGTAAATGCTTAGTGTTAGCGGTGATATCAGTGTAACTTCAATACATATTTAATTTGTGATCAAATCTTCGAGGACTTCAATGACTGCACGAAAACCAACTTATTTAAAAGAGACTGAGTTAAAGACAATATTGTCAAAGTGCAAAGGACAAAAAAAAAAAAAAAAAAGTCAACCTAGTTTACAGTTTTTCTCTTGATATTTAACCATTGTAAGTGATATTTTTCTTACTTGTTATTTGATTTGAATAAATTTCATTTCGCCTTGTGTCTTTGCCTTCGAGTTCGTTGTGCTGTCCTGCCTCCCCGAAGGCAAAGAGGGTGGCAGTGTAGCGATACAGTCATTCCGAAGGGCAAAGATTTTTTTTTTTTTTTTTTTTTTTTTTTTTTTTTTTTTTTTTTTTTAATTCGAGTACGTCTTTCTCCGTCAAGCTAAAGAATAATCCTGACGTCGACTTTCTTTCTTTCTGCGGCGTGAAGGAGAACGACGGCACGATTCTGTCGATATTCAGCTTTTGTTTCAATCGGACGCCATTAGTCCACTAAACGATTTTTCTTGATTTTTGTTTTTACGGAAATGTGAGTATGATGTTCTGTCATATTTCTTTAATACATGCCCTTTAAACTTGATTTACTGCATTGACAATATTTTTTATTTTGTATATGTGCGAGGTGCGATAATTTATTTTATGTGTGGTTGCATTTGGCAACGATTCATATAACGACAGTTCTAGAAAATTCGTACACGGTCGTCTGCACGGAATACCAACCTTAATTGCTCAGAGTTCACTCTTGAATTACAGTGACAATTTCTTTCAGCGAGGCTTTATTATGTGCTGAATGCAGTTGCAGAGGTCGGTAAAGATGAGCTCGTCCTTTCTCTTATACCTACCTGCCGAAGCACCTCCATGGTATCTGTCAGAATTACTTGCTGTTAAATTATTTCGGTCATTCGCTCATTCCATTCAGAATATTTCAGTGAATTTCTCACATTTTTTTCCAAATTTTAATCCTATTAGAATTTAATTTTATTTATTTACGGAATAAATGTTGATGTTACACGATCCCCAACATTGATGGGCAGGTAGTGTTATAATTTCTTTTTCACTGTAATTTTCACTGGTTCTATTTATTAATATCTTTTTCATTGAAAGCTATTCCCCAAATTGTCTTTTTGGTGCTTTATTCTTGCCTTTTATGGCTTTCTTTCTATTTTGATTAATTTATTTACTGCTACAGTGGTGTCAGTTCCAAATGTGGTTTTTCTAGGATATGTCACTTGATTCTTTGTGACTTTTTTGTGGTGTTCAGTTAAGTGACTATTGATGGACCTTCTCTTGTTACATGTGTTCTGGGTAACGAGACGTATTTTAATTAATTTAAGATGCTTGCTACCGAACAAAGGCGTGGCGGCTTTCCTTGGAGACTGGTATTCGCGTTATGTGGGATGAGTCTCTTCGTTGCAACGTCGTTCTCCGTTTCTGCTTTGCGTCAGTGATTGAACCAATCTGACCGGTGGCAGGAACTTATTAATCAGACACTTACTCTACTGCTTTTGTGTCAAGAAATTAACGCGCGTGGTTGCATGTGCAGGTTTATCACGTAATGTTTCGACTTACATTTTGCTTCTAGCCTAAATTGTGGTAGTAGTAGTGTCATTCAATGTTATTCGCAAGGGAGTTCTAACCAATTCGATAATGTTTCTGTTCAGTTTTAACACAGAATTTCACTCGCGCTTTGACCAGTTCAGACTATGTGCCGTTACAAGACTACTTCCGCCAACTATATTGGAAGGGATGCTAATTTTACCATAAATAATTATTTTGTGGCCAGATAGCCTGTTGATCTTGTTCATATTTCTGTTCTCAGTATAACACAGAATTTTCTCTCACGTTGTGACCACTTCAGAATATGTGTCATTACAAGACTACTTTGGCCAAATATTTTGAAAGGGATTGCTGTATTTTACTCAGACTTTTCCCAGTGATGTGAGGTTTTATGAATCGTATTGTAATTTATTCCAGTGTATGTCGCCCTGTTCACTAAATATCAACGTGTTCTCAAGCCAACATATCTGCGTACCAGTTCTGTGGTAGCGTGTACGGTAAACTTTAATGTGATTGGTTTCTAGGCAACAAATTAATGAAATATCATTCCTGCCCCTTTATAGTATGGGTGCAAGTCCGACATTATGCATAAAATATGTTGTAGGCGGAAGGTATTGAATCTAAAATTTTGCTGTTTGTAATAAATTTTAACTACAGACCCAATGTCAGAAGCTGAAAGCCAAGACAGATTGTAAAAATTTCATACTTTGGCTGTTGTGTAACTGTTGCCCTGTTCCGTGTTTATCCGATCATCAATAAATGTTGTTAAAAGACTACCTAACTGTTTCCATCTGAACCTTCAGAACCGTACTTTAGAAAGTTTCTTAAATTTCAATTAACTGGGCTTAATTTTCTGCTGTTGTCTACCGGATCATCCGATTCACGTCCCTTGTACTTAGGAATTTTAAGGCGTTATCTGTCTCTGAGTCTGTTGACTAAGTATCAGGATTCAGGGCTCAAAGTCTTTTCAGTGTGTCAAGTGACAGCTCACCCCAGCAGCTGCGCACACTCAGCGCTAGACGAAGGACAGCGATCAGTGATACCACAGGCGCCAAACTAAAACCAGCAGCCTGGCCTCTCTTCACAGGTTAATGTCTTGTACTTTGTTTCTAAGTTAGTTTTTCAGTGGCAGTTTCATAAGTATTAGCTCTATTTTTTCAAACGATTTTTCAGCCGAATACTCTGCGCTGTTTTCCACAATTATTAAATACGTTGCTTGGCTTGGCGAGAAGAGTGATATTGAGAAATTTCAGTATTGCCACGTTGCTTTCCAACAGTAAAAGGACGATGCAACCTTGTTAATTTTATTAGATTATTCGTAGGTTATCGATTTAATAACTTGCGGCGAAAGAGAAATATTGTGTTACTTGGTTGTGTGAGGCCTGTAGCAGGGGGCAAAGACCCGCGTCCAGAGCTCACAGTGACCGGTGGCGAGCACGGGGGTGGCTCTGTTATTCGGAGGGTCAGCGGTTCCCGGAAGACGCCTTACGGCAGAAGGTCACAGCAGGTAGGACTGAGGCGTGGCTGGCGCCACCGACGCTGGCGGGAGCGTCTGGAGCAGTACAGTGCATCTCGCTTGTCAGAGTACGGTGCATTGCGAAGGGAGAGTTGGCGAACGCCAGGGTGGCACCGCTAGGACATTGCACGTCTCTGGCGCCAAGCTGGCGGGCGCCGCGAGGGAGTTGGCCGTTTGCTGGGACCAACTTGCTGGCCGAGTTTTCGAAGGTGCCCGAAGGCCATCCGCCGCTACCGCGAGAGCGCCGGACGGAAGGGCGAGGCCCGACCGGTGGAAGCGCGGGAGAGCTGGCCACTGGCTGCTCTTTTATAGTGAGGGCGGCGGCTGTCCCACTCCCGGACGCAAGCCGCGGTTGGCCGCACTTTGTCGCCCAGCTGTGGATTGGCGTTTCAGCAGACATAGGCGGGGCTTTGCGGAGAGAAGACGGAGATTTTAGAATTGGAGAGAAGGAGAATGGTGTTTGAGCAGCCGAGGAGAGCAGGCGCTTCTCTTCTGCTCTCCGTTTATACTCCGTCGTCGAGCAGCTGTACTTAGAGTTTGCGGTACAACTCTTCGAGTTTTTCCAAAACTTGTGCTAATAGCGCTGAGTATTGGCAAGCCAAGAGCAAGATCAGCCTGTCCGATATTAGAAGCACCGGCGCGCTAATTGCGATTGTCACAGTTCTGGTGTCACCTCTGCCTAGAGTACATCCGTGTTTCACGTGGAAATTGTCTGTAGTGGCACGGCATAGCCGAGCGAGTGGGATCGTAGGCGCTGAGATCCGCCGGGGTCAACACTGGCCGCCATTAGTTGGATATCGCTTCTGGAACAGAAAGCTGAACTACCTGCGGCTCCGCGACTTGCAGCTGTCGGCGCTCACAGCCGCCGACCAGCCGTCGCGGTTCGCACATGGCCAGCCAGCACAGTTTTGGTACAGTATCGCGTGCAACTGCTAGTGTTTCAAGGGGTGTTCAAGTTTAGGACTGTTGAGAACGTTAGTTAAATTCACAGAAATCCGGTATCGGAATATTCCTCTTGATTACACCACGGATTCCACTTAAATGTGGGTTGTAATAAGTGTTTAGAGTCAAATACAATTTTCTTCGACTTACCGTTCACTTGCTGTAGGAGTGTTTATATTGTTTTGTAAATTCGTATAACTTGTTCTGTGCTCAATTGTATGTGTATCTTGCTTTCAACTCTGACGTTCATTTGCCTTCAGAGAATAAAACGAGTCAAAACAAATTTCCTTACTTAAATCATTCAAATTAGTTAACCCCCTTTCACAATTTTGGATGTGTTTTATTACTTGGAAACTAGCGGATAAATTAATTAAATGTTCGATGGTGGGTCAGCTTCGCCCATCCTTTAATATCAAGTGAACGAACCATTTGCGTACCGTCCTTTCTCCACCCTAACTTACCTTGTATTTTTGAACACACCCACACCCACACCCACACCCACACACACACACACACACACACACACACACACACACACACACACACACACACATATATATATATATATATATATATATATATATATATATATATATATATATACCTTTCAATGTCATTAAAAAATCCTAAACAGTTCAAGTTTATGTTATGTTTTTGTGTTCGAACCATAATATTCTTTGATTTGTCATTGTGCCATTCCTTATTTTGTATTTAAGGGCTCAAGAAGTAATGTAGGGTCGTTTTTAGCCTTAAATCAACTTTTAGGGTGAATGATTCAGAAAGTACCCTCTGTACTTATATTTCAAAATTTGAATTTATAAGGTAAATTTCAATACATTATTAATTTTCGGGTAGCCCTAAATGTCTCAACATTTTTAACAATTAGGGTCTATTGATAGAATGATATCCTTTCTAAAAACCTATAAATGTAATTGAGAGAGAGGGCAATACTGAATGTATGGATGCCATGCAGGTGGTTTCACCTGTGACGTCATGGACAGGAACCTACTAAACGGAATAAACGTGGAAAATAACACTTTTAAGCACGAAACAAACACATAAACAAAACTTCCCTTTACGCACAGAGTGCTACAGTGCTCTGCCAAGCGGAGCTGAGAGGTACCAGTGAGTTTCAATTAAATCACGGTGCTTGCTGACGGAAATGTTCCACTTTGTGTTGTAAAACGTAATGACGCATTAGTAACAAAAGAATAATCTACACTGAAAATGATAGGTGTTTCAAGTCATACAAGACGAGAGAGGCTTTTTGAGTCTGTAAGCCCAGTTTGATTACAGATTTATCATTTGTTCGGCAGAATTCCTTTTAGCTTCCGTGGTATTGCTCCCAGTTCTTTATCCAGTTGATTGTGGACGGTTTAGTGTTAGAAAAATCTATTTAGAATAATAAAGCTTTTTTGTTAAATTGCCTGCGTACATGGTCTAGTAACGTGAAAAGTCAAAAGTAATTAGTTGTATCCAGTAATAATTATGCACAAAAGACAGCCAGTTGTATCGAACTGCGACTTGTCCATGCAGAGTTGTGCAGTGATGTTGTTTTCACCTTCCGCCTGGAGACCGGTTTGATGCTCTCTCCACTTCTCAATCTCGAGATAGTCTCTTCCTCTCCTCATAGGAACGCCAACCAAAATGCATTTGAATTTGCGTACTGTATTGGACTCTTCTTTTCCCCTGCGACTTTTACCCCATATACCTCTCCCCAATGCTAAATTGACGATTTATTGGTCTCTAAGAATGTGTCCCATCAATCAATCCGTCCTCTCGGTCAAGATATGACAGACATATGTGTTCTCCCGTCTTGTTCAGCTCCTCATTAGTTACGACATTTACACATCTAATCTTCATGCACGCTCCCTGCCAGCCCAGGCTGGTAGCCCCCCCCCCCCCCCCCCCCCCCCTCGCTCGCAGCCTATACTGGAGCGTTTAGCGTTTGAATGCGCCCGCGTTCAAATTGCCCGTTTCCTGTTGATGGCATATTTTACAATTACTGATGTGGTGTCTGTTCTTCCAGACGTGTCCGAAAGAACAGACACCATATCAGTGACAGACAGCACTAACAGCACATCACTATTTGTAAAATGTACCACTAGCAGGCAGGCAAGTGACAATTCAATGCCGGCGCAGTCCCTGGCGGGTGTCCCAGACTAATAGGACGCTCAACTGGTTAACTGGTTGACGCGACCGACGGCCTGAAGCGGGGAACCTGAGTTCAAAAAAAAAAAAAAAAAAATAAAAAAATAATAAAAAAAATAAAAAAAATAAAAATAAATAAATAAAATAAAAGAAAAAGAAAAAGAAAAAAAACTACTTAAATACCCACCCACGGTCCAGGGAGGACTCGAACCTCCACGGCGAGCAACCGCGCGCCTCGCAACGAGGTGCTTTAGACCGCTCGGCTACTCCACCGCGGCAAACCAGAGTTCGAATCCCGGTCCGACACATATATTCAACTTCACCGTTGAATTTATTTCGACGTCCCAAAACGGTTGAAATGTTTCAATTTTTCGAGTTCGTGAAGTTACGGCCGTTAACGTCAACAAATTGTGTATGATATTTCGGACATATCCCAAAGAACAGACACCGTATCAATCCATAATCCTATATTAGTTCCTTATGAACCAGCGCTTCCCTTCCATGCCCTTCGACACTTTAAGTGTTGATTTGTATATAACTTTTAATTCCATATATTTCACCCCTGCTTTAGAATCTGGAGGAGTGTATCCAGTGAACACTATGAAATGCTTAGTGGAAATTTGCAAAAGCCTGAAAGCTAGGTTTATCTTTCCTTAACCTTCCTGCGTCTGCTTTCTTTAGAATTGGGGTTACCATATTTCTCTTGAAGTGCGACAGTATTTTTCGTGTCTCATTGATCTTGCACAGCAAGTGAAATAATTCGTTCATGACTGGCTATCCGACAGTCTTCAGAGAGCTGCGAGGGAACGTCGTCTACTCCACGGGTCCTGTTTAGTTGGTAACCTTTCAGTGGTCTGTCACATTCTTTTATCAGAATAGTATCGCCTGTCTCATTTTCATCTGATTTCTCGTCGCTATCTAAAATATTGTTCTCCAAGTTCATTTCGTTTGTAGAGCTCCTGTCCATGTTTCCATCTCTCACCTTTCCATTCTATGCGTAGTCCTGGTTTTCCAACCGAGTTATTGATATTCAAACAGCTGCTTTTCTCTTCTACAAATTCTTGTTTTCCTGTAAGCGATACCCATCTCTACACGTTTCTAGCTGACTTAAAAAACGGAGGTTCTGAATTCGACTGTATTTTGTTACGTTTGTTACCTCAGAACATTCGACTGTGTGAACCGATTATGATGGTTCTTTTTTTTTTATATTTGAAAGCCAGTGCTTTCCGTGTGGTCCCATTTAAATTGGGTCCAGTTCTGACAATGGCATCCATAAGAAAACCATACTAAACAGAATATTAACGATATTTGGCCAAATCTGTTATGGCTATCCGGATATTTGAGCCATCTACCGTAACGTTATTATGGTCAAGTAATTCCCTGTTCACAAGTTTTTCCATGTGAAGCTGCATTTTTGAAAGTCTATTTTTGCGCTCTGCTTAAGTCTCTTTTGAAAATTATTCTCATCGAGGTAGATTTCCTCTGCCGAGATAGGACTTCCCCCCTGACTTCATTTCTTTCATTTAAACGGCGCTGTCTCATGTGAACAGCACGCATATTCAGGAAAAGTAGTTAGTGTTCTTCAGATTCACTAAAAATAAAAAATAAAAAATTAACAAAAAATTTGACTAAAAACTATTGCAAAACAAATTAATTTGCACTAAGAAGTTAAAAAAAGTAATTGTGAATACTTCTACAACTTACTTTTCCTAATCATAAATATGTGGGTACGATGTATGTCTTTAGCACACAAGAAGATAGGAAGGTGCGTACCGACTCTAAATGTAACTCAAGACATACCTATGAATAACAATGATCAAAAGTATTTTTTAAGTTCTATTAAGTAAAATGAATGAAAAATATACATAAAAGTGAATCAAGTTATTATGATAATGAAATGTATTTATAATCACTGTTAGTTTTGGAGTCGGTGTCAGCCAAGGAAACACAACAATATAGCTAGAAAATTAATGCGGGAATATTGAGACTTAAGTCAGATGGGCCCTTTTTTCAGTTTTTAAAATTTTTGTTTATTTCCTAATCGTTTGAAAATTATCTCGTTTGTAACGATAGCTTAGTACAGTAGACAGAGAGCTGTGTTTACTGTACGTCGTCCATAGAGTGGTATGCAGTGAGAGGTTAGATTGTGCCTCTGTTACGTCTACTAAAATGTAAATAACTCGAAATGCCAGTAGGCTTTATTTCGCAGTGGTCAGTACCCCTCGCGGCACACCCTCTGCAGCCGGCCGGCCGCCGCGCGGTAGCGGCACGCCCTCGCCCTCGGCGCGGTGGGGGCGGGCTCCCGCTCGGCGCCGGCGCCGCCTCCCTCCGCCTCCGCCGCGCCGCCCGGCTCCGCCTGCCCCCGCCCCCACCACCGGGGGTCCGGCCTCCTCGCCCACGGCGGTCTCTGCCCCGACTGGCCGGCGGTCGCTCCGGCGTCCACTGCCGGCTGTGCGGTGGCGGTGGCGGTGGCGGACCTCCCCCGTAGTGGAGGACCCGCGGCCTTCCCTCGCGTATCGCTGGGCTCGGTGGCGAGGCCTCCGAACATGACGTCGTACACGTACTCCTTGGCATCCGGACTGCTCAAAAAATCTGTGTGCCGAAATCCCGTCTTGTTGACTTTGTAACACACTGCGACACCTTCGGGTAGTTCCGAGCAGAGGCGTCTCACGTCCTGAAAATGATGTGAAGACTATGTACGATTACTATGAAACCTATCAGACGATCCAAAATTCACTGTAAATCGTATAAAATTGTATCTTTGCAATCTTTATATACACACTTTATATAACACCCCTTGTGTCGCCCCAACCGTAATACGTACATAGATGCCGTTTGGAATTACAGACACGAGGCCTACTACGATACGTGACGTTTCATGTTTGCGGTATATTTTATTACACAGATATGACGCCATCTTTAGTATTTTTATACAACCCAATGTTAAATTTTGGAGTAACATGATAGGCTTAAACAGGCGGTTTGAAAGATGCTTACATCATAAGAATTAGGCTAATAGTTTTTGAGACACACACATATACGACCTGCATATAGGACCTGCTTATATCATGGTTTTTTACAGTTCCGGACCTAGGTCAGCAAAAACAGAATCTTTGTTGAATCGCTCTTTCAATAAACTCAATTCTCCTAGCCGAGATGTCAAATTGAAAGAGAAGTATTTGTCGAAAACGATGAATATTCACAAAGATTTTCATACAAAAAGTGAATTAAGTCTGTACTCTGGAATAATGTAAATTAAATGTTAGGTTGTGTTCCTAAAGTTAATATTGTGGTGTGTAATTCTCTGTTTGCCACAAACTTCTGAAAACACTTCTATCGTTGAGCTGAGAAATAGTAATAGTAATAATAGCGCGATGTATTTGTTCTATTGTGCAGTACTAAACTGTTTATCTCTCACAGTAAGTGTATGCTAAGTACTAGTATGTTGCAGTGTTGCACTGGGAACAATATAGTTATTCTGTACACGGTGCTCCCTATTATCGAGAACTCGATGAATGCTGAAAGTATGGTAATTCAATCAAGAGGGTACAGTAGTTCATCTCTGTTTAAATAAGACGTATGGTGGTGTCAATGCGCGAAAATGTAAGTCTGGGTAATTGTTGAAGGTATGGCGCCAGCTGATCTTCTGTATAGAACTTTGAAAAAAAAAAATTCCAGTGACTTGCTTTGACTGTGTTAATAAATGTCCCCAAGCCATGCAGTGATTACTTTGTAAATCACGAAGTTGAAATCCACCTTGTGCATTACAACTGTATATTCAGAAGTCGGATTATAATTCTAAGTACAGTTGTCTTTGCAAGAGAAGACTTCTTTCTCTATCTTAATGTAGTCCGCACCAAAAGTAAGTACAGTTATGAAAGCATAGAGGTTTTGGATGAGTTTGTTGCTTGTGCGTGTGTATATTACTTCTAGTGGCTGGCACGGAGCAGAAATATCTCTGGAGTGAGCATTCAGATGCGCAGAACAGATTTTGTGTCCTCAACATTAAGGTGGAAAGGTCACATGATTTTGGAAAAAATCTACTAATTACGATATCTTTCCTTCCTCTGATCCGTTTTTGCTGAAATGAAGTCTATGTTACACCCCAAACTATTTTAAATTCACCTGTGGAAACCCATGAAAGTTCGTGTAGTACTGTTGGAGATTACCCTCAACAAATAGAGTTACATGATGGCCGCGGATGAGTAGCCCAGCGGTATGGAGCGCCACATTATGGTTCACGTGGCCTCCCACATCGGAGCTTACAATCCTCCCTCGGTTATGGCTGTTTGTGTTGTCCTTAAGTTAGCTTAACTTAGTTTAAGTGGTTTGTAAGTCTAGGGACTGATGACCAACATAGTTTGGTCCCACAGGATTACAAACATTTGAGAACTGGACATATACGATGGCTTTTAAACAACTGATTAAATAATGATACCTTTATTTTCTCTGATCCGATTGTAATTATTGAAGCATTTATTTAACCGCAAGATATGATCAAGAAACGTGTGAAAACCCCATGAAAATTGGTCAAGTAGTTTTGGAGATCAACGTGTTCAAAGAGACAGATGGAACTGTCGCTTGTAGATAAAAAATTTGAAATTGCGATACTCTTTTCTTCCATGGTCCGATTTTTATGAAACGTAGTCTGTATGTTGTCCAATGTTACTCTCAAGTTACCTGTGAAATACCCATGCAAAACCATGAATTAGGTTTGGATATAAGTGATCTTTAAGAATTGAACAAACAGACTGAAAAAAACTTTTCTCCATGATCCGATTTCGATACAATTATGCCTATATGTTGAGCCAAATTTTCTCACGTTTCCTGCGAAAATCGCATGAATATTCGTCCAGTAGTTTTGAAGATTGAAGTGAACAACGACAGGCCTACATATACAGATTTATGGAAGGAAACTATATTAATGGGAAGAATATGAAATTTTCAAACACCTCATCATCAACGATGGTAATATGCTGAATGACCAACTGCAACTTCTAAGTAGACAATACCTAGAAGGCTTCAAACCTATACTATTTGTAGACATTTGTTAATGCAATACTTGTTCCTGTATGGTGTTTATTGTCCTCAGAATTCTAGTGGTGCACTTGTTTATATTTTTCTAATGTTGTGATGCATAATGTTTACTCCATTCCCTCCCACCGGGTGCATGCTATTTATTCTTAGTTTGTGTTTCATGCACTATATGTCTGGCGGCTGAATATTTCCTAACTTTTCAATCTTCAATTTTTGTGTGTATGGACATATATATATTCTGTCATGCACATGATTCGGCTCCAGATTACTTTGCAAGTTATATCTCATCTGATTTCCCGTCTTTCTTTACCTTATCTGTTATCTGTCAGTATCATATTACACATAGTTTTCTTCTCTTCACATTCATTTGGGTCCATGACTGCGTGCACGAACATCAGCCCTCTTGGTGCGGGCACACGACACTAGTGTTCCTACGCTTCTGCCAGTACGCAGTGCTCCCTCGACCTGTGTGTGGACGTGCTCCACAACTTTATGATGTGACATTGTTTTAAATTTTACTTTTTATTCTATGACATGGAGTCAGCCACGTTTTATTTAACAGCTATTTTGATGTGAGCTGGATGTAAGTGCATTCTCGTCTAATGCTGTAGTTTTAATTTCTTATTGTAGAAACAGTTTTGTATTTTACTATTATTCATATGGTTTGTGTATTATATTTTATTAGGTAATACTTCTGAAGAAGGCATTCTTCAATTATTTGTCAATTGCATTTATCATTCATTTTTTCTACAACTTTCGTGTTTACTTGTGGAATATTGTAAATATTATCTGTTGGATAATCACTTGTATCAGAATAACCACTGATTTCTTGTCTTCCTAAGTCAAATGTTTTTATATTGTATATGTAACTACCACTATCATGATAACACAACTCAGTAATTCCATATTTTGGTTTCATTATTCTATAGCGAAAATCATACATCAGTTCTTTAGATAAATCGAGTATGCTCATTCAAACATAGGTTGTGTTATTACACGTAATTTTTGTCTTATTCATATGCATGGCAACAAGATTTTAATTAAATATAGTTCTTACTCTACACTTTGGTTAAGCTATTAATTTATCCCACATTTAACCATCAGAAACTAATTTTATATCAACTCTGTTTCTTTTATTTTCTATTGTCTTACCAAATACTGTGTTATTCATCAGCTTAAAGAAATCTTTTTTAAAATCATTTTCAGCTGTAGTTCTCATTTGAGTATTCAAATCAATACATTTATTCAATTAATCTTATTGTCTAAATTTTAAAATTCTGTGTACTATTGCTATTTTCATTCCTAAAGATAAATACTGTTTGAGGTTTCTCCAGTGAGTAAATAATTATATTTATCATTTAGAGTAGTCAACAACGTACTTTCATTAGTTCCTGGAACAATTTTATTTTCAGAACTTAATGGTAAATCTTTATGTAAATAATGTAATCTTTTGGATATTCTGGATCTACTTCGAAAATATATCCAAGTGCAGCAGTATCTGGATTTCACTTATTTTAGTACAATCAAAATTAATTGATTCATGCCATTCAAATCTATCAAATGGTAAATACTGACTCATAGCATAACCATATAAATTGTTTGCTTCTAAATATGCTAAATAATTGGACACCTTTTCAACATCATAATTTGCTTTCACAAACCATTTACAACAATATGATATACCACCTATTATTCCTTTCTCAACATTCCAAATAATATCATTAACAATTCTAATTTAACTTCAGCATTGCATCCCACAATAAATCAGGTGCTATAGAATACCAAGAATGATTTAAATCGTATGCTTTAATACTGGTTTTTCTAAAATTTTCAAACAGATCAGCCAATAGCAATATATCAGTTTTTAGATACAGATCATAATATTCACAAAGATGTTTTTATATTACAGTTATTCCAAAATTATTTTGCATTTTTATAATCTTAATCACTTATGTCACAGTCATTAGTTTATTGTAAAATTCTTCTTTTTGTGGAAGTTCTGTTTCTTCAAATTTTGTCCAAGAATCCATGTAATCATATGGATATACACCTTTTCTGATCACTAGATTGTATAACTCCTCTAGGTAAAATTATCTATTATTTTTCATTTCATCTTTTTTCAGACTTCATGTTGGTTTGTCAAGTGAAGATGCCATAAATTTAAATGTATCATTAAACCCCATTTTCAAAGTCTCTGTCTTTTTTCCAAAACTAACATATCCGAAGGTTTATTTTCGTGAAAAGAATTGCAACCAGCTGCCTTTTTGGATGGTTTTTATTTACTCCAGAACTAGTTTTTGAGCCACTGCAGGTTCATCTTCAGTGGATAACTTTACAGGAACATTTTCGCTAAGTGTAGGTTATGCTGTCATGTTGGTTTTGGTGACATAACTGAACTTTAGTAAGTGAGAACAGAATAAACCGGAATTAAATGTATTGTAATTTTATATACTGACTGTGTTCTTATTGTAGGTGTAACCAAGTTTTGCAAAAACATCCCAAAAGGCAGCTGGTTGCAATTCGTGTCACAAAAATAAACCTTCAATTTATGCTACAGCTGCAGTTCGTGTCCAACATGGATATTTTGAAACTAATATATTTACCTTCATCATTTGGTGTTAAACCTAATTCCCACCCCCATTAACCACAGACATTGCCGAGGTGGGGTGGCTTGCGTGCCTCAATGATGCAGATACCCATACCGTAGGTACAACCACAGCGGAGGGGTATCTGTGGAGAGGCCAGACAAACGTGTGGTTCCTGAAGAGGGAAGCAGCCTTTTCAGTAGTTACAGGGGCAACAGTCTGGATGATTGCCTGAACTGGCCTTGTCACATCAGCTAATGTGGCTTTGCCACACAGCTACTGCGAACGGCTGAAAGCAAGGGGAAACTACAGCCGTTACTTTTCCCGAGGACATGCAGCTCTACTGTATGAACGTATGATGATGGCATCCTTTTGGGTAAAATATTCCGGAGGTAAAATAGTCCCCCATTCGGATCTCCGGGCGGGGACTACTCAGGAGGATGTGATCATCAAGAAAGACAATACTGGCATTCTACGGATCGGAGCATGGAATGTTAGATCCCTTAATCGGGTAGGAAAATTAGAAAATTTAAAAAGGGAAATGGATAAGTTGAAGTTAGATATAGTGGGGATTAGTGAAGTTCGGTGGCAAGATGAACAGGATTTCTGGTCAGGTGAGTACAGGATTATAAATACAAAATCAGTGGGGGTATCACAGGAGTAGGACTGATAATGAATAAGAAAATAGGAATGCGAGTAAACTACTATAAGCAGCACAGTGATCGCATTATCATTGTCAAGATAGATACGAAGCCAACACCGACAACAGTAGTACAGGTTTATATGCCAACTAGCTCTGCCGATGAGGAGGAGATTGAAGAAATATATGAGGAGCTAAAGGAAATTATTCAGACAGTTAAGGAAGAGGAAAACTTAATTGTGATGGGAGACTCGAATTCGGTAGTAGGAAAAGGAAGAGAAGGAAAAATAGTAGGTGAATATGGACTGGGCAGAAGGAATGAAAGAGAAAGTCGCCTGGTAGAATTTTGCACGGAGCATGATTCAGTCGTAACAAACACGTGGTTTAAGTATCACAAAAGAAGGTTGTATACGTGGAAGAGACCAGGAGACACCGGAAGGTATCAGATAGATTTTATAATGGTAAGACATCGATACCGGAACCAGGTTATAAACTGTAGGACATACCCAGGGGCAGATATAGACTCTGACCATAATTTGTTAGTCATGAACTGTAGGCTGAAGCTGAAAAAACTGCAGAAAGGTAGGAAAATAAGGAGATGGGACTTAGATAAATTGAAGGAAAGTGAAGTTCTGGAGAATTTCAGAGGGAGAATTAGGCAACAATTGACAGAAACAGGGGGAAATAAAACAGTAGAAGAGGAATGGGTAGCATTGAGAGATGAAATAGTGCAGGCAGCAGAGGACAAAATAGGTAGAAAGGCAAGACTACAAAAAATCCTTGGATATCACAGGAAATACTAAATTTAATTGATGAAAGGAGAAAATATAAAAATACAGTAAATGAAACAGGTAAAATGGATTACAGACTACTAAAAAATGCGATTGACAGGAAGTGCAAAATGGCTAAGCAGGAGTGGCTAGAAGCCAAATGCAAATCTGTAGAAGAATGTATAAGAAGGGGAAAACTAGATACTGCCTACAGGAAAATAAAAGAGACATTTGGGGACAAGAAAAGCAACTCTACGAATATCAAGAACTCAGATGGGAAACCAGTTCTCAGCAAAGAAGGGAAAGCTGAAAGGTGGAAAGAGTACATAGAGCAGCTCTACAAAGGAAATGAACTTAGAGACGATGTTGTAGTAAGGGAAGAGGAAGTAGATCAAGATGAAATAGGAGATACTATACTGAGAGATGAATTTGACAGAGCCCTGAAAGACCTAGCTCAGAATAAGGCCCCAGGAGTAGATGACATACCCTCAGAGCTACTAAAGTCTCTGGGAGAACCAGCCATGACAAAACTATTTGAACTGGTGTGTAGGATGTATGAGACAGGCGAAATGCCCTCAGACTTTAAGAAAAATGTAATAATCCCCATTCCAAAGAAACCAAGCGCAGACTGGTGTGAAAATTACAGAACCATCAGTTTGATAAGTCATGGTTGCGAAATTTTAACACGAATTATCTACAGGAGAATGGAAAAGCTGGTAGAAGCTGACCTAGGGAAAAATCAGTTTGGATTCAGGAGGAACATAGGAACCTGGGAGGCAATACTCACTTTACGTCTTATCTTAGAAGATAGATTAAGGAAAGGCAAACCTACATTTTGAGCTTTTGTAGATTTGGAGAAAGCATTTGACAGTGTTGACTGGAATAAACTCTTTCAAATTCTGAAGTCAGCAGGGGTAAAATACAGGGCAAGGAGAGTTATTTACAACTTGTACAAAAGCCAGACTGTAGTTATTAGTCTCGAAGGGCATGAAAGGGAAGCATCAGTTGGGAAGGTGGTAAGACAGGGTTGTAGCCTTTGTCTGGTGTTATTCAATTTGTACATTGAGCAGGCAGTGAAGGAAGCAAGGAAAAATTGGGAATAGGGATTAAAGTTCAGGGGGAAGAAATAAAAACATTGCGTTTTGCTAATGACATTGTCATTCTGTCAGAGACACCAAAGGACCTGGAAGAGCAGTTGAATGGAATGGACAGTGTGTTGAAGAGAGAATATAAAATGAACATTAACAAGAGTAAAACAAAAATAATGGAATGCGGTCTTAGAAAATCAGGCGATGCTGAAGGAATTAGATTAGGTAACGAAACGATGAAGGTGGTAGATGAGTTTTGTTACTTGGATAGTAAAATAACATGTGATGGTCGCAGTACTGAGGATATAAAATGCAGAATGGCAATGGGAAGAAAAGCATTTTTGAAAAAGAGAAATTTGCTAACATCGAATATTAATTTAAGGGTAAGGAAGTCTTTTCTGAAGGCATTTGTGTGGAGTGTTGCCTTGTACGGGAGTGAAACATGGACGATAAGCAGTGCAAACAGGAAGAGAATAGAGGCTTTTGAAATGTGGTGCTACAGAAGAATGCTGAAGATTAGGTGGGTAGATCGCATAACTAATGAAGAGGTACTAAACAGAATTGGTGAGAAAAGGAATTTTTGGCATACCCTGACTAAAAGAAGGGATCACTTGGTAGGACACATTCTTAGACTTCGGGGAATCGCAAACTTAGCATTGGAGGGGAGTGTGTGGGGTAAAAATCGCAGAGGGAGACCAAGAGACACGTATAGTAAGCAGATTTAAATGGATGTGGGTTGCCCTTCTTATGAGGAGATGAAGAGGCTTGCTCAGGATAGAGTAGGGTGGAGAGCTGCATCATACCAGTCTCCGGACTGAAGACCATAACACAAACCTAACTCTTTCTTATCATAACGAATTTCTTTTACAAACAGATGTGAATCATAACCTGATAAATTATGTTAATAAATTGGTGGAAAACTTGGAAGTTTTCACTGTAAATTGCAATTATTACACAATGGATTTATATATTTTCCAGTTAAATGATAATGATAAGAAACTTTTTTTTATTTTTGAGTGAGTAATGAGATCTACACTATGTTCAAACTTTAGATTTATTACGTCTTGATTGTTCTTAAGGAGTTAATGGTATCATTTCTTCAATTTCAGAGAAAAGACTTCCATTTTCTGCAACTACTTTTTTGATACACTCTATAAATTTTTATGACAGTTTGGTCCTTTATAAACAACAGAAACTTTATAATGTCCAATTATATATTTAATGTAACAACAGTAACCATTAGGTTCATGTTTTTGATATTTCATTGTATATGAATATTCCGGATTTGGTTGACAGTTATCCAACTTAAATAATAAACTTTCAAAATCAGCATAAATAACAAATGGAAACCCTCTGTGTATGTTGATAAAGTAAGTTTCCATTATTTTTAAAATATAATAAATGCAGATGTTTCTCATTCCTAGTTTTCGTAATTTTGAGTAGACACATTAATATTTTTCATAAAATTATTAAACATGAATACATACATTAATATTACGTTCAATATTTGGAATATTATTGATTTTAACACTAAATGACATATTAGGTAATTTTTCTTCACGTTCTTTCACAAATTCCTTATAATTAATTGTTATATCTGGTGTTTTGCATTTTTGTTTATCTACTGGATTTAATGCGGAAGATATAGACCACAAAAAACATTTTTCACCATTACTTTTTACATTAATACAAACTTGCTTTTGTTTTAATTTTTATGGTGGTTGAATGTTAAATGATCCTCTAAATGGCAAATTTTTATTAATTCCTAACTATAAACCACAAATTCTGTTTAGTGTCCTACCTTAACCTCTAGCTTGAAAAATTACATTTTTGATTATATTGCCACGTGGCACAGTGGATAGCGTCACAGACTGCGGTCCTGAAGGTCGCCGGTTCAATCCCGGCCATCGGCAAAAATTGATTTCTATGTAATTAACAGTTCCAGATTGTTCTACACCTTTCTTATGTTCACTTGTAAATTCTACTCTTTTCTTATGTTAACTGTTTTTCTTAATTCTGGTAAATTCTGTCTGTGTATAAATAGCAGAGCACTCTGCCTGAGAGGCAGTCAGTGCTGCATGTATGTTGAGTTTGTAATAAATGTGCTTTCAGTATAAGTGCTGTGTTTAGTGGCTTTCGTACTTAAGACTGCTTCCATTGCAACGTGACAATATGTCTTGCTTTCCATTCCCCAAATGTTTTTACTGAATCAGTAATGACACTATAGGTTTGTGTTTGATGCACAAATTTCTGGTTCTTATTATTTGTCTGCATTGTGTACTCACAAAATAAATAAAAACTCATTTTCAAACCATTATGTAGTATTACATTTTATTTAACTATTTTCATAACTTTTGCTTTTAGGGGTTTCAATAATTATTAGACTCAACTAAATTTATATTATTTTCAAAATTTATCGTTTTAATTTTTTTAATGCTGTATCAACTTGATTATATATAATCGTTTTCTCTCCAAAACAGTAGAAAACGGAAATATATGATTTAGTGGTTTAGTTTCTTTATTTCGAAAAAGCTTATCATCAAATTTGTGAAAGTTGTTTATATTTCGTAGTCGTTTATGTCTTGATATATATTGATGGAAAAATAATTCATCCTGAAAAGGAAATTCATGTAATGTAATAAATTCATTAATTGTGATTTCTTTAAGTTGCTATAACCAATAATACCAAGATTTTTAGCATAAGTTTTCAGTTGTTTAATATTCATTGTTGGTAACTCCATTTATAAGGGAAAAAGTTTTCAGAATTTGTAGCTGCTGTAATTACTTAATGTATTTTACTAGATATAAGAATTATTCATTGTATACATAATACAACTAGATTTTTTTCTTTGAAAAATTCTTATAAATGGAACACCTAAAAGTATACAAATTAAGAGCTATAGTAACCTAACTAAAAGTAAAAGGTTATTTTAAAATGAAAAACAAAAACTAGTTGATGTTATTAAGAATATACATGACATTAACGAAGAAAAATACATTCAATATGTAAAAATTTAAATAACTAAATTGAATTCGACTCATAGAAATAAAGTTGCTGATTATGTTAGGAATAATAATCCATTTAATGAGTATGATTGGTAAACTATATGAAAACACGGGAATTTGGTTGAAGAATTTATTACAGAAGTTCAAGAAAGAATTGGTTGTGAAGAAAGAGCAATACATCAAAATTTATCTCAGAATATTATAAAAGACTGTCAGTATAAAGTTTATTGGGAATTGCAGAACGTCCTATATGTTTAAATGGTCCAGATAAACGAAATTATCAATTTATAAAAATTAATTGTTATTATATATTTCACAAAGAATTTCTTCATATATGGCTTAAAGAAAATACATCATGTACATTGTGCAAAAAGTTTGTACCAGTTTTTAAACTGAATCGACAGTCTTATAAATGAAATTCTTTACAAAAAAAAAAAAAAAAAAAAAAATTAGAATTGCACGGTATTCATTATAACACTGATTTATCATATGGTGCTATATTTTTTCAATAAATGTATATTACTACATGTAATAATTATTCAACTAATATATCTTACTATATATATTTTATTCAATTAATAATGGAAAGTCCACAGACAGAAAACCCCACAGTCCTAGTCCGCAAACAGATCTCCTGTTCCATATCCTCACACATCCGAAACCGTCGTCCTAACACCAGTAACTATCCACAAAAGAGCGCTCCTCTTGTCACACAGTACAATGTCTGCTTCACAAGCTGGGCCATCTGGATCCTCCCATCCACCACCAGCTTTTCTGAACTGCACAGATGGGAGTTATCCCTACAATCCATTCTTCAATCCCTTCAGGCCTCAACCTACGATAACTTCCCTACTTTTCTTTCTTTTTTTCCCCATACCTTACAGTTCCTACCTCTCTATCCGAATCCTCAAGTATTGTGCGATCGTGTGTGTGTGTGTGTGTGTGTGTGTGTGTGTGTGTGTGCGTGTGCACATGTGTGTGCGTGCTGTTGCGCATGCGTATGCGGCTGTGCATGTATGGGTTTGTGTGTGTGTGTGAGTGTGTGTGTATGTGAGTGTGTGTGTGTATGCGCCTTGTGCACTTTTCTATATTTTATTTTTAGCCCCTCACCTGCCTTCCCACTCCATCTAACCCATCCCCACCACCATGACATAACTTTCCTATCCCCTCTCCCCTCCCCTCCCATCCCTGATTCGTCACATGATACAAAGTGCGACACCCAGATGTGATGGTTGTATGACTGTATTGTGTGCTTGTGTGATTGCATGAGTGTTCTATTTTCTGAAGAAGTCCATGGCCGATAGCTGAAAGTGTTGTATGTGTGTGACTTTTTTATGTGCCTGTTGCAGCTCGTCGCCACGTCTTTGTGGTTAGTTGTAAACTATCCGTACTATATTATTTTATTCAATTAATATTTTTAAAATTTTTCAATTATATTTTATTATATACACAATTATTCAACTAATATTTTACTATATATAGAAATTATGCAACTAATATAATAAGGCAGTGGAATACTATTCTTAGGTACCATGTGGTGTGCGGCCATGGTGAATTACATAGAATTTATAAAGGAAATTAATGTAGAATAAAAGTGACGACCATTACAAAAGCACAGGGTGCAGTCGGTCATACAAGACAGGAAAGATGGAATCAAACAAGAAAAACTGAGAGATATTTAGCATAATCACAGATACAGTAACGATGCGAAAACATTACTTGAAAACACAAGAAAATTCAAACACACTAAATTTACACAAAGGCTGACGGCCACACAAGTGTGTTCTAACTTAAGCAAAAATGGACACACAATGAACACTGAAATGAAAATGCAAATAATATATTTACATTGATTTTACTCGAGTTCTGTAAATTAACATACACTTCGCATCACATAGTGAACAACTATCACTGAAAAACCAAGACTGCCTGATCACAAATAAATCAAAGTCCTAACAGCATTCCTTCCTGTCAGTATTATTTGGCGGAGTACTTAGTTTCACAGTCGTTGGAGCCAGAATGGAGAGTGAAGACTAAAGCTCTAAGGCCTCGGAAACCCCCCTCCCCCTGCCATACACTGGATGTAGACCATGCTAAAAGAGACTAGTGTTTACCAACCCTTGCTACCTAGCCGAGACGATTCCCTCTACAACCGCTCCCAGATAGGTCACCTGTCACCTCTTTCATCCAAGATTAGGTTGTTATGATACTAATAACACAGCCACCTTGCCATCTAGCCAAGTAAGCTTGTCCCTGGCCACCCAGCAGACACTAGCACAGACGACAGTCGAAGCCACGCGTTCTTAACTACAGCAAAACGAGGCCTAAAGCGCGAGGCGGCGACTGTAAGCCATTATGAGGCAGTCAGTTAATATTAAGAGCACACATTCACATTCACGTGAGCACACAAGTTCAATCACACGGTTGGGAACATTTATAAGTATGGGGCAAACATATATAAACATTGGGCATTGATCATTGACAAAAATAATAAAGTAATTAACACACAGATAGATAACATTAATTGTTAAATCAAAATGGAACACGAGCACAGAATCAGTGGACATGATTCAAGCTCCTATATACAAGTAAATACATACCTGAAAAATTATACACTTGTACAACATACGATTCAGTAACTATGAGATTGTATGAATTTTATATATAATTTGTATTTTGACAGCTATTTTTCTTTGTTTGGATACGGCACTTATAATTTTAAATATTGCCCAAGACAGCATTATTTCTTATATATTCTGCAATAAATATAACATGATTCTACAAAAAAAGTAATGGATAGAGACAGAAGAGATAGGAGAACTACTGACTCAAGAAAGGACTACATAAATAAATACCCAGGCAACGCCAGGTTTTGAGGTAGTGATTTATGTAGATGAATACATTCGAAATATACATGGTGCGTCATTCAAGAATTTTCATCGAATTTGGAAAATAGATTCTGAAGAAATATTTTAACATACATGAATGTACAGAAGGGGCTAATGAAAGTAATTAATATGGGAGAGTCTAATACGTAAATAAGTATTATTTTCAAAAGAAACTTATGTTTCTTTAAATGTAGAACTCATATTCGTATTTTATCAGTAGCATGAAAAATAACACAAGGTTTACTGCTAGTAGCATCACAATGTGTCAATTACATCCCGATAAGCTTCGAAGTAACGCTTCAGATGATTGGCTGAGCGCATTTAGGCACTGTGCTCCGATGTTCGAGGCCATTCCTCATCGGCGGTTCGAATCCCCCCCCCCCCCCCCCACTTGGGCATGGATGTTTGTGTTGTCTTTAGTATAAGGTAGTTTATAAGTAGTTTGTAAGTAAGTTTTGGGACTGATGACCCCATAATTAGGTCCCATAAGCTAACAAACACTTGAACATTTTGAACATTTGAAGCAGAGTTGACAAGCTCTTACAGACAGCGTGAAGTTCATGCTTGTGTCTCAGGATGTGCGCTAGCTGAATCTGAATTTCTTGGAAAGTAATGAACATGTGGTGATGCTACCAACACCATTCTTTTTGTAATTAAAATGCTATTAGTTGCTTAAATAGTAATTCGGGCTGTCTATTCAAAAAAACTGAAGTGTGTGTTAAAAATAATATTTGTTTCTCTTTTCGTTTTTTATTATCTAGTAGAGGACCAGTGTGAATACTTCACACTGTTACTGGATGACATAAAATTATGGAAAAAGGCTGTAAAGTAGAATGTTAACACAAAGCTTTCTTCAGAATCAATCAATGCAAGTTTTGAAATTGCAAATAAAAGAGCTTGATCTGCTGTGTCTTGTTAGGTCCAAAAGAACTGCGTACTTTAACTGGAACTGAAGATATCGTAAAACTAATCGGTTACAATATTCATTACAAAGACAGAAGGCTAAACGTGTTTGAAAAAAAAAGGATTTTGATACATGATGACAATTCTGAGATTGAATACGTTTCATTTAAAAGAAAACTGAACGAAATTGCTCAGATAGAATGGGCTGACCATTCAAATATTTGTAATCCTATGGGACCAATCTACTTTTGTCATCAGTCCGTAGTCTTACAAACTACTGAAACTAAGTTAAGCTAACCTCAGGACAACACACACATCCACGCCTGAGGGATGATTTGAACCTCCAACGCGGAACACTGCACTCCAGATCTTGTATCTATTACAGAATCTAAACATAGTTTTTAGAAAATTGATAAGAAGAAAGAAATTTCTACATTCTGTACCAGTGTACAATGAGTCAAACTCCATGCCGTAAATCAATGTAGCGCACAACATGGATTTAAACGAACGAACGCTTCTCTGTACACTAAACCAGCAAAGACGTACATCTCTGATAGCTGGCCAAATAACAGATACTCTACCGATCGAGGTAATGTTCTTCTGACACGTAAACTGCCTTCCTGTATTTCATCCTAGCTCCACAGACCTGTAAAACCGAAAAGTTCTACTCGAATAGCTATAAGTCTTTAAAACAAATAGCTGGTGCAGAGGCAAACTATTACATATAGTAGGAAATCATATCGACGTTTGAGTGCTTCTCATCACACTTCACACTTATTCACCCTACAGATATTATGCTCTACAGCAAACACATCGTAATTGTGGTCTGTTTACACTGGAGAAGAGTAAAAAGGCTCTTTCTACAGAGGGAAGAAACCTATGATGCGTATAACTTGCTTCCCACATTATGAAATACGTGCTATACCACAACACCTCCAACTGTATCCCTTTTTAGGATAAAGCGACCCACAGATCAGTAATTTTCACTTCAAAAGCCTAGGATTGCAACACAACCCTTTTTAGGACGAGCAAGAGATCGAAGAAATTCGAATAAAAAACACAGGATCTTTACCTAGTAAGACACACGAATGTTACTCAGAATATGCTTTTTGTGTGATCATTCTGCACAAAGATCGACCCGCCCTTTAACAAAAATATAGACAAAATTCATACTCCAAACTCCTTTCCTGTGATTCCTTTCTTTATTTCACTAAACCGATCTCGGAATATATATTAGTATGTGACTACCGCCAACGAATATGCCTTGAGTGCTAATGTACACACTGGAACACCTGATCATTTATAGAAAAGTTTATTGCCAACTTCAAAAATTTGGAAATCCTATGTCAAAGTACAGACGATGATAGATGATCCATCCTAATAATAATAGTAGACAATGCTTAAACACGACATTTAGTAGGCCCTGTAGAGGCCAAAACGTTCATCAACTAGGCCGTCTGTGCTATCGTCCTCTCTTGGATAAGTGTTACACAAACAAAAACGTTTAAACCAGCAGCTTACAGACGAAAGCAGCGCGCCTTAGGCCTCACAAACGACAGCACACAGTGCGAGAAGAGTGACAGATAAACAGGCATCTAACACGATGAGTCTACAGTACAACTGTATGTGTGCAATGTAATAATCACAGTCCCAGACATCAAATGCAGGAAAACGCAATAGATACAGACACGTCGATCGTCATATTTCTACACATGACCATGCAAACGCAATGTACCAATCAACTAACCCTTAACACCACAAACATTCTATAGGACACATTTTACGCTGGTCTTATTAAGCATAAACGATATGCGAAAAATAACATAACTGCTCTCTAAGGAATTTTTTAGCTCAGATCAAATGGATTGGATTGACACATCATACAGGGCTGCACTATGTAAATATTCGCTATCCTACATTAAACAGTCTATCGATCTAGCCTTTAAGTGTATATTATAGCCTGCAGTCCGAAACGCATGTTGTGTGTTTGTTGTGTTATCGTCTTCAGTCCCGAGACTGGTTTGATGCAGCTCTCCACCCTACTCTATTCTGAGCAAGCCTTTTCATCTCCTCATAAGAACAGCAACCCACATCTACTTGAATCTGCTTACTATATGCGTCTCTTGGTCTCCATCTGCGATTTTTACCCCACACACTTCCCCTCCAATGCTAAATTTACGATTCCTCGATGTCTAAGAATGTGTCCTACCAAGCAATCTCTTCTTTTGGTCAGGGTATGCCTAACCTTCCTTTTCTCACCAATTCTATTCAGTACCTCTTCATTAGTTATGCGATCTACCCACCTAATCTTCCGCATTCTTCTGCAGCACCACATTTCAAAAGCCTCTATTCTCTTGCTGTCTGCACTGCTTATCGTCCATGTTTCACTTCCGTATAAGGCAACACTTCACACAAATACCTTCAAAAAAGACTTTCTTACACTTAAGTTACTATTCGATGTTAGCAAATTTCTCTTTTTCGAAAATGCTTTCCTTCCCATTGCGATTCTGCATTTTATATCCTCTGTACTGCGACCATCGCATGTTATTCTACTACCCAAGTAACAAAACTCATCTACCACCTTCATTGTTTCGTTACCTAATCTAATTCCTTCAGCATCGCCTGATTTACTATGACCGCATTCCATTATTTTTGTTTTGCTCTTGTTAATGTCATTTTATACGATCTCTTCAACACACTGTCCATTCCATTCAACTGCTCTTCCCGGTCCTTTGCTGTCTCTGACAGAATTACAATGTCATCAGCAAAACACAATGTTTTTATTTCTTTCCCCTGAACTTTAATCCCTATTCCGAATTTTTCCTTGCTTTCCTTCACCGCCTGCTCGATGTAGAAATTGAATAACATTGGAGAAAGGCTACAACCCTGTCGTACTCTCTTCCCAACTGATGCTTCCCTTTCATGCCCTTCGAGTCTAATAACTGCAGTCTGGCTTTCGTACAAATTGTAAATAACTCCCCTTTCCCTGTATTTTACCCCTGTTGACTTCATAATTTGAAAGAGTGTATTCCAGTCAACATTGTCAGACGCTTTCTCCAAATCTACAAAAGCTAAAAATGTAGGTTTGCCTTTCCTTAATCTATCTTCTAAGATAAGACGTAAAGTGAGTATTGCCTCCCAGGTTCCTACGTTCCTCCTGAATCCAAACTGATCTTCCCCGAGGTCTGCCTCTACCAGCTCTTCTATTCTCCTGTAGATAATTCGTGTTAAAATTTTGCAACCATGACTTATCAAACTGATGGTTCTCTAGTTTTCACACCAGTCTGCGCCTGCTTTCTTTGAATGGGGATTATTACATTTTTCTTAAAGTCTGAGGGTATTTCGCCTGTCTCATACATCCTACACACCAGTTCAAATAGTTTTGTCTTGGCTGGCTCTCCCAGAGACTTTAGTAGCTCTGAGGGAGCCTTGTTCTGAGCTAGGTCTTTCAGGGCTCTGTCAAATTCATCTCTCAGTATAGTATCTCCTATTTCATCTTGATCTACTTCCTCTTCCCTTCCTACAACATCGTCTCTAAGTTCATTTCCTTTGTAGAGCTGCTCTATGTACTCTTTCCATCTTTCAGCTTTCCCTTCTTCGCTGAGAACTGGTTTTCCATCTGAGTTCTTGAAAAACACATGTTATAAATTCGATAACGTGACTATCGGTCATAATATTCACACCGGAACTCGTGATTCGACAAGTAAATATATAATCTTTTTTTACCCATCAAGTATACATAATCCACATTAAAGAATTTATTCCAACAGCTGCCCTGTCAATGTCCACAGTGACCTTTATGTTCCCTATGTAGCCTCCTTCCAGGCGAAAGTCGTGGGCGGGTAATAAATACTCCCTCAGTTCCATTTTGTTTAAAAATACCCAGAGGAATCGTGTTGGATGTCCAAATCCAGAAGATAAAAGGCACCTACACAAAGCTGGAGAGGTGGAGGGGGGGAGCTCGTCCATTACAACATTAGGTATAACATCGGCAAGTCCCACTTCATAAGGCACAGCTAAATAATTCATACTTTTCCTCGAGAAGTTTTCCAGTGCTTCCTTGCCAGTTCGCCCCAGTATAACGAGTGCTGTCAACGCTACCACCAAGTAGGAGAAATTGTAACTTCTTCTTATCTCCGTGGCCTGCAATGACGAACTTGTCGAATTTTCTACACATGTATAAGTTAAACTGTCATAAATAATTTACCATCGCAAACATAAGGCAACAGTCATAAATTAAACACCACTAACATGAAACAGGTACACTGAATGTGTGTTTGTCCCACCATTAATATTGTCTATTGTTATCTCAATTATTTTATTCTTTTTATTAATCATCAATGTCCCATGTTTAAATATGTTTCCACCCATGTGACTGAAATTGTGTGTTCATGTGACTGTGGAAGGTTGCTTTTAATATTGCCTGACTGTCGCACAATGGCTTACAGTCGCCGCCTCGCGCTTTAGGCCCCATAAACTTGACTTAAGAATGTATGGGTTCGTAAGTCGTCTGCGCTGGCGTCTGCTGGGTAGCCAGAGACCAGCTTATTTGGCAAGATGGCGAGGTTGCCTGTTCTTAGTGTAGCACCAACATTATCATGGTCGAAAGAGGTGACGAAAGAGACCTCTCTGGAGCTCTAGAAGAGGGTGCTACGTTCTTCAGGTAGCGAGGGGTTGGCAGACACTATGATCTGAACGCGGTCTGGCCGGGCCTGGCGCGCTCTACATCCGGGGTGTAGTGGGGAAGGCTTTAGACGTGGCCTTAGGTTTCCATTTGCTGCGACCGCAAAGTAAGTACATCGTTGTGCGTGCTGAGGGGATGACATGCTGGTAGAACCTTGCGTTTTTGTGATCAGGCAGTCTTGGTTTATCAGTGATAGTTTCTTGAGTAATTATTTCTCTATGCAACGCGAAGTGTTTCTTCATTTACTGAACTCGAGTAATTCATTTTAAATTTAATATTTGCATTTTCATTATGGTGATGATTTTGTGTCCAGTTTTTCTCAAGTTAGAATACATGTGGCCATTTGTGTAAACTTAGTCTGTTTAAATGTCCTTGCTACTTTTTTTCCATAGTTTGATTCCATCTTTCCTTTCTTGGTATGACCGACTGCACCACGTGCTTTCGTAACGATCTATACTTCAGCCTTAAGCCATGATTTTACTAATACTAGCATTCTTCTATATGAATTCTCACGCGTTCTTTACTTGATTATCCTAAATGAATTTCTTTTTCTAAATCCTATGTAATTCATCGTGGTTGGACACCAAGTGGTACTTACGGATAGTATGCTGCTGCCTCCTCGGACATGAGTTCATTTGGTGCATAGTGCTATTTTAACTTGTGCTTCAAGACACCTACCATCTTGTCAAAACACCGCCGATGCTTCGTTTCGCTACTGCTATCACGTGTTGCCTCACGAGTAATGTGTTCCAAGCATTATGTGTGTGTGAGTGGATGAACGTACTTTCCTCTACCCACTGTGCATTTACCAATTTCCTCCCATGTTACCTTCATATTCATAAACAGCAGAAACAATTTCACTGTGGGCATTAACTTTATGATTTAATTCAGTTTTGTACAAGGTTGCTGCTTTATTGTGCTTAATATGGTCTCCTCACATTTATCTGCTTGTTCATTTTAGTGAGTAGATAATGATTTAAAGTATCAAACCTCTGCTTTATAATTTCATGCTACCTGTTCCATGTTTAATTATATATTCCTTTTTATAACATTAATGTTGTGTTTATTAAAACATTGGCTCCTCCCTTAAGAAGTGAGCAATCAGATAAATGTCCAATGTGCATGTATTGTGGCCACTCGAGAAGTAACATAGAGCAGCAGTGAGTATTTTAACTCGCATTTTCAAATCTCTACTGCCCGAGATCTTACTTAGGAACCTTAACAAGCTGCTTTGAATCACATGATCAAACAGGCAAAACTCTGTAACGTACATAGTGCAAAGTTGTTACAGCCACAAGAACATAATCCTTAATCGATTTCTATAGAGCTATATCGCAACACAACATCATCCACAAATGGAAACAGATACTGCATCGCATATTTTAGAGTATTTCAAACACTTTTTACTCAAATTTTACCCCAACTAGCCTGCGACACTCTATGTAACAACAATTATCTCCAACCCAACGTCTACAACAAAATGATCTAACCATCCCAGCTCTTTTCTACTAAACATGTAAACTAAGCCACAATCTCGGTAATTCTGCAATCCTGGGTTGGATATCTCTTGAAAATCTAACTGATTGATTATGCATCTTTCTGCACTGCATACTCCACCAGATGGTATTTCTGAAACGTTTTATCAGTCGCTAGACCACATAACACATATGTTTAAGAATCACTCGAGCACAAAAACTCACCATATCCCCCATTCTACCAAATCAATACTCCTGATAAACATCTTTAACGCACCCAATCACATCGTATAAATCACTGAGACACAGAGAACAGCTAACAAGGAATGATCCAGATCAACATAAAGCTCTTTTCTTATGTATATCTAATCCTTACGACCAACAACGAAGAAAATGTCTATTGCTTTAGAGACTAAACGATTAAACACACCCCCATCGAAGGTAACTAACCAGTTTTAAAGCACCTGACAATAAGATTTATTTAAATCGATTCTTTTCTAGCAAAGAACACGGCATGCTTCTCCGCTACACCACTGAGAGGCGTCCATTTGTAAACAGCACTAAAACAGAAGATAAAAACTACATAGCCCTAACCATTAACCATACTACTAAGTGTCAATATGCAGTCCACAATGTAGGACACCTATATGTTTCAACGAACCACATGACTAAACAGATCGAAATCTGTATTTCACACAAGCCAAGATGTACCAGAATATGAATACACGAGACCTAATTTTACGAAACTAAAATATTACATTACTTTTCTTCAACAGGCATAAGAACAAAAAATAGGAACGATTCGTCTCACCTACACCATCACTCTTAATGCAACACTGAGACAACAAACCTCTACATGTCATAAACAGACATCCATGCACAATCCTATTGACAAATACTGTAACATTTCTATGGATCGTTTCCTTGCAGTTGACATGAACGTATTTACCATAAGAACTGACTACAACAGCCATCATAACTTGCATGACGAAAAATATAGTTAGCGATAACCTATGTTTTACACACACACACACAGCCGGCCGCGGTGGCCGAGGGGACTGAAGCGCGCCAGTCACGGTCTGGACTGCCGCTACGGTCGGGGGTTCGAATCCCCCTTTGGGCATGGATATTTGTGCCGTCCTTAGTCTTAGTTAGTTCATAAGTAGTTTGTAAGTTTAGCGACTGGTGACCCCGTAGTTAAGTCCCATAAGCTCTACAAACATTTGAACATTTTTGAACACACACACACAAGCAATCAGATAAGCGCTACATTGCGATGTAAAGTCAGACTCCTTCTATTTAAACAAACTCTTGTTCAGCTGTAGACTAGAACAACACAGAAGTACATCTCCGGTAACTGACTAACAGATACTCTACCAATCGAAGCACTACTCTTCTAACACAATGTGTAGTGTCATAACCTGTCTTCTGGTATTTGCTCCTAGATCCATGAACCTCTAAAACCGAAACGTTCTACATGAAAAACTATAAGTCTGAAGGACAAACAGTTGTTGCTAAAGCAAATTGTTACATATTTTAGGCAATAACATTGTGGTGGAGTGCTGCTCGACACACTTGATCCCACTACAGATGTTAGGACCTGCAGCAAACACCTCGCAAGGTTGATCTATATACACTGCAGAAGAGTAAAAGGCTCTTTTCACATAGGGAAGAAACCTTGAATGCGTCTTTAACTCAATTACCACATCAAGAAAAAGATACTGTGCTACAACAGCTTACATACAGCACATGAAATCCAACTCTAACACTTCCTAGGACAAAGCGACGCACAGATCAATGATTTTCACATCAAAGCAATAGGCTTACAACACAGCACACCCGCATCTCACCCTCTTTAGGACAAAACTAACCATTTCTAGTAAGACACACAAATGTTACTCAAAATGTGCTTTTCGCATGATCATTCTATATGAAGAACCATGTGTTCTGCCAATTTTCGTATACAACAGACCCAGTGCCATTTGTCTTATGTTCTACAGCAAAGAACAAGTAACGTTTGTATTTGTAATTTCTATGCATGGAAGATAAAGTTTAGACCATCATGCCATCTAGTTTGTTAATGTGTCACATGCTGCATTGCGAAAAATGCACATGGAAATGAAGAAAAACGTAAGAGACCCACTACTGTCCATTTTAAAGGTAAATAGACCTGTAATATTATAGTTGGCGAACTATTAATATCCAAACACAGTGTGAGGTTGTATGACTCCTGCAGCTAACCAAGTCTTTATGTTTAAGAGGAAATCGCATCGATAGATGACATTTTCAGACCCCACAAAATACAACACGAAATAGCTTTAATGCATCTTACCAGACAATCCTATGAATGTTAGGTCATGGTATAGAGGAAGAAAGACAGCTGATAAAATAGAATGTAAACGCTTCTAGTTAGGGTCAGGACTATACTAACCACAGAATCGAACCAACCATCGTCTGTGTTTTCCAGACAGAAGGCAATGCAGACGTTAACGAACACACAACATACCTCTGAGAACCCGGTAAAACACAGAATAGAGAGACAGAACACTGTCTTTGTTATTCAACTCTTATTACATAAATCGTATACACCACATCCACCTTACAGAACATATACGTAGTAACAAGAGTCTATGGTATCATTAACCATGCAGACCAAGTTAGTTTAACCTTGTAGAATACATACTGTATCGTATTTCAGGGATTCCTATATTCGAGTACAGATATGTTAGTGCACATCGATAACACTGCAAAGCAGTACAAGGTTTCTTACGACATGAACACACAATTCACACGTGTCATCTACACACAACACTTCTGTCAACAGAAGAATATTCCTAGATTGCTTATATTTACAGCCAACAACACGAAAAATTGTGCAGAGGCATGAAAAACTACCACTATCTCTTTTGGGGTAAGTCAAGCTACTGCGCACAAAAATTCACAACACAACCAACAGATAATGTCCTTGTATGACTCCAAGTCTTTCTCCAAATTATGGTATTGACTGATATTTGTAGGTGAAGGACGAAATAACCTCCATATAGGCCAAAGGTACAACGCATATGTCGATTCTAGGTGCATTCTCTGGGGACTTGAGGTATATAAACAGAACACGCAAATGATGACAGGCAAAAGTTAGTAGAGATTCGTGCGTCTGTAAAAAGAACGATGCGTGAAGCATACAATAATTATCACAGCCATACCTTAGCAAAAGATCTTTCCGAGAACCCGAAAAAATTCTGGTCCTATGTAAAATCGATAAGCGGGTCAAAGCCCACTGTCCAGTCACTAGTTGATCATTCCGGCGCAGTAATAGAAGAAAGCAAATGGAAAGCTGAAGTTCTAAATTTAAACTTTAAGAAATCTTTCACGCAGGAGGACTGCACAAATATAACATCATTTGATCAACGTACTAATTCCGAAATGGGGGACATAGCAATAGGTATTTCCGGTGTAGAAAAGCAGCTGAGAGAGCTAAATACGAAAAAGTCTGCTGGTCTGGATGGAATACCAGTTCGGTTTTACAAAGACTATTCTGCGGCATTGGCCCCCTACTTAGCTTGCATTTATAGCGAATCTTTAATTTAGCGCAAAGTTCCTAGTGATTGGAAAAATGCGCAGGTGACTTCCGTGTATAAGAAAGGAAAGAGAACTGACCCACACAATTACAGGCCAATATCGTTGACATCGGTTTCATGTAGAAATTTGGAGCATATTCTCAGTTCGAATATAGTAAATTTCTAATTGAAACGGAAAAGCTTCTTTCCATGAATCAGCACGGGTTTAGGAAACATCGTTCATGTGAAACTCAGCTTGCCCTTTTATCACATGACATCTTGCGAGCCATGGACGAATGGCAACAGGCGGATTGTGTTTTTCTCGACTTCAAAAAGGCGTTCGACGCGGTGCCACACTACAGATTGCTAACGAAGATACGAGCTTACGGAATAGGCTCACAGATTTGTGACTGGCTGGAAGACTTCCTAAGCAATAGAACGCAGTACGTTGTTCTCGACGGCGAGTATTCATCAGAGACGAGTGTATCGTCAGGCGTGCCCCAGGGGAGTGTGATAGGACCGCTATTATTTTCTATCTGTATAAATGATCTGATGGCCAGAGTAAGTTGTAATTTGCGGCTGTTTGCTGATGATGCTGTGGTGTATGGGAGGGTGTCGTCTGTAACTGACTGTAATAGCATACAGGTTGACTTAGACAAAATTTCTAGTTGGTGCGAAGAATGGCAGCTTGCTCTCAATGTAGAAAAATGTAAGGTGATGCGCATGAATAGAAAAAACAATCCTATAATGTTCGAATACAGCATTAGTAGTGAGCTTCTTGATGCTGTCGCGTCGTTCAAATATGTAGGCGTAACATTGCAGAGCGATATGAAATGGAACGAGCATGTAAGGACAGTTGTGAGTAAGGCAGACAGCCGACTTCGGTTTATTGGGAGAATTTTGGGAAGATGTACTTCACCTGTAAAGGAGACCGCGTATAAAACGCTTGTACGACCACGTCTTGAGTATTGCTCAAGTATTTGGGTCCCGCAGCAGATCGGTTTGAAGGAAGACATAGAGGCGGTTCAGAGGCGAGCAGCTAGATTTGTTACCGGTAGGTTCGACCAATGCGCGAGTGTCACGGAAATGCTCCGGCAACTCAATTGGGGATCGCTGGAAGAAAGACGACGTTCTTTTCGTGAATTTCTGTTAAGTAAATTTAGAGGGCCGGAATTTGAAGCTGAGTGTAGTACGATCTTGCTGCCGCCTACTTACATTTCGCGTAAAGATCACAAAGACAAGATAAGAGAAATTAGGGCTCGTACGGAGGCATATAGGCATTCTTTCTTTCCTAGTTCAATTTGGGAGTGGAATAGGAAAGGAAATGTCTAGTAATGGTACAGTGTACCCTCCGCCACGCACCTTCCGGTGAATTGCGGAGTATGTATGTAGATGTAGATGTAGATTGACCAGACAACAGAGTACGGCTCCTTACATATCAATGTTAGTTATTTAGAGTGAATAGTGCAGTGCTGCTGGAATACTTAGATCCTTTTCTTGTTTTTTGGTCGTTGGGTTGGAGATGATTGTTGTTACATAGAGTGTCGCAGAATAGTTGGGATAAAATGTAAGTAAAAAGTGTTTGAAATACTCTAAAATATGCGATGCAGTGCCTGTTTCCGTTAGTGGATAATGTGTTGTGAAAGAGTTCTGAAGAAGTCAATTAAGGATTATGTTCTCATGATTGTAAAATCTTTTGCGCTGTGTACGTTTCAAAGTATTAACTGTTTCATTGTGTGTTAGTGGTGTTTAATTTACGACTGTTGCCTGATGTTTGCGATGGTAAATTATATCTAATCTTTTAACATATACATGCATAGTAAATTCGACAAATTGTTATTGAAGGTCATGCAGCTAAGCAGAGGTTACAATTTCTCCCACTTGCTAGCAGCATTGTGAGAGCACTGGTGATACTGGAGCGAGATTGTCAAGAAACAACTGTAGAACATCTCGAGGAAATATGCGAATGATTAGGCTGTACGTTATGAAGTGGGGCTAGCCAATAGTAGGATATTTTTGTGTATTCTGGCTCACTAGCTCAATTTTATGAAAAATAAAAAAAATATTCGTTAACTCTCAGAATTTTAGTTATTGTTCATAAAATTGACCTAATTATCCAGAACATACAAAAACACCCTACTATCCCTTTTACCTAATAATTATAATATAATAATAATGATAATAAAAATCAGTTATTTTACATACATTCCCCATAGATGACTGTAATAAATTTAATATCATCAATATATACAATTATTTACTTTCTGCTTTAGCAGCCATAATATTATTATGATCTGTTGTTTGTAAATGTGTAATTAGATAAAACTGATTTACAGTTCTACCACATTCACAAGTAACTTTAATTTTCTAATGTTCGTTACAGCATTCTTTACATACATATTTATGTCCGCCTGTTCTACTTCTCTTTATCAAATTCCTTAATACATTTTTAATCATACAATCACTACACTGTCTTAATTCACTGTGTTAATTGTGGTTTAGTGTTGTCCATTTAAATAAAATAAGATGAATGAGAAAATAATTTACATTGTAAACATCAGTAAATTCATTAAAATGTATTGACAAAGATACAGATTATATTGTAAACTCTATATTATGAAATTAATTATTTCTATTTTTAAGTTTCATAATTCCTTTATATTTTAGTTTCGTTTATCCTTTTTCAATTATTTCAAATACCAATCATCTATTAATTTGAAAATATATTCAGTAAATAAATCATAAAATCATTATTCAGCTCTAGACAAAGTTGCTCTCTGAATCTAATATTTAAATATTCACAACCAGTAACATTAAATAAAGCATTTATCTCTTTCTCACTAAATTTTTAATACTTTTTGAGAATCTAACATTTTTGAGTTTGTTGATTAGAATCTCCATTTATTTAGAAAGATTTGAATTAGATTTATATATAGAAGTGATTATTACATTTTTAATAACTTGTAATGACCATATGGCAATGTATCTTCCAACACATATCTTTTATTGTCATGGGGACTTAGTGCTTTTTTGTTTACTTGAATTGTATAAATTTTACGTCTTTCACTTTTAATTAAACTCATTCTTCTGTACTGTTCTCTATTATTAAACAAACAATCTTCATTATCTTATAAATGTATTCTGTTTTTAACAACACATATTTAACTCCTTTAGATTTCTTATAATATTGTCACCAACTTTGGAAGCAAACATCTTTGATCTTAATGCACAAAATTCTTCTTTTACTTTTCCATTACATTCATCCTTCATTTTGCCAACAACTTTCTTGGTAACTTGTGGAATACCATATATATTGACTGGTGGATAAACACTTGTATCAAAGTAATCAATAATAAATTTTATATCCTCATAGACATCTTGATAATATAATTCAATATTTTCTCCAAATTTACGTTTCGTAACTCTATAGTGGAAAATATACATTAATTCTTTAGATAAATGCACTTCGTGGTTAAACCTATAATAAGAACACAGTAAGTACAAAAAATTACAATACGTTTACTTCCGGTTTAATATAATAATGAAATGTTCCAACTGGTGGGACGAGGAGATGGGGAATGATGCAGGAAGTGGATGATACAAGGGAAATGGTCACTCGAGTATGTGTCATAAAGTGCATACCACTCAAACCGACCAGCAAGCTGAGGAGTGCATATTGCGAGGTCTATATGGGAATGAGTGTGTGTTGTGTCTGAAAGGAAGGTCGGTGCGCCGGTGTTGAGGCAGACAAGATCGAGGTGTTGGAGAAGGTCCACCAAAAGGGAGCCTCTCGGAGAAGGTGCCGGAGAGCCCCATAGGGGGTGGTGGGCATTAAAGTCGCCTACCAACACGAAAGGTGAAGGGAGCTGGTCAACAAGGTGGAGCACATCTGCCCTAGTAAGGGCAGATGACGATGGCGAATAGATATTACAGAGGGAAAAGGTAAATGTGGATAGAGTGATGCGGACGGCAACTGCCTGTAGGTGAGTATGCAATGAAATGGGATGGAAATAGACGTCTCGAAGGAGCATCAGAACCCCTCCATGGGCTGGGATACCTTCCACGGGTGGCAGGTCGAACCGCACAGAGGTGTAGTGCGGGAAGTCTGCACGATCACGTGGACGCAACTTAGTTTCCTGGATACAGACTAGAAGCGGGCAGTGCAATCGAAGGAGTAGTTTTAACTCCTCCCGATTGGAACGAACACCGCGAATATTCCATTGAAGGAGCGCCATGATAAAAATGAGAGAAGCAATAAGGATAAAAACCAACTAGCAAGCGGGGTCACCTCGACGGCCGCTGAGGACCGGATTTCGAGGGAGCACTGCTATCGCCATCTAGTGGCGAAGGGTCATGTTCCATTGGTTCGATCGACGCGTCTGCCACCTCCCGGAGTTGATCAGGAGGGGCAGCTTCCACCGCCGGTAGACGGCCGGGTGCCCGGCAAACGGAGCGTCCCGGTGAAACAGAAGACGGCCGAGGCCGGCAACTGTTGGATGGCGTGACCGAAGAGTCCCGCCGCGGCGGGGAAGGGGGGGGGGGCTGTTCTCTTTTTTGGAAGCCTTCTTAGAAGCATGATGGGTTGAAGAAGCGGTTGACGATTGAGAAATCGGAGTCTTGAGAAAATCTTCACGGACGGGTTCCCTTTTTGAACTCCCGGCAGCAGATTTGGGTGCCCGGGATGTGTGTGAACTGGTCGACGAATTCACCGTAGAACGGGTAGAAGGGATCGGACAGGTGGAACGAGCAATTTTCGGGCTAGCCGACATGACGACAGTGTCACTGAACGTTGAATCGCAAGTCTGAATGCCTACCTCCTTAGTTGGTCGAAGGGAGGCGAGGACCTGGCTGAAAGTACCTGATGGGAGTACTGCGGGCTTCCTACTAGCTAATAACTTCCGAGCGGCATAGGTCGAGACCTTCTCCTTCACGCGAATCTCTTGTATGACTCGCTCTTCTTTATAAACGGGGCAGTCCCGTGAAGAAGCAGCATGGTCACCCATGCAATTAATGCAGCGAGGGGATGGAGGTAGACATTCACCCTCATGAGCGTCCCTGCCACAGGTGGCGCACTTGGCTGCATTTGGACAAGATTTACTGGTATGATTGTACCTTTGGCAATGGAAGCAGCGTGTAGGATTTGGTATGTACAGGCGGACGGAAATGACCTCGTAGCCCGCTTTCACTTTCGATGGTAGGTCAACGTTGTCAAAAGTGAAGAAGACAGTACGGGTTGGCACGAGGTCATTGTTAATCTTTTGCATCACGCGATGAACATCCGTGACTCCCTGATTGGACATATAGTTCAATATCTCCTCGTCCGATAACCCATCCAGTTATCTAGAGAACACTACCCCCCGCGAAGAGTTGAGGGTGCGGTGAGCCTCCACTTTCACAGGGAAAGTATGTACAAGGGTAGCTCTAAGTAACTTCTGCGCCTGGAATGTATTTTCTATTTCGAGCAACAAGGTCCCGTTGCGCTGCCTAGAGCAGGTCTTCAAGGGACCAGCGATCGCATCGACACCCTTCTGAATAATGAACGGATTTACTGCAGAAAAATCCTTATCGTCGGTACGTGATACCACCAGGAACCTAAGAATGTTAGGCAATGCTTTCTGTGGCTGAGAATCATGTTTCCGCTTATGGGTCAGGGTTATAGATGATGTGGAAAGTTTCATGGCGGAGGTGTCCCCCATGATTACCGGCGTCTCCGATGGCGCACTCCTTGCTTGTGGGGGCCCTCACTGAGGGCGCACCCGCCTTAGGTGACTGTTCGCACCTCAGGTCACACCTCCCGAGAACGGACGGAGGGACCAATCGGCATGTTCGGAAGGTATCAGCTCGGGTAATCACCCCTCCCTGGGCCCGGCCTTTACCGGGGGGTACGTACGTGCCCTACATGTCTACCCGGGGCGGGGAGTTACGCCTTACCCCGTCACCGGCTATGCAGAGCGTGGGTCGACCTTCAGACACGCACAGGGAGGAAAGAAAGGAGGAAGGAGAGAAAGGGATGAAGGAAGAGGGAGAATCTCAAACGCCGAGGCGGAGATTAAAGGGTGAGTCGAGAACAAGGAGAAAGGAAAAAGAGGGGAAGGCTGAAGAACAGGAAAGGAAGAGGACCAAGAAGAGAAGACAGGAAGCGAAAAAGAAACCTTTGACTGATGAAAAACGCCCGTCTCCAGGCGAAGGCACAAACCGGGGGAGAAAGAGGGATGCGGCCTGGGACGGAAGAAAGGTCGCTTCAGCTCGGGGCCCCGTGCGCGCCACACACGTACCCACAAAAGAGCTGTGAGCCCCCATCTTACAATGGACACCGCCGCAGGCCCTGGATGGTTTCTCCCACCTGCTATTCTCCTCGTGTTGATTGTTCAAATAGTTCAGTGTTCAATTAACTACAGAAAACTACAGAAAACCTTTGCCTTTCGCGGGCAAACGCACTTCTGACTGTGCTATCCCGACACGACTCACGATGCCGCCTCACAACTTTACTTCCAGCAGTACCTCGCCTCCTACTTTCCAAACTTCACAGAAGGCGGCATCGTGAGTCGTGTCGGGATAGCACAGTCAGTAGTGCGCTTGCCCGTGGAAGGCAAAGGTCCCAGGTTCGAGTCCCGGATCCGGCACACAAGTTTAATCTGGCAGGAAGTTTCATATCAGCGCACACTCCGCTTCAGAGTGAAAGTTTCTACAGAAAACTGATTCCTCTGACAAGGAGACGGCACGAACATGGGGTCGGGGATTTGTCCGAAACTTTGTGTGTTGAAAGAGGACCCCTAACACCTCCCGTGGTTAAAATATTAGATCGAATTACTCGGAAACTCCCGAGAACAGTCGATCCGAATTTCCTTAGTGTCTTAAGAGTACGAAGTGTTGGTCCACTGCCGCCGGCCGGCCTAGACGGCTGGCGGGCGCCGTGGCTCAGCGCGCCGGGCAGCAACAGCCAACCAACAACCAGCAACCAACAACCAGCAGCGAACTGAATTAACGACCGCAAACCAAACATCTACCTAAAAACAAAAGAAGGAGATGGTTAGGGATCGGATTCTTACGCCAGAGGACTCGGGTTCGATTCCTCCTCCGCCACTTTTCTTTTTCTTTTGTTATTCCATTTTCTTTTGTTATTCCACTAATTATTCAGGAAGTTTCCCAAACCTGCATTATTTTTAAAACATTATTTTAGCTCAAGAACGTAACGTTTTTCAATCACTGAAAAACACTCGTGCTCGTTGTTCTATTTCGTTTGACGGGGTTTCCTAAGGGTCCCCTTGGGACTGTCTGCGCTTAGGACTGTGCGCGAGCCGTCAGAAGTAAATGGCAGTTTGCTTTTCGATTTCGTCCTGAACAGACGTGCCTCTTTCAAATTTCAACGTGTTACACCGATCGGAGATTAAACATGTCGACTGAAGGAGTTGTTGGCTCATCTGGAATGGGAGAAGAAATTCCTGAAGAATCCATTCATAGTGATCGATCAAAATTACGACTGAAGGATGAAGTGGTGTATTATGAAAAGCTGTCGACGGAAAATAATTTAAATGCAGCGACATCTTCGGAAGAAATCTCTCGCAATGCTATGTTATTGGCCGGAGAACTATGTAATAAAAACATTGGCTACTGAAGAGGAATTAACCCACGATCAAGAGGATTGCGAAGGACTTGAGAACGACGAACAGTTCTAAGTGCCTACAAAGTTTTGAATATTGCTAAAACGCTCCCCACATGGGCCTTCGCGACATTGGGGGAAAAAAATCCGCCAATTGAAAAGAATATGTTTCACAATGGGAGAATGATATTAGAAGTAGTGGTACGCGAATGGATGAATTTGAGGCGAGATAGATTCGTGGACCTACGACCGTTTTGTGGAAGCCAGACAGCAATATCAGCAAGTCCTGAACAAGAAATTTACAGCAATCAGCATTGGCTGCGGCTGCACAATCCGTCGATTTCAAATTCAAGGCGTCGATCGATGTGTCACGGCACCTAAACAGAAGCACAGAATTTCACAACGCACGATCACGAAACTGGTTTCGAACAAAGAAGCGGCGTCTGCAGGCGTGCCATGAGGTTTATGTGATACATACTGACCAAACAGGTAAATACATGTTTTCTGAGTACAAAATGTTTCTACCGATGTAAGATATATCAATTTCAATTCTATTGTAGAAAAAGATATTTACATACACATGCGAATATTGATTAATATTAAAAATACTATTCTTTAAGGATGTCAATATCAATGTGTTTTCAGCAGGACTCACTGACAAAGGGAGTAAAACAGTTTTAGTGAAAAAGTCGGCTTTGGATAAAGTGACGCATTCGTACAACGCAGTGACATTACCCAGAAAACTGCTCGTACATGTCTTCATATGATACAAGAAGCGACCGGTCATTTCGGACCCTGTATTCACAAATTAATAGATGGCTATGCCAATACTTATGCGAACGTCATGAGAGGTGGTGGTCCTATTGTAAGAATTATTTACTCCATTTTTATTTGGATAATATTGTTTGGATTTATTCCCGAAGGATATCAATAGTATTATCTTGTTTATATTCAATTTCTTTCATTTTGTCTTGTAATTATCAGAGGATAGGAGTTTGGGAGGTAAATTTCTGTTCCCTCGGAGTATGACTGTTTTTGATTATTGTAAGTATCGCCGATGGGATAACTGTCTTCCGACACCTGCACGCCGGCAGGGTGGTAATTGTGGCTGGGGTGGGTACCACCCTCACCCCAAAACCAGAATATCCCGGTGGTGAATATTTCACAACCGTTTCAGCCTGATCAACAGTGGGGGCAACAACCAACCTGGAGTGGTTATAACGGAAGTGGCCGAACCAACTTCTACCAATAATTCTGTGAACTCGTCAAACTAGACCGGCTCGACACTAGCCCTCGGGCGGCACACAGGAACCTACAAATTTATTGAGATACAGTGATGGAATAGATATCAGAGAAAAGTTGTTGCAGGAAAGCAAACCATGTAGAATTACTGTCACAGAAGTATTTCAGGCTAACATTAAAGCAATTGTTGGTACTGTACCTACAGTTATTTTGTTAGACACGGGGGGGGGGGGGGAGTAAACGTTATATCCCAAACACTGTTCAGTAGAATATGCACTGTCATCAGTCCAACACTTCCTGTTCAGAACTGTAAGATAGTAGCTCAAAATCAAAGAACATTAGACTGCAGACTTAGTTGTCATTATTATATGACGATGTCACTGACACATGCACCTTTCTTCTTGTTGAGGGACTTTTAGAGAACTATACTAGGGATAGAATACCTAAGAGATCGAGAAGCCTGTATTGACTTTAAGGCAGGTAAGTGTTTCCTGAATACAAATGACACGACTTGTGCTATCGGTTTAGTTAAAACTAGGAGTGCACATGGTAAATATTGTGGATCTATTCGTCTCAAATTGTTACCTGGTCAACAAATCACACACATATTCCGACAACATGTCAGATTTAGAATGTGAGACACCAGAAATTACAGTTGAATTATTTCTATACCGCATGATTGCAGTTACTTGTTAGCTCATCACACTACCAATAAAATTAAGGATTTAAAGAAATATTATCAGTGAGCACCAAACAGTTCTATTTACAATATACGAATCTTCAAGTGAACAGGAGCAAAATGAAATTAATAGTACCTAACTAAGGCACTGTCAGGAAACATTGAGTGATAAAGCTAACAATTCTAAGTGGTTTTACTGCTGCCAGGCCACATTTATTTATATTGTCACCGACTAGAGGTTAAGTTCAGAAACATACCTAACAACCTTTTATTCTGTTGTGTTGATAATCTTATTCTTATTTAAGACATACTTGTGCACATGTGCAGTATGTGAAATACTTACGAGTGTGTGCCAGTGTGAAGGATGTGATTGAGGATAAGATACATGGTAATTTTTAGATTATTTAAATGAGACATTATGACGATGATATAGGGAGTATTTTACTATTAAGTTGCTGTGTAGGACATTTATCTGATGAGGTAGGGAGCAAAGTAGCACTACCCTCATATTCTCTAAAAATAAGTGTTTCTTCACAGCATTAGTTAAAGTTACTTTAGGTTAAGCGGATGAGTGTGAAAGGTTGAAGATGGTGAGTGATGGTACACATTAAGTGAGTCAGACACACTCACGCACTCACTTCAATACATATAGAGATTTTTTTTTTTTTTTGAGATTGTGCAGTACTCTGGTAATGTAACCCACAGTTCAGTTATAGGTAAAAAAAGTCAGTTGGTAAAACCCTAGTTACCTACCATTCATACACAACCTAACAGCCTTGGCGATTACTTAGTTGTAATTGATAACAACTGATAAACTAATTTTTATACACTAGTTCCAACTGCCTTGGGAATAGGAAAAATATTTTGTTTCTACCTTTTTTTATGTGTACGTACACAGTCTTTATACTTCAGATAGGTGAGAATCTGCAGAAGTAATATTAAAAATGTTCACAACATAATTACACTCTTTGTTCACTAACACCCACAACATTTATGTAGAGAAATATTAACCTAGTTTGTTTGAGCAATACATTTAACTGCAATTCATTTAAGAGTCATCATGTCCAGTGAGAAATAGGAATAAATGGCACGAATTAAAAGATTTCATCTCGTCTCAGATTATATCGACACCAAAAGAATTACTTATTATTCAGTGACGTAGTTAGTGCTGCATTTTGTAAGAACATACACGTATGTGTCGAAGGCAGACACTTAAACACTTACAAAAGTTAGCAAACATTCTCTACACGAGTCCAGAGCGCGATGTTTATACGCGAAGTGCAGCGGTGACAAATGACGGCGCGGCGTGGCTGCGAGGGCAAATGTCATAAGCCGGAGCTTTAGTATGTTATACAGTAGTTTGGCATTGAATTTGATACTGTAGCCTAGCTCAGATTTGATAAAATTCTCTCTTACTATGCCGCGACCTCAAACTGTACCGCTCTCCTATATTCAGCCATTTATTCTGTTAGTTGCATTTGCATGCGGACGGATGCAGTGATGGATTTGATCTGGTCGTATCTTAATGAACTATTTATTTAATCAGTGTCATGTTTTGTCTTAAACTTACGTCGTATATAATTTTTGACAAGTGTCATTTTCATCAAATAATTAACACTAGCTAAGTTGCTGAAAAGTCATGCTACATCGACTAAAAGATGTCCACAGATCAATTCCTTTAAATTTGACAAACCACCGCGTCTAAGTATTTGAGCTACTTGCTACGCAGTAGAGATTTTCTATACAGATTGGTTAATCGCAGTTCAGATGAGCAGGTCAACATCATGTTTGCAAATATTAATTTTGTTATTGTTTTAACGATTAGTAGCGCCAGTGCTAGTCGCTGACATGAGCGCAAGCGTGATCTATTAAGTCTAGACTAATTCTAACATAATCTTTATGTACTTGTAAATATAAATTCTGCATTACATAAAAAAAATTGAAACGGAATCTACCGAACAAAATGTTCGTGCGAATATAAATATCGCCCACTTAATTTTTTTCAAGCAACTGTGGTTGACGAGATGATTAATAGAAAAAGGTATTCAATATACGTGACCGGAATAAATAGATACTGTATCTTCAATATGTGCCTCAAAAGCCTCTCAAATGAAGTGTAAACAAGCGTATGAAGGACGCCTAGTTACGACTTCGCAATTGCATACGATTACATGCAAGTGACAAACAGTAGGAGAACGTTTATCTGTGCACAATCAAAACTGTAAAAGTCGTATCAGCAGTCAGGGTTTCGTGTGGATCACGAACCGCTTGTGTAGTTATGACACTCCACATTCAGACTAACTGCAACGCAACACGGGTTGTGCATCAGTGAAAACTTTCAATCGTGATCATAATCACAGTGAACTAACATAATTGTGTTTTAAAGTCTGACCCAAACTTTCATACCGCATCAACGCTAAACAGCGAGTGCAGTGCGACAGACCTTATAAACAATACGTACAAACAATACATGTAACGCAAACTCGTTAAAGACAATTATCGTTGCAACGTGAAAGAATAAAAAAGACGGAATAATGCCAATGGTGTTTGAACTAGCAGGATATGTACGCTTGCGCCTACGAACTGTGTCAGCTAGGAAGGACAAGCCCTAGTTCACACCTAACTATGGAAAGGTTGTACTCACCGATCATCATTCTCTCGTGCCACCGATGTGTAGTCCAGTGATGAACGTGGAACGTCCACTCCCATTCCCAGCAAGTTGAACGATGTGCAAAGTGGAAGAGACACTATAAAACGCATCAATAGCGAGTCAACGGTATGCGAGATGCTAACGCTTCGCGCCGCGAACCAGACCAGACCACAGTCTAATATATACAGTCGCGACACTCACTGCTGTGAAAGTTGTTACCAACTGACAGTTGCTGCGACACTAGCGCTCCTAGCGGTGGGAAAGCCGCCGTAGGAGTGATGTTTCTTTATAATTATTTGTGTGCGTAATTAATGAAATATTTGGTATCTTTTTTGCGTTACAAGCATTAGTAAAATATTAAGAGATGTATATAACACGGACATTAATGCAAAAACAGCCGAATTTAACTGATTGAGAGGTGTAATAAACAACTTCGTCATGAACAAATACTTACGAATATGTGATATTTTGCATCTTTTTTCTCTGAAAGTAAGAAGAATATAAACATAAGATAAATATAAATTTGTAATATCCTGTGTTCTTACTATGACAATACGTTTTTGACGCCTATCAGTTCGGTGTGTAGTGTAATGATTCGTACATTTTTAGGCTTCACTCGTGCTACTGATACGCGCATATTCGTTTGAGTGTGATTACTGTAGCTTGAGAGGACAATGTCTTTAAGATTCTTGCCGTTTGTGGTTCAGTTGTAGCAACAATTGTGCAATTGGGTTTTTCTTTGTTGAAAACAGTCGATTGCTTTTTCCGTTTCCTTGCCAGATCTATGACGTTTTCCTTTCAGCTATAGCTGTGGTGGCTGCTTTGGTACGTTAAATACTGTAGTTATTCCATTCTGTATGCGTTCCCTACGTTCCACTCTCAGCGATTTTACAGGAATTGTAGTAAAGAAACACTAACGTTCTTGATTAGAAAAGTGACGACTTTTTGCCAACGGCAGGTCTCCTGGTGTTTCTTAGCCATTTCTTATTTTTAATAGAAAGTTATATTATTCAGCAAAAACCTGTAGGTTACAAATTAATTGTAAATAAACTGTCATGCAATGTACCTTTTCGCACCTCAATAGGTACCTCAGCAAACCTTATAAAGACAAAGGTGGAGCTAATTTTAAATTATTACCTATTTTATGGCACTATATACGTTCCCAAGCGCGAAAAGACGATGCTATTCGCACTCATCCAATACCGTATTCAGAAATGTAGCTTTCCGGCCGCTTGGAGCGCTGCAGTCGTAGTGTATAACAAAAATCTGCGGGAGTGTCGTGACTGTATATGTTAGACTCTGACCGGACTGTGCCGCTGGTCGTCGGGTGATGCCAACGCGATTGTTGACTGTGAAAAGTACGCTCTGTTGAACGCTGAAATATAACCACAGCTTGAGGCGGTGAATTTAAATGTGAAACTTAGCCCTTTAAGACTATCTAGCAGACGAACTGCAATCCCGTTAGAGAATAATAATTTAAAGAAGTTGTCCTGCAAATAGAGTGAAAGCCATTCTAGTTATGAATACAAGTTAAATGAATGTACAACACCCTAGATTTTAAGTACATATTTAATACTATTTACTGATAAAGTGTAACATTTCATTTTTTTAACAGCTGATAAATGCAATCTTAAATTTATTTCAACATTTTACCTTACGATGTAAGTGTACGCCAGCTAAATGTGTAGATAGCTAAGCAATTGACCTGTAACGTACGTGCGCTCATGTCAGATTCCCCTTTGTAAATAAAATTTCTTCATGGCGCATCATACTCACGTCTTTTTACCTTACCTAATCCATTATCCTATTCCATACCTGTACTATTCAAATACATATACACAGAAACCATACGCTCTAATGTTAAAAAAAATATAATCAGTTTCTGTGTCCCTTATTTCCAGTCAAACCTTTACCATCTATGTATTATGTGAGACTAATTCCTGTGAACTTCCTTTTTCATGTACGCTGAACTATCGGAGAGAGAGTAAAAAAAAAAAAAAAAGAAAAAAAGGAGGTAATACGTACGTGTATACGGATGGTCCAGTTTATTAGTCACTACCTGCACAAGTGCTATTGGTCGCTGGCATGGTCTTACTTCAATAATAATAATAATAATAATAATAATAATAATAATAAAAACGAACGCCTACCTGGCGTGATGGTTTAAAACACAAGAATTTTGCTATTTCTACCTCTCTAGTGTTCAAATGAAGTGCATAGATAGAACGTGAATTTCTTAACTTGTATATGTAAAAATATGTTTCAATATTCAATATACCTGTACATGATTTCTTTTCAGGGATACTTGCCTGACAGTAGTCAGAAACATAAAAAACCACTTGTTTAAAAAATATGTACACCTAATGTATTTCTACATCTTTGCAATATGTGTCTTGATATATATGTATATATACACTCTATTTGCAGGACAACTTCTTTAAATTATTATTCTCTAACTGGATTGCAGTTCGTCTGCTAGATAGTCTTAAAGGGCTAAGTTTCACATTTAAATTCACCGCGTCAAGCTGTGGTTATATTTAAGCGTTCAACAGAGCGGACTTTTCACAGTCAATATGTATGTTAAGCTTATGTAAATGCTTAGTGTTAGCGGTGATATCAGTGTAACTTCAATACATATTTAATTTGTGATCAAATCTTCGAGGACTTCAATGACTGCACGAAAACCAACTTATTTAAAAGAGACTGAGTTAAAGAAAATATTGTCAAAGTGCAAAGGACAAAAAAAAAAAAAAAAAAAAAAAAAAAAAAAAAGTCAACCTAGTTTACAGTTTTTCTCTTGATATTTAACCATTGTAAGTGATATTTTTCTTACTTGTTATTTGATTTGAATAAATTTCATTTCGCCTTGTGTCTTTGCCTTCGAGTTCGTTGTGCTGTCCTGCCTCCCCGAAGGCAAAGAGGGTGGCAGTGTAGCGATACAGTCATTCCGAAGGGCAAAGATTTTTTTTTTTTTTTTTTTTTTTTTTTTTTTTTTTTTTTTTTTTTTAATTCGAGTACGTCTTTCTCCGTCAAGCTAAAGAATAATCCTGACGTCGACTTTCTTTCTTTCTGCGGCGTGAAGGAGAACGACGGCACGATTCTGTCGATATTCAGCTTTTGTTTCAATCGGACGCCATTAGTCCACTAAACGATTTTTCTTGATTTTTGTTTTTACGGAAATGTGAGTATGATGTTCTGTCATATTTCTTTAATACATGCCCTTTAAACTTGATTTACTGTATTGACAATATTTTTTATTTTGTATATGTGCGAGGTGCGATAATTTATTTTATGTGTGGTTGCATTTGGCAACGATTCATACAACGACAGTTCTAGAAAATTCGTACACGGTCGTCTGCACGGAATACCAACCTTAATTGCTCCGAGTTCACTCTTGAATTACAGTGACAATTTCTTTCAGCGAGGCTTTATTATGTGCTGAATGCAGTTGCAGAGGTCGGTAAAGATGAGCTCGTCCTTTCTCTTATACCTACCTGCCGAAGCACCTCCATGGTATCTGTCAGAATTACTTGCTGTTAAATTATTTCGGTCATTCGCTCATTCCATTCAGAATATTTCAGTGAATTTCTCACATTTTTTTCCAAATTTTAATCCTATTAGAATTTAATTTTATTTATTTACGGAATAAATGTTGATGTTACACGATCCCCAACATTGATGGGCAGGTAGTGTTATAATTTCTTTTTCACTGTAATTTTCACTGGTTCTATTTATTAATATCTTTTTCATTGAAAGCTATTCCCCAAATTGTCTTTTTGGTGCTTTATTCTTGCCTTTTATGGCTTTCTTTCTATTTTGATTAATTTATTTACTGCTACAGTGGTGTCAGTTCCAAATGTGGTTTTTCTAGGATATGTCACTTGATTCTTTGTGACTTTTTTGTGGTGTTCAGTTAAGTGACTATTGATGGACCTTCTCTTGCTACATGTGTTCTGGGTAACGAGATGTGTTTTAATTAATGTAAGGTGCTTGCTACCGAACAAAGGAGTGGCGGTTTTCCTTGGAGACTGGTATTCGCGTTATGTGGGATGAGTCTCTTCGTTGCAACGTCGTTCTCCGTTTCTGCTTTGCGTCAGTGATTGAACCAATCTGACCGGTGGCAGGAACTTATTAATCAGACACTTACTCTACTGCTTTTGTGTCAAGAAATTAACGCGCGTGGTTGCATGTGCAGGTTTATCACGTAATGTTTCGACTTACATTTTGCTTCTAGCCTAAATTGTGGTAGTAGTAGTGTCATTCAATGTTATTCGCAAGGGAGTTCTAACCAATTCGATAATGTTTCTGTTCAGTTTTAACACAGAATTTCACTCGCGCTTTGACCAGTTCAGACTATGTGCCGTTACAAGACTACTTCCGCCAACTATATTGGAAGGGATGCTAATTTTACCATAAATAATTATTTTGTGGCCAGATAGCCTGTTGATCTTGTTCATATTTCTGTTCTCAGTATAGCACAGAATTTTCTCTCACGTTGTGACCACTTCAGAATATGTGTCATTACAAGACTACTTTGGCCAAATATTTTGAAAGGGATTGCTGTATTTTACTCAGACTTTTCCCAGTGATGTGAGGTTTTATGAATCGTATTGTAATTTATTCCAGTGTATGTCGCCCTGTTCACTAAATATCAACGTGTTCTCAAGCCAACATATCTGCGTACCAGTTCTGTGGTAGCGTGTACGGTAAACTTTAATGTGATTGGTTTCTAGGCAACAAATTAATGAAATATCATTCCTGCCCCTTTATAGTATGGGTGCAAGTCCGACATTATGCATAAAATATGTTGTAGGCGGAAGGTATTGAATCTAAAATTTTGCTGTTTGTAATAAATTTTAACTACAGACCCAATGTCAGAAGCTGAAAGCCAAGACAGATTGTAAAAATTTCATACTTTGGCTGTTGTGTAACTGTTGCCCTGTTCCGTGTTTATCCGATCATCAATAAATGTTGTTAAAAGACTACCTAACTGTTTCCATCTGAACCTTCAGAACCGTTCTTTAGAAAGTTTCTTAAATTTCAATTAACTGGGCTTAATTTTCTGCTGTTGTCTACCGGATCATCCGATTCACGTCCCTTGTACTTATGAATTTTAAGGCGTTATCTGTCTCTGAGTCTGTTGACTAAGTATCAGGATTCAGGGCTCAAAGTCTTTTCAGTGTGTCAAGTGACAGCTCACCCCAGCAGCTGCGCACACTCAGCGCTAGACGAAGGACAGCGATCAGTGATACCACAGGCGCCAAACTAAAACCAGCAGCCTGGCCTCTCTTCACAGGTTAATGTCTTGTACTTTGTTTCTAAGTTAGTTTTTCAGTGGCAGTTTCATAAGTATTAGCTCTATTTTTTCAAACGATTTTTCAGCCGAATACTCTGCGCTGTTTTCCACAATTATTAAATACGTTGCTTGGCTTCGGCGAGAAGAGTGATATTGAGAAATTTCAGTATTGCCACGTTGCTTTCCAACAGTAAAAGGACGACACAACCTTGTTAATTTTATTAGGTTATTCGTAGGTTATCGTTTTAATAACTTGTGGCGAAAGAGAAATATTGTGTTACTTGGTTGTGTGAGGCCTGTAGCAGGGGGCAAAGACCCGCGTCCAGAGCTCACAGTGACCGGTGGCGAGCACGGGGGTGGCTCTGTTATTCGGAGGGTCAGCGGTTCCCGGAAGACGCCTTACGGCAGAAGGTCACAGCAGGTAGGACTGCCAAGTATCTGGCTGGCGCCACCGACGCTGGCGTCGTCCGTCTAGGCGGGAGCGTCTGGAGCAATACAGTGCACCTCGCTTGTCAGAGTACGGTGCATTGCGAGGGGAGAGTTGGCGAACGCCAGGGTGGCACCGCTAGGACATTGCACGTCTCTGGCGCCGAGCTGGCGGGCGCCGCGAGGGAGTTGGCCGTTTGCTGGGACCAACTTGCTGGCCGAGTTTTCGAAGGTGCCCGAAGGCCATCCGCCGCTACCGCGAGAGCGCCGGACGGAAGGGCGAGGCCCGACCGGTGGAAGCGCGGGAGAGCTGGCCACTGGCTGCTCTTTTATAGTGAGGGCGGCGGCTGTCCCACTGCCGGACGCAAGCCGCGGTTGGCCGCACTTTGTCGCCTAGCTGTGGACTGGCGTTTCAGCAGACATAGGCGGGGCTTTGCGGAGTGGAGACGGAGATTTTAGAATTGGAGAGAAGGAGAATGGTGTTTGAGCAGCCGCTTCTCTTCTGCTCTCCGTTTATACTTGTCGTCGAGCAGCTGTACTTAGAGTTTGCGGTACAACTCTTCGAGTTTTTCCAAAACTTGTGCTAATATCGCTGAGTATTGGCAAGCCAAGAGCAAGATCAGCCTGTCCGATATTAGAAGCACCGACGCGCTAATTGCGGTTGTCCCAGTTCTGGTGTCACCTCTGCCTAGAGTACATCCGTGTTTCACGTGTAAATTGTCTGTAGTGGCACGGCATAGCCGAGCGAGTGGGATCGTAGGCGCTGAGATCCGCCGGGGTCAACACTGGCCGCCATTAGTTGGATATCGCTTCTGGAACAGAAAGCTGAACTACCTGCGGCTCCGCGACTTGCAGCTGTCGGCGCTCACAGCCGCCGACCAGCCGTCGCGGTTCGCACATGGCCAGCCAGCACAGTTTTGGTACAGTATCGCGTGCAACTGCTAGTGTTTCAAGGGGTATTCATGTTCCGGACTTTTGAAAACGCTAGTTAAATTCACAGAAATCTGGTATCGGAATATTCCTCTCAATTACGCCACAGTTTCCAGTTAAGTGTGCGTTGTAATAAGTGTTTAGAGTCAAATGCAATTTTCTTCGACTAAACCAGTCACTTGTTGTAGGTCTGTTTATATTGTTTTGTGAATTCGTAACATTTGTTCTGTGCTCAACTGTATATGTATCTTGCTTTCAGCTCTGACGTTCATTTGGCTTCAGAGAATAAAACGAGTCAAAACAAATTTCCTTACTTAAATCATTCAAATTAGTTAACCCCCTTTCACAATTTTGGATGTGTTTTAGTACTTGTAAACTAGAGAATAATTTAATTAAATGTTCGACGGTCGGTCAGCCACGCCCATCCTTTAATATCAAGTGAACGAACCATTTGCGTACCGTCCTTTCTCCCCCCTAACTTACCTTGTATTTCTGAACACACCCACACCCACACCCACACCCACACACACACACACATATATATATATATATATATATATATATATATATATATATATATATATATATATACCTTTCAATGTCATTAAAAATCCTAAACAGTTCAAGTTTATGTTATGTTTTTGTGTTCGAACCATAATATTCTTTGATTTGTCATTGTGCCATTCCTTATTTTGTATTTAAGGGCTCAAGAAGTAATGTAGGGTCGTTTTTAGCCTTAAATCAACTTTTAGGGTGAATGATTCAGAAAGTACCCTCTGTACTTATATTTCAAAATTTGAATTTATAAGGTAAATTTCAATACATTATTAATTTTCGGGTAGCCCTAAATGTCTCAACATTTTTAACAATGAGGGTCTATTGATAGAATGATATCCTTTCTAAAAACCTATAAATGTAATTGAGAGAGAGGGCAATACTGAATGTATGGATGCCATGCAGGTGGTTTCACCTGTGACGTCATGGACAGGAACCTACTAAACGGAATAAACGCGGAAAATAACACTTTTAAGCACGAAACAAACACATAAACAAAACTTCCCTTTACGCACAGAGTGCTACAGTGCTCTGCCAAGCGGAGCTGAGAGGTACCAGTGAGTTTCAATTAAATCACGGTGCTTGCTGACGGAAATGTTCGTGTTGTAAAACGTAATGACGCATTAGTAACAAAAGAATAATCTACACTGAAAATGATAGGTGTTTCAAGTCATACAAGACGAGAGAGGCTTTTTGAGTCTGTAAGCCCAGTTTGATTACAGATTTATCATTTGTTCGGCAGAATTCCTTTTAGCTTCCGTGGTATTGCTCCCAGTTCTTTATCCAGTTGATTGTGGACGGTTTAGTGTTAGAAAAATCTATTTAGAATAATAAAACTTTTTTGTTAAATTGCCTGCGTACATGGTCTAGTAACGTGAAAAGTCAAAAGTAATTAGTTGTATCCAGTAATAATTATGCACAAAAGACACCCACTTGTCCATGCAGAGTTGTGCAGTGATGTTGTTTTCACCTTCCGCCTGGAGACCGGTTTGATGCTCTCTCCACTTCTCAATCTCGAGATAGTCTCTTCCTCTCCTCATAGGAACGCCAACCAAAATGCATTTGAATTTGCGTACTGTATTGGACTCTTGTTTTCCCCTGCGACTTTTACCCCATATACCTCTCCCCAATGCTAAATTGACGATTTATTGGTCTCTAAGAATGTGTCCCATCAATCAATCCGTCCTCTCGGTCAAGATATGACAGACATATGTGTTCTCCCGTCTTGTTCAGCTCCTCATTAGTTACGAAATTTACACATCTAATCTTGATGCACGCTCCCTGCCAGCCCAGACTCTCACTTGGTAGCCCCCCCCCCCCCTCGCTCGCAGCCTATACTGGAGCGTTTGAAAGCGCCCGCGTTCAAATTGCCCGTTTCCTGTTGATGGCATATTTTACAATTACTGATGTGGTGTCTGTTCTTCCAGACGTGTCCGAAAGAACAGACACCATATCAGTGACAGACAGCACTAACAGCTCATCACTGTTTGTAAAATGTACCACTAGCAGGCAGGCAAGTGACAATTCAATGCCGGCGCAGTCCCTGGCGGGTGTCCCAGACTAATAGGACGCTCAACTGGTTAACTGGTTGACGCGACCGACGGCCTGAAGCGGGGAACCTGAGTTAAAAAAAAAAAAAAAAAAAAAAAAAAAAAAACTACTTAAATACCCACCCACGCTCCAGGGAGGACTCGAACCTCCACGGCGAGCAACCGCGCGCTCCGCAACGAGGTGCTTTAGACCGCTCGGCTACTCCACCGCGGCAAACCAGAGTTCGAATCCCGGTCCGACACATATATTCAACTTCACCGTTGAATTTATTTCGACGTCCCAAAACGGTTGAAATGTTTCAATTTTTCGAGTTCGTGAAGTTACGGCCGTTAACGTCAACAAATTGTGTATGATATTTCGGACATATTCCAAAGAACAGACACCGTATCAATCCATAATCCTATATTAGTTCCTTATGAACCAGCGCTTCCCTTTCATGCCCTTCGACACTTTAAGTGTTGATTTGTATATAACTTTTAATTCCATATATTTCACCCCTGCTTACTTTAGAATCTGGAGGAGTGTATCCAGTGAACACTATGAAATGCTTAGTGGAAATTTGCAAAAGCCTGAAAGCTAGGTTTATCTTTCCTTAACCTTCCTGCGTCTGCTTTCTTTAGAATTGGGGTTACCATATTTCTCTTGAAGTGCGACAGTATTTTTCGTGTCTCATTGATCTTGCACAGCAAGTGAAATAATTCGTTCATGACTGGCTATCCGACAGTCTTCAGAGAGCTGCGAGGGAACGTCGTCTACTCCACGGGTCCTGTTTAGTTGGTAACCTTTCAGTGGTCTGTCACATTCTTTTATCAGAATAGTATCGCCTGTCTCATTTTCATCTGATTTCTCGTCGCTATCTAAAATATTGTTCTCCAAGTTCATTTCGTTTGTAGAGCTCCTGTCCATGTTTCCATCTCTCACCTTTCCATTCTATGCGTAGTCCTGGTTTTCCAACCGAGTTATTGATATTCAAACAGCTGCTTTTCTCTTCTACAAATTCTTGTTTTCCTGTAAGCGATACCCATCTCTACACGTTTCTAGCTGACTTCAAAAACGGAGGTTCTGAATTCGACTGTATTTTGTTACGTTTGTTACCTCAGAACATTCGACTGTGTGAACCGATTATGATGGTTCTTTTTTTTATATTTGAAAGCCAGTGCTTTCCGTGTGGTCCCATTTAAATTGGGTCCACTTCTGACAATGGCATCCATAAGAAAACCATACTAAACAGAATATTAACGATATTTGGCCAAATCTGTTATGGCTATCCGGATATTTGAGCCATCTACCGTAACGTTATTATGGTCAAGTAATTCCCTGTTCACAAGTTTTTCCATGTGAAGCTGCATTTTTGAAAGTCTATTTTTGCGCTCTGCTTAAGTCTCTTTTGAAAATTATTCTCATCGAGGTAGATTTCCTCTGCTGAGATAGGAGTTCCCCCCTGACTTCATTTCTTTCATTTAAACGGCGCTGTCTCATGTGAACAGCACGCATATTCAGGAAAAGTAGTTAGTGTTCTTCAGATTCACTAAAAATAAAAAATAAAAAATTAACAAAAAAATTGACTAAAAAACTATTGCAAAACAAATTAATTTGCACTAAGAAGTTAAAAAAAGTAATTGTGAATACTTTTACAACTTACTTTTCCTAATCATAAATATGTGGGTACAATGTATGTCTTTAGCACACAAGAAGATAGGAAGGTGCGTACCGACTTTAAATGTAACTCAAGACATACCTATGAATAACAATGATCAAAAGTATTTTTTAAGTTCTATTAAGTAAAATGAATGAAAAATATACATAAAAGTGAATCAAGTTATTATGATAATGAAATGTATTTATAATCACTGTTAGTTTTGGAGTCGGTGTCAGCCAAGGAAACACAACAATATAGCTAGAAAATTAATACGGGAATATTGAGACTCAAGTCAGATGGGCCCTTTTCTCAGTTTTTAAAATTTTTGTTTATTTCCTAATCCTTTGAAAATTATCTCGTTTGTAACGATAGCTTAGTACAGTAGACAGAGAGCTGTGTTTACTGTACGTCGTCCATAGAGTGGTATGCAGTGAGAGGTTAGATTGTGCCTCTGTTACGTCTACTAAAATGTAAATAACTCGAAATGCCAGTAGGCTTTATTTCGCAGTGGTCAGTACCCCTCGCGGCACACCCTCTGCAGCCGGCCGGCCGCCGCGCGGTAGCGGCACGCCCTCGCCCTCGGCGGAGTGGGGGCGGGCTCCCGCTCGGCACCGGCGCCGCCTCCCTCCGCCTCCGCCGCGCCGCCCGGCTCCGCCTGCTCCCGCCCCCACCACCGGGGGTCCGGCCTCCTCGCCCACGGCGGTCTCTGCCCCGACTGGCCGGCGGTCGCTCCGGCGTCCACTGCCGGCTGTGCGGTGGCGGTGGCGGTGGCGGTGGCGGACCTCCCCCGTAGTGGAGGACCCGCGGCCTTCCCTCGCGTATCGCTGGGCTCGGTGGCGAGGCCTCCGAACATGACGTTGTACACGTACTCCTTGGCATCCGGACTGCTCAAAAAATCTGTGTGCCGAAATCCCGTCTTGTTGACTTTGTAACACACTGCGACACCTTCGGGTAGTTCCGAGCAGAGGCGTCTCACGTCCTGAAAATGATGTGAAGACGATGTACGATTACTATGAAACCTATCAGACGATCCAAAATTCACTGTAAATCGTATAAAATTGTATCTTTGCAATCTTTATATACACACTTTATATAACACCCCTTGTGTCGCCCCAACCGTAATACGTACATAGATGCCGTTTGGAATTACAGACACGAGGCCTACTACGATACCTGACGTTTCGTGTTTGCGGTATATTTTATTACACAGATATGACGCCATCTTTAGTATTTTTATACAACCCAATGTTAAATTTTGGAGTAACATGATAGGCTTAAACAGGCGGTTTGAAAGATGCGTACATCATAAGAATTAGGCTAATAGTTTTTGAGACACACACATATACGACCTGCATATAGGACCTGCTTATATCATGGTTTTTTACAGTTCCGGACCTAGGTCAGCAAAAACAGAATCTTTGTTGAATCGCTCTTTCAATAAACTCAATTCTCCTAGCCGAGATGTCAAATTGAAAGAGAAGTATTTGTCGAAAACGATGAATATTCACAAAGATTTTCATACAAAAAGTGAATTAAGTCTGTACTCTGGAATAATGTAAATTAAATGTTAGGTTGTGTTCCTAAAGTTAAGATTGTGGTGTGTAATTCTCTGTTTGCCACAAACTTCTGAAAACACTTCTATCGTTGAGCTGAGAAATAGTAATAGTAATAATAGCGCGATGTATTTGTTCCATTGTGCAGTACTAAACTGTTTATCTCTCACAGTAAGTGTATGCTAAGTACTAGTATGTTGCAGTGTTGCACTGGGAACAATATAGTTATTCTGTACACGGTGCTCCCTATTATCGAGAACTCGATGAATGCTGAAAGTATGGTAATTCAATCAAGAGGGTACAGTAGTTCATCTCTGTTTAAATAAGACGTATGGTGGTGTCAATGCGCGAAAATGTAAGTCTGGGTAATTGTTGAAGGTATGGCGCCAGCTGATCTTCTGTATAGAACTTTGAAAAAAAAAAAATATTTCCAGTGACTTGCTTTGACTGTGTTAATAAATGTCCCCAAGCCATGCAGTGATTACTTCGTAAATCACGAAGTTGAAATCCACCTCGTGCATTACAACTGTATATTCAGAAGTCGGATTATAATTCTAAGTACAGTTGTCTCTGCAAGAGAAGACTTCTTTCTCTATCTTAATGTAGTCCGCACCAAAAGTAAGTACAGTTATGAAAGCATAGAGGTTTTGGATGAGTTTGTTGCTTGTGCGTGTGTATATTACTTCTAGTGGCTGGCACGGAGCAGAAATATCTCTGGAGTGAGCATTCAGATGCGCAGAACAGATTTTGTGTCCTCAACATTAAGGTGGAAATGTCACATGATTTTGGAAAAAATCTACTAATTACGATATCTTTCCTTCCTCTGATCCGATTTTGCTGAAATGAAGTCTATGTTACACCCCAAAATATTTTAAATTCACCTGTGGAAACCCATGAAAGTTCGTGTAGTACTGTTGGAGATTACCCTCAACAAATAGACTTACATGATGGCCGCAGATGAGTAGCCCAGCGGTATGGAGCGCCGCATTATGGTTCACGTGGCCTCCCACATCGGAGCTTAGAATCCTCCCTCGGTTATGGCTGTTTGTGTTGTCCTTAAGTTAGCTTAACTTAGTTTAAGTGGTTTGTAAGTCTAGGGACTGATGACCAACATAGTTTGGTCCCATAGGATTACAAACATTTGAGAACTGGACATATACGATGGCTTTTAAACAACTGATTAAATAATGATACCTTTATTTTCTCTGATCCGATTGTAATTATTGAAGCATTTATTTAACCGCAAGATATGATCAACAAACGTGTGAAAACCCCATGAAAATTGGTCAAGTAGTTTTGGAGATCAACGTGTTCAAAGAGACAGATGGAACTGTCGCTTGTAGATAAAAAATTTGAAATTGCAATACTCTTTTCTTCCGTGGTCCGATTTTTATGAAACGTAGTCTGTATGTTGTCCAAAGTTACTCTCAAGTTACCTGTGAAATACCCATGCAAAACCATGAATTAGGTTTGGATATAAGTGATCTTTAAGAATTGAACAAACAGACTGAAAAAAACTTTTCTCCATGATCCGATTTCGATACAATTATGCCTATATGTTGAGCCAAATTTTCTCATGTTTCCTGCGAAAATCGCATGAATATTCGTCCAGTAGTTTTGAAGATTGAAGTGAACAGCGACAGGCCTACATATACAGATTTAGGGAAGGAAACTATATTAATGGGAAGAATATGAAACCTCATCATCAACGATGGTAATATGCTAAATGACCAACTGCAACTTCTAAGTAGACAATACCTAGAAGGCTTCAAACCTATACTATTTGTAGACATTTGTTAATGCAATACTTGTTCCTGTATGGTGTTTATTGTCCTCAGAATTCTAGTGGTGCGCTTGTTTATATTTTTCTAATGTTGTGATGCATAATGTTTACTCCATTCCCTCCCACTGGGTGCATGCTATTTATTCTTAGTTTGTGTTTCATGCACTATATGTCTGGCGGCTGAATATTTCCTACCTTTTCAATCTTCAATTTTTGTGTGTATGGACATATATATATTCTGTCATGCACATGACTCGGCTCCAGATTACTTTGCAAGTTATATCTCATCTGATTTCCCGTCTTTCTTTACCTTATCTGTTATCTGTCAGTATCATATTACACATAGTTTTCTTCTCTTCACATTCATTTGGGTCCATGACTGCGTGCACGAACATCAGCCCTCTTGGTGCGGGCACACGACACTAGTGTTCCTACGCTTCTGCCAGTACGCAGTGCTCCCTCGACCTGTGTGTGGACGTGCTCCACAACTTTATGATGTGACATTGTTTTAACTTTTACTTTTTATTCTATGACATGGAGTCAGCCACATTTTATTTAACAGCTATTTTGATGTGAGCTGGATGTAAGTGCATTCTCGTCTAATGCTGTAGTTTTAATTTCTTATTGTAGAAACAGTTTTGTATTTTACTATTATTCATATGATTTGTGTATTATATTTTATTAGGTAATACTTCTGAAGAAGGCATTCTTCAATTATTTGTCAATTGCATTTATCATTCATTTTTTCTACAACTTTCGTGTTTACTTGTGGAATATTGTAAATATTATCTGTAGGATAATCACTTGTATCACTTGTATCAGAATAACCACTGATTTCTTGTCTTCCTAAGTCAAATGTTTTTATATTGTATATGTAACTACCACTATCATGATAACACAACTCAGTATTTCCATATTTTGGTTTCATTATTCTATAGCGAAAATCATACATCAGTTCTTTAGATAAATCGAGTATGCTCATTCAAACATAGGTTGGGTTATTACACGTAATTTTTGTCTTATTCATGTGCATGGCAACAAGATTTTAATTAAATATAGTTCTTACTCTACACTTTGGTTAAGCTATTAATTTATCCCACATTTAACCATCAGAAACTAATTTTATATCAACTCTGTTTCTTTTATTTTCTATTGTCTTACCAAATACTGTGTTATTCATCAGCTTAAAGAAATCTTTTTTAAAATCATTTTCAGCTCTAGTTCTCATTTGAGTATTCAAATCAATACATTTATCCAATTAATCTTATTGTCTAAATTTTAAAATTCTGTGTACTATTGCTATTTTCATTCCTAAAGATAAATACTGTTTGAGGTTTCTCCAGTGAGTAAATAATTATATTTATCATTTAGAGTAGTCAACAACGTACTTTCATTAGTTCCTGGAACAATTTTATTTTCAGAACTTAATGGTAAATCTTTATGTAAATAATGTAATCTTTTGGATATTCTGGATCTACTTCGAAAATATATCCAAGTGCAGCAGTATCTGGATTTCACTTATTTTAGTACAATCAAAATTAATTGATTCATGCCATTCAAATCTATCAAATGGTAAATACTGACTCATAGCATAACCATATAAATTGTTTGCTTCTAAATATGCTAAATAATTGGACACCTTTTCAACATCATAATTTGCTTTCACAAACCATTTACAACAATATGATATACCACCTATTATTCCTTTCTCAACATTCCAAATAATATCATTAATAATTCTAATTTAACTTCAGCATTGCATCCCACAATAAATCAGGTGCTATAGAATACCAAGAATGATTTAAATCGTATGCTTTAATACTGGTTTTTCTAAAATTTTCAAACAGATCAGCCAATAGCAATACATCAGTTTTTAGATACAGATCATAATATTCACAAAGATGTTTTTATATTACAGTTATTCCAAAATTATTTTGCATTTTTATAATCTTAATCACTTATGTCACAGTCATTAGTTTATTGTAAAATTCTTCTTTTTGTGGAAGTTCTGTTTCTTCAAATTTTGTCCAAGAATCCATGTAATCATATGGATATACACCTTTTCTGATCACTAGATTGCATAACTCCTCTAGGTAAAATTATCTATTATTTTTCATTTGATCTTTTTTCAGACTTCATGTTGGTTTGTCAAGTGAAGATGCCATAAATTTAAATGTATCATTAAACCTCATTTTCAAAGTCTCTGTCTTTTTTCCAAAACTAACATATCCGAAGGTTTATTTTTGTGAAAAGAATTGCAACCAGCTGCCTTTTTGGATGGTTTTTATTTACTCCAGAACTAGTTTTTGAGCCACTGCAGGTTCATCTTCAGTGGATAACTTTACAGGAACATTTTCGCTAAGTGTAGGTTATGCTGTCATGTTGGTTTTGGTGACATAACTGAACTTTAGTAAGCGAGAACAGAATAAACCGGAATAAATGTATTGTAATTTTATATATTGACTGTGTTCTTATTGTAGGTGTAACCAAGTTGTGCAAAAACATCCCAAAAGGCAGCTGGTTGCAATTCGTGTCACGAAAATAAACCTTCAATTTATGCTACAGCTGCAGTTCGTGTCCAACATGGATATTTTGAAACTAATATATTTACCTTCATCATTTGGTGTTAACGTAATTCCCACCCCCATGAACCACAGACATTGCCGAGGTGGGGTGGCTTGCGTGCTTCAATGATGCAGATACCCATACCGTAGGTACAACCACAGCGGAGGGGTATCTGTGGAGAGGCCAGACAAACGTGTGGTTCCTGAAGAGGGGAGCAGCCTTTTCAGTAGTTACAGGGGCAACAGTCTGGATGATTGCCTGAACTGGCCTTGTCACATCAGCTAATGTGGCTTTGCTACACAGTTACTGCGAACGGCTGAAAGCAAGGGGAAACTACAGCCGTTACTTTTCCCGAGGACATGCAGCTGTACTGTATGGAAATATGATGGCATCCTCTTGGGTAAAATATTCCGAAGGTAAAATAGTCCCGCATTCGGATCTCCGGGCGGGGACTACTCAGGAGGATGTGATCATCAGGAAAGACAATACTGGCATTCTACGGATCGGAGCGTGGAATGTTAGATCCCTTAATCGGGTAGGAAAATTAGAAAATTTAAAAAGGGAAATGGATAAGTTGAAGTTAGATATAGTGGGGATTAGTGAAGTTCGGTGGCAGGATGAACAGGATTTCTGGTCAGGTGAGTACAGGATTATAAATACAAAATCAGTGGGGGTATCACAGGAGTAGGACTGATAATGAATAAGAAAATAGGAATGCGAGTAAACTACTATAAGCAGCACAGTGATCGCATTATCATTGTCAAGATAGATACGAAGCCAACACTGACAACAGTAGTACAGGTTTATATGCCAACTAGCTCTGCCGAAGAGGAGGAGATTGAAGAAATATATAAGGAGCTAAAGGAAATTATTCAGACAGTTAAGGGAGAGGAAAACTTAATTGTGATGGGAGACTCGAATTCGGTAGTAGGAAAAGGAAGAGAAGGAAAAATAGTAGGTGAATATGGACTGGGCAGAAGGAATGAAAGAGAAAGTCGCCTGGTAGAATTTTTCACGGAGCATGATTCAGTCGTAACAAACACGTGGTTTAAGTATTACAAAAGAAGGTTGTATACGTGGAAGAGACCAGGAGACACCGGAAGGTATCAGATAGATTTTATAATGGTAAGACATAGATACCGGAACCAGGTTATAAACTGTAGGACATACCCAGGGGCAGATATAGACTTTGACCATAACTTGTTAGTCATGAACTGTAGGCTGAAGCTGAAAAAACTGCAGAAAGGTAGGAAAATAAGGAGATGGGACTTAGATAAATTGAAGGAAAGTTAACTTCTGGAGAATTTCAGAGGGAGAATTAGGCAACAATTGACAGAAACAGGGGGAAATAAAACAGTAGAAGAGGAATGGGTAGCATTGAGAGATGAAATAGTGCAGGCAGCAGAGGACAAAATAGGTAGAAAGGCAAGACCTACAAAAAATCCTTGGATATCACAGGAAATACCAAATTTAATTGATGAAAGGAGAAAATATAAAAATACAGTAAATGAAACAGGTAAAATGGATTACAGACTACTAAAAAATGCGATTGACAGGAAGTGCAAAATGGCTAAGCAGGAGTGGCTAGAAGCCAAATGCAAATCTGTAGAAGAATGTATAAGAAGGGGAAAACTAGATACAGCCTACAGGAAAATAAAAGAGACATTTGGGGACAAGAAAAGCAACTCTACGAATAACAAGAACTCAGATGGGAAACCAGTTCTCAGCAAAGAAGGGAAAGCTGAAAGGTGGAAAGAGTACATAGAGCAGCTCTACAAAGGAAATGAACTTAGAGACGATGTTGTAGTAAGGGAAGAGGAAGTAGATCAAGATGAAATAGGAGATACTATACTGAGAGATGAATTTGACAGAGCCCTGAAAGACCTAGCTCAGAATAAGGCCCCAGGAGTAGATGACATACCCTCAGAGCTACTAAAGTCTCTGGGAGAACCAGCCATGACAAAACTATTTGAACTGGTGTGTAGGATGTATGAGACAGGCGAAATGCACTCAGACTTTAAGAAAAATGTAATAATCCCTATTCCAAAGAAATCAGGCGCAGACTGGTGTGAAAATTACAGAACCATCAGTTTGATAAGTCATGGTTGCGAAATTTTAACACGAATTATCTACAGGAGAATGGAAAAGCTGGTAGAAGCTGACCTAGGGGAAAATCAGTTTGTATTCAGGAGGAACATAGGAACCCGGGAGGCAATACTCACTTTACGTCTTATCTTAGAAGATAGATTAAGGAAAGGCAAACCTACATTTTGAGCTTTTGTAGATTTGGAGATAGCATTTGACAGTGTTGACTGGAATAAACTCTTTCAAATTCTGAAGTCAGCAGGGGTAAAATACAGGGCGGGTAAAATACAGGGCAAGGAGAGTTATTTACAACTTGTACAAAAGCCAGACTGCAGTTATTAGTCTCGAAGGGCATGAAAGGGAAGCATCAGTTGAGAAGGGGGTAAGACAGGGTTGTAGCCTTTCTCTGGTGTTATTCAATTTGTACATTGAGTAGGCAGTGAAGGAAGCAAGGAAAAATTGGGAATAGGGATTAAAGTTCAGGGGGAAGAAATAAAAACATTGCGTTTTGCTAATGACATTGTCATTCTGTCAGAGACACCAAAGGACCTGGAAGAGCAGTTGAATGGAATGGACAGTGTGTTGAAGAGAGCATATAAAATGAACATTAACAAGAGTAAAACAAAAATAATGGAATGCAGTCTTAGAAAATCAGGCGATGCTGAAGGAATTAGATTAGGTAACGAAACGATGAAGGTGGTAGATGAGTTTTGTTACTTGGGTAGTAAAATAACATGTGATGGTCGCAGTACAGAGGATATAAAATGCAGAATGGCAATGGGAAGAAAAGCATTTTTGAAAAAGAGAAATTTGCTAACATCGAATATTAATTTAAGGATAAGGAAGTCTTTTCTGAAGGCATTTGTGTGGTGTGTTGCCTTGTACAGGAGTGAAACATGGACGATAAGCAGTGCAAACAGGAAGAGAATAGAGGCTTTTGAAATGTGGTGCTACAGAAGAATGCTGAAGATTAGGTGGGTAGATCGCATAACTAATTAAGAGGTACTGAATAGAATTGGTGAGAAAAGGAATTTTTGGCATACCCTGACTAAAAGAAGGGATCACTTGGTAGGACACATTCTTAGACTTCGGGGAATCGCAAACTTAGCATTGGAGGGAAGTGTGTGGGGTAAAAATCGCAGAGGGTGACCAAGAGACACGTATAGTAAGCAAATTTAAATGGATGTGGGTTGCCCTTCTTATGAGGAGATGAAGAGGCTTGCTCAGGATAGAGTAGGGTGGAGAGCTGCATCAAACCAGTCTCCGGACTGAAGACCATAACACAAATCTAACTCTTTCTTATCATAACGAATTTCTTTTACAAACACATGTGAATCATAACCTGATAAATTATGTTAATAAATTGGTGGAAAACTTGGAAGTTTTCACTGTAAATTGCAATTATTACACAATGGATTTATATATTTTCCAGTTAAATGATAATGATAATAAACTTTTTTTTATTTTTGAGTGAGTAATGAGATCTACACTATGTTCAAACTTTAGATTTATTACGTCTTGATTGTTCTTAAGGAGTTAATGGTATCATTTCTTCAATTTCAGAGTAAATACTTCCATTTTCTGCAACTACTTTTTTGATACACTCTATAAATTTTTATGACAGTTTGGTCCTTTATAAACAACAGAAACTTTATAATGTCCAATTATATATTTAATTTAACAACAGTAACCATTAGGTTCATGTTTTTGATATTTCATTGTATATGAATCTTCCGGATTTGATTGACAGTTATCCAACTTAAATAATAAACTTTCGAAATCAGCATAAATAACAAATGGAACCCTCTGTGTATGTTGATAAAGTAAGTTTCCATTATTTTTAAAATATAATAAATGCAGATGTTTCTCATTCCTAGTTTTCGTAATTTTGAGTAGACACATTAATATTTTTCATAAAATTATTAAACATGAATACATACATTAATATTACGTTCAATATTTGGAATATTATTGATTTCAACACTAAATGACATATTAGGTAATTTTTCTTCACGTTCTTTCACAAATTCCTTATAATTAATTGTTATATCTGGTGTTTTGCATTTTTGTTTATCTACTGGATTTAATGCGGAAGATATAGACCACAAAAACATTTTTCACCATTACTTTTTACATTAATACAAACTTGCTTTTGTTTTAATTTTTATGGTGGTTGAATGTTAAATGATCCTCTAAATGGCAAATTTTTATTAATTCCTAACTATAAACCACAAATTCTGTTTAGTGTCCTACCTTAACCTCTAGCTTGAAAAATTACATTTTTGATTATATTGCCACGTGGCACAGTGGATAGCGTCACAGACTGCGGTCCTGAAGGTCGCCGGTTCAATCCCGGCCATCGGCAAAAATTGATTTCTATGTAATTAACAGTTCCAGATTGTTCTACACCTTTCTTATGTTCACTTGTAAATTCTACTCTTTTCTTATGTTAACTGTTTTTCTTAATTCTGGTAAATTCTGTCTGTGTATAAATAGCAGAGCACTCTGCCCGAGAGGCAGTCAGTGCTGCATGTATGTTGAGTTTGTAATAAACGTGCTTTCAGTATAAGTGCTGTGTTTAGTGGCTTTCGTACTTAAGACTGCTTCCATTGCAACGTGACAATATGTCTTGCTTTCCATTCCCCAAATTTTTTAACTGAATCAGTAATGACACTATAGGTTTGTGTTTGATGCACAAATTTCTGGTTCTTATTATTTGTCTGCATTGTGTACTCACAAAATAAATAAAAACTCATTTTCAAACCATTATGTAGTATTACATTTTATTTAACTATTTTCATAACTTTTGCTTTTAGGGGTTTCAATAATTATTAGACTCTACTAAATTTATATTATTTTCAAAATTTATCGTTTTAATTTTTTTAATGCTGTATCAACTTGATTATATATAATCGTTTTCTCTCAAAAACAGTAGAAAACGGAAATATATGATTTAGTGGTTTAGTTTCTTTATTTCGAAAAAGCTTATCATCAAATTTGTGAAAGTTGTTTATATTTCGTAGTCGTTTATGTCTTGATATATATTGATGGAAAAATAATTCATCCTGAAAAGGAAATTCATGTAATGTAATAAATTCATTAATTGTGATTTCTTTAAGTTGCTATAACCAATAATACCAAGATTTTTAGCATAAGTTTTCAGTTGTTTAATATTCGTTGTTGGTAACTCCATTTATAAGGGAAAAAGTTTTCAGAATTTGTAGCTGCTGTAATTACTTAATGTATTTTACTAGATATAAGAATTATTCATTGTATACATAATACAACTAGATCTTTTCTTTGAAAAATTCTTATAAATGGAACACCTAAAAGTATACAAATTAAGAGCTATAGTAACCTAACTAAAAGTAAAAGGTTATTTTAAAATGAAAAACAAAAACTAGTTGATGTTATTAAGAATATACATGACATTAACGAAGAAAAATACATTCAATATGTAAAAATTTAAATAACTAAATTGAATTCGACTCATAGAAATAAAGTTGCTGATTATGTTAGGAATAATAATCCATTTAATGAGTATGATTGGTAAACTATATGAAAACACGGGAATTTGGTTGAAGAATTTATTACAGAAGTTCAAGAAAGAATTGGTTGTGAAGAAAGAGCAATACATCAAAATTTATCTCAGAATATTATAAAAGACTTTCAGTATAAAGTTTATTGGGAATTGCAGAACGTCCTATATGTTTAAATGGTCCATATAATCGAAATTATCAATTTATAAAAATTAATTGTTATTATATATTTCACAAAGAATTTCTTCATATATGGCTTAAAGAAAATACATCATGTACATTGTGCAAAAAGTTTGTACCAGTTTTTAAACTGAATCGACATGTCTTATAAATGAAATTCTTTACAAAAAAAAAAAAAAAATTAGAATTGCACGGTATTCATTATAACACTGATTTATCATATGGTGCTATATTTTTTCAATAAATGTATATTACTACATGTAATAATTATTCAACTAATATATCTTACTATATATATTTTATTCAATTAATAATGGAAAGTCCACAGACAGAAAACCCCACAGACCTAGTCCGCAAACAGATCTCCTGTTCCATATCCTCACACATCCGAAATCGTCGTCCTAACACCAGTAACTATCCACAAAAGAGCGCTCCCCTTGTCACACAGTACAATGTCTGCTTCACAAGCTGGGCCATCTGGATCCTCCCATCCACCACCAGCTTTTCTGAACTGCACAGGTGGGAGTTATCCCTACAATCCATTCTTCAATCCCAAAATCAACCAGGCCTCAACCTACGATAACTTCCCTACTTTTCTTTCTTTTTTTCCCCATACCTTACAGTTCCTACCTCTCTATCCGAATCCTCAAGTATTGTGCGATCGTGTGTGTGTGTGTGTGTGTGTGTGTGTGTGTGTGTGTGTGCGTGTGCACATGTGTGTGCCTTCCCACTCCATCTAACCCATCCCCACCACCATGACATAACTTTCCTATCCCCTCTCCCCTTCCCTCCCATCCCTGATTCGTCACATGATACAAAGTGCGACACCCAGATGTGATGGTTGTATGACTGTATTGTGTGCTTGTGTGATTGCATGAGTGTTCTATTTTCTGAAGAAGTCCATGGCCGATAGCTGAAAGTGTTGTATGTGTGTGACTTTTTTATGTGCCTGTTGCAGCTCGTCGCCACGTCTTTGTGGTTAGTTGTAAACTATCCGTAGTATATTATTTTATTCAATTAATATTTTTATAATTTTTCAATTATTTATATACACAATTATTCAACTAATATTTTACTATATATAGAAATTATGCAACTAACATAATAAGGCAGTGGAATACTATTCTTAGGTACCATGTGGTGTGCGGCCATGGTGAATTACATAGAATTTACAAAGGAAATTAATGTAGAATAAAAGTGACGACCATTACAAAAGCACAGGGTGCAGTCGGTCATACAAGACAGGAAAGATGGAATCAAACAAGAAAAACTGAGAGGTATTTAGCATAATCACAGATACAGTAACGATGCGAAAACATTACTTGAAAACACAAGAAAATTCAAACACACTAAATTTACACAAAGGCTGACGGCCACACAAGTGTGTTCTAACTTAAGCAAAAATGGACACACAATCAACACTGAAATGAAAATGCAAATAATATATTTACATTGATTTTACTCGAGTTCTGTAAATTAACATACACTTCGCATCACATAGTGAACGACTATCACTGAAAAACCAAGACTGCCTGATCACAAATAAATCAAAGTCCTAACAGCATTCCTTCCTGTCAGCATTATTTGGCGGAGTACTTAGTTTCACAGTCGTTGGAGCCAGAATGGAGAGTGAAGACTAAAGCTCTAAGGCCTCGGAAACCCCCCTCCCCCTGCCATACACTGGATGTAGACCATGCTAAAAGAGTCTAGTGTTTACCAACCCTTGCTACCTAGCCGAGACGATTCCCTCTGCAACCGCTCCCAGATAGGTCACCTGTCACCTCTTTCATCAAAGATTAGGTTGTTATGATACTAATAACACAGCCACCTTGCCATCTAGCCAAGTAAGCTTGTCTCTGGCCACCCAGCAGACACTAGCACAGACGACAGTCGACGCCACTCGTTCTTAACTACAGCAAAACGAGGCCTAAAGCGCGAGGCGGCGACTGTAAGCCATTATGAGGCAGTCAGTTAATATTAAGAGCACACATTCACATTCACGTGAACACACAAGTTCAATCACACGGTTGGGAACATTTATAAGTATGGGGCAAACATATATAAACATTGGGCATTGATCATTGACAAAAATAATAAAGTAATTAACACACAGATAGATAACATTAATTGTTAAATCAAAATGGAACACGAGCACAGAATCAGTGGACATGATTCAAGCTCCTATATACAAGTAAATACATACCTGAAAAATTATACACTTGTACAACATATGATTCAGTAACTATGAGATTGTATGAATTTTATATATAATTTGTATTTTGACAGCTATTTTTCTTTGTTTGGATACGGCACTTATAATTTTGAATATTGCCCAAGACAGCATTATTTCTTATATATTCTGCAATAAATATAACATGATTCTACAAAAAAAGAAATGGATAGAGACAGAAGAGATAGGAGAACTACTGACTCAAGAAAGGACTACATAAATAAATACCCAGGCAACGCCAGGTTTTGAGGTAGTAATTTATGTAGATGAATACATTCGAAATATACATGGTGCATCATTCAAGAATTTTCATCGAATTTGGAAAATAGATTCTGAAGAAATATTTTAACATACATGAATGTACAGAAGGGGCTAATGAAAGTAATTAATATGGGAGAGTCTAATACGTAAATAAGTATTATTTTCAAAAGAAACTTATGTTTCTTTAAATGTAGAACCCATATTCGTATTTTATCAGTAGCATGAAAAATAACACAAGGCATACTGCTAGTAGCATCACAATGTGTCAATTACATCCCGATAAGCTTCGAAGTAACACTTCAGATTGGCTGAGCGCATTTAGGCACTATGCTCCGATGTTCGAGGCCATTCCACATCGGCGGTTCGAATGCCCCCTTGGGCATGGATGTTTGTGTTGTCGTTAGTATAAGGTAGTTTATAAGTAGTTTGTAAGTAAGTTTTGGGACTGATGACCCCATAATTAGGTCCCATAAGCTAACAAACACTTGAACATTTTGAACATTTGAAGCAGAGTTGACAAGCTCTTACAGACAGCGTGAAGTTCATGCTTGTGTCTCAGGATGTGCGCTAGGTGAATCTGAATTTCTTGGAAAGTAATTAACATGTGGTGATGCTACCAACACCATTCTTTTTGTAATTAAAATGCTATTAGTTGCTTAAATAGTAATTCGGGCTGTCTATTCAAAAAAACTGGAGTGTGTGTTAAAAATAATATTTGTTTCTCTTTTCGTTTTTTATTATCTACTAGAGGACCAGTGTGAATACTTCACACTGTTATGACATAAAATTATGGAAAAAGGCTGTGAAGTAGAATGTTAACAGAAAGCTTTCTTCAGAATCAATCAATGCAAGTTTTGAAATTGCAAATAAAAGAGCTTGATCTGCCGTGTCTTGTTAGGTCCAAAAGAACTGCGTACTTTAACTGGAACTGAAGATATCGTAAAACTAATCGATTACAATATTCATTACAAAGACAGAAGGCTAAACGTGTTTGAAAAAAAAAAAAAAAAAAGGATTTTGATACATGATGACAATTCTGAGATTGAATACGTTTCATTTAAAAGAAAACTGAACGAAATTGGTCAGATAGAATGGGCTGACCATTCAAATATTTGTAATCCTATGGGATCAATCTACTTTTGTCATCAGTCCGTAGTCTTACAAACTACTGAAACTAAGTTAAGCTAACCTCAGGACAACACACACATCCACGCCTGAGGGATGATTTGAACCTCCAACGCGGAACACTGCACTCCAGATCTTGTATCTATTACAGAATCTAAACATAGTTTTTAGAAAATTGATAAGAAGAAAGAAATTTCTACATTCTGTACCAGTGTACAATGCAAACTCCATGCCGTAAATCAATGTAGCGCACAACATGGATTTAAACGAACGAACGCTTCTCTGTACACTAAACCAGCAAAGAGGTACATCTCTGATAGCTGGCCAAATAACAGATACTCTACCGATCGAGGTAATGTTCTTCTGACACGTAAACTGCCCTCCTGTATTTCATCCTAGCTCCACAGACCTGTAAAACCGAAAAGTTCTACTCGAATAGCTATAAGTCTTTAAAACAAATAGCTGGTGCAGAGGCAAACTATTACATATAGTAGGAAATCATATCGACGTTTGAGTGCTTCTCATCACACTTCACACTTATTCACCCTACAGATATTATGATCTACAGCAAACACATCGTAATTGTGGTCTGCTTACATTGGAGAAGAGTAAAAAGGCTCTTTCTACAGAGGGAAGAAACCTATGATGCGTATAACTTGCTTCCCACATTATGAAATACGTGCTATACCACAACACCTCACAACATATTAGATCCAACTGTATCCCTTTTTAGGATAAAGCGACCCACAGATCAGTAATTTTCACTTCAAAAGCATAGGATTGCAACACAACAGACGCACATCTAACCCTTTTTAGGACGAGCAAGAGATCGAAGAAATTCGAATAAAAAACACAGGATCTTTACCTAGTAAGACACACGAATGTTACTCAGAATATGCTTTTTGTGTGATCATTCTGCACAAAGATCGACCCGCCCTTTAACAAAAATATAGACAAAATTCATACTCCAAACTCCTTTCCTGTGATTCCTTTCTTTATTTCACTAAACCGATCTCGGAATATATATTAGTAGGTGACTACCGCCAACGAATATGCCTTGAGTGCTAATGTACACACTGGAACACCTGATCATTTATAGAAGAATTTATAACCAACAAACCTCACATATTTGGAAATCCTATGTCAAAGTACAGACGATGATAGATGATCCATCCTAATAATAATAGTAGACAATGCTTAAACACGACATTTAGTAGGCCCTGTCGAGGCCAAAACGTTCATCAACTAGGCCGTCTGTGCTATCGTCCTCTCTTGGATAAGTGTTACACAAACAAAAACGTTTAAACCAGCAGCTTACAGACGAAAGCAGCGCGCCTTAGGCCTCACAAACGACAGAACACAGTGCGAGAAGAGTGACAGATAAACAGGCATCTAACACGATGAGTCTACAGTACAACTGTATGTGTGCAATGTAATAATCACAGTCCCAGACATCAAATGCAGGAAAACGCAATAGATACAGACACGTCGATCGTCATATTTCTACACATGACCATGCAAACGCAATGTACCAATCAACTAACCCTTAACACCACAAACATTCTATAGGACACATTTTACGCTGGTCTTATTAAGCATAAACAATATGCGAAAAACAACATAACTGCTCTCTAAGGAATTTTTTAGCTCAGATCAAATGGATTGGATTGACACATCATACAGGGCTGCACTATGTAAATATTCGCTATCCTACATTAAACAGTCTACCGATCTAGCCTTTAAGTGTATATTATAGCCTGCAGTCCGAAACGCATGTTGTGTGTTTGTTGTGTTATGGTCTTCAGTCCCGAGACTGGTTTGATGCAGCTCTCCACCCTACTCTATTCTGAGCAAGCCTTTTCATCTCCTCATAAGAACAGCAACCCACATCTACTTGAATCTGCTTACTATACGCGTCTCTTGGTCTCCATCTCTGATTTTTACACCACACACTTCCCCTCCAATGCTAAATTTACGATTCCTCGATGTCTAAGAATGTGTCCTACCAAGCGAACTCTTCTTTTGGTCAGGGTATGCCAAACCTTCCTTTTCTCACCAATTCTATTCAGTACCTCTTCATTAGTTATGCGATCTACCCACCTAATCTTCCGCATTCTTCTGTAGCACCACATTTCAAAAGCCTCTATTCTCTTGCTGTCTGCACTGCTTATCGTCCATGTTTCACTTCCGTATAAGGCAACACTTCACACAAATACCTTCAAAAAAGACTTTCTTACACTTAAGTTACTATTCGATGTTAGCAAATTTCTCTTTTTCGAAAATGCTTTCCTTCCCATTGCGATTCTGCATTTTATATCCTCTGTACTGCGACCATCGCGTGTTATTTTACTACCCAAGTAACAAAACTCATCTACCACCTTCATTGTTTCGTTAGCTAATCTAATTCCTTCAGCATCACCTGATTTACTATGACCGCATTCCATTATTTTTGTTTTGCTCTTGTTAATGTCATTTTATACGATCTCTTCAACACACTGTCCATTCCATTCAACTGCTCTTCCCGGTCCTTTGCTGTCTCTGACAGAATTACAATGTCATCAGCAAAACACAATGTTTTTATTTCTTTCCCATGAACTTTAATCCCTATTCCCAATTTTTCCTTGCTTTCCTTCACCGCCTGCTCGATGTACAAATTGAATAACATTGGAGAAAGGCTACAACCCTGTCGTACTCCCTTCCCAACTGATGCTTCCCTTTCATGCCCTTCGAGTCTAATAACTGCAGTCTGGCTTTTGTACAAATTGTAAATAACTCCCCTTTCCCTGTATCTTACCCCTGTTGACTTCATAATTTGAAAGAGTGTATTCCAGTCAACATTGTCAGACGCTTTCTCCAAATCTACAAAAGCTAAAAATGTAGGTTTGCCTTTCCTTAATCTATCTTCTAAGATAAGACGTAAAGTGAGTATTGCCTCCCGGGTTCCTACGTTCCTCCTGAATCCAAACTGATCTTCCCCGAGGTCTGCCTCTACCAGCTTTTCTATTCTCCTGTAGATAATTCGTGTTAAAATTTTGCAACCATGACTTATCAAACTGATGTTTTTCTAGTTTTCACACCAGTCTGCGCCTGCTTTCTTTGAATGGGGATTATTACATTTTTCTTAAAGTCTGAGGGTATTTCGCCTGTCTCATACATCCTACACACCAGTTCAAATAGTTTTGTATTGGCTGGCACTCCCAGAGACTTTAGTAGCTCTGAGGGAGCCTTGTTCTGAGCTAGGTCTTTCAGGGGTCTGTCAAATTCATCTCTCAGTATAGTGTCTCCTATTTCATCTTGATCTACTTCCTCTTCCCTTCCTACAACATCGTCTCTAAGTTCATTTCCTTTGTAGAGCTGCTCTATGTACTTTTTCCATCTTTCAGCTTTCCCTTCTTTGCTGAGAACTGGTTTTCCGTCTGAGTTCTTGAAAAACGCATGTTATAAATTCGATAACGTGACTATCGGTCATAATATTCACACCGGAACTCGTGATTCGACAAGTAAATATATAATCTTTTTTTACCCATCAAGTATACATCATCCACATTAAAGAATTTATTCCAACAGCTGCCCTATCAATGTTCACAGTCACCTTTATGTTCCCTATGTAGCCTCCTTCCAGGCGAAAGTCGTGGGCGGGTAATAAATACTCCCTCAGTTCCATTTTGTTTAAAAATACCCAGAGGAATCGTGTTGGATGTCCAAATCCAGAAGATAAAAGGCACCTACACAAAGCTGGAGAGGTGGAGGGGGGGAGCTCGTCCATTACAACATTAGGTATAACATCGGCAAGTCCCACTTCATAAGGCACAGCTAAATAATTCATACTTTTCCTCGAGAAGTTTTCCAGTGCTTCCTTGCCAGTTCGCCCCAGTATAACGAGTGCTGTCAACGCTACCACCAAGTAGGAGAAATTGTAACTTCTTCTTATCTCCGTGGCCTGCAATGACGAACTTGTCGAATTTTCTACACATGTATAAGTTAAACTGTCATAAATAATTTACCATCGCAAACATAAGGCAACAGTCATAAATTAAACACCACTAACATGAAACAGGTACACTGAATGTGTGTTTGTCCCACCATTAATATTGTCTATTTTTATCTCAATTATTTTATTCTTTTTATTAATCATCAATGTCCCATGTTTAAATATGTTTCCACCCATGTGACTGAAATTGTGTGTTCATGTGACTGTGGAAGGTTGCTTTTAATATTGCCTGACTGTCGCACAATGGCTTACAGTCGCCGCCTCGCGCTTTAGGCCCCATAAACTTGACTTAAGAATGTATGGGTTCGTAAGTCGTCTGCGCTGGCGTCTGCTGGGTAGCCAGAGACCAGCTTATTTGGCAAGATGGCGAGGTTGCCTGTTCTTAGTGTAGCACCAACATTATCATGGTCGAAAGAGGTGACGAAAGAGACCTCTCTGGAGCTCTAGAAGAGGGTGCTACGTTCTTCAGGTAGCAAGGGGTTGGCAGACACTATGATCTGAACGCGGTCTGGCCGGGTCTAGCGCTCTACATCCGGGGTGTAGTGCGGAAGGCTTTAGACGTGGCCTTAGGTTTCCATTTGCTGCGACCGCAAAGTAAGTACATCGTTGTGCGTGCTGAGGGGATGACATGCTGGTAGAACCTTGCGTTTTTGTGATCAGGCAGTCTTGGTTTATCAGTGATAGTTTCTTGAGTAATTATTTCACTATGCAACGCGAAGTGTTTCTTCATTTACAGAACTCGAGTAATTCATTTTAAATTTAATATTTGCATTTTCATTATGGTGATGATTTTGTGTCCAGTTTTTCTCAAGTTAGAATACATGTGGCCATTTGTGTAAACTTAGTCTGTTTAAATGTCCTCGCTACTTTTTTTCCATAGTTTGATTCCATCTTACCTTTCTTGGTATGACCGACTGCACCACGTGCTTTCGTAACGATCTATACTTCAGCCTTAAGCCATGATTTTACTAATACTAGCATTCTTCTATATGAATTCTCACGCGTTCTTTACTTGATTATCCTAAATGAATTTCTTTTTCTAAATCCTATGTAATTCATCGTGGTTGGACACCAAGTGGTACTTACGGATAGTATGCTGCTGCCTCCTCGGACATGAGTTCATTTGGTGCATAGTGCTATTTTAACTTGTGCTTCAAGACACCTACCATCTTGTCAAAACACCGCCGATGCTTCGTTTCGCTACTGCTATCACGTGTTGCCTCACGAGTAATGTGTTCCAAGCATTATGTGTGTGTGAGTGGATGAACGTACTTTCCTCTACCCACTGTGCATTTACCAATTTCCTCCCATGTTACCTTCATATTCATAAACAGCAGAAACAATTTCACTGTGGGCATTAACTTTATGATTTAATTCAGTTTTGTACAAGGTTGCTGCTTTATTGTGCTTAATATGGTCTCCTCACATTTATCTGCTTGTTCATTTTAGTGAGTAGATAATGATTTAAAGTATCAAACCTCTGCTTTATAATTTCATGCTACCTGTTCCATGTTTAATTATATATTCCTTTTTATAACATTAATTTTGTGTTTATTAAAACATTGGCTCCTCCCTTAAGAAGTGAGCAATCAGATAAATGTCCAATGTGCATGTATTGTGGCCACTCGAGAAGTAACATAGAGCAGCAGTGAGTATTTTAACTCGCATTTTCAGATCTCTACTGCCCGAGACCTTACTTAGGAACCTTAACAAGCTGCTTTGAATCACATGATCAAACAGGCAAAACTCTGTAACGTACATAGTGCAAAGTTGTTACAGCCACAAGAACATAATCCTTAATCGATTTCTATAGAGCTATATGGCAACACAACATCATCCACAAATGGAAACAGATACTGCATCGCATATTTTAGAGTATTTCAAACACTTTTTACTCAAATTTTACCCCATCTAGCCTGCGACACTCTATGTAACAACAATTATCTCCAACCCAACGACTACAACAAAATGATCTAACCATCCCAGCTCTTTTCTACTAAACATGTAAACTAAGCCACAATCTCGGTAACTCTGCAATCCTGGGTTGGATATCTCTTGAAAATCTAACTGATTGATTATGCATCTTTCTGCACTGCATACTCCACCAGATGGTATTTCTGAAACGTTTTATCAGTCGCTAGACCACATAACACATATGTTTAACAATCACTCGAGCACAAACACTCACCATATCCCCCATTCTACCAAATCAATACTCCTGATAAACATCTTTAACGCACCCAATCACATCGTATAAATCACTGAGACACAGAGAACAGCTAACAAGGAATGATCCAGATCAACATAAAGCTCTTTTCTTATGTATATCTAATCCTTACGACCAACAACGAAGAAAATGTCTATTGCTTTAGAGACTAAACGATTAAACACACCCCCATCGAAGGTAACTAACCAGTTTTAAAGCACCTGACAATAAGGTTTATTTAAATCGATTCTTTTGTAGCAAAGAACACGGCATGCTTCTCCGCTACACCACTGAGAGGCGTCCATTTGTAAACAGCACTAAAACAAAAGATAAAAACTACATAGCCCTAACCATTAACCATACTACTAAGTGTCAATATGCAGTCCACAATGTAGGACACCTATATGTTTCAACGAACCACATGACTAAACAGATCGAAATCCGTATTTCACACAAGCCAAGATGCACCAGAATATGAATACACGAGACCTAATTTTACGAAACTAAAATATTACATTACTTTTCTTCGACAGGCATAAGAATAAAAAATAGGAACGATTCGTCTCACCTACACCATCACTCTTAATGCAACACTGACATAACAAACCTCTACATGTCATAAACAGACACCCATGCACAATCCTATTGACAAATACTGTAACATTTCTATGGATCGTTTCCTTGCAGTTGACATGAACGTATTTACCATATGAACTGACTACAACAGCCATCATAACTTGCATGACGAAAAATATAGTTAGCGATAACCTATGTTTTACACACACACACAGCCGGCCGCGGTGGCCGAGGGGACTGAAGCGCGCCAGTCACGGTCTGGACGGCCGCTACGGTCGGGGGTTCGAATCCCCCTTTGGGCATGGATATTTTTGCCGTCCTTAGTCTTAGTTAGTTCATAAGTAGTTTGTAAGTTTAGCGACTGGTGACCCCGTAGTTAAGTCCCATAAGCTCTACAAACATTTGAACATTTTTGAACACACACACACACAAGCAATCAGATAAGCGCTACATTGCGATGTAAAGTCAGACTCCTTCTATTTAAACAAACACTTGTTCAGCTGTAGACTAGAACAACACAGAAGTACATCTCCGGTAACTGACTAACAGATACTCTACCAATCGAAGCACTACTCTTCTAACACAATGTGTAGTGTCATAACCTGTCTTCTGGTATTTGCTCCTAGATCCATGAACCTCTAAAACCGAAACGTTCTACATGAAAAACTATAAGTCTGAAGGACAAACAGTTGTTGCTAAAGCAAATTGTTACATATTTTAGGCAATAACATTGTGGTGGAGTGCTGCTCGACACACTTGATCCCACTACAGATGTTAGGACCTACAGCAAACACCTCGCAAGGTTGATCTATATACACTGCAGAAGAGTAAAAGGCTCTTTTCACAGAGGGAAGAAACCTTGAATGCGTCTTTAACTCAATTACCACATCAAGAAAAAGATACTGTGCTACAACAGCTGACATACAGCACATGAAATCCAACTCTAACACTTCCTAGGACAAAGCGACGCACAGATCAATGATTTTCACATCAAAGCAATAGGCTTACAACACAGCACACCCGCATCTCACCCTCTTTAGGACAAAACTAACCATTTCTAGTAGGACACACAAATGTTACTCAAAATGTGCTTTTCGCATGATCATTCTATATGAAGAACCATGTGTTCTGCCAATTTTCGTATACAACAGACCCAGTGCCATTTGTCTTATGTTCTACAGCAAAGAACAAGTAACGTTTGTATTTGTAATTTCTATGCATGGAAGATAAAGTTTAGACCATCATGCCATCTAGTTTGTTAATGTGTCACATGCTGCATGGCGAAAAATGCACATGGAAATGAAGAAAAACGTAAGAGACCCACTACTGTCCATTTTAAAGGTAAATAGACCTGTAATATTATAGTTGGCGAACTATTTATATCCAAACACAGTGTGAGGTTGTATGACTCCTGCAGCTAACCAAGTCTTTATGTTTAAGAGGAAATCGCATCGATAGATGACATTGTCAGACCCCACAAAATACAACACGAAATAGCTTTAATGCATCTTACCAGGCAATCCTATGAATGTTAGGTCATGGTATAGAGGAAGAAACACAGCTGATAAAATAGAATGTAAACGCTTCTAGTTAGGGTCAGGACTATACTAACCACAGAATCGAACCAACCATCGTCTGTGTTTTCCAGACAGAAGGCAATGCAGACGTTAACGAACACACAACATACCTCTGAGAACCCGGTAAAACACAGAATAGAGAGACAGAACACTGTCTTTGTTATTCAACTCTTATTACATAAATCGTATACACCACATCCACCTTACAGAACATATACGTAGTAACAAGAGTCTATGGTATCATTAACCATGCAGACCAAGTTAGTTTAACCTTGTAGAATACATACTGTATCGTATTTCAGGGATTCCTATATTCGACTACAGATATGTTAGTGCACATCGATAACACTGCAAAGCAGTACAAGGTTTCTTACGACATGAACACACAATTCACACGAGTCATCTACACACAACACTTCTGTCAACAGAAGAATATTCCTAGATTGCTTATATTTACAGCCAACAACACGAAAAATTGTGCAGAGACATGAAAAACTACCACTATTTCTTTTGGGGTAAGTCAAGCTACTGCGCACAAAAATTCACAACACAACCAACAGATAATGTCCTTGTATGACTCCAAGTCTTTCTCCAAATTATGGTATTGACTGATATTTGTAGGTGAAGGACGAAATAACCTCCATATAGGCCAAAGGTACAACGCATATGTCGATTCTAGGTGCATTCTCTGGGGACTTGAGGTATATAAACAGAACACGCAAATGATGACAGGCAAAAGTTAGTAGAGATTCGTGCGTCTGTAAAAAGAACGATGCGTGAAGCATACAATAATTATCACAGCCATACCTTAGCAAAAGATCTTTCCGAGAACCCGAAAAAATTCTGGTCCTATGTAAAATCGATAAGCGGGTCAAAGCCCACTGTCCAGTCACTACTTGATCATTCCGGCGCAGTAATAGAAGAAAGCAAATGGAAAGCTGAAGTTCTAAATTTAAACTTTAAGAAATCTTTCACGCAGGAGGACCGCACAAATATAACATCATTTGATCAACGTACTAATTCCGAAATGGGGGACATAGCAATAGGTATTTCCGGTGTAGAGAAGCAGCTGAGAGAGCTAAATACGAAAAAGTCTGCTGGTCTGGATGGAATACCAGTTCGGTTTTACAAAGACTAATCTGCGGCATTGGCCCCCTACTTAGCTTGCATTTATAGCGAATCTTTAATTTAGCGCAAAGTTCCTAGTGATTGGAAAAATGCGCAGGTGACTTCCGTGTATAAGAAAGGAAAGAGAACTGACCCATACAATTACAGGCCAATATCGTTGACATCGGTTTCATGTAGAATTTTTTAGCATATTCTCAGTTCGAATATAGTAAATTTCTAATTGAAACGGAAAAGCTTCTTTCCATGAATCAGCACGGGTTTAGGAAACATCGTTCATGTGAAACTCAGCTTGCCCTTTTATCACATGACATCTTGCGAGCCATGGACGAATGGCAACAGGCGGATTGTGTTTTTCTCGACTTCAAAAAGGCGTTCGACGCGGTGCCACACTACAGATTGCTAAAGAAGATACGAGCTTACGGAATAGGCTCACAGATTTGTGACTGGCTGGAAGACTTCCTAAGTAATAGAACGCAGTACGTTGTTCTCGACGGCGAGTATTCATCAGAGACGAGTGTATCGTCAGGCGTGCCCCAGGGGAGTGTGATAGGACCGCTATTATTTTCTATCTGTATAAATGATCTGATGGACAGAGTAAGTTGTAATTTGCGGCTGTTTGCTGATGATGCTGTGGTGTATGGGAGGGTGTCGTCTGTAACTGACTGTAATAGCATACAGGTTGACTTAGACAAAATTTCTAGTTGGTGCGAAGAATGGCAGCTTGATCTCAATGTAGAAAAATGTAAGGTGATGCGCATGAATAGAAAAAACAATCCTATAATGTTCGAATACAGCATTAGTAGTGAGCTTCTTGATGCTGTCGCGTCGTTCAAATATCTAGGCGTAACATTGCAGAGCGATATGAAATGGAACGAGCATGTAAGGACAGTTGTGAGTAAGGCAGACAGCCGACTTCGGTTTATTGGGAGAATTTTGGGAAGATGTACTTCACCTGTAAAGGAGACCGCGTATAAAACGCTTGTACGACCACGTCTTGAGTATTGCTCAAGTATTTGGGTCCCGCAGCAGATCGGTTTGAAGGAAGACATAGAGGCGGTTCAGAGGCGAGCAGCTAGATTTGTTACCGGTAGGTTCGACCAATGCGCGAGTGTCACGGAAATGCTCCGGCAACTCAATTGGGGATCGCTGGAAGAAAGACGAGTTCTTTTCGTGAATTTCTGTTAAGTAAATTTAGAGGGCCGGAATTTGAAGCTGAGTGTAGTACGATCTTGCTGCCGCCTACTTACATTTCGCGTAAAGATCACAAAGACAAGATAAGAGAAATTAGGGCTCGTACGGAGGCATATAGGCATTCTTTCTTTCCTAGTTCAATTTGGGAGTGTAATAGGAAAGGAAATGTCTAGTAATGGTACAGTGTACCCTCCGCCACGCACCTTCCGGTGAATTGCGGAGTATGTATGTAGATGTAGATGTAGATTGACCAGACAACAGAGTACGGCTCCTTACATATCACTGTTAGTTATTTAGAGTGAATAGTGCAGTGCTGCTGGAATACTTAGATCCTTTTCTTGTTTTTTGGTCGTTGGGTTGGAGATGATTGTTGTTACATAGAGTGTCGCAGAATAGTTGGGATAAAATGTAAGTAAAAAGTGTTTGAAATACTCTAAAATATGCGATGCAGTGCCTGTTTCCGTTAGTGGATAATGTTTTGTGAAAGAGTTCTGAAGAAGTCAATTAAGGATTATGTTCTCATGATTGTAAAATCTTTTGCGCTGTGTACGTTTCAAAGTATTAACTGTTTCATTGTGTGTTAGTGGTGTTTAATTTACGACTGTTGCCTGATGTTTGCGATGGTAAATTATATCTAATCTTTTAACATATACATGCATAGTAAATTCGACAATTTGTTATTGAAGGTCATGCAGCTAAGCAGAGGTTACAATTTCTCCCACTTGCTAGCAGCATTGTGAGAGCACTGGTGATACTGGAGCGAGATTGGCAAGAAACCACTGTAGAACATCTCGAAGAAATATGCGAGTGATTAGGCTGTACGTTATGAAGTGGGGCTAGCCAATAGTAGGATATTTTTGTGTATTCTGGCTCACTAGCTCAATTTTATGAAAAATAAAAAAATATTCGTTAACTCTCAGAATTTTAGTTATTGTTCATAAAATTGACCTAATTATCCAGAACATACAAAAACACCCTACTATCCCTTTTACCTAATAATTATAATATAATAATAATGATAATAAAAATCAGTTATTTTACATACATTCCCCATAGATGACTGTAATAAATTTAATATCATCAATATATACAATTATTTACTTTCTGCTTTAGCAGCCATAATATTATTATGATCTGTTGTTTGTAAATGTGTAATTAGATAAAACTGATTTACAGTTCTACCACATTCACAAGTAACTTTAATTTTCTAATGTTCGTTACAGCATTCTTTACATACATATTTATGTCCGCCTGTTCTACTTCTCTCTATCAAATTCCTTAATACATTTTTAATCATACAATCACTACACTGTCTTAATTCACTGTCTTAATTGTGGTTTAGTGTTGTCCATTTAAATAAAATAAGATGAATGAGAAAATAATTTACATTGTAAACATCAGTAAATTCATTAAAATGTATTGACAAAGATACAGATTATATTGTAAACTCTATATTATGAAATTAATTATTTCTATTTTTAAGTTTCATAATTCCTTTATATTTTAGTTTCGTTTGTCCTTTTTCAATTATTTCAAATACCAATCATCTATTAATTTAGAAAATATATTCAGTAAATAAATCATAAAATCATTATTCAGCTCTAGACAAAGTTGCTCTCTGAATCTAATATTTAAATATTCACAACCAGTAACATTAAATAAATCATTTATCTCTTTCTCACTAAATTTTTAACCCTTTTTGAGAATCTAACATTGTTGAGTTTGTTGATTAGAATCTCCATTTATTTAGAAAGATTTGAATTAGATTTATATATAGAAGTGATTATTACATTTTTAATAACTTGTAATGACCATATGGTAATGTATCTTCCAACACATATCTTTTATTGTCATGGGGACTTAGTGCTTTTTTGTTTACTTGAATTGTATAAATTTTACGTTTTTCACTTTTAATTAAACTCATTCTTCTGTACTGTTCTCTATCTTCATTATCTTATAAATGTATTCTGTTTTTAACAATACATATTTAACTCCTTTAGATTTCTTATAATATTGTCACCAACTTTGGAAGCAAACATCTTTGATCTTAAAGCACAAAATTCTTCTTTTACTTTTCCATTACATTCATCCTTCATTTTGCCAACAACTTTCTTGGTTACTTGTGGAATACCATATATATTGACTGGTGGATAAACACTTGTATCAAAGTAATCAATAATAAATTTTATATCCTCATAGACATCTTGATAATATAATTCAATATTTTCTCCAAATTTACGTTTCGTAACTCTATAGTGGAAAATATACATTAATTCTTTAGATAAATGCACTTCGTGGTTAAACCTATAATAAGAACACAGTAAGTACAAAAAATTACAATACGTTTACTTCCGGTTTATTGTGTTATCCCTTAATAAAGCTCAGTTATGTCACAAGAACCAACATGACAGCATAACCTACACTTAGCGAAAATGTTCCTGTAAAGTTATCCACTGAAGATGAGCCTGCAGTGGCTCGAAAACTAGTTCTGGAGTAAATAAAAAGCTTCCAGGCAGCTGGTTGCAATTCTTTCTACGAAAATAAACCTTCAAAGAACTTTTTGTGTATATTGATAATTTTTAATAAAATAGTGAGGACAGTTTACAATTCACTGCAAAGACGTGGCAACGAGCTGCGACAGGCACATACAAAAAACACACACATACAACACATTCAGCTATCGACCATGGCCTTCTTCAGAAAATAGAACACTCACGCAATCACACTGTCATACAACCACCACCTCTGGCTGCCGCACTTCGAATCATGCTCTGCAGTGAATCGGGGATGGGCAGGGAGGGTAGGGGATGGGAGGGGAGAGGGGATAGGAAGTTTACGTCACGGTAGTGGGGATAGGTTGGATGGGAATAACGAGATGCAGCTTAGGAATGGAGTAGGGAGGCAAGTGAGGGGAGAAAATAAAATAAAATAAAGTAAAATAAATATATATAGAAAATGCATGCACACTGCAAGTACACAAGACTGCATACACACACACACACACACACACACACACACACACACACACACACACAAACAAACACACACGATCACACATTCACACACCACTCAAAATAGGCGAGGTTTGGGATAGAGAGGTAGGAACTGTAAGGTATGGGGGAAAAATATAGGGAAGTTATCGTAGGTTGAGGCCTGGTTGATTTTGGGATCGGAGAATGTATTGTAGGGATACCTCCCATCTGTGCAGTTCAGAAAAGCTGGTGGTGGATGGGAGGATCCAGACGGTCCGGGTTGTGAAGCAGCCATTGAAATCAAGCATGTGCTCCGCTGCATGCTGTACCACAGGGAGGTCCACCTTGTTTTTGGCCACAGTTTGACGGTGGCCATTCATCATAATGAATAGCTGGTTTGTGGTCATGTCAATATAGAAAGCTGTACAGTGTTTTTAGCACAGTTGGTAAATTACGTGGCTGCTTTCACAAGTGGCCCAGCCTCTGATAGGGTAGGATAAGCCTGTGACAGGACTGGAATTGGAAGTGCTGGGTGGGTCTTGCACAACGATATGATCCCTGTGACAGTGATCTGGGTTTTGGGGTGGCATAAGGATGAACTAGGATGTTGTGAAGGTCGGGAGGGCGATGGAACACCACTTTAAGAGGGGTGGGAAGTATCTTGGGCAGGATGTCTCTCAGTTCTGAGAATTGCTGAATATGGTAATGTAGCTAATAGTAATGGAAGAAATCCTCCTTCATGTTGTGTTGGAACTTTACCTCCTTTCTTTATTCTTAAATCTTCAATATTTTTTAAGAGGAATATCTAATGTAACAAGTAAATTTCCATCAACTTTTTTTTCGTTTTCCTTTTTTGTACATCTGTTAAAATGGTACAATTGCATTTAATTGTTCATTATTTAACTTTAATTTAATTGATTTGGTTTAGTTTTGCCACTAGGTAGCAAAGTATAATCAATAGTAAAACTGTTCATTTATATAGATTAAAAATTTATAAAGATTTTCATAGTCCCCATCCATTATCATCTAAATCCAAAGCCATACCTAATTTTCGTTTTCCATACATTATTTGAATAGAGAAATTCCTATAGGACAATACACTTTGGAAGATTTATTTATTTAAAAATGTCCAATATTGAGATTAAAGCAGATGTAATTCTAAACAGACTTACTACAGAGAGTGATATGAAATTGTTTATGGATATAACACATAGTATTGGACGTTTACTTGGTTTTAGGAGTCAAGTTCATGAAGCTAAATAAAAATCTGTTGCTAAAGATATCCTAAAATTATTCCTTTTGAGCTGATTAATATCAACTTTAATCTTGCTGATGGAATGTGTGTAAAATATGTTGATCATTTTCAGAGAGAAACTAATATTATTGCTTCATTCAAACGTAATGCAGAATTTGGTGGACCAATAATTGATGAACCACATTATCCTCTAAATATTCCTATTTTTGATCCAATTCAAGACTTAGAAAATCCTGGAACTGATGAAAACGATAATTTAATTGACTTTGATGGTGCTACTTAACAATTGTGTTCCAAATGACTTAGCCCCAGACTAAAGTCTTAATAAATTTTTTTCCCTTAACAAATAAGGAACATGAACAAAATTGAGAGTTATGAAAGTTATCAGTTTTACTCATTCCCTGTGAATGCAAAAACTAAAAACATTTAAATGTATTCCAACAAAGATACTGAAATTAACATAAACATAAGTGATGGATTATTACATCGTAATCATGCTCAATTATACATGAACTTCAGTATTATTGGAACTGATGGATCAGATTATCCCACATACGATGCAAAGTCCAATATAAAATTAATCGATAATTAATTTGCAAAACTGTTCGATTTTATAACCATTAAGAAAGGAAATAGTATTATATCTAGAATAGAACGTCCTTTTATTTCTTCATCAATTTTACTGCACTTGAAGGCACCTGTTACTGAAAAAATAAGTATGGAAGGACATATTCTTAATAATGGAAAAATACAGAGTAACAGAAATGAGATACTTTACCCGCTGAGTATACTTGGTGGATTTTTTAAATATTACAAAGAAATCATGTGGCAAGGACATTTAACAGTAATTTTTACATGGTCACCAAGTGCTGGAGATTCTATTTTTCGTTGGGCAGATTATAATCAAGCTGGTGTTGAAGATGTAACTACACTTCCAAAAGAAGGAAAAATTGTTGTAGAATCAATGGAAATTTTTGTTCCAATTTTAAATATGAACCAAAATATGAACTGGAACAAAGAGAAAATGTTGTGAAAAATCTTAAAGTACCCATGTCTTTTTATGAACTTCAAACAGATGAGGTAGCAAAATTAAGTGGTAAGACCAATGTTGAAGTTGACATTCCCAATTACTGTAACTCAGTGTAATTTGATATGCCATATTTGGTATTTGTTGTATTTCAAACTAACCGGGAAAAAATCAGTTGTATGATTCATCACTGTATGATCACGTAACGCTAAATAAACTTTATTTGAAAAATGGCAGAAATGAGATATTTCCTCAAGAAATGTCGAACATAGATCCGCCAAATAGTTATTTGAAAGCTTACGGCACTTTTTGAGATTTTAAACGAGATACACTGCTAAAAGGAAATCTAGATGTAATTCCATTCAGTTTTACAGAAAATTATCCCATATATATAATTAACATGTCATGTACAAAAATGTTATTGCAACTACACGAACCACTATGAATCTCTGTGCTACTTTCAATGGTAGTTTTCCTACAGACACTTTAGCATATATAATAATGTATGGTAAGAAGAATTTCACCACATAGCATACTAACTGAAAATTTTAATTTATTAATATTTGTGTCTATCTAAATGAGTGAAAAACTTGAAAAAGTATAAAAGTGCTTACATACATCTCTGAAACGTTTAAGGAAGATGGGAAAAATAAAAACTGAAAATTTCAATATCTTACTTATTAAATAATTTGTGATTTGTTTCATTATATATTTTCTACATGGCTCTTTTATGTAGTTTATGTTATCATTTTGATTTTTTTAAATCGTTTAATATTTGACTGAGAATTTAACAAAATAGATTTTCTACCTGTGAGTTATGCAACCAAACTTACTTCCATGTATTGCGGGTGGGTGTTTTTAAGGGGTAAAAGGCCTAACCCAAACTGCAATCAGAATTCAAATATCTCTAAAAATAAAGAAATTATGGTAAAAAAACAATTTACATAGTCGTGAGATTAAGTAATTGCAGATACAGTTTGAATGTATGAAACTATTGTCATTTTTATATGTATCAAACTGTACCTAAAGAGACATCTATGAACATTAGTCTCAACTAACTAGATTCTAGCTTCTGTCAACAGATGGCACTGATGTTAGTTCCTTTTACTTTAATGAGGAATCAATCTCAATTTTATTATTGAATACTTCTCTTTCATATTGTTAATTTGAGTACTGTAATAATCATTACATGTTATCTATGCTTAATTGTTTAAAAAATATGTAAAGAAAATTATTTATTTACATCTGAAATAAACAAACTGTGATTAATAAATTTGAATCAACTCCATCTGTTGAATACCAACTGTATATACAAATTGTGATCAGTTGTATATCAGCCAAACTTCATACAAACTTTGACCGATGGCAGTGGCCACAGCCATACCAAATAAAAATAAAACGTTACGTATGTAGAGTGCAGGCCATTTGGCTAAAATATCCAGCACACTCGCTTCTGTACTTATTAACAGCCCAAATAGAAGAAACGGTTCTGTTAATACAGAACTTAGTCTTCCTGAAGTGCTGCGTACATAGGGTCAATGGAGTCTGAAACGCAGATGTTGTATGTAGGACAATGTAAGAGATGTTTGGCAGTTTTTGATATGGGAATGAAGAAACTTAAAAATAGAAATAATTAATTTCATGATATAGAGTTTATAATGTAAAATGTTTCCATTTACTTTTGTTAACAAATACATTTTAATTAATTTACTTATATTAGGAATGTAAAGTTATTTTGCTCATTAATTTTATTTTGTTGAAAATGGACAACACTAAACAACAATTAAGACAGTTTAGTGAATGTATGATTAAAAAAGTACTGAGGAATTTTATAGAGGTAATATCGATAAAGGTGGATGTAAGTATGTATGTAAAGAAAGCTGTAAGTAACATAAAATAATTAAAGTTACTTGTGAATGTGGTACAAATGTAAATAAGTCTTATCTCAAAAAACATTTACAAACAACAGATCATAATAATATTATGGCTGCTACAGCAGCAAGTACATAATTATATATATTTATTATGTGTTGTTGTTGTGGTCTTCAGTCTGGAGACTGGTTTGATGCAGCTCACCACAATACCCTATCTTGAGCAAGCCTCTTCATCTCCACATAAGAATGGCAACCTAAGTCTGTCTGAATCTGCTTACTGTATCCGTCTCTTGGTCTTCCCCTGCGATTTCCCCACACACTTCCCACCAACGCTAAATTCACAATTCCTTGATGTCTAAGAATGTGTCCTACCAATCTACCCCTTTTTTTAGTCAAGGTATGCCAGAAACTTCTTTTCTCCCCATTTCCGTTCAGTACCACCTCATTACTTATGTGGTCCACCCACCTAATCTTCAGCATTCTTCTGTAGCACCTTGTTTCAAAAGCCTCAATCCTCTTCCTGTCCGCACTGTTTATCATCCATGTCTCACTCCCGTACAAGGCAACACTCCATACAAATGCCTTCAGAAAGGACTTCCTTAGGCTTAAATCAATATTCGATGTTAACAAATTTCTCTTTTTCAAGAAAGCTATTCTAACCATTGCCATTCTGCATTTTATATCCTCTGTAATGCGACCATCATTTGTTATTTTACTGCCCAAGTAACAAAACTCATCTACCTCCTTTATTTCTTCGTTACCCTATCTAATTCCTTCAGCATCACCTGATTTTCTTATACTGCACTCCATTACCCTAGTTTTGCTCTTGTTAATGTTCATCTTATATGCACCTTTCAGCACACTGTCCATTCCATTCAACTGCTCTTCCAGGTCCTTTGCTCTATCTGACAGAATTACTATGTCGTCGGCAAAACACAATGTTTTTAATTCTTCACCCTGATCTTTAATTCCTTCTCCAAATTTCTCCTTGCTTTCCTTTATAGCTTGCTCAATGTACAATTTGAATAACAGTGGAGAAAGACTACAACCCTGTCTTACTCCCTTTCCAACCACTGCATCCCTTTCATGCCCTTCAACTCTGACAACCGCTGTCTGGTTTTTGTACAAGTTGTAAATAACCTTACGCTCCCTATATTTTACTCCTGCTTGCTTCAGAACTTGAAAGAGTTTATTCCAATCAACATTGTCAAAAGCCTTCTCCAAATCTACAAAAGCTAGAAATGTAGGTTTGCCTTTTCTTAATCTATCTTCTAGGATAAGCCGGAAAGTGAGTATTGCCTCCCGTGTTCCTACATTTCTCCTGAACCCAAACTGATCTTTCTCGAGGTCGGCTTCTACCAGCTTTTCCATCCTTCTGTATATAATTCGTGTTAATACTTTGCAACCATGACTTATTAAACTGATGGTTCTGTAGTTTTCACGCCTGTCTGAACCTGCTTTTTTTGGAATGGGGATTATTACATTTTTCTTAAAGTCTGAAGGTACTTCGCCTGTCTCATACATCTTACACACCAGGTGAAACAGTTTTGTCATGGCTGGTTCTCCCAGTGACTTCAGTAGTTCTGAGGGAATATCATCTACTCCAGGGGCCTTGTTTCGACTTAGGTCTTTCAGGGCTCTGTCAAATTCTTCTCTCAGTACAGTATCTCCTATTTCATCTTCATCTACATCCTCTTCCCTTCCTACAATATTGTCTCGAAGTTCATTTACTTTGTAGAGCCCCTCTATATACTCTTTCAACCTTTCAGCTTTACCTTCATTGCTGAGAACTGGTTTCCATCAGTGTCCTTGATATTCATAGAGCTCTTTTTCTTATCTCCAAACGTTTCTTTTATTTTCCTGTAGGCTGTATCTATTTTTCCCCTATTTATACATTCTTCTACATCCTTGCATTTGCCTTCTAGCCACTCCTGCTTAGCCATTTTGCACTTCCTGTCAATCTCATTTCTTAGTCGTCTGTATTCCATTTTGCCTGTTTCATTTACTGCATTTTTATATTTTCTCCTTTCATCAATTAAATTTAGTATCTCCTGTGATATCCAATGATTTTTTGTAGGTCATTCCTTCCTACCTATTTTGTCCTCTGCTACCTTCACTATTTCTTCTCTCAGTTTTACCCATTCCTCCTCTACTGTTTTATTTTCCCCAGTTCCTGTCAATTGTTGCCTAAAGCTCCCTCTGAAATTCTTATGAACCTCAGGTTCCTTCAATTTATCCAGGTCCCATCTCCTTATTTTCCTACCTTTTTGTAGTGTCTTTGGTTTCAGCCTACAGTTCATAACCAACAAGTTATGGTCAGAGTCTATATCTGCCCCTGGGTATGTCTTACAACTGTAAAACCTGGTTCCGAAATCTATGTCTTACCATTATAAAATCTATCTGGTATCTCCCGGTGTCTCCTGGTCTCTTCCACATATACAACCTTCTTTTGTGATTCTTAAACCAGGTGTTTGTTATAACTAAATTATGTTCCATGCAAAATTCTACCAGGCGGCTTTCTCTTTCATTCCTTTTGCCCAGACCCTATTCACCTACTATCTTCCCTTCCCTTCCTTGTCCTACTACCGAATTCCAGTCTCCCATCACAATTAAGTTTTCCTCTCCCTTAATTGTCTGAATAATATCCTTTAGCTCCTCATATATTTCTTCGATTTCCTCGTCATCAGCAGAGCTAGTTGGCATATAAACCTGTACTACTGTAGTCGGTGTTGGCTTCGTATCTATCTTGACAATGATAATGCGATCACTGTGCTGGTCATAGTAGTTTACCCGCATTCCTATTTTCTTATTCATTATCAATCCTACTCCTGTGATACCCCCAATTGATTTTGTATTTATAATCCTGTACTCACCTGACCAGAAATCCTATTCATCCTGCCACCGAACTTCACTAATCCCCACTATATCTAACTTCAACCTATCCATTTCCCTTTTAAATTTTCTAATTTTACTACTCGATTAAGGGATCTAACCTTCCACGCTCCGACCTGTAGGGTGCCCGTATTGTCTTTCCTGATGATCACATCCTCCTGAGTAGTCCCTGCCCGGAGATCCGAATGGGGGACTATTTTACCTCCGGAATATTTTAGCCGAGAGTTCATACAGTAGAGCTGCATGTCCTCGGGAAATGTAACGGCTGTAGTTTCCCCTTGGTTTCAGCCGTTCACAGTAACTGTGTGGCAAAGCCACGTTAGCTGATGTTACAAGGCCAGCTCAGTCAATCATCCAGACTGTTGCCCCTGTAACTACTGAAAAGGCTGCTGCCCCTCTTCAGGAACCACACGTTTGTCTGGCCTCTCCACAGATACCCCTCCGCTGTGGTTGCACCTAGGGTACGGCTATCTGCATCATTGAGGCACGCAAGCCACCCCACCTCGGCAATGTATGTGGTTCATGGGAGTGAATATTCATTATATTAAATTTATTACATTCACCTATGAGAAATGTATGTAAAATAACTGATTTTTATTATAATTATTACTATATTACACTATAGTTGTTAGGTAAAGGGGATAGTAGGATGTTTTCGTATGTTCTGGATAGTTAGGTGAATTTTGTGAAAAATAACAAAATTGTGAGTGTTAAATGTGAATTTTTTTTATTTTTCATAAAATTGAGCTAGTGAGCTAGAACATACAAAAACATCCTACTGCTGATGATAAACTAAATGTTTTAATAGAGGAGCTCACATCTCCTACTTCATGTAGGTGGCTTTTATCTCCTGGATTTGGGCATCCAGCACAATTTTGATGGGATTTTTTTTTTAAACAAAATGGAACTGTGGGAGTACCTAGTATCCGCCCACGACTTTTTCCTGGAAGGGGGCTGTATAGGGAACTGAAACGTGATTGTGGACATTGATAGGGCAGTAGTTGCAACAGATTGTGTAATGTGGATGTCATCTACTTGATGGGTAAAAAAAGAATAATATATTTATTAGTTGAATCACGACTTCTGGTGTCAATATTGTTACCGTTAGTCACCTTATCGATTTTATAACAGTCGTTTCGGGCTGGAGGCTACAATGTACACTTACAGGCTCGATCGGTATACTGTTTAAAGGAAGATAGCAAATATTTACAAAGTGCAGCCCTGTACTATGTGTCAATCCCATCCATGTTGTCTCAGCTAACAAATTACTTAGAGAGCAGTTATTTATTTATTGCTAATTGTTTGCTGGGTTAATAGGAACACCGAAAATTGACTTGTATGTCTGTAAATCTAGCGCACTCCTCTGCCCAGCAAGATGTTTGCTGTCTGAAGGGTCAGTTGATTGGTACATTGTGTTTGCATGGTAATCTAAAGGAATATGATGATCTATCACGTTTTCCTGCATTTGATGGCTGGGACTGTGATTATTACATCGCACACACGCAGTTGTACTGTAGACTCATCACGTTAGATGCCTGTTTATCTGTCACTCTTCTCGCACTGTGTTCTGTCGTTTGTGAGGCCTAAGGCGCGCTACTTTCGTCTTTAAGCTGCTGGTTTAAACGTTTTTGTTTGTGTAACACTTATCCAAGAGAGGACGATAGCACAGACGGCCTAGTTGATGAACGTTTTGGCCTCTACAGGGCCTACTAAATGTCGTTGTGTTTAAGCATTACCTACTATTATTATTAGGATGGATCTTCTATCATCGTCTGTACTTTGACATAGGATTTCCAAATATGTGATGTTTGTTGGTTATAAATTCTTCTATAAACGATCAGGTGGTGCGGTGTGTAGATTAGCATTCTGGGAATCTTCGTTTGCAGTAGCCACCTATTTAAAATAGTAATAATATTCTGAGATCGGTTTAGTGGAATGAAGAAAGAAATCACAGGCAAGGATCTTGCAGTATGAATTGTTATCTATCTAAAGGGTGGGTCAATCTTGCTCTACAGAACTGAACATGTGATCTATTTGTGTTGTATCGGGCAGGTAAGGTAATCGCTTGGTGCTGTGGTTGTTCTGGTTTTGACTTTAAATGGATCTTCATATAGAATGATCGTGCAAAAAGTATATTTCGAGTAACATTCATGTGTCTTAATAGGTAAGTATCCTGTGCTTCGTATTTCAATTTCTTTGATCTGTGGCTCGTTTTGTCCTAAAAAGGGCTAAATGTGCGTCTGTTGCGTTGTAATCCTGACGTGAAAATCAATGATCTGTGTGTCGCTTTGTCCTAAAAAGGGATACAGTTGGATCTAATGTGTTGTGAGCTGCTGTGGCACAGTATCTTTTTCGTGATGGGGGAAGCGAGTTATATCCATCCTACGTTTCTTCCCTCTGCGGAAAGGGCCTTTTACTTTTCAGCAGTATATATATATATATATATATATATATATATATATATATATATATATATATATATATATATATATATATCACCATTACAATTTGTTTGCTGTAAATCATAATGTTTGAAGGGAGAACAATTGCGATGAGGAGCACTCAAACGTCGATATGATTACCTAATATATGTAATTTTTTGCCTCTGCAGTAGCTATTTGTTGTAAAGACCTATAGAACTTTTTGCTTTTACAGGTCTATGGAGCTAGGAGACAATACCAGAAGACAGTTTACGTATCAGAAGAGAATTACCTCGATCGGTAGAGTATCTGTTACTTGGTCAGCTATCAGAGATGTACTTTTGTGCTCGTGTAGTGTACAGAGTAGCATGGAGTTTGACGTATTGTACACAGGTACAGATTGTAAAATTTTCTTTTTTCTTCTTATCTATTTCCTAAAAACTATGTTTAGTTTCTGAAATAGATATGTGGTCACCAACAGTTTGTGTATAAAATAGGTTATTGCTAGCTATATTTTCATTTTGCAAGTTATAACCTGTGCTGTAGTCATCTTTATGGTAAGAAACCTGGACTTTGTCAGCTGCGAGGAAATTTTATGTAGAAATGTTGCAGTATTTTCCGGTAAGAAGACTATGTGGTATTGCCTAGCTCTCGTGTATTCGTAATCTGGTGCGGTCAATGTATCCAGACTTGTGCGAAATACCAATTTCGAACTTATTAGTCTAATGATTCCTTGCAGCACAGAAGTACGTAATAATTGGATCCTTTTTTTCAATGTTGGTGTAATACAACCTGTACGTAATTAAGTAATAATATGTGCACAAAAATTTTTCAGGGTTTTGGCTGGAGGCTGGCGCTGCCCCATGAGCATGCTGGCTCTATTTCGGCCGCATATGGACAGCTATGTGGTGATTCACACAGTTTATCCTCCTGTCTGCAGGCATCCGGGAGAACACTGGAGATTCAACCATGCTGAAGTTATTGTTTTTGTTGTTGTTGGTTTTCTTTTTTTGAGGGGACTAAACAGCTAGGTCATCAGTTCCCTGTTCCTATCTGAGAGTCCACTGTCATGAAAGTTAAAAGTAAAAACAGAGCTCGGAAAATAGTAACGCACGAAAGGGACAGGCTAACAATGGACCAGTCAGAGACAATACAGAACGAAGAAACACACAATTGGTAAGACAAAGGAAGGAACATAACTAAATCTGGACAGCAGAGTACCATGGCTGGCTTATGACAAAGATAAAACAGGATGAGCCAGCCATACTGCACACGCTAAGAACCCCTAGGTATTTCACATAAGGGCCGGTAAAAGTCTGTTAAAAGTGCTAGATTGGTGGTGGCCTAAGACAGCAGGCCACAGCACCCATCACTAGATAGAGTCATAAAAACCAGCCGCGCGAATAAAACTTAAAACAGCGTTAGCCGTAGAGGCGACGTCGCCTAAAGCTAAGGGTAAATTAAAACATTGCCGCAAGTTGGCTAAAATCGGACAGTCCATCAAATGATGGGCCACTGTGATTACTACACCACATCGACACACAGGCGCCAATATCGAGCGGTGGTGGCCTGCTTGGCTAATCGATCTACATGTTCATTCCCTGGGATGCCACATGGCCCGGGGTCCACACAAAGACCACAGAACAGCCTGATTGGCATAGTGTGAAGAGTATCTTGGATCGACCGTACCAATGGGTGCTGAGAGAAACACTGGTCGATCGCTTGTAAGCCACTCAAGGAGTCAGAACAGGTGACAAATGACCCCCTGCAGCACGCTTTGAGGTGTTGCAGACCCTGAGAATGGCGACCAGTTCGGCAGAGAAAATGGTACTCTCACTTGGCAGAGAATGCTGTTCCACATGGTCGTCATGCAGAAACGCATACCCAGCATGGCCATCTACTATGGAACCATCTGTGTAGACGGAATTTGCGGCATGGAACGAATCGAGGAGTTGTAGAAACTGGTGACCGAGATGTGTAGCAGAAACTGAGTCCTTCGACGTACAGGACAGATCCAGCTTCGACGAGGAGGCTTGTCACAGGGCTTGTGCGAAAAGCCCCTGTCGCCAAACGAACACCACAGTGTAAAATTGGGTCTATTGCCTGCAGTGCTGATGGCGCAGCTGAATCGTAGACTATGCAGCCATAATCTAGGCGCGACTGAATGAGGGCCTTATAAAGTTGTAGGATTGTTGGGCGTGAGGCTCCCCAAACAGTGTGGCTCAGACAGTGCAGGATGTTGAGGTGTCGCCAGCAGTTTTGTTTCAGCTGGCGAAGATGCGGCACCCAGGTGAGACGGTCGTCGAACACATGCCTGAGAATCTGTGTGTCCCTTCGATGTGTAGCACGTCTCCAGCTAAATGAAGTTCGGGTTCCGGGTGTACTGCGCGACATCGACAGAAATGCATCACATGGCTTTTGGATGCAAAAAATTGAATACCGTGGGCAAACGCCCATGACTGCGCCTTTCGAATTGCTGCCTGCAACCGCCGCTCAGCAACGCCGATGCTAGAGGAGCTGTAATACATGCAGAAGTCATCGGCGTACAAGGAGGCAGAAACCAATGACCCCACAGCTGCAGAAAGACCATTAAGAGCAACTAAAAATAAAGGAACACTAAGAACAGAACCCTGTGGGACTCCGTTCTCTTGACAATGAGATGAGCTGAAACAAAACCAACAAGAACTCGAAAAGAACGCAACGCTAGGAAGTTCTGAATGAATATAGGAAGTGGACCCCGTAAGCCCCATTCATACAGCGTAGACCAACGATGTAGCAGGTTACAGTGCACAGAGACGGGAGGCGGGGTGCATGGAACGTCCGGATGAGATGGACGTCCACATTTTCTGCACGTGGGGCTGGAAGTGCACCGGGAGGACATATGCCCAAACTTCCAGCATCTGAAGCAACTCATAGACGTCGGGACGTACGGTTCTGACCTTCTCAGGCAGTGTATCGCCGTCGAAGGCCAGGATGAATGCATCGGTGGCAACCCTGTTCTCTTTTGGTCCCCTATAAACACGTCTGATAAAGTGAACACCTCTACGTTCCAGGTTGGTACGTAACTTTTCGTCGGACTGTGACAATAAGTCGCGGTGGTGAATAAGACCTTGCACCAAATTGAGCGTCTTGTGGGGTGTGGCCCTGACGGGAATATCACCCAGCTTGTCACAGGCCAATAATGCCCTGGACTGGGCTGGGGATGCCGTCTGTATCAGAACAGCCCCACTTCTCATTTTTGAGAAAGACTGCACCTCACCATACTTGTCCTCAAGGTGGTCAACGACGAACTGTGGCTTGGTGGACAAGAAACTGTCTCCATCAGTCTGGGAAACAACAAGGTATCGCAGTGAGTATGGATCTGAACAGCGTAAAGCTTGGCGTTCTTCCCATGGCGTTGCCAGGGAAGGGAACGACTAAGGATGATATGCTGTAGCATCAAAATCGGACTTTCCACGCTTAGAAACGGCGTCTTTGCGACCGCCCACGCTATTTATTGCTCGTTTCATTTTCGTCCCACGAACAGCTAGGGAAAAGAGGTCCACCCAAGCAGAGCCCCGCTTGCCTGGGTAAGCCTTATACAACTGAGGTGTGGCAGGTTCCTCAGAGCTTGCTCGCTAGTGACTGTTCAACCTCAAGAGCAATGCATCTCCTCGGCACGTAACACACCTTGAGATTGAGTTTTTTTTTATAGAGGTTTGTACCGTTCTCGCGACCCGGACGATTAAGCCAAGATCCCCGGGCTCCGAAACGTACGACGTTCCACCGTCGCGCCGAACGACGGTCGTGAGGCACGCACAGAGCTTACGGTGTAGCGGACTGTTGGCGCGACTCAGCCCATGGCTCAGGACCCCGGGTTCGCCGAGCCCATAGTCAGCAAATTAATGCTGAGCCTCTGAGGGGCGTTGAAGTTACTCTTAATGTGTGTAGACATCTAAAGAGTTCAAGACGGATGCACACCAGTTTGTGGAGGACGTTGACCTTGTTACTGATAAAAAACATAGATTGTTACAATATGCAAATTTAATTCAGTTAATTAGGGGCAAAGTTTGGGCAAGTGGGTGCCTGCTGGGGGTGGCAGGGCACCTCTAGTGGTTGAAATTATAAGTTATCCAGCCAAAACGATTTTGGAGACAGCCAATAGCGTTCAAATTTCCCAGGGGATGCCATCTTGGATGATGTCGTGCAAGATGGGGTCCAGTGGCGACGATGACAAACGAAGACAGGCGCATCTCGTTCATCCGAAACCAGCGTTGCCACACTACTCACGAGTGTTACTACTGTTACCAGCAACGAACAGCAGTCTGTTGGTCTCAACACAGTTAGAAGTTTGAAGTTGTAACTAGCATTACTCTGCTACTATATCTCGGCAGTCGGCCGCGAGCGTAAATAAATGAGGACTGTTCACGGACCACGATATAATGGTAACACCACCTCCGCCAGACAGAAATTATTTCTCTCCTTATATAAACTGAGACGTGTCTCTTTGTTCTCTTTATTTCTTTATGGTCGCGGCTGAGTACCACAATGTAGTATCTTATATTATGCACGATGGATGGGGAAGATGTAGTCATGAATTTGTCCCATGTCTTCTTTCCTTTTGTCTTCTGTTACAGGCTCCACTCTAGATTTCAGACACAGATACAGTTGTTTGTGAAAACTGCCGTCCTTGTTTCCATGGCGATTTGATAATCTGCTTGAACCTCATCAGAAAAGGTCTCCTTGTAAAGGGATAAAAGCTCTCCCAGTTATCCAGTTCATCCCTAACCACTTTCTCCTGGCGTTAGTTTTTCTAAATATTCTTTGGCCAGCATAAAATTCAAGGGTTCTTTTTCCCTGTTTTTGTTGTAACATGATACCAGCCATAAAATAAATAAATAAAAATGAAACTAAAAATGAAAATAATAAAATAAAATAACATAAAATAAAAAATAAATCTGTTTCCTCTTACAGATAGCTTCGGACTCTGCAAACTGTCACCACACCTTAGAGAAAACATAACGATTAATACTAAGCCATGAAGCCACAGCGGTGAGAGCTTGCGCTGTTGCTGCTGCCCTGTGCTGTGCTGTGGAGAGCCTGGCAGGCGTCTCCTCTGTGCCGCGCTGCACGGCCGGTGTGGAGGTGGAACTGCCCAGCCAACACTACGAGAAATCCAAAATCCAGAACGAAAAAGAAAGTGCACATTTTAAACAACTAACCACCTGCACTGATAGACGAAACGACTCTCTTCACTTCCCCATTAACCACTCTACAAAACATTTAAACCGAAACTCAAATAATCAAAATACAAAAATTAGTGGTGTAATCGATGAGAGATTACAGTCACAGGGACACACGCACACATACAAACAAGCAGACGAAAAATATTAATCTTCTTTGTACATTCACGACCACACTTGATTTGCACAGAAAATATACACAACGACTTCAACTACCCTTACAGCTTTCTGGCACATTGCGATTTTATGAGAATAATTAATGCAAGGTACGGAAAATTAATCCACCCCCACAGAAATATGTAATGTTGTAAGGGAAGCGTAGAGTGATAATTTAACTGGAGAAAAATTACCTTGAACGGCTAATTAATGGTTAATTCCATCGACTTTGTGAATTTTAATCGAGCTGGCCTTCGTGAGATATCAGAAAACTCGTACTTTGTCATGCAGTTCTAATGCATCATCAGAAAAGTAAAAAGTAATTAACTGAGACACGCTGTCATTTCCTAAAAGTTGGACACGTTCGCACGTTTGTGCCCTTGTACATCTCAGCTCTACAATACAATATTACCGCCTGTTCTCTCAGGGGATGTGATTAGCGGCAGTATGTGCTCACGTACTGAGCACCTCTAATATCACCTGCACTATCGGCATATCCGGAAATAAATCCAATACACTTTAGTCAGTTCTTCAGCAGTTTCCTCTTCATCAAGTTTTGTTCTAGTAGATATTCTTCCTCTTATTATTTATTTTGCGTTCGATATGCCACATGCCTTACATTACTAGACACATTCAAAACGAGAAACTAAATTAACGTACAAATCATTATGAAATGCTTATAAATTAAGAATTAAAGGGAACACAAATTTGTCAAAATAATTTACAACTAAACGGAAACTCTTAAATTACAAAGCCAAGAAATGGCAGTGTCTGTAAGTCTATGCAGATCCTCCAGCGAACCGTCCCGAAAACCATGAATTTTACAATCACACATGTGTTGCATCGTCTGTATTTCGTCGCAGTCTTCCTCTGAGAAAAGCAGTTTGTCGTGTGATACCTCATAATCTGCAGTAAAAATAGAAAAGAAGAATATGACGTTTTTCTTTTATAAGGCCTATATTGTCCCTATTCCATGTTCAGATCCTAATATTTCATTTGATAATTGGAGCTGTTATAGTCGAGGAGATAAGAAATCTCACTCTTGTAATTTTTGAAATTGCGACATGTCGAGAAGCGAGGGCAGATATTGTATCGCAGAGAGAACAGAATGAGTGAGTCACCTCTGCGACCGCCAGATGGTCTGCGTCGCTGTACATGATGAGCTGCTTGGCGGACACCCTGCGCAGGTCGTAGCTGGGCGCCGTCGCTTGCTTGTACTCCGCCATGTTCCTCTTGCCGAAGTCGTACCACGAGAAGTTCCCTGCGAACAGGTGCGCCAGGAATAGCCATGAGGAGAAAGATCAACACTCGTAGAATGTGCAGACTCCAAGTTTTAAAGGAGGAAAGTTCCATTAAACCGGTTTCTGTTTGTTTATGCGTAACATAGAAAACACGCCCACCAAAGGTCTATGTTATCAAAATAATGGCATGAGGTACATTTTCAACTAGTCTATAGTAAGCACAAAAATTACTTTGTCGAAATTAATTTTGTTAGGGAAAATTATGCTCGAAAATAGTAAAAGGGTAAAAATACTGTGGTTATACAACTGCGACATTTATGCCTGATTTATCGATTATCAAAAGCCTTTGACAGAGTAAAACACGAGAAGATTGTTGACATTGAAAAATATATCAACACATTGGATATTCTGATGACACAATATTATTTCCCAATATTGAGGATAGTTTGTAGTACTTGCTGACAGACTTGTACAGAAATGCACTGTATATGGTTTGCATGTCAACCCTCAAAAACGAAAACTATGATACGGGGGCTTCTGCAGGCGGTTACAGATGGAACCAGGCCTACGGTCTTGATGACGTAAGAGGAAGTCTGAAGACGAGCGTCTAGTGAAGCAGATGCTCAGAGAGATGGCAGCGTTTGTGGTAAACGTCTCATGAACGCAGAGACCGAGTATTCCTCGGATAAGGACTGCACATTATAACAGAACAAGTAACCCGACACTAGGCCTAGATTTTAAGAACCTAATACATGAAACTAAATTGATTTGTTCGATACCGATAACTTGAAACACCAAATATTTAATTTCAACATGTGAAACGCAGTTTAACAGTAATACAGTGATATAACCTCCAGTAACTGGGGATTGTCACGTAATGTTAAGACAGCTTATTCACACATAGTATATATATATATATATATATATATATATATATATATATATATATATATATATATATATATATTTATATATATATATCAGGACATTACTTAGAGAATCTTGACACATGTTTGATTTTGGCCATGTGATTCATTAGTAAGAGATTTTGAAACCTCTTATTTCACTAAGACGCGTGATACGGATTGACCTTTTCCTGCCCGGTCCATTTCCAGCGGCGTAAAACAAAGTGAAGAGTGAGAGCTGCTTGTGTTCCCGTGGGTCCCTGTGACGTATGACACTGCCGCTGGCTCAGACCCTCCACCACCACCGACAGCGGAAAACGACGGACTGTTTTACGACAGGCGGGATTATTCAAGGAATAGAGCTCGTTTTCTTTATATAGCGTTCAAAACTGTGCCAGGAACTTTTTAGTACTGACCATGTGTCAAAGGCATTTTGTGCACGTTATTTATGTAGTTGGCTTTGTTGCTACGTGTGACCAACAAATTTTTGCAGTTTTGTTTTCTTTTGTTTATGAATTTCGAAATATGGATACGGTTCAGGGATAGCTACAGTTGGCTTTTGTTCCTCTACTCAGACTGAAACACGTCCACTGATTTTGTGGCCGTCTTCCATTTTGGTTTATTCATTAAGCTGAAGTGTTTCTGCACCATCAATGTTATCTATCAGTGTGTTAATTATTTTATTCTTTTTCTTAATGATCAACGCCCAATGCTTATTTAAGCTTGGCCCATATTTATATATGTTTCCACCCGTGTGATTGAACTTGTGTGTTCATGTGAATATGGAAGGATGCTCTTAATATTAACTGACTGCCGTGCAATGGCCTAGAGTCGCCGCCTCGCGCCTTCGGCCTCGTTTTGCTGTAGTTCAGAACGCATGACTTCTCTTGTCGTCTGCGCTGGCGTCTGCTGGCTGGCCAGAGACAAGCTTACTTGGCAAGATGACGATGTGGCTGTGTTTAAAGTGTCGTACCAACCTAAACTTGGACGAAAGAGGTGACAGGAGACCTGTCTGGGAGCGGTTGAAGAGGGAATTGTCTTGGTCAGGTAGAAGGGTTGGTAAACACTAGTTTCTGAACACAGTCTGCGTCGCTTTTAGCACGCTCTACATCCAGTGTGTGGCGGGGGAAGTTTTTTCGTGGCTTTAGAACTACACCCTTGACTCTTCATTCTGGCTCTGATGACTGTGGAAGTAGGTAGTCCGCCGAATCATTCTGAGGGAAAGGCATGCTGTTAGGACTTTACTTTCTTTCTGACCAGGCAGTCTTGGATTTTCGGTGATAGTTCTGTTCAGTGATTCTTTTACTATGAAAAGTGTTTCTTAATTTACAGAACTCGAGTAAATTCAGTGTAAATTCATTATTTATATTTTCATTCCAGTGATGATTGTGTGTCCAGTTTTGCTCAACTTAGAATACACGTGTGTGGTCTTCAGCCTTAGTGTAAACCTAGTACGTTTGAATTTCCTTCATGTTTCTAACTTTTCCTCATTGTTTCTGTATCCACAAGTGTGCTAAATGTTTCTCAGATTTTCTGATTTGATTCCATCTTTCCTGTCTTCTGTGACCGATTGTATCACACGATTTCGTAACAGTTGTTACTTTGGCCTTGAGCCATGCTTTTGTTAATACTACTTTTCTTCTATACAAATTCTCGCCTGTGCTTCACTTGCTTATTCTAAATTAACTTCTGTTTGTAAATGCTATGAAGTTCAGTGTGGTCGCACACCACATGGTACTTAAGAATAGTGAGCCGCTGCCTCAACACACATGAGTTCGTTTAGTGGAGAGTATAGTTAAATTTGTGAACAAGACACCCGCCATCTCGTCAAGATGCCTACGTTTCGTTTCTCCACTGCTATTATGTTTTCCAGCATTTTAATGTTCCGCAAAGCATTATGCGCGTGTCTGTGAATGAATGAATGTGCTGTCAGCTACCCATTTTGTATTTGAAAATTTCCTCCCATGTTACCTCCATATTCTTAAAGGGCAGAAACAATTTTAACACGGGCAGTAATTATATAATTTAATTCACTTTTGTACAAGATGTATGCTTTATTTGGTCTCTCCACATCTATTTGCTTAATATTCTACTGAATAGATTATGATTCAAAGGATCAAACCTCTGGTTTATAATTTCATGCTCCCCATCCAGTGCTTCATTATCTATTCATTTATTTTTAACATTGGTTTTGTGTTTGTTAAAACGTTGGCTGCTCTCTTAAGGAGTGAGCAGTTAGATAGTTTTCCATTGTACTCTGGCCACTCGCAAAGTAATTTAGAGCAGCAGTGAGCGTTTTAACTTGCATTTGCAGATCTCAACTGCCCGAAATCTTGCTTATTTTAATAACAGGCTACTTTCACTTGGCTTTCTGTTGCCAGGATTCGTTCTTCTGGTATCTCCCGAGTTCATTTTAATTTTTGCTTGCTCCTCTAGACGATCTCCCGTCCTTTGTGTGTGTGTGCGCACGTGTGAATCAGTAGAAAGTGCAAGTGGTAGTGTACTTCCATTGTGTTTTCTGGGCGCATTACCAGTGCAGTTGGTTTCTGTCTCAGTAGTGATCATTTGACTATGTGCATTTTTGGGAGGAAATAATAGTCCAGTTTATGCAGTGTGTAGCGCAGGTGGAATTACGACTGCATTGTGTGCGAAAACATTTCATCGTGTGAAACTCTTATAGAGGCACCACGTGTTCTGACCACATTGGTAGCTAGGAATTTGTGGTTTGGTATTTTATTGCGAATATTTTGACGTGCTTGTGAATACTTTGACGTGATTTCAAAAACGGATAGCGTTTCAGTTTCAGCAAATGAAACTTGTAGGCAAACCGCTCTTAAGGAGCAAGGAAAGGAAATGCGTGATACGTCACGGGAATTAGATTTGGTGGTGACTGAAAATCATCACGGTGCCTTTATTGACACTGCGAACACAGGAGACGGTTGTCGAGCAGAAAACAACCTTTCCTTTGAAAACCGCATACAAAGTGCAGGCGACGAGCAGCGCACCGGTGGCCGCTCTGGCGTCTCGAATCGCGGGATGACCCAGTGGGGCGACTGGTCCACGGGCAAAAGCTCACTACCCTCACCACGCAGATCACCCGACGTCTCGACGAAATGGACCAGTGCACTAACGACGAGTTTCGCGAAACGAAAGAGCAATCGGAACAGGTCACCGAGCAAATCGAAGAGCAGTCGCAATAGATCGATGAGCGACTGATGAAATGAAAGAACAGGTCGCGAATCGAGAGTCGCCGTTGTTGCAAGAAGTGTCTGTCCGCTGGAGTAGCTGGCCGAGGGAGTCAGTCAGAGCAGTGCGGAGGTAGGAACCGTAAAGTGACGCGGGTCGATGGCACTGCCGAACACGTCGAAGCCGACGACTCGCGCGACGACGGGTGGTCGCGCAGGTGAGCAGCGTGCAGTAGCGCGCAGGAGCGGCACAAAGCACTGCCGGTGCTGTTACTGGAGTGCAGATCACGCCGGGCGATGTCGTACAGCGGACTGCACGGGTGGGATTAAGTGAGCATCGCAGCTGCGCTGCCGAACCTCGAGCGCGCGTGGCGCGGCGGCGAGGTGTGCGGCGACAGCCGCGAACTGGCGGCAGCGCCGGTTCCCGTGCTGCCTCTGGGGACGAGCTGCAGGCGGGACAGGGCAGGAGCGCACGCTGCGGTCTGCGCCCAGCGCCGGGCTGCGATTGCAACCGCTTCTAGACCGTGCGTAAATCTCGAGTATTCTGGAACACACCAGGTGACTTCTCGATTCCGCCAAACTGGCTCGAAGGCATAAAGTCGACTTCGTGTGTGGAAATCTCGAAGGTGAACCTGCAACGCGGGTGAGGTCGTTCCCACGGTGTGGCGAAAGCCACGAGAGCTTCCGCCGATACTTTTTAGCTTCGTGCTGGTCAGAGAATCAGAAAGACCGTGTGAGCCACGACATACAAATGATGACGCCCTTCGGACAGTCGAACTTTGCCAGTTCGGCCGAGTTTTTTCAGGATATGTTAAATAAGAACTGTTATTTGACCAACTCCTATACGGTGCCTGAACTCACGAGAATTTGTTTGGGTGAGCTGTTGTGCAGGGAGATGCAAAGATGATGTGGAGCAGTTTCAGGCCCTCCTAGAAGATCTAGATTTTTATTATTACCCCCCCCCCCCCCGCAGAACAACTTTCCAGTCAAACACGGAAAGGGCAATAAAATAATAATAATCAAAATCAGGCACCAGAAAAGGAGCGAAATAATGATTCTGGTCGGCAGTTCTGGGGAAACGGCCAGAAAACCCAGCGAAACAGGCAATGTTGCAGTCAAAATGAGAGCACGTACAAAAGTGACTTCCGAAGAAAAAAAAGCGCAACTGGGACGCCAAAGATAAAAAACCGCGCAAGGAAAATTCCAAGTGTGTTCACTGGGAATGGCCAAACACGCCGCCACATGGTGTCGAGGGGCGTTCGCCCGTCCCAGAGCATAACCAAAAGCCCGACGCGCAACCCGGACCATCGACATCAAAACAATGACGTTCTCGGTCTGTCTCTCCCTGCTTGGAGTCTGACGACGAACAGGGGACGCAGCTAGTCGGACTCATAGGGTTTGACGACTTAAGGGAGGTCCTCTCAGGGGAGGGCCACGAGCTGAGCGATAATCTGACACAACCCGTCCTGACGACATCAGTAAGAGAATGACGTGCAGTTGCCAAGCAGTGGCGTCTAGGCCGGAACCCCTCTGGAGTGCACGGAGGTGAAGGGCGCCTCGGTTGGGCGTAGCTAGAGATACGGAGGCAGGCCAAAGTTGAATTGTCGTGTCAGGGAGATGTTTCTGTGGCCAACTTTATCGTTATGCCATCACTAGTTGTAGATTTGTTGCTCGGTGTGGAATTTTTAGTGGCACACTTTACTAGTTTTGCACTTTGGCGTAGGCGAAGTGCGCCTTTGGCTGACTCAGAAAGAAATTAGGTTAAAATTCAGTGAATGCACCACGAGGCTCAGTTCCGTGGGTCTGTGTTGCCACTTTTTATCAGATTATCGGGCGATATACTCGACAGATCCGGTGCTCTCAGAGTATGATGACCCGTATGTATTTCCCGTTGATTGTGAGAAATTAGACGTCCTGGCCGAGATCGACCGAAAAGTGAGTTCGTTAGAGGGTGCCCCCCTCCCCAGCGGAAACATGCGACGGTTTTCTCCGATGCCCTGGGCACTACCAAAGGCTTTCAATATAGGTTTAAAGTGCGGGCACACAACAAGTTCTTTGCGAAGCCACAGCAAATTCCACGGGTATACGAGCTGGAAGTCGAGGAGGAGATTCCTCGGATGTTAGCGGACGGCGTCATGGAACGCACTGCGAGTTCATATAGCAGTCCACTGTTGATCGTCCCCAAGAAGGACAAACCGACCAGGCTGGTCCTGGATTCGAGGCAAACAATCACCGTAATTGAGCCGGAGACAGGCGGAGCGCAGACGTGAAGCGGACCCTCGGCGCAGCGCCCGCTGCCTCCTCGGTGGACTCGTGGCCAGCTCAGCTCCTGGGCCTCACACGGCCTTCCTTTGCTTTCGAACCTGTTGTCAGTCCCGAAAGCTTCCTTTGGCCTTAACATCAGTTCTGCAGCCTTCATTCGTGGCCTTCACTCTATTATACCGGAGGAACAGCGGCGGCGGCCGCGGATGATGTGCTGATCGCGGAAAATTCGTGGGGAAGCGAGAACCGAGTCTTAGATCGACTACTGCATGTTCACCAGCAATCAGGGGTAATGGTTAATCTGAGAAAGTAAGCATTTGGTCGGCTGCAGGTGAACTTCCTCGGACACATCATTACGAGAGAGGGTATTCTTCCGGACGCTAGTAAACTAGACGCAATCCGACAGTTTCCCGTTCCGACAACAGACAAGCAAGTGCGTGCCTATTTGGATCTCGTAATTTTTACAAAAACTTTCTGCCTCTTCCAATCATAGGTGTATACATTCCCTCTGCACACTCACGAGTAGAGGCGAGCCGTGGAAGTGGGGCGCGGACGCGCGCTCTCAGTCTGGAAGCGTCCGGCAGCCTTGGTGGCGGCGCTTCTGCCAGCACACGCGGGCCTTCCCCAGGGCTTCCGCCTCGGGACGCTCAGTTCGGAAGCCGGAATTGCTGCCAGCTGTTCCGAGAGCCTGCAGAAGGCGGGGTCGTGCGGCGGAAGACAACTGCGTTCGCGAGGCGTTACTCGGCGACAGAGCGGGAAGCCCCAGCGGTCGTTTTCGGATTTACCGAGTTCCGTGGATTTCTTTTCGGCCGAACGGCGAGGATATATACTGATCACCGTGCATTGCAGTTCCTCATGTCGGTGTAACTGACGCGAGGACGGTCGGCCAGATGGGCGCTCTGTCTCCAGGAATTTGGCTCCACGGTTGTTCGCATACCAGGGAAGGAGGATGTGGGGCTGACGCCCTTCCTCGTTCCCCGCTGAGTTTGACTCAGGAATCCAATGATGATGAGCCTAACGAACATGAATTACAGCCTGTTTTATTTGCGTGGCGTAGCTTTTGAAAATTTCATTTCTGCTTCCGTCCATGACATAGTGCGGGCACAAGACGAGGACCCTGTTCTGAAGCACGTGAATGCTTTACGACATGACAACAACAATCCGTCGATTAGGAAATATTACCTAATTAGGAATAACGTCTTGTTCCTTTGTAGCAACCCCGGGAAGTCCAACTGGGTTGTGTGTGTACCGGATGAGTTGGTGAACAAACTCATTTGGTATACACACCTTAGCTACGTGCACTATGGGTCCTGTAAATGTTTTGTTAAGCTCCATGATACCTGCTACTTTCCAAACATGGAAAAGAGGATCAGAAAAGTTCTTGCTGCTTTTAAAGAGTGTCAGAAGTCCGAAGCTCCCACAATGTCTCACCTTGCTCCTCTGTTCCCCGTTATCCCTTCTCGTTTACGAGACATTGCTGCCGTGGATCTGTTTGCTCGTCTAACACGAGCAGCTGGTGGACACAGTTAATATTCGTTGCCGTCGAGTTGACCTCCAAATATGAAACGTTAACCCCTTTAAAAAGAGCCACGAGCAGGTCTGCATCACATGCACTTGTGAAACACTTCCTGTCCCAAGTTGGGTGCATCGAGAAGCTATTGTCTGACAACGGTCCTCATTTCCGCTCCAGCAGAGACGCATAAAGCCTGCTTTCGTTTCCGTTTATCACCTGAAGTCAAATCCGTGCGAGTGCGTAATGAAAGAACGCGGAAACTGTGGCGCTTGTACCGCTACCGCAGTTATCGTGCCTGGGACCAGTATATACAGGGGTTCCAGCACACCGTCTACGAGTTGCCGAGTGATTCTACCTCTATGTTGTCGAGGCTCGTTTTGAAAATGAATGTGCAGAGGACGAGGTGAGGGAGATAGTACCTCTTGATCCACCGGTCAAACTGAGGCACAGCGCGGTGGTCAAACGTGCCACTGAACAAGTCAAACAGGCCGGTGAGACAAGGCGCCAGCATGACAGGAAGCATCGGGGAGTTCGCCGCTTTGAAGTCGGGGAAAGTCTCGGCCTTTCCCGTCGTCTGTCCAACAAGCGTCTCGCTCTGACACGGAAGTTCTATCCAGTTTCTGTTGGTCCTTTCTGCATAAGGCGGGTCGTTCACAAAAACTCGGTTGAACTAGAAGCAATACAGACCGAAAAGTCTCATAGTGTGCACCATGTTTCTTCTAGTCTTAAACATTTAGAAGAGTGATTGTGTATTTTTCTTGTGTATTTTCTACAGGTTAAAGGTTCCATGTTTCGTATGTGTTTTGCCACTATGTTTGGGCGTCAATGAACGCGCCGACAATATGTCGCGTATGAGGCACATTTGTAATATTTGTTATGCGTGTATGCTTATGAGTGTACGCAGCGCTGGGTGAGATAAGCTGCGTTCTGTGCCGTCAGCTGACGCGTGAGGCGTGCTGATTTCGTGCGCACACTTAAACGTTGCGGCACCGTCTGCAATGTCAGAAGTTTGACTGCTACTTTACCGTGGAGCGCCTGTGTAGTGGCTAAATTTAGTTTAAAGTTTCAGTCGTTCGTACGCGTTATTCAACTGCTGCACCAGATGTGCGATCTAAGTACAATTTGTACCAAAACAAAGTGTAATAGTTTAGGGTGCACCTTTCTTTTCAGCTGTGCTACGTATTCAAGCCCAGAACCGTCAGAGAGTGAATGGGTACGGCCTTCTTCCAGAGCAGGGAGGGCGGTACTTAGTGCTGCCACAGCCAGTCTGTGCGCGCCCTGTGTCCTTGAAATCGCCAATGTGTTTCCTTCTTGTAAGTCGCCGTAGCGGAGCCACCTCCCGGACAGAACGGTTTATCGCTTGGTGAAACGTAGAAGATGTTTTGGAACATGTTCTGTGTAATTGGGACAAGATTTTGTAATGCCAAGTGGATGACGTATCTAATTTACCAATTAATCAACAAACCATAATGCAAGCTTTAACATGACAAACTAGACTGTGTGTTGAACAGGAAAAGTACACATCTCACTGTACAAGGTCGAGCCCATGATTAATGCGAGCACAGTGCGAGACGAGTGCCTGAATTTGGAGAAATATGACCAGTAGAAATTAGGAATATGTTTCATATTCACTTTCATTTGTAAATTTTAGATGGAACCTAGGTAACATGTTTAAATTTTATGATACTTTTATGATAAGCCTTGAACTAGCACATCTAATAACTAGTGTGTGTTTATGTTTTTCAGGTGATTCGTAGTTTATATGTCTGACTTAATCTACTGTCTTTTATTTTCGTTATTGTTCCAGGTGTTGATGTGTTTTCATGTCTTGTTTTAGTGTTTCTCTAAGTATAGGATTCGAATGTTAATTTATCCATTTGTTTATTCTTATACCAATCTTACTGTGTATTTCGACATTTTGAAGAGAGAATGTTGTTAGGAAACGAGGGGCCGCTGCAGCAGTCATGGCGTTCTGACGCTCACGCTCCAAGTGGGCAGTAAGCGGGTGCAGTGCCACCAGCCACAGTAAATTGTCTGTCTGCCGGTTATGTGAAGATTCTTCAGGCACTCGCTGGAGTGACAAGAAGAATCCAGTGATCTGCAATGGGCCAGGAACTAGACAGTACCCAGAATCTGATATGAAAGACGACCGTCTGTCGTCTTCCATATATTTTTTATAAAACTGTAATTTATTTGATGTCACTAGATTAGCAATTTCTTAAAACTAGAACCCCACTCTTTTCGAGGCATGAGGAATAGCATTTTTATTTCATGTTTTAAAATATTAGTTTCTGAAATGTTAATATTGCTAGGATTTATTTTTTTAATTGTGTTTACGAATGTGGCAATAAGTAGCTTCTCCGCTACGCCACCGTCCCTGTAAAAATGTGTACTTCTTTTATTTTAAGTGAATGTGCGACAATCTAATGGCTGTCTGAATGTGGATAGTAATAGCTCGCTTTGCATGGTTCTCTCTGGCTCAGAGTCGATAATTAGTCCTTATAATCCTCTGCTGCTGATGCTACCAAAGAGGTTTCTACACCCATCGACTACAAGCCAGTCGGCGAGCCCTCGCCAGGGTGAGGTAAGGTTGATTCCGCTCATGTGTACACAGAGATGGTAGCGATTCATTGTCTAGCATGTTTAACTTAGACTCTTGAACTTAGATTCATTTTTCGGAACATTTATTTTCCGATCGTGTGCGGAAATGTGTTCTGCTTTTTCAGTCCAGTGATTTCCAATAGATAATCGTGGTGTATGTGTTACTAGTTGCAGTTTGATAATGGCCTGGTACATTCAAACTTTTTGTGATTATGTGGCAGTGTACAAACTCTGTGTAAATTCTTTCTAGCTTTGTGGGGCCCGATTACTAACAGACGATATGTTCATTTTTGTACAGTGCATGCAAAATCTTTCTTATCACTTCCTTGCATGAGTGATATGTGTTCCACGTGGTTGGTTTTTTAGAACAAAGGCTTCTGCTTCCACAATTGTTTGTTCCATTCCCTTCAGGCAAATAACTGCGTGTATCCTTCTGATTTCCACTAACATTTCGCGATCTTCTCTTCCCGCCTATTTTAATTTTGCTGTTTCTTCTCCGAACTTGTACTATGCACTCAGCCTTTGTCAGTAATTCTCTCTGAGCCTTGTACAACCTCCTTTAATAGCTTGCTTATGAAATTCTAAGTATTTCTGAGAGTTCCATGCCATAGATTTTTCCCTACTTTGTAATTATTTCACTTTTCCGGGTATTCAGACTGGATTACTTCCTTTTCTGTGAACGCTCCCAATCGCATGTTGCTGCATTTCAGTAGCTTCCTTATGAAATTCTATGCAGTTATAGGAGTTGCATGGCGTAGCTAATTTTATTAATTTTTCGTAAATTGAATTTATACATTTTTATCGGTTTTCGGAACTACATGGGTCCGAACTCTGACTTCAGGGGTTTGCTGCTAGTCACCTGAATTTACGCCGCTTCTCATAAAACCAGTGCCTAGATACTTTAATCACAGATTGCAACATAAGTGTCCGACGTGATTTTGTGTAATGAATCCGATTTTTAACCACTTCACCTTCAGTGGAGTGCGATCATCTAACGTAGCCGTGTGTTGCTGTTAGCGCGTTTGCTCGCGGTCTAATCTAAATGCAATTAATCTCAAATTAGGAACGACAGACCAGAGCCATCTTCACAGTTTTACTGTTATTGTGCTGTGTGGTACCTCCGGGTTTGCTGAATTTCGCCTACGATAGCGGCACCTGCTTCTGCCTCGTTTCAGCACGCTGATTTTGGTGAGTTTCGCTGTTGCATTGCGTGTGTGTGAGCGAGTGAGTGTTGTTTGTAAATCATCTCCCCAGTAGCGTTAATGCTGTGTAATTTATGTTAAATTCAATGCTGGGCATCGTCAGTATTAGATCATGTAAATGGGATGCATTTTTATTGTATTAACAAAATTGATTCCTCATTTTGCTTGTGTTCGACCTGAATAAACAAGTTCAGTTGTCTATAAATTGTAGTTTTCGAGCACCTTCCCCCTCTTATTTAACATTTTTTTACCAGTGCTGAGATGCAACTTTTTTATGTTTAAGTTCCGTCGTGGCATACATGTTTTGTTAGCCACCTTTATGAAATAACTTTGATCGTGGTGGCTTGTTTATTAACGCCTGTGTGTAATTTTATGTGAGCTGCTACGTATATTAGCCACTGTATCGTTAACTTCATGTTATTAGATTAATTTGAACCAAGTGAGCTCTCAATTTGGGCCAGGGAACAAGGTTTTGCAACAGGAAGTAGCCGGTAGTTCACACGGATCTTTTGCTAATTTTACTGCTAAAATTAAGCTTTTTTATAACAGTAAATTCTTAACTGGGTACCCCGTACTAGAAATAAGTTTTTTTTTTCGTACAGTGGCCAACTTTTAATTTACATACACGATTAGGAAGAAAATCTAAGCAGCACACTTATGTTGTTTGTAGATGACGCCGTCATTTACAGTCTAGTAAATCATCTGAAGATCAAAACTGAAGAATGATCTAAATAATATATTAGTATTGTGTAAAAATTGGCAGTTGACTGTAAATAATGAGAAGTGTGAAGTCGTCCACATCACTACGAAAAGAAATACGTTAAACTATGTTTACAAGATAAATCAATCAAATGTAGAGGCTGTAAACTCCACTAAATACCTAGGAATTACTATTACATACGACGTAAACTGGAAAGAACACGTAGATAATGTCGTGGGAAAGGCGAACCAAAGATTGCGTTTTATTGGTAGAACCCTTAAAAGATGCAACAAAACTACTAAAGAAACTGCATACACTATGCTTGTCCGTCCTTTTTTGGAGTATTGGAGCCCAGTGTGGGATCCGTATCAGGTGGTTTTCACGAAGGACATTGAAAGAGTCGTTTTGTATTGTCACGGTACAACGGAGACAGCATTTCGGAAATCATACAGGACCTGGGATGGGAATCATTACAACAACGGCGTTTATCGCTGCGGTGTGGTCTACTTACGAAACTCCAGCCGACAACATTCTCCTCCGAATGCGAAAATATATTGTTGACTCGCACTTACATAGGTAGAAGTAGTATAACAACGCCGCTTTCAGCACAGTAAGAATCGCCCGTTGACGATAGTGTCATCGACGCCAGACGCTCGGCCAATTGCCAGACCGCAGATCAAAGGATGCCGCCACAGGATGACTGATAGGTCTTCCTGGAAGAACAGGATGATTACATTTAGGTCCTTTTGATTCGCTACTTGTCCGACCGCTAATCAAAGGACGCCGCCATAACGCACTTAAGGATTGACAGGTTGCAACACCTCCCTCGGCCACACACGACGCCCCCCTCCACCCCTCGGCGCCACCGCCAGACAGGCAGCACCTCCGAGAGGTCCAGACCTGTCTACCCCTCAACATGTCTGTACTTGCACCCTCAACCACACACCTTTTTAATTAGAGTACTTGCAATTACATGTACTTAGAGTAATTGCATAATTACAATTACGTGTACTTAGAGTAATTAATGCATGGAGAGTACTTGAAATTACATGTACTTAGGGTAATAGTTTATTAATTTATTTATTGTTATTGCAATTGCACGTGTTCACTCCTCCTCATCTGGTGTGGAACTGAGCTCGCCCCGAGGCATCACATGACTATCTACACCACGCCCCACCCTACCACGTGACCATCCCCAACCGACATTCTGAAGTCATTCAGATGCAGAATGTCGGAGGGACAGTAGCAGCATAGGAAGGATGCAATTAAGGCAATTGCATTTGACTGCCGTAGTTGAGAGGTTCCTGGTACAACCACAAATTGGCAGGAAAACCGATTTCTGGTTGCCCTAGAAGGCTTTCGCCCCTCGGATCCAGTGGAGCACCCTCAGACTGCACCTGTTTCTATATACAAAATCAAATCAGAGCATTCTGTTCGGTAACATGATAAAAAAAAGCCTTAATTAGAGCTCATATTGTATCCAAAATTAGATGTGCATATAGATGAATCATATATAAGATCATCTGTAATGCCATACGTATGTACTCCCATTACTCTAGTAATTATATAGAATTTTCAATCCATGGCCATTGAAATCGACTGAAAGCAGCAGTTCCCACCGCTGACAACAGATGGCTCTGATCCCACCCAGTGCCTACACAATGAAGCCATGTGTGCAGATGCTGGCCACCCTCCTCTGGAGCTGACCAGTCTCTATTGTGTGCCTCAGTCCGCCGGCCGTAGCCGCTGCGACCGAGGACACGCGGCACACAGCTTCAGCCTCCTGACGATCATGTACTTGCGTACATACGCTAAAAAAAACTACCGTAGTGCATTTACGGAGCCCTGCTGCGGCATGCGCACAATTCTTCCGGTCGACCCCAGCGCGCCGACCGGGCCGCGCCCCGCACCTAGCGAAAGAATTGCCGCGGAGCCCGCGCCGAATATTATTATTATTAATATTTAACAGCGCCACAGCCCGTCCTCGGCGACGCGGACACAGCGATCCGACCGCCCCGATTATCATTTTTTTCCTACGAACGTTATAGCTCCTTGTACTGCCTTTACACCAACGTCCGCGAAGTTCTAATTTGCAGTGGAACAGTCCGCCTGTAAGAAAACAATTTGCTGTGTCTGTCCTGGTGAGAAAAGCAGAACTCAGACGGACAATAGCGGCCGGTCGCTCCATTCAAACAACCCCTTGCCGCTGATACCTGCTCCCCGCAGCCTTTCAAAACAGCGCGCGCGGCCGACAGGCGGCGGTGAATCACACACGTGCTCAGGCCGAGCGTTACCTGTAAAGGCTAAGCCAATAGTTCCACTCCAAACGCGTGAGGAAGAAACGCCTCGTCACTGCATTCTGCGGACAAACCTTAAAAATTATCAAACATATATCACTTCACAAAAACAGTGCCAGCAACGACCGAATCATGCTGTGTTTTTTTTTTTTTTTTTTTTTTTTTTTTTTTTTTTTTTTTTTTTTTTTTTTTTTTTTTACGAACCTCTCTCCCTTTCCTATTCCCCACGAGTAAAACAATCTAGCAGAGAATGCGAGGAATATGTTTTTAATGTAACTTACATCGGCTGTTAACACTTTGTAGCGAAATTCATCTCGAAAGTATTGGCCTAACAACACACTTATTCGACAAGACAGCAACCACAGAACCGAAGTTACCTGCCCAATGCAACACCGATTTCCAGCTCGACCCGCCCTTTACCCACAAAATTCCTACTCCAAGTTCCTTTCTTGTGCATTCCACTAATCCGAACTAAGATTTATTATTTTAATTACAAGTAGATGTCTACCGCAAACGAAGACGCTAACCTGCACACCGCAACACATGATTATATATAGGACATGGAGTGTTTACATTTTTTTTTATTACAGTTCAACTGAGTACATGCTACGTAATGTTCGCAAATACGTATATCGCAACCAACTCCCGTACACATCGATCATAACCTGCTCTCTAAGGAATCGATGGGAGTCACACACAGTACAAACACGTTTGTCGTTTGTCGTGTGTTCCGCTAATTTCGGTCAAGACAACGATGCGAGACCAATCCCCCTGCCTGTTTACTGTAAAAGCAAATATTTTTCCCCACACTATCTGTTTAAATCGGGCTTGCACATATGCAATAGCCCCCTTTTAAAAGCCTGTCTTCGCCATATAACCAAGTTTTCCTTTACCCTTCTTCTTAGGACTTGTGGAATAACATAGACGATATCTACGTCTGTGGATAATAAAGTCCTGGAATGCTAAAAAAATATAGCTCCTTGCTCGACTCTACAAGTAATTTACAGTTGAAACTAATATCAGAGAGAGCAGTCAATTCTCGGGTACTCTTAATACCCAAGTAATCAAATCTAAAAGCGTATATTAACCGGCAGCGACGCACAGCACAACGGCGCACTTGTCTTATCCTCGCCCGCAACTACATTGATGATGCTCCTTCCATCCGAAAGTCAGGCTCGGTAAAAAAAAAAAAAAAAAAAAAAAAAAAAAAAACCTTCGAAATCTTGTGTGTTGTCCAAAAATCCAGGAGATAGAAACCATCTACACGAAGATGCTGCTGTAGTATAGATGGGAGCGCCTCCATTAAAAAACATCGATTAGTTGCAGTTTATAAGATATATACCCACAGGACATACATATTTCCCCCACGTATTCCAGAAATAGTAACTTCGTCTTATCTCTAGCGTTTGCACTATCGAACTTGCTGAATTTACTACACACACACACACACTCCATCGGCTACAACTAGCGCACTTTAAGTAACGAAACTATAGGAGTTTTATAAAACACGATTTTCGACTAAAGAATTATGATTTATCACATCAGGCACATCCGCTACGTAACACAATGCACACCAGCCGTAGACAACACTAGCATACGATTAAACAGGCGATGCTTCGACGAAAGATCACCGCACCACCAAAGTCGGTTTTCTTTAGAGCTTTACCGTGAAGTATATTTAGGGTATATCAACACTTTTTACTTAAAATTCCATCCCATCTAGCCTACAACACTCTCTGTAAGCGCCAAACATTTCCAACACAGTAACAGAAGTACACCTGCGACAAACGGATCTAGCCATTCGAACTCGTTTTTCTGACTCAACTAGCATGCTGCAAGCTCTGTATACCTTCGTAACAACCCTGACAGTGCTATCCTTACATCCGTCACTAGCCCAGTACCAACTCTAAGTTCCCCCGCATAAACAAGTTACCACATACGGTGTTATAACTACGATCAGTAACAGACTAGATCTCCCAGACACAGCACATTTCTTAATAAAGTTTCGATCTATCCCTACCCAATAACTGTATTGGTTGTTTGATCCGCTCCAAACACCCAACCACAACTTTGTTTCCAATGTATAGCCCGGCAGACAATATTTCTCTAACGCTTTCTATCAGTCAATAGACATATACCTCGAGCATTCGCGCACGAACCACCATCGTATTCCACTCCTTCTAACAAATTATTACTCTCGATAAACATCTGTAACACAGTGTAAAAAATGATCGACGTGCACACGCAGAGAACAGCTAACAAGAAAAGATCTAGCTCAAAAGCCTAGTTCTTATAATCCTTACAAGCAGAAACGCAAAATAGTCTACACCATTTCGAACTAACGCAACACCAGATTTTTTTAACGATCTCCAAGAGTAATCCTTTAGAGACTAAACATACGATTAAATGCACCTCCAACGTAGGTAACTAATCCTCTAACTCGATGCTTATCGACCACTGCAATCATCTCCGATACGCTACCGAGAGACGTCCATTTGTAAACACAGCTAAAAGAAAATTTAAATGGCCTACATCCATGCTACTAAGTATCTATATGTATTTCCACGATTGTGGATCACATCTGCGTTGCATCAAATCGCACGACTAAACAGTTCGAAATAGGTACTTCGCGCAAGCTAGCATGCATACTCTCTTTCCATGCTATTTCTGGATGTAGGCGAGTGCGGACCTGCTGACTCATCGTAGACGCCGGTTTGGAGCGTGTGTACGTCCTATACATGTAAACATACCTGTCCACGCTCGCCGGTTTGGAGCGTGTACGTCCTATACATGTAAACATACCTGTCCACGCTCGCACCTGACCTGGAGAAGTTATCGGTTTAATTTTTCCTGGCCGCACTAGATTCCGAATACAAGAGAGCTATTTTCGCGAAGATAGATTTAGATTGATTGTAACAACAGACATAAGAATAAAAAACGATCGAAATGCTGCAGCTATACCATAGCACTTAATACACCATCATCCCATAAAAAGACAACCGCACACATACGTATTACCGACAAATACCGTAACATTTCCTCGCAGCTGACAAAAGCGATGTTTTTACCGTACGAGCTGTCGTTATAACTTTTATACGCAGATACAAATACAGACAGTAGGATGATCGCAAATTTGCGATGTAGCTCTTACAGAAACGAAACATAGTTTTTTAGAAATTCGATAAGAAAAAGAACGAAATTTATACAACATGAACCAATGTGCAATAAGTCAAACCCCTCTCCATGCAGCAATATACCGAGCAACATCGATTTAAACGAACGCTTTGCTTAGCTGTAGAATAGAACAACACAGAATTACACCTCCCTAACAGATACTTTACCGAGGGAGTTACTGCTCTCTGGTAACAAGCAACATGTCTTCTGGTATCTTCTCCTAAACCCTGTAAGACCGAAACTTTCTACTCGAGAAGCTAGACACAGAATACAAATCGTTCTTTATTATTCTTGTTATGTGTAACTTCAATTTTCTCCGCTGTAACTCTTAGTTTTATATCCATATCGGCGTCTCCTATTTCGGCTCCAGACAGAAGTTCGAAAGGTAGAGGGAAGGTATGTTCTCGAACTCCATTGCGTATCTTCGTTTCCTCCTGCATTCCAACTCCTTTATAGCTCTGCACCTTCGGGCCATGCTTCTAGACGAGAACAATCGGGTATTTTAACTTTTCCCATTATTTCCTGTATAGCAATATGTGTCCCTATATCTGTACGTTAACAACTCCTGTGGTAATTTCTGTATGGAGCACTAGGTTTACGACTATTGCAAACGATTGCTTGTTATTCCATCCGTTTTTAACTCTGCAAATGACTGTCCCCAGTCCTCCACATTTGGATGCAATGTAGCCTCTTCTCCAAACGATAATGCAATACGTTTTTCGTGTGTTCCTCTATTTTCGGTCAGTACACCGACGCGTGACCAATCTCCCTGACTGTTTTCTGTAAAAAGCAAATATTGAATAAGTCCCAGTCGTAACCAGATTTCTCCACACCCTCTGTTTATGCCGGGCTTACAGACCTAATTCGGCGATATCTATATCTGGAGGCAGTGTGGAGAACAGTGTTCTGGATTGGGAGAAGTATGTTTTCCCTGCTTTAATGTAGCTTTTAAGTGTACTACTTATATTTACAGGTAGACAATGGAAACTAAAAGCTGATAGAACGTAACGTGTAAGCTTTTATCAATCTGGACACCGATCAATTTTCGGGTATTTTTATTACACCAGTACACAAATTGCAGGACACTATTGAACACTACAAAGCATCTGTTGTCCCAGATGTTTGTTATTCGCTCCCCACATGGTGCAGAAACACTTTGCAGATACCGTTTAAAAAACTTAAAGAGTCTTGCACAAGATCAAAAACACTCTCCATCCGGTAATCGTATATTGTAATACCCCTGTTCTCGACCCAACGACGAAGTAAGTGCTCAAATGCAGCAAATAGACCTCTATCTCTCTTTTTAGTGTAAAGCGGGTCACGGATCACAAAATTCACACCACAACCAGCGGATTATCTCCTAGTAAGACTCCAGGACGTTCTCCAAATTATGGTTCTTACTGATATTTCCAGGCGAAGTACTAAATAACCTCCATATAGGCGAGATTCTCGATGCGTTCTTCGGGACTTGTGGTATAGAGACAGGTGCGTAGAATCGAGTCCTGCATATGACAACGCGACGGTGGCGAGTTTCGAAGCGCAGCAGCTGGGAGGACCTCCCGGCTATGGCGAAGACACACATCCGCCGCAACTCCCACAAGGTTCATGATAGGTGAGAGTCCTTTAAAAATAATATCCACGAGCACCAAATGAAGTAATTGAAAGACAGAGAGCACATCGTGAAACAGAATGATTGCGGAAAGCATAATAACAAAATTCAATTTAACACGTAAGATGAAACCAGGGAACACTGAGGAAGGAACAATGAAACAAACCGAGATGCAAAGAGACTAAACAAGAATTCCTGGTGGACCAGTGCAACGATGTGAATGTAAAAGTCGACCACTGTACGCAGCAAGAGCCTTGCTTCGTCACTAAAATTAATAATTGTGGTCCGTGTGAACTACTGGTTACTTCCTGCCATAAAGCCTTGTTCCCTGGCCCATACTGAGAACTGACTCTTTTTTAATTACTACAATAACAGGAAGTTAATACTACAGTGGTCAATATACATAGCAGATCACACGTTATTACACGGACATTAAAAAGCAAGCCACCACAATTGAAGTTATCTTAGAAAGGTGGCCAACAAAACATTTATGGCGCAACGGAATTAAGATATGAGAAAGGATGGATGGATGCTTAGGGTTTAACGTCTCGTCGACAGCTTGGTCATTAGAGACGGAGCTAACGCTCGGGGTTTTTGGGTTAGGATGAGGAAGGAGATCGGCCGTGCCCTTTGAAAGGAACCATCCCGGCATATGCCTGGAGTGATTTAGGGAAATCACGGAAAACCTAAATCTGGATGGCCGGAGGTGGATTTGAACCACCATCCTCCCTAATGCGAGTCCAGTGCGTTACCACTGCGCCACCTCGCTCGGTTCTATGAGAAAGGATTGCATCTGAACTAGTTCTCAGCGCTTGTGAAGAACAATATTAAATAATGCGGACGGTGCCCAGCCTAAATTGTACATGATTTAACGCTACTGGGGGAAGAAGAATTCACAAACAACACCCATTTTCTCTCACACACGCAATGCCACAGCGAAACTCACCAAATTCAGCGTGCTGAGACGAGGCGGAAGCAGGCGCCGCTATCGTAGGCGAAATTCGGCAGGTCGGAGGTAGCACAAGACACAATATACAAAATCACTTGGAAGCTGGCTCTGGTCTGTCGTGCCTGTTTTGAGATGGTGCGTGTGTATAGCCAAGTTAAATTACATCTGAATTGGACCGCAAGAAAACGCTAACGGCGACACACGGCTATGTTACATGAACGCACTCCACAGAAGGTGAAGTGGTTGAATATCGGATTCATTATACAAAATCACGGTGGATTCTTAAGCTGCAGTCTGTTAGAAATCGAGCTAGGTACTGGTTTTATTAGAGAAGTGGCGTGAATTCAGGCGACTTGCTGCATACCCCGGAAGTTGGAACTCGGGTCCACGAATGAAATCCAGCTACACGCGATAGGGAACGATTACAGAGACGGATGAAGTCCAGTCTCCAAAACTCGTAAAAGTTAAATAAATATAAAATCGGAAAATAAAAATAAGAATTACGGCATGCAACCCAGAGAAATGTTCAGCATTACATAAGGAAGCTATTGAAGGCGGTTGAACAAGGCTCAGAGAGAATTACTGACACAGACAGAGTGCGTAGTACAAGTCGGAGAAGAAACAGCTACATTAAAATAGGCGGGGAGAGAAGATCGCGAAATATTAGTGGAAATCAGAAGGATACCCGCATAGTTACTTGCCTGACTTGCAGAACAAACAGGAGTGGAAGCTGAAGGCTCTGTTCCGTGAACCAAGCATGTCGAAAACATATCACTCACGGAAGGAAAGGATGACAAGATTTTTACATGCACTGAATGTATCACCTATTAGAAATCGGGCCCCACAAAGCTAAAGAGTATTCACACAGAGTTCATGCTCCGCCACATGATCACAAAAGGTTTTAACATACCAAGCCGTTGTCAAACTGCAACCAGAATCACACACACCGCGTATATCTATTAGAAATCACTGAATTGAGAAACGAGAACAAATTTCTGCAGACAATTGGAGAAAATATTTCAAAAAATGATTCTAAGTTCATGAAACTGAGTTAAACGTGCTAGTCAATGAAGCACTACCATCTCCAGAAACAAGAGCAGAACCAACCCTACCTCAACAGACGACCAGGACCGAATGAATCGCTGTGCAGCCACCGGGCCGTGGGAAAACGCCCGGAAACTGGAAAATCCCTGAAATAGCGGTGGTGGGGACGGAGAGCGAGTACACTCGCGCTGCTGTAGGTCCGCTAACTAGCCCGCAACTAAAGAGTGTGGAAACCTCTTTGGTCACCTCAGCAGCTATCGACTCTGAGCCAGAGAGAACGATGCAAAGCGAGCTATCACTCCCCACATTCAGACAGCCATGGATTCTCGCACCCATTTAGAAGTAAAACAACTGCACATTCTTACAGGGACAGTGGCGTAGCGGAGAAGCCATACTTATGCCAAATTAATTAATGTAATAATAAATTATTAACATAACAAAATAAGAAAAATCTAGCAATATTAACTAACATTTAACACATGAAATAAAATGTTATTCCTCAAGCCTTGAAAAGAGTGGGGTTCAAGTTTTAACAAAATGATAATCTAGCGACATTAAATAACTTATAACTTTACAGAAACTATAAAAAATATATGGAAGACGACAGACGGTCTTCTTTCAAATGAAATGATCAAGGCATGAGAGCTGTAATGCGTCTACAAATTAAACTGCTCTCTGGAAATAGACAATTACAATGTGATGGAATAATTTTATATAAACAAAATACATCACATAAAAAGGGTGAAAATACCTTAACAACTGTATTCAGGATGTACTGAAGAACAAACTAGAGAGCGCCGAGGAAGTCGACCAGCAAGCGACGAAGACTATCCGGCACTACGAGTTGCATCTGGCGGTGAGGCAGCTTGAATCGGGAAAAGCCACGGGAGTTGACACGAACGTCCCTTACGGATTAAAACTGTGTGAGGGAAGCGGATTTTGAACCTGGGACGTTCCCGCCTTTCCACAGACAAATGAGCCGACACGGCACATTCGCATTTTTCTACTTCTTTAAGTACTCTGACCTCGCGTCCTACATTCCGACCTCGACGGAAGTGATCCTGCCAATGATGCAAGAGCAGCAGTAGTAGCATAACGCCGCTCTCACATCACTGAGAATCGCGCGTCGACAATAGTGCCTTCGACGCCAGGTACCCGCCTCCACGCTCGGCCAATTGCCTGACCTCACACAGCCGCCCCCTCGACATGTGTGTACTTGCGCTAGCCGCACCCTCAGCCGCACACCTGGCCGATACGCCGCCCCCTCCACCGCCAGACGCCACCCCCTCCACCCTCGCGACCGCTTCTCAAAGGACGCCGCCACCCGCCCTACCTGGAAGGACAGAAGAAACAATACCGCACTCGGCGCGCCTACATCTCTAAACGACACCAACCGCGCCGGCCGCCCCCTACACCCAGGACAGGGCAGGGGCGTACTGCACTCTTTTTACGGCGACCGCGTCCTGCCAGGTCAGCAGCCAAATATTCATTAAGCGCGACACAGCGATCCGTACACTAGATTTCGATTTCTGTTTTATTCGCTTATAAAATATTTAATTCCTACAACCAATGTAAAAATTTGCGTCATTTATTATTCTCGGAAAATAAAGCTATCACATTGTTCTTCATATGTATTTTCAACAAGAATTTCTGGGTAAAGCTAAAAAAAACAGTTTTAAACATTGTAATACACTCTCTCTTTAGTGAATTTTTAAGGTAGATAGACACACAGATCAACGTGTGGTTGTCGCACAAGTCTAAAGTGCTCGCCACCTACTTTCGCCCTGCGCCGCCATGCACGCACGGCGCGGCGTTCTTATGACGTCAGCCACGAGCGCCCTCTGTGACAACTCCGCTCGTGGCCACCACTGAACGACATCGTTCACTTGGGACTGAGATAGGAACCAGCGAAAACTTCGAAATCAGATAGGCACCAGTGAAGACTTGGCTATCGGATAGGCACTAGGCAGGCCTCTAGATCAACTATGTATCAGCATTCTGCAGTACTGAGCTATGTAAATGTTATGTATTGTTTAAATTCTGTGCAATATATATCTCGTTCTAATTTACTCTAGTGTTTCTAGTTTCTGCTGTCCCACTGGCTGCTCCCCTCTGTACCTGCACAAGCGTGCTACCTTTATTCCTGTGTCGGTCATTCTACTCAGCCACCGACACCTACGACGGAAACGAGACACAAAAGTGGCGACGAGGCTGGGACACAAAACAACGAAGTACACATCACAACTTTTGTTTTATAAGAACCTTCTATCTCCTAACCTGCAACCAGTAAATCGACAGGTACAGGGGAAGGTCTAACTCCATAGTCATAGTCATCTCTCCACCACGCACCTGAGCATGTGATCCCCCAACCCCTCCTCCTCCACTACGAAACTGAAGGGGATCCGATCCTCGGAGATTCACACGTGACCACATTTATTTATTATTACGCACTGCATCAAGGTTACAAGTTCTCTGATCAGCACTCTGCAGTTACGGCAAACGCGTTTGGAAATATTACATTTTCTTCTTCTGCAGGAAGGGACAGATGTCTCCCTGGCGAAGACGCGCCCGACTGCCGCAGCTGGCCACAGCAGGCGTTACGTGGCCGGCATCCACTGTGAAGGAATCCTTTCGCCTGCTGCATACACAGAATTGTGACAGCACTCCTCAGGGGCGGAAATAAGGGAGGGGTCAAGGGGGTTCAAACCCCCCAGAACTTTTTTTTTCAATTGTGCTAAAAATGAAAAATTGAAATAATTTGTGTAATGAATATGAGAGAATGAAAACTTTGCCAACAAAGAGAGGTACTAGGGTGTCTGTAAGTTGTAATCGATGCTTAGTTGAGCTTTGACTTCTTACCTGTTGTTGGGGCGCTTTGTCTTGAATGTCTGGCCAATTAAAAATTAATAATTGCTCAGCTAGTCGCAGTTAATCATCAGTACCGATGAACAAGTATTGCTGAATTCCAGTCAGAAACACGCTTCAAAGACAAGGCCACCGTGAATTTTGTTTACTATTGCTACCAACTTCACTGATCTACTAACTTCATTACTACAGTACTCTGGCGAAATTGTACGTGACACAGAAAAATATTTTTTTTTAACGTGTCATGTTCCCATCCTCTGCTTACAAGAAGCAACCTTACCTTCGTTCCACTACTGTAAATGCACGCTAATATCACGTTGTAATCTCTAAAGTATCATTTCAGCAAAGTAGTATTACAAAGAAGCGACGGAAGTCTATCACAGGAGGCGATAGTGGACTTTGCTAATAGCTGTCGCCGGTCGGCTTGCTCTTATTGGTCAGCACTGCAACTTCACTGCCGTAAGGCCGCTGTGCATGTCAGGTGCTGAAACGTGGGGGAGGCCAGGGGACGGCGCGGCGCCTCCCTGCGTGACCGCGCCACCCCAGTTTTGTGACAGACGGTTCGCCGAACGACTACGCTTGCCACTGTTGTATCTCCGTTACCTCCCGCGGAACTGCCGTAAAGGACGAGTACAAACTAATGCTGAGAAAGACGAAGCTATAGCAGATGTGCAAGCCAGGTTTACGTATGGCTTTAAACAGAGGGCATGGAGAAATCTGGTTACGACTGGGGCTTATAAAATTGCATTCTCGTTTGGAGAAGGCCTACATTGCATCCACATGTGGAGGACTGGGTGTTGTAGCAGCCATTTGCTGAGTTAAAAAAGGATGGAATAAGAATATCTAACAAGCAATCGTTTGCAATAGTCGTAAACCTATTGTTCCATACGGAAATTACCACAGGATTGTGTATCAGATGAGTTGGTAATATACACACATAGGTACGCATAGTTCCGTAACCAGTATGCCATATAGGAAATAAAGAGAAAAGTTAAAATACCCTATTGTTCTCTTCTAGAAGCATTGTCAGAAGGTCCAGAGTTGGTTATAAAAGCTATAAAGGAGGTGGATTGAAGGAGGAAATGAAGATACGTAATGGAGTTCGAGAACGTACCTTCCCTGTACCTTTCGAACTTCTGGCTGGGATGAAAATAGAAGACGCCAATGTGGATCTAAACTACATGTTAAAAATTAAATAGGATAAAATTAAAGTTACACCTAACAAGAGTAAAGAACGAGTTGTATTCTGTGTCTAGATGTATATGTAATTTGCAAACGTTTACGGTAGATTCAATAAATGATTATTTCTGTCTATATTTTCGTACGTTCACTAGTTGCATTAGGTATAGTCTTTGATTATAGTGTCTATTTGTGTTAACTCTGAATAAAATTGTGTACACAAGAGTTTCATCTCGACTATTATTATGGATTATTAGAGTTGTTTTATTCTGTGTAGCTAAGAAAAAGAATACCAGGAATAGATGAACAGTAGACGGAGTTCCGTTAAGTTAATACTGCACCGATGAAGCACATAGAATTCAGAAAGCAGAGAACATCTACATCAACATAGGGTACTCTGCAAACCACATTATTAAATGCGTGGCAGAGGGTTCATCGAATCACCTTTATGCTATTTACCTCTCATTACATTCTCTAATACCGCATGGGAAGAAACAACAGCTCAACATCTCCGTTCGAGCTCTGATTTCTCGTATTTTATTCTGTTGGCCTTTGGAAAGAAAACAAATTTCTGGCATACCTTGACTAAAAGAAGGGACACATTCTTAGACATCAAGGAATTGTGAATTTAGCGTTCGAGGGAAGTGTGTAGGGTAAAACCCACAGAAGAAGACCAAGAGATGGATACAGTAAGCAGATTCAGACAGATGTAGGTTGCCGTTCTTATGTGCAGTTGAAGAGGCTTGCTCAGGATAGAGTAGGGTAGAGAGCTGCATCAAACCAGTCTCTGGACTGATGACCACCACAACAATAGCATATCATTTCTATCTTCGTAGGTAGGAGTCAACAGTACATTTTCGGATTCGGAGGAGAATGTTGGAGATTGGAGTTTCGTAAGTAGACCACGCTCAGCGATAAGCGCCGTTGTTGTAATGATTCCCATCCCAGGTCGTGTATCATTTCCGTAAAGATGTCTCCTCTGTATCGTGACAATACAAAACGGGCTGCCCTTCTTTGGACTCTTTCGATGTCCTCCGTCAAACCCACCTGATAAGTATCCCACACTGGACAGTAATATTCCGAATAAGGACGGACAAGCGTGGTGTATGCACTCTGTTTAGTAGTTCTGTTGCATCTTTTAAGTGTTGTGCCAGAAAAATGGATTCTCTGCTTTGCCTTTGCTACGACATTATCTACTTGTTTTTTCCAGTTTAGCTCTGATGTAATAGTAATTCTTAGGTATTTAGTGGAGTTTACTACCTTCCGATTTGATGCAATCATGTTGTAAACAAAGTTTAACGGATTTCTTTTCGTACTCATGTGGCTGAATTGACACTAGTTATTATTTAGAGTCAATTGCCAATTTTTACAGCATAGTGATATCTTATTTAGATCGTTCTGCAGTTGGTTTTCACCCTCACACGACTTTACTGAACGATAAATGACGGCATCATCTACAAATAACCTACGAGAGATGATCAGATATTGCCGCAAATCATTTATGTAAATAAGGAACAGTAGAGGAACAATAACACTATCCTGTGGAACGCCGGATATCACCTCTGTTTAACTGATGCCTTACCGTCAATTACTACTGTGTCGTCTGTGACTGAAAATCCACTATCCAGTCACAAACTTGGGGCGGTATTCCATAACCACATAGTTTGATTAAAAGTAATTCGTGAGGTACGGTGTCAAAAGCCTTCTGGAAATCGAGAAATACTGAATCAATTTAAGAACCCTAGTCGATAGTTAAATCCGTGTCGATCGTGGGCCAATAGACCATTCTGTCGAATACAGGGCATTTTTGGAAACCGAGCTGGAAATTCACGTGGTAGGGTGCCTCTGTGATTGACACTTCGTTCTCACACTGCAAATTATGGCCACAAGCATTCCCTACTAGACGGTACGAACTGCCACTGCGCCGTCTTTTTGGGGAGGGCGTCGAAACGACCGACAGCACAGCTGCAATCACCCAGGCGGCACCTGCACGTCGAGATCCGCGTTGTCTCTGCAGGTGTGCCATTACGTTAGTTATAGTGTAGTGTGTGGAGACACGACTGACAGGGACGACAGTCCTGCCTCAGTGGCAGTGGCCAGCGGTCAGCGGTCAGCGGTCAGTGGTCAGCAGTCAGTGGTCAGCACTCACCGTGCGTGATGAGCTGCGCGACGTGCAGCACTGTCCGCAGCGACGTGCCGTCCGTCACGTAGCCGCCGGCGGGCGCGGCCGTCGCCGTCTGGCGGCGCAGCACCTGCAACAGCGCGACAGGCAGGGGGTGTGGCGAGTGGAGGGGTGGTGGAGGGGTGGCAGCAGCACCTGCAACAGCGCGACAGGCAGGGGGTGTGGCGAGTGGAGGGGTGGTGAGGGGCGGCAGCAGCACCTGCAACAGCGCGACAGGCAGGGGGTGTGGGGAGTGGAGGGATGGTGGAGAGGCGGCAGCAGCACCTGCAACAGCGCGACAGGCAGGGGGTGTGGCGAGTGGAGGGGTGGTGGAGGGGCGGCAGCAGCACCTGCAACAGCGCGACAGGCAGGGGGGGTGAGTGGAGGGGTGGTGGAGGGGCGGCAGCAGCACCTGCAACAGCGCGACAGGCAGGGGGTGTGGCGAGTGGAGGGGTGGTGGAGGGGCGGCAGCAGCACCTGCAACAGCGCGACAGGCAGGGGGTGTGGCGAGTGGAGGGGTGGTGGAGGGGCGGCAGCAGCACCTGCAACAGCGCGACAGGCAGGGGGTGTGGCGAGTGGAGGGGTGGTGAGGGGCGGCAGCAGCACCTGCAACAGCGCGACAGGCAGGGGGGGGGCGAGTGGAGGGGTGGTGGAGGGGCTGCAGCAGCACCTGCAACAGCGCGACAGGCAGGGGGTGTGGGGAGTGGAGGGGTGGTGGAGGGGCGGCAGCAGCACCTACAACAGCGCGACAGGCAGGGGGGGGGGGCGAGTGGAGGGGTGGTGGAGGGGCGGCAGCAGCACCTGCAACAGCGCGACAGGCAGGGGGGGGGGTCGAGTGGTGGGGTTGTGGAGGGGCGGCAGCAGCACCTGCAACAGCGCGACAGGCAGGGGGTGTGGGGAGTGGAGGGGTGGTGGAGGGGCGGCAGCAGCACCTGCAACAGTGCGACAGGCAGGGGGTGTGGCGAGTGGAGGGGTGGTGGAGGGGCGGCAGCAGCACCTGCAACAGCGCGACAGGCAGGGGGTGTGGCGAGTGGAGGGGTGGTGGAGGGGTGGCAGCAGCACCTGCAACAGCGCGACAGGCAGGGGGTGTGGCGAGTGGAGGGGTGGTGGAGGGGCGGCAGCAGCACCTGCAACAGCGCGACAGGCAGGGGGTGTGGCGAGTGGAGGGGTGGTGGAGGGGTGGCAGCAGCACCTGCAACAGCGCGACAGGCAGGGGGTGTGGCGAGTGGAGGGGTGGTGGAGGGGCGGCAGCAGCACCTGCAACAGCGCGACAGGCAGGGGGTGTGGCGAGTGGAGGGGTGGTGGAGGGGCGGCAGCAGCACCTGCAACAGCGCAACAGGCGGGGGGGGCGAGTGGAGGGGTGGTGGAGGGGCGGCAGCAGCACCTGCAACAGCGCGACAGGCAGGGGGTGTGGCGAGTGGAGCGGCGGCGGCGGCTCACAGGCGACTAGAGGCAGCTTAGGTGGGCACCCGACACTTCCCGACCGACCGATAGATGTCTCTACGGTTACGCTACCAGAGCTCTGTGCGAAATGAGAACAACCAATAGCATCACAAGTTAGCGAGAGCCACAAGAATTGCATTCTGGGGTAAACATATTGCCTCGATGCGGCAGTTTGAACGCATTCTGCCTCTTTCTTATTAAAGTAATGCGAGTATATTCTGCAACATTCGACGTTTTTTCATTTCCGTCTGATTTCAGAACGAAGTACCAAAAAATAGCTTCGTTTGAAACGTAGCCTATAGAAGGAAAAATCATGTTCTTCCTTATCACAAATTTTTGTGTTTCTTTCCAGATATGTGACGATTTCCGAGAGTGTGGTCAGGTAGGCGAATACGAATTTTATTGCTGCTTTCGGAGCAATTTAAGCTGCCCTTATAATTCCCTGCCTGTCCAGATTTATTTTATTTATTTATTTTCGAGGTCTATGAAATCGTGACGGCAGTGTATCGCTGGGATGTAGAATGTGTCATATTATTGCTATAATAATCATAGGTAAATGTCATGCGGCTTACTGACTAAATTGTTTGTAAACAGATGCATGAAAAGGGCTACACTTTACTTACGGGCTGCAAGGGCTTAGTGTGTTAATGTTGGCAATGAAATTTTCGCTTTACGATGGTAATCAATTTACTAACCGGACAAGGTTATATATAAGAACCTGTCAGCCATAGAGCAGGAACAGCATTAATTACTTATCTCACGGCCAACACAAAAGATTAATTATATTTTTTTTCAGAGAACGTGTAATGTGGTTGCCAACACCAACACACTACGTCTGTACCATAAAACTTACGTTCAAATTCGCAGAAAAAGTATACAGCCAATAAGTGATATATCCAGGGCCGGCGCAAGGCACGTGCGAAACGTGCGGCCGCACGGGGCGGCACTTTCCGAGGGGGAGGGGCGGCAAATCTGCCGCCCCCCCCTTTTTTTATTTTATTTTTTTTATTTTAAGGACAAACTCAACATTCATGCCCAAGAGGGGATTCGAAACCAAACCTCGGAGGGAGCAGCTTCGGGAAGTTGTGGCAAGGCATCTCGACTACCTGCCGGCCGCCCCTGTTGAACAAGGGGAGGGGGGAGGACTGATTGCTCGCTCGCCACTGTGGCAGCGCCGTCGTGCTTACGCCGGAGGAAAGAGAGGCAGGGTTGCCAGGTGTGGCGATTTTTCGCATTCTTGGCTATCTTTTTCTTATAATAGTAGCCATTCTAGCAGTCTGGCGACTGGAGATTGAATTTGGCTATTAAAGGAATTGGTTGGCGACTTAATGGCTATTTTATTTTACTTCAAATACAAAAAATGTAAAGCAATCACTCTTTAGACATTACGTCAATGATACTGGCTAAACTTCGGTAGAATGCTGAAGAAATGTAATCTACCTACACAAGTTAGCACAAATGTTTTCAAGTGTCACAGAGATGTAAAAAAAAACTCAGCTTACAGACTCTTGAAGACAGACGTAAACTACCTATGTACCCTACTTACGATGGTTCAAGAACAGGCTATAAATGATATCTCGAAGTATACTACAACACCGTATGTATGGCTCCCTCTGAGAACACGAGGATAAGTTTATATAAATTACAGCATGCAAGGAGACATTTAACAGTATTTTTTTCCGCGTTCCATACGACAACACAAAATAAAATCGTAAGAACTGCTACTGTGAAGCGAGCCCTTTGCTACGCACTTATCAGCTGTTAACAATGGTTGACATAGTGTAAATGTCGATGGAGAACACGCGGTGATTTCCCAGTCGTTCTCATGGCTGGTTTTTCAATGTGTAATGACGCATTATTACGAATTTTAGTCCATCTCACCTCTAAATATGAAATGCTTAGTCTACAATTATAAATTACCTCACCTCAAAATGTTGTAATGATTTTGTGTGTATTACAGAAATGTTTGAAAGATTTAATAACTCTATTTAACATCTGTAAATATTTGTTTTTAGAAGATGAAAGTGATTGGTAATCGAATCTATGCATGAGAACATCCATTGTTTAAGTTTGATAGAATGATTCTTGAACAGTTTTGTTTGTAATTTCTATAAGTTATGAAATTAATAAAGGTGATAGTTAAATGAAAATGAATTTCCGGAGTTTCTCTATTGTATTTACAATGTGACAATATTTTAACTGGCCTCATTGTCAGTTGGTGGTGTGTCTGGGTTCAGTTCTTGGATGGACTCAGGTAAATGTTTCTGTGAAGTATGAGTTTCCTTCGAAAATTCAGTCTGATGTCTGTGAATGTGAGAGTGCCACAATTTGTGTTACTTTTTACTCAGTAACCTTTTTACTCCCTGAATTCCAGGATTATTATTGTCGAGTAACATGCCATAATTACCATAGCATAATAATGTCAACATATTAAAGGTTGCAACATTTGGATATTTTTACTGATGAAAAGATGGTTATATATTGGTATTTTATTGATGAAAAGATGGCGGTATTTTGGCTACTTTTTGGTTAAAATTTGGCGACAGAGCAATAGAAAAACCTGGCAACTCTGAAGAGAGGCAGCAGCTGGCGTTCACGCCCGGCCAGTATTCTCACGAGTGGAGCGCTGCCGGCCTCTCACGCGGCGTGCGTTTACTCACGACTAAATCTGCAGTAGACGAACTCAAACTTGGAAATTCGAATGCCGTGTTAGATACTGCGGTTACATGTTAAGCCTGAAGCAATTTTGCGAAGCCCTTCAATGGCAGTGTCTGAGTGTTTAATTCTTCCCGCATTATGGAAGAAAAAAAATGGTTGAACATTACTACAGTCAAACATGTCCGACATCTAAAATGGCTAGAAGTATGCGGCGGCGGATTAGCCGCGCGAACTGCAGCGACGTGTTGCGGTGCGCGCGGCCGTGCGCCGTCGGGGGTTCGAATCCCCCCTCGGGCATGGATGTTTGTGTCGTCTTTAGTATAAGGTAGTTCATAAGTAGTTTGAAAGCTTAGGGATTGGTGACTCCGTAGCTAAGTCCCTTAAGCTTTATAAACATTTGAACATTTGATTTTCTAGAAGTATTCAGAATGGGTAAATACGCTGTGAGTAGTTACAAGGGGGTAAAGACAGTTGGTAGTAAGCCTGGCATAATTTTTGGAAATTTTTGGTATCCGTTTCTGAGTGTCAGTCCGACGTTTTGGTTTTTGAGCCATGAAACATCTTTCTCCGTCTGCATGAACAACAATTAAACTCTGACCGGCACCTTTGTTTGGCAATACTACTCGCACACTATCACTTTGCCAACATGTATTTACTGTAATGCGTGTGAATCCATATTTCATGTAAGTATTCTACTGGTCGCTTTGATTCTGATGAAAATCTGACAAAGTATGGTCTTTTAGCAACAATGCCCTCTCGTCCGCACGAAACAAAACGTTAATTTTGACACCTTCTAAATCAAATATCCGTAGATTGCTTCTAAGGGTTTGCTTGCTAGCTTTGAAGCTCATTTTTGTTTGAAAAAAGTTGTGGAGTTTTCGTAAAGTACGTATTTCCTTCTATTGGTCGTAATGCCATAGAAATTGCTGCCTAGTAATACATTTATCCACATCATCGGTCACCTAATTACCGTGAGCTTCTTGCGTCTTCTTCTTGGGCGCTAGTTTAACCGTAGCCTCGCTGCACCTCGTCACGTGACCTAGTTCCTGGCACTGCCGCGTCACCACTTCGCCTTTCCAAACAATAGGTATTGTTGCGTTTACTACAACGAAAACTACAGAATTCGTTTTGGTAGTTGGCCGAGGGAGTCAAGATTGGTCAGAATCACTTCCATTGCGTTTCGTAAGAACAGATGAATTGGTGCGTCCGAATTTCTTGCAACTTGAGATGTAATAGGTTAGTGCTTTAAAAAAAAAAAAAAAAAAAAAAAAAAAAAAAAAAAAAAAAAAAAAAAAAAAAAAAAATGTTCAAATGTTTGTATAGCTTATGGGACTTAACTACGGGGTCATCAGCCCTAAACTTACAAACTACTTATGAACTAGCTAACACTAAGGACAGCACAAATATCCATGCCCGAGGGGGGATTCGAACCCCCGACCGTAGTGGCCGTGCAGACCGTGACTGGAGCGCCTCAGTCCCCTCGGCCACCGCGGCCGGCTTAGTGCTTTTTATGTAACGTATAATAAGCATGTTACTCATAAGTTAGAATTTTTCTCCTTCAAGATTGCAGAATACAAAAATTTATTTTTCTTATGATCTGTTACTTAAAAAATTGGCAAGTCGGCAAATAAGCACGTGTTCTCCCAATAGCTAGAATGAAAATAAAGCGAAGAAAAGTGAAGTGATACGGCAATGACTAATTTGTTGCCCCTTATTCCATAATCAGACACGAAAGAGCTGACACATGGAAATTACAACAGATGTCAAGTGTTAATTCTTTGAAATGAACAACCGCAGTGCATTGAGTTAATATATTTCGATTATCATTAGCACCCGTCGATGCCCGGTTGTGTATTTATTGCATTATTATGTTACTCCATCTTCTTAATCTTCCTCTCTCCATTATCTTCCGCCCCACTCTTTGACCGTTTCACCTGCGTGAGTAGTGAAATTCGGCCTGAAATTCAATTTTTGTAAATTCACAAGGTTTATTAAAATTAGCTAGATTTCTTCAATCCTGCTGATATCGTTAGGAGAGCCAGTCATGGAAAAATTGTATCACCTGGTATCAGAGCATATTTTAAGGGATTTTCACTGGGCGACATTGGAAGTATGATCCGGGGGTTCTGGGGGCCCTCCTCCGAAAATATGTCAAAATATTGATGCCTGAAACCGTTTGTGAAGCCTTCTTTATTAAAATCAAAGCTGCTTAATTTGACCTTAACAGATTTTTAATCATATATGTTTTTAATGATAAATAAAAATGTTTGTGGAACAATACTAAATTTGGACTTTGAAGAAATAATTTGTGTCTCCTAATTTTGTTAAACAATCTTTAAATTGTTTTTGTTGTCTTTTATTTGTTAAGTACTTAAATAGAATACAGTACCTGTTATAAGTTCACTTTAATTTGATACGGCTATTAAATCAAAATAGTATTAAATTAAACTAATATCACTACTATGATTACTTAAAATACCTTCCTGTGCACTTTCTGTAAAAGTTAATATACCATTATTTGTCTTAAAAGCTCATATTACGTTATCGTTTCTCAATTTGTATTTTTGCTCTAGAGAATTCTGCACACCATCGGGAAAGAAACACAATTACAATTTTAAGCTATCTAAGAAAAGTACTTAATTCTGAAAAAAGGGGTCATGAGATGCTGTTGCTAAAAACGTCTTTAAAGAACTTAAAGTTCTAGTGTAACAGCTTTCTTTCAAAGAGTATTGAGCAGTAATTTTATACCTTAACTTGTAACATTGTAGTTAAAAACAATTCTTTTGCCGTTTTTATAAATGTTTTAATGCACACAAGAAACAATTTTCAAGAAATATTTCAAAATAGGCCTACAACAAAATTTTAAAGGATAATGAAATTACTGGTTTTACAAAATAGTTACAAAGTCCCTAACTAAAGGTTACTGTCATTTGCAAAAAAAAAAAAAAAAAAAAAAAAAAAAAAAAAAAAAAAAAAAAAAAATAAATAAATAAATAAATAAAAAATAAAAAAAATAAATAAATAAAATTAAAATAAAAAAATTACAAACTCTTGGTCTCGATACAGATCAAAATCGGGCAGCTTCCTTCTTCTCTAGGAACTTCGCCACGGATGGCCTTGGATCGAAAAAAGTGTCACAACACCGTAGAGAGCGATGCGCATTCTAGAGTTGAGAGCTTCTCGTGACAGGCCAGATTGTTTGTTTGATTTTAAAGTCGTCTGTAGTGACACTGCTCTTTCAGGACCTGAACTGTGCGGTGTCAGGGAAATATATGACTGCACCAACTTTCTGAGGATCGAGTGAGGTTGAGATACCTTCAGAAAGTGGTACAGCTTTCCAGTAGATGATGTCATACTAGACGGAGCAGGAAGTTTTTCTGCTGCAAACAACCCCACAACGTCATCAGTAAATTGTGATATTTTATCTCTACCAAACAGGCCTCCAACGTCTGCACGAACTGCGTTCAAAACCTCAATAGGATTTTTAGAATTTAATAATCTATTAATCCTACTGCAGATTTCCTTCTGGTCTTCGGGAAGCCGTTGTAAGATAAACTCTTTGCAGCTCATTACAACCTCTCTTCTCGCTGCAGGCCAGCGTCGCTTTGTTGAAACAAATCGGTTTACTTGACGTCTTCTAGGAAGATCTTCAGTATCTCATTCGTCACTTTCAAGTTGCCTTGCACCTTCTCTTTTCAACTTTTCTTCATGTCCACCAGGATAACAGTCTTCTTCCATCAAAGATAATGAATCAACAAATATTTTTTTAGATACTTCAATAACAGGGATTGTAACAAATGACCTCTGACAATCATTTTGCAGTATTTTTAGACGTTTCAGAAGATCTAGCATAAGACTGGTAAGTCGCTGTTGTTCGCCACCTGTCTCCCACAAACGTAGAAGCTTTTTCAACTTTTGAGGAATTAGTTTTTCCAAGAACATTACTCCAATGTTGTTGCATTAATGGAAGGTTGTTCCAAACCGCTTTGGCTACATTGTTGAGGTGTTCTACGAACCTTACATCAAAGTGTGCTGGAAAGCGGTAGGCAGTTTTCTTGGCTAACCCAGCCAGCTCTTCAAGTTCTTCAAAGCGTAAAGCGGATGCCCTATAAAACGTTCCCACGGCTTTTAAATTTGTCTTCCAGTGCTGAACTTCAATGACTGCTGATTCTGACATGGCTATGTCAGATCGATGATCTGATACAAAGTAAGTCTCTTCCTAAGTACTCTTTAACTCTAACCCGTAGGCCACTGGATTTGCCTCTATTAGCACTCTCTCCATCTGTAGTCAATCCTGTCAACTTATGTTTTGCTGTATCACCAAGGTCTAAATTTTCCAATAAAACTTTGACAGATTCCATAAGACCTTCTGCCCCTCGCAGACTCGATTTGCTTTCACCCAGAAACACACATTTCATCTCGTTATCTTCTGTAATGAACCGGGCAGTAATGAACTTGTTGTCAACTCCATGTTTGTCTACGGAGCCATAAACCTTAATGTAAAAACATTCCGAGTTTTTTTAACTGTGTGGCCACACCTTCCATTATCACTGCCCCTACAACAACTAGCATATCTCGCGATACATTACAGGGTTTCTGTGCTGCAATAAAGCTGGAGAAGGAGTGAGAGGAGAAAACTCGGATTCCAAACCATTGTCTTTGTATGACGAAATTTGGGTGTCACTGGGAATCTTTGTTACTGATCGTGACGGCCAAGAATTAGCAGAAAAAGTCATTGTACGACTGTCATTATACACCTCCAATACTAGTTCAATCATTAGTGTTATTTTCTCTGCAGTGTAAGACTTAAGGGTTTTAACCCAAGGGTGCTTTTCAGATTCTGCCATCCATTTTTCTTCCATTTCATTAAGGTTAAGTCGGAGTATTTCATTGCAAGAAAATAGGACTTATATTTTGACAGCACAGGATAAAAGTTCAAGTTTCGTCCATAAACTGAAACTTTACCAACGCAGGGTTCAAGTCGGAGATCTATCGATGTTTAAGCAACTGTGTGATCAATGAGTAGGCGAGGAAAATCAAAAGAATCGTGTTTTAAACATCCGTTATTTAGCATCCGTCTGCAGTTACAAACTCAATTAAGCAATATTCCTCAGCTATGAATAATCTGCACGTCAACACTTGGATATTGAGACCATTTTATGTTGAAGAGGAAATTTTCAAAGATGTTTCAGCCAAAGTAGAACCTGATTGCTCAAAGATAGCACATTCAAAGTGGAATTTCATAATTATGACCTTGGTACATTTTGGCGAAAAGCTGAAGCCGAATATCCTGTTATAGCTGACAGAGCTCTAAGAACGTTAAGACAGTTCGGTACCACTTGTAGATATCAGAGTGGCTTCTCAAAGCTACTGAGATTAAAAAGTATACCAGAAACCGTCTCAATGTGGAACATGACCTGAGATGCACCTTCAGCAAAACAAAACCAAACATTAGAAAACTTGCGACTGGTAAACAGTACCCACCTTCTCATTGAATATAATTGTATCATTGCTGCATCGAAAGTGTAAAAGATATGTGTCTTATGCAGTGTATTATGATGAACAAAGATTGGTAGTGTTTTCATGTATTGCTTTCTTTGATAATATTTTAATGGGTGTTCTTCTTTTTATTTTATTTATTATTATTTTTTTTGGGGGGGGGGTAAAATGAGTTTCCGAAGTAGGTCTTAGGGGTAACAGGACTGAAAAGGTTGGGAACCTATACTCTAAAAGATTTACAAGAGGTTAGTTTTTATGGCCCGGAACATTTGATATGTCATTCAATAAAAATAACTTGCCGGCACTACCCATAGCCACTGGGCGACAAAATCTGAGCACTGGGTGACACAAGTGTCGCCCAGTTAACATGTTATTTTATGCCCTGCCTGGTATGCAAGATGTATGAGAGAGGGGAAATACCCTCCAACTTCAAGAAGAATATCGTAATTCCAATTCCAAAGAAAGCAGGTGCAGACAAGTGTGAAAATTACAGAACTATCAGTTTAATAAGTCATGGGTGCAAAATACTAACACAAATTATTTACAGGCGAATGGAAAAACTTGTGGAATCCGACCTCGGGAAAGATCAGTTTGGATTTAGGAGAAATGTAGGAACACGGGAGGCAATACTCACATTACGACTTATCATAACCTGCGTTTTTAGCGTTTGTCGATTTGGAGAAAGCTTTTGACAATGTCGACTAGAATACACTCTTCCAAATTCTGAAGGTAGCAGGGATAAAGTGTAGGGACCAAAGAGTTATATTAAACCTGTACAAAATCCAGACAGCGGTTATTAGAGTCGAAGGGCAAGAAAGGGACGCAGACGTTGGGGAGTAAGACAGGGTTGTAGCCTTCCCCCAATGTTGTTCAATGTGTACATTGGGCAGGCAGTGAAGGAATGGAAGAAGAAATTTGGAGAGGGCATTAAAGTGCAAGGAGAAGAAATAAAAACATTGTGGTTTGCCTATGACATAGTAATTCTGTCACAGACCGCAAAGGATCTGGAAGAGCAATTGAATGGGATGGACAGTGTCCTGAAAGGAAGATACAAGATGAACATTAACAAGAGTAAAACGAAGGTAATGGAATGCAATGTCAGAAAATCGGGCGATGCTGAAGGAATTACATTAGGTAAGGTGACAATAAAAGTAGTAGAAGAATTTTGTTATCTGGTAGCAAGATGACTTCTGATGGCCGAAGTAAAGAATATATAAAATGCAGAATGGCTGTGGGATGAATAGCGTTTCTTAAGAGGCGCAACTTGTTAACATCCAATATTAATATAAATGTTAGGAAGCCCTTTTTGAAAGCATTTGTCTGGAGGGTAGCATTGTATGGGAGTGAAACGTGGACGATAAGGAGTTTAGATAAAAAAGATAGAAGCTTTTGAAATGTGGTGCTACAGACGAATGGTGAAAATTAGATGGGTAAATCATGTAACTAATGAGGAGGTGCTTAACCGAATCTGGGGAAAAAGGAGTTTCTGACATATCGTGACTAAGACGAGAGATAGATTGGTTGAACACGTTCTGTGACATCAAGGAATTGTCAAATTAGCGTTAGAAGGAAGCGTGTGAGGTAAAAATCGGAGAGGGAGACCGAGGGACGAATATTGTAAGCAGATTCAAAAGGATGTAGGTTGCCGAACGCATTCTCAGATGGAGAGACTCGCACAGGACTGGGTAGCGCGGAGAGCTGCATCGAACCAGTCTGCGGACTGAAGACTACGACGATAGTGTATAACAAAGTCGGTAGTCGACACGGAGACGCGAACGAGGGACAAAGTGGAACGGAAGTTTCACGAGATGGAATGTTGGAAAAACCACTTTTGTTGAAAATGAACAAACACCGAAATTAAGATGCACTGAGATAGAAGATGCAGTTGAAAATTTATTTAATAATGCATAAATTGTGTATTATTATTAATAATGAATGTGTCGATGTATCAATTATTAATTGAGATTAAAACTGTTTTCCTTTCTACACGTGTAAGGTTCATTATAGTTTTACAAATGAGTTACAACTTTTAACAGTAAATGTAAAAGTAACTTTAGAAATAGCTGTAAAGATACTTGTAACTGTTAAAGTTACTTTCCGCGTATAGTAACTGCAACTAAGGTACATTTCAGAAATGTTAGTCTGACTTTGACTTGGTTACTTTGAAAAATCAGCTTTCCCAGCCCTGCCCTGCTCGATAAGTCCTCTGTAGGGTGCAAGCTAGAGGTCTGCGCCTCGCTCGGTTGCTCGCTGGAATCGCGTGACACATGTCGTTATATGACAGGCCGACAGGTGTCGGCACTGCAGCTTGCGGCAAGGCGTGTGGCTGCGCTCGGCTTTTTCCGCGCGCGTTCGAGCGGGGCACGCTCGACCGGCCCGACCGTCCACACTGCCCGCTCGCCACTCGAATCCAAGGCGAGTGTCGGGAGCAAACTACATGCTTGAGAATACATCCTGACCTCGAAATTTGGAATTGTTTCCTTTCCCGGCTGCTTTGAAAGCTGTTCTCTCGATCCAGTTGAACTAGCCATTCAGTTTCGCATTTTATGCTTTACCATACAGGTTATTATACGTGATTAACATACAGTTTCTGTGTTAAGATCATTTACTAAATGAGTTTTCCAGGATCTTTCTTTCTTTCTTGTTCCCATTTTGTGGAATGTTAGCGCCTGTTTAGTGGCAGGTGTTACTTGCCGTCTTAACGAGGAAGTGATTGTACTTTATATCCATTCGTCTTATCACTCTCAAGTTCTGGAATACTTTGTCCGTCATTTATATTGATATTAAATACACGATATCGATGTACACCCTTTAGGTTAATTTTCCGCAACTCTCTTTCTCTGTTGCACCCCGTTAATATATATTCCCGTAGCATTTTGGCACTGTGCGTGGTTGCTGCACCTCTTCCTTTTCCGAGTGAGTCCTTAACGGGAATTTTTCCAGTTGCAACATTCATATATCCCCCACTGCCACTGTCGTCTTTCTTATCTACATAGTAAAGAACGTATGCAAGCTTTTGTGTAATATATAGGATCCTCGCTTTCTTCAGTGTCTTGATAAGAGATCGGCCTAGGTACATTGCAGGGGGAGTGACAATTAGTGGGACAGATCAAAAAATTATTTTGATTTTATCGAAGTTGAATCTATGGAATTTGTCTTTCATCAAAAGATACTTTCATACCAAACCTCATTAAAATCGCTTCTCTAGTGTCTATCGCCATGTTTGTATATTAGCGACAATTTTGGAACGACCGTTTCACCCCTTAAATACGTTTCTCCGCCGCTAAAAAAAAATACGTGTCACCAGTTTTTCATGTATTATAACATATAAAAATTTCATGAAGATCGGAGAGTGACACTTGGGTAGGTTTCGTTGTGAGCACAGCGGCAGCACCACACCGCCCCGCCCCACGCAGCCTCGCTCTGGTGTCAACACGCTCGCTGCTCGCTGCTCGCTGTGAGCGTAACACACTCGGCGCGCCACGACCGAGCGTTGCGCACTCGACCGAGTACGAGCGAGCGAAACCGGCGATTTGCAGACCTCTAGTGCAATCTGTTGGCTGCGGCACCAGCAGGTGGGGAGGGGGGGGGGGGGAGGGCGTCGTCTGCGCGCGCAGTCAGCCGGGGGCAGCCCGGGCTGGCCCCAGTGGCCGGGCTTCCCCAGCCCAGCCCAGCCAGTAGCTGCAGCCGGCAGCCGCAGTCGGAGGCGCGCACCCACCTGGTCGAAGCCGATCGCCTCGCCCAGGGCAGCCCCGATGTCGAAGTTGAAGACGTCGCTCCGGGCTCCCTCGGGATCCGGGAACGGAGGGATCTCGCCGTTGGTCATCCAGGTCAGCGGCTTCTGCAAGGAGGAGAAAAGCGGCGCCGGTCAGAGGAAGGGGAGCCCGTGTCGAGTGACGCCGCCGCTGACGACGCTTCCCCTCACTTCGCCGATCCTGAGTGACATTAGGTCACACGACTTCTGTCCCTGTAAGTTGTGGATGTAAAACTCGTGTAGGTTAAGGTCGAGTAACTCCGTAATACAAAGCCTTCTGTGTTAGAAATTCGAGAACTTTAGACAGTGGTTATTTTGATTTATATGATTTGAAAGACGCATTTCCTACAAAGCATAAATGACATTTACATTACAAATATCGACTTGTTATTTCTTGCAAATAACACAACATATTATGGTGGTAGCATTGGGTTTCGCCATAATATTCCATAAATGCCGTGACGGTGTTCGAGTTACTCAGTCATAGTATATTATTTACCATTAAGAGTACCTTTTACGCTTTTGAAACTAGATTTTAATGATCGAATCGTATGTAAAGCCGAGGAGACTGAGGCGCTCCAGTCACGGTCTGCACGGCCACTACGGTCGGGGGTTCGAATCCCCCTCGGGCATGGATATTTGTGCCATCCTAGTTCGTAAGTATTTCATAAGTAGTTTGTAAGTTTAGGGACTGATGACCCCGTAGTTAAGTCACGTAGACTATAAAAAAAAAAAAAAAAAAAAAAAAAAAAAAAAAATCGTACGTAAAAGTATCTTTCATTGACAATTTTGATAAATTCTACTATAGAAACTAGTAACAAAAATAAACAAAACCTCCAAAAATATGCACAAACAAAAATTTAGCTCTTGTTTCAAGTCTAGTAAGTCGTGTTAGTCTCTGAGTCCTCACACCCATCATATATAAAAAAGATACTATCTAAAGCTTCGTGGCACTGCACATGATACCAGACATTACAAAACTAGCAATCGATTCCTTCGTCTCTATTTTTCTTCTTGACATCATCTCCATATGAACCACCACATCCAATACCATCATTTTTCTGTGATCTCGATATAGACCTAAAAGTACCCTTGTTTACTATTTTCTTCGACATTGCTGATCCTGACGTCGATGCATGTTGTGATTAGGTAAAATTATTTTTGTACAAGTTCCCATCTTATTTCTTTACGCTCTTTTTGGCACACTGGGAGTTTCAGAACGTCTTCCACAGGAACTGTCTTTTTGTCAGATAACTCCTGTTTCTGTCCTCGTGTAACAAAGGAAGGGGAAAGAGCATCATCAGAAACAAAATTTCTGTTCCAGGGGAATATCCCAGTCTCTGCAAAGCTGTTGCGCTGTTGCACTGGTGATCTCGAAGGCTTCTCGGTAAGCTGCAGCGAGAACTTCAGGTGGCATAACGAATGGCTCAGCAGTTTTCGAAACACTTGCACTTTCTGGATCACATGAAAACTTCATATGATAATTCTTAAGTGTTTTCCTTGGGATCCCAAGACCCCTACTACCCTTTTAAACTGTCCATCCTTCATTTTTCACCGTGTGCAAAGCTTCTTTAAGCGTTTCTGCTCTGTTACACTTTGCTCCGCTTTGGTGTCATTTCAGCCTCAAACCCAAGAAAAACCAACCCATTACTAAGGTCGTACATCGTCAATGCGAGGCCTAACTTACAACTCACTTTTATATGTGAATGATACGTATCGTACCTTCTACTGGTGTTAAAATGAAACTACATGTACCAACTCGATATGTTCAATAGAGTCCTCGCTGCCTGTGCAGCGATTTAGTTCCTGCCCAGCTAGCGGCTACGCAGCGAAAACTTGTATTCCGTTGAACAGAATTCTAAACCCTAATACTGTTTTACTAGCCTGAGAACCACCGCAACATGACTGCCAACTGACCATGTCACTAGAACATGGTCAACTATGGCTGTAGACACACCACCGCGTGAGAATGATTTGTTCCCAAATTTACTGCGCCTATATAAACATAAACGAATGGCATTTAACCACATACTAACTACTATGCTGAAATATTTCCTTCGGTCTAAAATGTCGAATTGGTGCCTTGTTGTTGTTGTTGTGTAACGCGAGCAGCAATGTCGCGATACGATAAATCGCAATCGCGATAGGGTACAACCCGATCTTCATCAAAGTCTGAAACATAATGGTACGCATTTCTCCTCCTTACATGAGGAATCACAACAACGTTTCACCAGGCAACACAGGTCAATTGCTGTTTGTGTGCGAGATATCGGTTGGAAACTTTCCTCATGTCAGCACGTTATAGGCGTCGCCACCGGTGCCAACCTTGCGTGAATGCTCTGAATAGCTAATCATTTGCATATCACAGCATCTTCTTGCTGTCGGTTAAACTTCGCATCTGTAGCACGTCGTCTGCGTGGTGTAGCACTTTTAATGGCCAGGAGGGTCTCACCCAAAGCCATTCGACGCGTTCCAAAAGGTTCTCCAGAAAGTCGGCTCTGAAGCCTTGCGAGCGGCGTGTGAGCCAGCAACTCAGCGAGTGGGCCGGCTGCTGGGCCCACGCACTGCTCGTCTGCGCATGCGCGGCCTCCGAGCTGACGGTCCGAGCTGCTGCCAACGTCGCCCAACCGTCCGTGCAGATGCCTGTTGTCTTGCAGACGTCCCCATCTGCTGACTCAGGGATCCGTTACGACGATGCGACTGCTAGTGATACCAGGCCGTTGGGATCCAGCACGGCGTTCCGTATTGCCCTCCTGAACCCACCGAGTCCATAGTCTGGTAATAGTCATTGAATTGCATTGGCGTGAATGTATGTCTCTTTCCTTGCTGTCTCCATTAGAGATTTATGAGACGTGGTCAAACTTATGCACTTGGATAAACTTTAGAGTCTCGAGCACTAATTTAAATTTATTGAGGCCTTACGCGGTGCGACATTCCGTCATTATCGAAGGCATATCTTTTAAAATTTAGCAAGAAGTGAAACTAAACATTTCTTTTAAAAAATGACTGTCAAAGACATATGTCAAAAATAAAATAAATTTAAAATTCCCCCAGAACATCCCTGTAAGTTTTAAAATATATGCCTTTGATAATGACGGAATGTCGAAACGCGTAAGGCCTCAATAAATTTAAATTAGTGGTCAAGACTCTAAAGTTTATCCAAGTATGTCTCTTTTTTTTTAAATATCACAGTACAGTTATAATTATTTTGCTATCATGCGATGATATAAAGGTGTTCATCAAGAATCAAAATATACATCCACCTTCAAAACACACAGATTGCCCCATCAAAACACGCACAGAGTAACACAAGAAATAGTAAACTATTAAATTAACATCGCAAAAGTCTATTGTACAGAACTTGATTCTAACCTAGTAGGTCGAAATTTAAGAAATTGTAACATAGCACAGATTGATAAATGTCATTCTCTGAAACAGAGCTATCTAGTGTTTATAGCTGTACTGCAATATTTAACAAAATTAAATAAACATGTATTACAGCCCACTGATCTTCACAATTTATGAAGAGAAACGCGTATGAGACAAGAACGCCACTCATTTAGTTGAAATAGGCGGACATACACTACCACTAATTTTAAATAATAATTTCGTGGTCGTCTACAGTTGCTTCTAAATATTCAAGTGAATTCCTAATCTGTAATTCAGTCAACCCGAATAGCTACAACTTCCTACTTCCTTTATTATATGAAAATGCAGGGTTGAGGTAGGACCTAATAATTTGAATACCAATAAATTACAATTAAATTTTAAAGAATTTTGTTTCCTGTTATAATGTTTCGGAGGTGTAAAAATGATTTTTTTAACTTTTAAATGGTTTATAGTTCAGTAAAAGAAATCATTTATTTTTCTAATATTGTTCAACAATTAATTAAAAAGTATCTGAGACATTACAGAATACAGATGTATCATTCTTTTGTCAAATCAGTGGTGTTCTCACTGTTGTTGTTGCTCTCGATTAGGCTGGATCGACTATGTACGTTTTTGTGATTTTCAGATTAATGAAGTTGCTTACTGAAAGTTAAAATTATTGGATTTGCATATATTATTTCTTGATCATTTCTTTAAAGACTGCATTAATATGAATCTACATAATTGTTTTTCAGGAAAAGGACCATTTCATCATCGACATGCAATGCCTAATTGTTGGAGGACGGAATAATTTAAACATTTGTGTTAGATTTCAATTCATATCTTTAGCCGAGAGAAATAACGCCCCTGAGATATTTGTTAGATTTATTAATTCCATTTGTGGAATAAAATTGCACTCTAGCTAATCGGAAAATTTTCGTTTAACTTGAATTTTTGCATCCAATGAATAAGCATAAGGGGTTGTGTGATAGGCGTCGAACTGACGGTAGTGCGTAAAAGTTAGTAAAAATTTACAGCACTCATAAATGAACTTTATTTCAGGATTGACGAACGAAATTCCACGCTGCATCAGCACGTTGATGTGTTACTTCTGATTACGTGGAATGAGATTGCAAAAAAAGCAGTTGTTATAGAATATTGTTCGGCACTTATCCTTCGCAATTTTAATTAAATAAGAAAAGGGAAGAATAATTTTCAAATTTCCTTCCCCAAGAAGTAATATTTCAATATGATGCTCAAAGTGGGCCTGGAACCCACACCCGTGACTATTTCAGTCTCTTGCTGTCCAACTGAGTCGGGCTTTTTGGAGTCCCCTGACAGGAATCGAACCCAGGCTCCCTGTGTGTTAGTCAGCGACTTTGCCGTCACAGAAAAATAATGTTCTCATTTACTTCTGTTAACTTCTTTGACTTCTGCACGTCACACCGGGGTTCTGGAGACTCCAGCGAAGAGTTGGATGTCTCTAATTTTTTGAAACACTCGTGTGTATTAAGTTGGGAGCAGTGCCTGAAAGTGTGCGGCTGTCCAGTTTGAAACAGTGTGCTGTTGTAGAGGTAGTGCAGTGTCCTGCTGTGAAGAGTGTGCGGTATAGTGTGAAATGTGCGCAGTTCGTTTCTGCAGGCTGGAAAAGAACACATTGGTAAGTAATACGACATTGAAGTACATACTGCATTTCCAAGTTATATGTTTGTTACGCTGGTGCTGTGTCTCCAACTCGACGACTAAAGCGCCTATACCTCTGCAGGCGACATCTCGTGTAGTACGGTGTCACAGTGGGAAGCCCACATTGCCGATTTCTTAATATTTTACGGGCGTTTTTGCACAGAAACAGTTAAAGAAGATGATTTTTGTGGTCAGTGGAAACGAAATAATCCGTATATTAATTTATACAATCACGTTCGATCCGTGTGGTGTTGGCGTGTGACAAGTAACAAATATACGGATTGTAGTATTGTATTTTTCTAATTGTGTTTACCGAGTCAGACGAAGTAAGACGTCCTATTGCAATATAAAAACATCATGTATATGGAATCTAAGGATTAAAATTACAAAATATTTACTTTTTCTGAAATCTACTAAGCACAATTTTGTAAATAATTAGGTTACTCAGTGTTGTAATTATAAAAAACACATTAGAGGAAACTGTGTCTTTATTTCCAACCGGCCGGCGCTCACCTCGAAGTAGGGCGCGACGTGGGCGAGCAGGCGCAGCAGGTGGCTGGCGGTGCGACCCGCGAAGCAGAGCGGCGCCAGCGAGACGGCGAGCGTGACGCGCCGGTTGTAGGCGGGCCGCGCGGCCAGCAGCGCCAGCGCCACCGCGGCGCCCAGCTGGTGGCCCACCAGCGACAGCCGCGCCGCCGCCGAGCGCGCCAGCGCCGCCTCCACCGTCGCCGACAGGTCCTCCACCGCCATCTCGTGGAAGCTGCGGCAGCGGGCAGGCAGGCCTAGAGGCGACTGAGGACGACTGTCGACGCCGCCGTGGCACAGGCTCTCTCGCCTGTTCGTGTGTTTTAAGCCTGCACTATTGTCTCCAGTGTCTAGTTTTTAATGCATCAATGTTTTCTTCGTGCCATGTTTTTCATTCCTCTCGTTTTTACTCTCGTTACATTTTTTTTCTAACTTTATAATTTACATGTACGCTCGGATGAAGAACAGTGCCTGATGCTGCTGCCAGCCTGCTGACTCTGTCGGCGTTAAAATAAAAATAAAGAAAAAAAAATTACTGTTGAACAATGTAATGAGCTTTTGAGTATTATTGACCCACAGATTGCCAAGACAGATAACATCATGAGAAATGCAATAACTCCCAAACAGAAACTGGAGGTTATACTGGGGTATTCAGCAACTGCCGATAGTTTTGAGTCTCTAACATTATTATTTCGCATACCGGCAACCACAATTTCAAGATTCATAAACGGATTACAGCATTACTTAAACGTCACTTATACTGATTGATTATTGTGTTATTTGGTAAAAGTACACCTTTAGAAAGTAGTCTACACATACCTACTACTAATTATTCTAAATGATTAATTCATCACTATCATTTTACTCACTAGATCTCGACTGTTCTTGTACTGTACAGAGGTTCCTTTCATTGTTTGAATTGCCAGCATTTTTCGCAATTTAGCAGTGGTGACTGTCATATAATAGTGACCTGTGCAAGTTTTATTAACATTTAAGCAGAGGATCTTCTCGAAACCCAAACTTTCTTCGAGCTCTAAACCAGGAGTAAACTGTAAGCCTGCCCAGAAACTTGTAATGTATTTAACCTGGAGGTCCCATTTGTTTGAATAATTGAAGTATACGATACCACATCTGGTCGTGATATTGTACCTTAATATTCCATATTTATAATAAATAAGCATTTTATAGCGCTTCTGTAAAGTCACATCGATTATAATTTGCATTACTAGGGTCTACTACTTAACAAACATAATTAAATTATTGAAGCTTAATGTCGAACAATAATGTAAACATATATTAATACTGTGCTAATTGTTGTTTACTTACGATCTTTTCTATAGTTTATTTTTATGTAAAAAACTTATTATTACATCTGTTATAATTTTGTGTCTCTTCACGTAAAGAAAATATGTGTATGTTTCATTAACAAAATGTTAAACTTAAAACTTTGTAACTTCTGTGTTCTAGAATGTTCTAGAGAAACTATAACAGATATTAATACGCGCTATTGTTGTCTTTGATTGTTCAGTTTGTCAACAGATACGACGCTCTTTCTGCAAAGTCTTTCCGTAGCTAGTAAGTAGTAATGGCTTTCCAAGCAGATAACCTACACGACCATTATCTAATGTCACAACTACATACGCATACAAACTGAAACAACACATGGAATTAGGGATTACAAATACGTTTCATTGGCAGAACACGAAGAAGATACAAGAGTTCTACTAAAAAAACTACCTACAGTACGATAACTGCGAATTACAGGATAACCATCAAGTGGGACTGACGGACGGTTTTGAGAAAGTTCAGAGAAGGGCAGCTCGTTTGTATTATTGTGATATAGGGGAGGGAGTGTCACGAAAATGTTGGAGTTGGGATGGGAATCACGAAAAGAAATGCGTTATTCGTCACGGCAAGATTTATTTGCGGTATCTCTTTCACCAAGTTTCTCTTTCACATGCGTAGATATTTTGTTTACACCCACCAACATAGGGAGGCATGATTGTCGTAGTAAAAAAAGATGATTCGGGTTGAAACCAAAAGCTTTACACGCTCATTTTTCCTGGGCGCTATTAGAGAAGCAAACGGTAGAGATAGATCACAAAAGAGGTCGATGGACCTTAAAAGTCGACCATAAGGAAGCTATTGAAGGAGGTTGTACAAGACTCAAAGATAATTGCTGACACACAGACAGAGTGCACACTACAAGTTGGAGACGAAACAGCAACATTAAAATAGGTGGGGAGAGAAGATCGTGAAATATTAGTGGAATTCAGAAGGATGCCCGCATAGTTACTTGCCTGATGGCCATGGAACAAACAAGAGTGGAAGCCGAAGGCTTTGATCTGTGTGAGGCAGGCAGCCTTGTAGCTAACAGAGACACTGGAACATGTCACACTAATAATTTTTATTGTCTACAAAACGGAGTGTCAAGGTAACTACGTCGAACCGCCGACCATATGGAACTGGCAAGTTGCTGTTGTCCACCCCAATAGCAGCGGGACCTTATAGTACACAAAACACGCATACAACATGAAGGTGTGTTATGGCAAAATGAAATTTCACAACAAACACATACATATACAAAGGACACATATAACAAAATACTCTATTAAAACAAACTATTTAAAACATTACAAAAGACATACAAAATACAGCATAAATCTACAAACACAAATGACATGGGTGGGAAGAATAACACTTAAATTTACCTTAGCAAACAGAAAATCACACAAAACTTTGGACATATATGCTCCTTTTGGAGCAGGTTGATCGAGTGACGGTCAACTACAGCAAATTATTACTGGCTTGTGCTAGGACCGATGTCTCTCGGTTTGTTACGGCGCGGATCAGCGGACCTGATTTCCACGTCTTCTGTTGGCGGGTCGCGTGGTTCTCGCTGGCCTTTGTGGGGTCGGCAGCCCTTGTTTCTGTTCCCGAACTTTCGCCGCTTGTCTTCTCTCTTACCGCGCCAATAGCGGCGCTGTCGCTGCGGCTGGTTTTCCTCATTGGAAGGACCGGACACTGCGCTGCTATTGCTATTGCTATCCGCGCAGTCGTGCCTAGCACTCTTAGCGCTAAGATTACTTCTCCTTGAAGAGCCGTTGCCGTCTCTTCTAGGTCCGTAATCTTCATCATAGTCTATGTCCTCCAGGTGAACCTGGAAGGACTCAATGTCCTCCTTGCAGCTTCCCGCAACGACGGCGTTTCGCACATTTTGTGGGAGCTTTGACATGCAAATTCTTATCAATTCATGTGGAGGGTATGGGTAGTCGAGGAATTGATTTCTCTGCATCATTCCTCGAAAGAATTCCCCGACACTCCTGCACTTGCTGTTAGCAAAGTGGGGCGTCACGAGAATGCTGCGTTTTTCTCGTTCCTGTTGCCTCTCCGACCAGAAGGCAGACAGGAAATGGTTCCTAAAGTCATTGCAGTAGCGGAAATATCTTAAGAGAGGTCGCATCTGCGTGGCGGGCTCACCCTCCAGATATCCGCACACATACTCGATTTTCTGTCCTTCTGGACAGTTCGGAGGCAGAGAGTAATCGAATTGCTCTTGACACGCACAGGGGTCTATTCTGTTTGCATAATTTCGGAAGACCTGGTATTTTTCTATGGTTAAAAAGTTATTATAATCAAATGCCTGCACTGGCTCACACATATACACTCGACTCGTTCTTTCACTTATGGGAGGATGGGCACGCAGAGGTTCGACCTCCTCCTCCTCGAAAGCCGAATCATCTCTGCGGTCGGAACGACAGGGCCGACCTCCACACAAACTGTGGCAGGCGTTTTCTACTTGCGGGGGAAGTGGGGGTGGAACAGAGACTTGCTCCAGATGCGCGACACGTTCTTCTAGCTCGGCCGCTACATCGCGACATCTACGGTGAACTTCCCACTGTTGTTCCTTGAACCGGAGTAAGTCGCGAACTTCCTCCGAGTCATTTACAACAGCGGAAGCTGCCCTGTCTGCCGCTGTCTCCCCATTCTGTAGAAGCTGCTCCACCGAGGTGGCCAGCTCTTCAAAGCGCGCGCCTAGCTCATCTGTGCGCGTTTTCGCCCGACCGTCTACCAAATCGACTCTCTCGTTAACACAGTGGACCTCAGTCTTAACTAATTCGACTCTCTCGTCAAGAGAGTGGATAATAGTATCTACACGATTGCAGAGGGCAGATATAGCTTCTGCATTGCCTGGAATTTTAGTCACGTTTTCTGAGATACCATTCATTGCTACCTCATGCCGTTCCAGAACTAGGCACACTATATTAGTGTGCAACCCATCCAGATTATTGTTAATAACCTGTTACTTTGCACTTCCCTGCACTGCGCAGAAACCTTGACAAGTTCAGCCTGGACTGTAGCATTTTGCGCTTTCATCCCTGCTTTTAAATCTTGAACAGAAGCATTCTTTGCTTCCATTCCTGTTTTTATTTCTTTCATGAAGGCCATGAGGTCGCTTAGTGTCATACCAGAAATGCACACGGGCCTAGTAACTGACACTGGTCGAACTAGTCTGCGCAGCAGCAGAAACCGCCATATTGGTATGCGGTCGCTTAGCTCGCCCCTGCCGTCACTTCCGGTCGCGTCCACGTTTAAACCAGTCGCGTTTCCAATGGGAACGCGGCCGTCTGTACTCGAAACCTTTTCCCTTTCGGTCGAAAAATCTGATCTAGACGACTTTTCACAGTCCTGACTTTGGTATAAACGCCTAGACCGAGTGGAAAGTAATTTTGAACAGAAGTGAAAAACACAAGATTAGCCTAATAAAATCCGCCTAACAAAACACAAATTAAAACCTTCACATGCAATGCACTGTGGTTGTGCTCTTTTTACAAAAACAAATAAAATAACCCTTCCAAAAACCACACAAAAAATACACTGAAAGTGCTGAAAACATAAAATGAAATAGATTAATGTGCACTGCTAATCTCACACATTCATCCACTGGGAGGGAAAAGAAATGTTTTTTAAGAATATTCCGCAACTGTTGCTCAGTTACCGGCGGCCAGTGCACACGTGACCAGCACCAGCTCTACATTGTACGGTAACCGGCTACTTAATAGAAGCGACTTATTTACATTTTGTGTGTGCTTTCTTTTGCAGCTCTTTATACTTTAGTGTGCTCGCGTGTTTGTTTATTAAGAATCGCGCTTATTTGTCAGTTCAGTTACTGATTTTTTGATTTATCAGCTCGCGTATATATTTTTCAGATTCGCCGTTAATAAACAGTTCAGCGTTAGGTTTATACTTTGCAAAGCTCACTGTTTATCAAACTACTGTGTCCTCTGACGTACTTACTTGGAAGAAACAAATGTTTTTAGAATGGCTAGGAACTGTGACTGCTGCGAACGAATGGAGGCAGAGTTGGCGACTCTTCGCTCGCAGCTTCAGGCGGCGTCGGCTTCGCTGGCAATGCTCGAGACTGCGGTGGGTGGGCGCCGCTGTTGTGGGCCGCTTGCGGGGGTGCAGCAGACGCCCTGTGCGTCTGTTGTGCCTTCCGATCGGCCTGCGGCTGTGGCCAGCCCGCTCACTGCCCGCGAGAAGGTAGCCCCCCAATCCGTGGTGGACTGGGAGGTCTCCTCAGCGCGTGTCAGGCGGCGTAAGACTTCCCGGGGGACTGAAGTGGAGGCCTCCCCGGTTAGTCTTGCCAACAGATTCGAGGCGCTGTCTGTGTCAGAGGATGTTCCTGACGCAGATGGTGTCGCTTGTCATGTGGTCACCCCTTTTCCTGCAAGATCCGGGCACTCACAGAGGGTGAGTTTGCTTGTAGATAGGAGCTCCAATATTAGGCGGGTGATGGAGCCCCTTTGGGAAAAGGGCTGCTGGGGAGGGGAAGAACTCCAATGTGCACTCCGTGTGCATACCAGGGGGGAGTCATTCCAGATGTGGAATGAGTCCTTCCGGATGCCATGAAGAGCACAGGGTGCAGCAAGCTGCAGGTGGTGGCTCATGTCGGGACCAATGATGTGTGTCGCTTTGAATCGGAAGAGATCCTCTCTGGTTTCGAGCGGCTATCAGAAGTGCTTGTAAGATGAAAGCGGAGCTCACCATCTGCAGCATTGTCGACAGGACTGACTGCGGACCTTTGGTTCAGAGCCGAGTGGAGGGTCTGAATCAGAGGCTCAGACGGTTCTGTGACCGTGTCGGCTGCAGATATCTCGACTTGTGTCAAAGGGTGGTGGGTTTTCGGGTTCCGCTAAATAGGTCAGGAGTCCACTATAATCAGGAAGCGGCTACACGGGTAGCGGGGGCTGTGTGGTGTGGACTGGTCGGTTTTTTAGGTTAGAGGGCCTCGGGAATACACAAAATGGGTTTCAGTCTCAAAGGGGGCAGGTCAGACACAGGAAGAAAGCAAATCTAGAAAACATTGGTATAACAGTTGTAAATTTTCGTAGCTGTATTGGGAAAATTCCAGAGCTCCAAGCGCCGATAGAAAGTACTGAGGCACAAATCGTTATAGGTTCTGAAAGCTGGCTGCCGCCTGAGATAAATTCGGCCGCATTTTTTCAAAGGGCCAAATGGTCTTCAGAAAGGATAGAATAAATAAAACAGGGGGTGGCGTGTTTATTGCTGTTACAAACGGTTTATACTGCAGCGAAATTGAGGCAGATACTTCTTGTGAATTGGTCTGGGTAGAGGTTATACTTGACCACCGGAATAAATTAATAATTGGATCTTTTTATCGGCCCCCTGACTCAGACGATGCGGTTGCAGAAATGTTCAAAGAAAGCTTGAATCATATTTCAAATAGGTATCCAAAGCATACTGTTATAATCGGTGGCGACTTTAATTTACCCTCGATATGTTGGCATAATTACGTATTCAAAACCGGCGGCAAATATAAAACATCGTCCGAACTAGTTCTGAATGCTTTTTCTGAAAACTACTTCGAACAGTTAGTTCATGAACCCACTAGAATAGTACGTGATTGCGAAAATACTCTTGATCTCCTAGCAACAAATAATCCCGAGATAGTAAAGAGCATCAAAACAGATACAGGGATCAGCGAACATAGAGTTGTAGTAGCGAGACTAAATATCGACATTCCCAAATACACCAAAAATAATCGAAAAATATATCTATTCAATAAAGCAGATAAAAATTCGCTTCACGCTTTCCTGAGTGATAGTCTCCAGTCCTTCAAAACTAAAAATGCGAGTGTAGATCAGTTGTGGCTTACTTTCAAAGACATAATATCAGTAGCAATCGAGAGATTTATACCAAATAAATTAATAAAAGAAGGGGCTGACCCCCCGTGGTACACAAAACAGGTCAGATTACTGTTGCAGAAACAAAGAAAAACGCATGCAAAATTTAAAAAGACACAGAATCCGCAAGACTGGCAATCATTTACTGAAACTCGCAACCTAGCGCGGACTTCAATGCGAGAAGTCTATAGTAGTTTCCACAACGAAATCCTGTCTCGTAATCTTGCAGAAAATCCAAAGAAATTCTGGTCATATGTAAAGTACACTAGCGGAAAAACACAAACAATGCCTTCACTACGCGATAGCAATGGTAATACTACCGACGACAGTACTGCTAAGGCAGAATTACTAAACACAGCTTTCCGAAATTCTTTCACCAAAGAAGACGAAGTGAACACTCCAGTATCCAATCCAAGAACAGCTGCCAGCATGCGAAACTTAGAAGTAGATGTTCCTGGAGTAGTAAAACAACTTAAGTCTCTAAACAAAAATAAATCTTCCGGGCCAGATTGTATACCAACTAGATTTCTCTCAGAGTACGCTGATGCAATAGCTCTGTACTTAGCTATAATTTACAACAGATCACTCAGCGAAAGATCCGTACCCAAAGACTGGAAAGTTGCCCAAGTGACTCCAATATTCAAGAAAGGCAATAGGAGTGATCCCCAAAATTACAGGCCTATCTCATTGACGTTGATTTGCAGTAGGTTTTTGGAACACATACTTTGTTCGAATATTATGAACTACCTCTAAGAGAACGACCTATTAACCAATAGTCAGCACGGATTCAGAAAGTATCACTCTTGCGAAACACAGCTTGTCCTTTATTCATTTGAAGTGTTAAGTGCCATCGACAAGGGATCTCAAATCGATTCCATATTTCTAGATTTGCGGAAGGCTTTTGACACTGTACCTCACAAGCGGCTTCTAATGAAATTGCGTGCTTATGGAATATCTCCCCAATTGTGCGATTGGATTCACGATTTCCTATCAGAAAGGACACAGTACGTTGTAATTGACGGTAAGTCATCGAGTAAAACAGAAGTGATATCTGGCGTTCCACAGGGAAGCGTTATAGGTCCCCTACTCTTCCACGTGTTTATAAACGATTTAGGAGATAATCTGAATAGCTCCCTTAGACTGTTCGCGGATGATGCTGTCGTTTATCGGTTAGTGAAGTCAACAGAGGATTAAAAGCAACTGCAAAGCGATTTAGACAAAATTTCTGCATGGTACGAAAATTGGCAATTGACACTAAATAAAGAAAAGTGTGAAGTAATACACATGACCACTAAAAGAAATCCGCGATAAATCAGTCAAACCTTAAGGTCGTAAATTCTACCAAATACCTAGGAGTTACAATTACGAACAACTTTGACTGGAGAGAACACATAGAAAATATTGTGGGGAACGCGAACCAAAGGTTACGTTTCATTGGCAGAACACTTAGAAGATGCACCAGCTCCACCAAAGAGACTGCCTACATCACACTTGTGCGTCCTCTCCTGGAGTACTGTTGCCCCTTGTGGGACCCTCACCAGGTGGGACTGACGGAAGATATTGAGAAGGTTCAGAGAAGAGCAGCTCGTTTTGTTTTATCACGTCACGGGGGGGGGGGGGGGAGCGTCACGGAAATGATGCACGAATTGAGGTGGAAATCATTAAAAGAAAGACGTTATTCATTGCGGCGTGATCTGTTTGCGAAGTTTCAATCACCGACTTTTAGTTCTGAATGTGAAAATATTTTGCTAGCACCCACCTACTTAGGGAGGTTTGACCATCGCAATAAAATAAGAGAAATCAGATCGAAAACGGAACGATTTAGGTGTTCTTTCTTCCCGCGCGCTATTAGAGAATGGAACGGTAGAGAAAAGTTATGAAAGTGGTTAATGAACCCTCTGCCAGGCACTTAAATGTGATTTGCAGAGTATCTATGTAGATGTAGATTTAAAGCAAAAAACTATTTCATTCGAACCAGCGTAATTGCAATAAGGTATGTAAATGAACGACTGATGTGGATAGATTTGGCCATCTCTAGTAAGAAAATTAGGATTGTGGCATTGTATGCACCCTGTGAAGGGACAGATCAAGATGAGATGGACAGATTTTACAAAGCACTTAGTGATGTAGTTGTTAGAGTGAAGGATAAGGGTAGTGTTTTACTCATGTGTGATTTCAACACCAGAATAGGAAATCGAACAAAAGGTTATGATAAGGTTATGGGTAAGTTTGGAGAGGATATGGAGGCGAACAAGAATGGAAAACAGCTCTTGGATTTCTGTTCCAGTATGGGCTGTTATCACAAACTCCCTCTTTAAGCATAAGGACATTCACCGCTATACGTGGGAAGGAAGGGGAACTAGATCTATCATTGACTATATAATAACAGACCAGGAATTCAGGAAGACAGTCAAGGACCACATGTTTTTAGGGGGTTCTATGATGATACTGATCATTATTTAATCTGCAGTGAAATTGGTTTTGTGAGGCCAAAAGAGCAGAAAGCCAGGTCCATGTGTAGAAGGATAAGAGTGGAGAAGCTTCAAGACAAGGAAATTAGGCACAAATACATAACAATAATCTCGGAAAGGTACCAGTTAGTTGAAAGTAATGATTTACAGTCACTGGAAGAGGAATGGTGAAGGTACAGGGACACACTACTGGAAACAGCTAGAGAATGTCTTGGGACAGTAGGAAGAAGCAGACAGCGTGGTGGAATGACACAGTCAAGGCAGCCTGTAAAAATAAAAAGAAGGCATTTCAAAAATAGCTCCATAATAGAAATCACACAGACAGAGAAAGTTATGTTGAAGAAAGAAACAAAGCCAAACGGATAGTTGCAGAATCCAAGCAGAAATCATGGTAAGACTTTGGAAACAAGCTAGAATCTCTGGGCGATGCCGCAGGAAAACCATTTTGGAGCGTAATTAGCAATCTTCGAAAGGGAGGGAAGAAGGAATTAACAAGTGTTTTGGACAGGTCAGGAAAGCTGCTAGTCAATCCTGTGGATGCTTTGGGCAGATGGAGGGAATATTTTGAAGAATTGCTCAATGTAGGTGAAACGTTCAATGATGTGTCAGATTTTCAGGTAGAACGGGATAGGAACGACGATGGAAAAATGATCTCATTTAAGGAAGTGAAGAAAATGGTCAGTAGATTACAATGCAATAAAGCGGCTGGGGTGGATGAAATTAAGCCGGAACTCTTCAAATACAGTGGAATATCAGGTAATTGATAATAATTATTGATAATAATAATAATAATTGATAATAATAATTGAAAAGGCGTGGGAATCGGGATAGGTTCCGTGTGACTAGACGAAAGCAGTAATCACGCCAATTTTCAAACATGGAAACAGAAAAGATTGCAACAACTATCGAGGTATCTCCTTAATTAGCGTTGCAGGCAAAATCTTCTCAGGTATTGTTGAAAGGAGAGTGCGAGTGGTAATTGAGGACAAATTAGATGAAAATCAGTGTGGGTTTAGGCCTCTTAGAGGCTGTCAGGACCAGATCTTTAGCTTACGGCAGGTAATGGAAAAGTGCTATGATTGGAACAGGGAACTGTATGTATGTTTCATAGATCTGAAAAGGCTTATGACCGTGTTCCTAGGAGGAAGCTACTGTCAGTTCTTCAAGATTATGGTATAGGAGGCAAACGTTTGCAGGAAATTAAAGGGCTTTACGTAGACTGTCAGGCAGCAGTTAGAGTAGATGGAAAATTAAGCTCATGGTTCAGGGTAATTTCAGGGGTAAAACAAGGTTGTAACCTGTCACCACTGTTGTTCATACTATTCATCGATTATATGTTGAAAACAGTAGACTGGCAGGGCGGGATTAAAGTAGGTGAAAACAAAATAAGCAGTCTCGCATATGCGGATGACTTAGTTGTAACGGCCGATTCGATTGAAAGGTTGCAAACTAATATTTCAGAGCTCGATCAGAGGTGCAAGGATTATAATATGAAGATCAGCATCTCCAAAACGAAAGTAATGTCTGTGGGAAAGAGATTCAAACAGATTGAGTGCCAAATAAGAGGAACAAAGTTAGAACAGGTAGACAGTTTCAAGTACCTGGGATGTATTTTCTCGCAGGATGGCAACATAGCGAAAGAACTGGAATCGAGGTGCAGCAAAGTTAATGCAGTGAGTGCTCAGCTAAGATCTACTCTCTTCAGCAAGAAGGAAGTAAGTACCAAGACTAAGTTAGCAGTGCACCGCTCTATCTTTCGACCAACTTTGTTGTATGGGAGTAAAAGTTGAGTGGCTACAGGTTACCTTATTCATAAGATAGAGGTTACAGATATGAAAGTAGTAAGAATGATTGCAGGTACCAATAGATGGGAAAAATGGCAGGAGGGTGTCCATAATGAGGAAATCAAAGAAAAGCTAGGAATGAACACCATAGATGAAGCAGTTAGAGCGAACAGACTGAGATGGTGGGGTCATGTTACACGCATGGGAGAAGCAAGTTTACCTAAGAGACCCATGAGCGCATCAATGGAGAGTAAGAGGAGTCGACGTAGACCAAGAAGAAAGTACTTAGATTCGGCGCAGAATGATTTTGAAGTGAAAGGCATAACATCAGACGAGGCATCAGTGTTAGCATTGAATAGGGGATCGTAGAAGAATTTTATTAGAGATACTATGCTCCAGACTGAACGCTGAAAGGCATAATCAGTCTCTAATGATGATGATGATGATGATGAACTAGTTCATTGAACAGATGATCCGCTAGAAGAGCGAATCCTGGCAGCGGTAATCCAGATAAAAGTCGACCACTGTACGTAACAAGAGCCTTGTTTTATCACTAAAATTAGCAAATGAGGCCCGTGTGTACTACTGGTTACTCCCTGCTTTAAAGTCTTGTTCCCTGGCCCAAACTGAGAACTGACTCGTTTCAAATTACTTCAATAACAGCAAGTTAATACTACAGTGGTCAACATACATAGCAGCTCACAGACATTAATAAGCAAGCCACCACAATTAAAGTCATCTTAGAAAGGTGGCTAAGAAAACATTTATGGCGCAACGGAATTTAGACATAAAAATTTGCATGTGAAATTATTCTCAGCACTTGTGAAGGACACTATTAAATAAAAGAGGGAAGGTGCTCTAAAACTACAATTTATAGGCAACTTACGGATTATGCTGAACTTCAACTTGTTTATTCAGACAGAAAACAATCATAATGAGGAACCAGTTTTGTTAATACAATAAAAATGCATCTCTTACATGGATTAATGCGGACTGTGACCAGCCTAAATTATACATGATTTAACGCTACTGGGGGGAAGGATTCACAAACAATACTCATTCTCTCACAAACATGCTATGCCACAGTGAAACTCACCAAAATCAGCGTGCTGAGACGAGGCGGAAGCAGGAGGTAGCACAAAACACAATATACAAAAACACTTTGAAGCTGGCTCTGGTCTGTCGTGTCTGTTTTGAGATGGTGCGTGTGTATACCCAAGTTAAATTACATCTGAATTGGACCATAAGCAAACACGCGAACGGCGACACACTGCTACATTACATGAACGCACTCCACTGAAGGTGAAGTGGTTAAATATCTGATTCATTATACAAAATCACAGTAGATTCTTAAGTCGCAGTCTGTCAGCAATCGCTGTAGGTAATGGTTTCATATGAGAAGTGGCGTCAATTCAGGCGACTAGCTGCAAACCCCAAAGTTAGAACTCGGACCCACGTAGTTCCAAAAACCGATGAAATTGAATAAATTCAGTTTCCGAAAAATAAAGAACATTAATTACAACGTGCAACCCATAGAAATGCTTAGAGTTATATAAGGAAGCATATGAAATACAGCTACACGCGATATGGGGCGATTACAGTGACGGATGAAGTCAAGTCTCATAAAACCCACGAAAATGAAATAATTACAAAGTCGGAAAAATAAAATAAGAATTACGGCATGCAACCCATAGAAATGTTTAGAATTTCACGAAGAAGCGAAAGAAATGCAGCTACACGCGACAGAGAGCGATTACAGAGACGGATGAAGTCCAGTCTCCAAAACTAGTAAAAGAGAAATAATTACAATGGTGGTAAAATAAAATTAAGAATTACAGCATGCAACCCATAGGAATGATTAGAATTACATAAAGAAGTGTTGAAGGATGTTGTACAAGGCTCAGAGAGAGTTACAGACAGACAGAGTTCGAACTACAGGTCAGAGAAGAAACAGCAACATTAAAATAGCCGGGGAGAGAAGATCGCGAAATAAAAGTGGAAATCAGAAGGATACCTGCATAGTTAGTTGTGTGATTGGCATGGAACAAACAAGAGTGGAAGCTGAAGGCTTTGTTCTATGAACCAACCACATGGAACATATATCACCCACGGAAGGAAACGATGAGAAGATTTTTTACATGCAATGTACAAAAATGAACATATCACCTATTAGAAATCAGGCCCCACAAAGCAAGGAAGTATTTAGATAGAGTTCATACACCGCCACATGATCACAAAAGGTTTTAACATATCAAACTGCTACTGGAATCACACACACCGCGTTTATCTACTGGAAATCACTGAATTGAAAAACACATTTCCACACACGATCGAAGAAAATATTCAAATAAATGACTCTAAGTTCACCAATCTAAGTTAAACGTGCTAGTCAATGAAACGCTACCATCTCCAGATACAAGAACAAAACCAATTTTACCTCACCAGATGGCCAGCCAAGAATGATCATACCGAGCGGCCACCGGAAGCTGGAAAATCCAAGAAACAGCGGTGGTGGGGACGGACTGTGAGACTTGCGCTAAAGAAGGCTCGCTGACTGGACTGTAACCAAAGGGTGTAGAAACCTCTTTGGTAGTATCAGCAGCTGTCGATAGTGAGCCAGAGAGAACGATGCAAAGTGAGCTATCACTCCCCACATTCAGACAGCCATAGATTCTCGCACCCACTTTTAATGTTCGTATTGTATGCACCATTCAACACACCGTCCATCCCGTTCAACTGCTCTTCTGTCTCTGACACAATCACCTTGTCATCGGAAAAACACAATGATTTTATTTCTTCACCCTGAACTTTAATTCCTTCTCCACATTTCTCCTTGCTTTCCTTCACAGCTTGCTCAATGTACAAATTGAATAACATTGGAGAAAGGCTACAAGCCCGTCTTACTCCCTTCCCAACCTCTGCCTCCCTTCCATGCCCTTCAACTGCTGTCTGGTTTTGTAAAAGTTGTAAATAAACGTACTTTCCCTATATTTCATTACTACTGATTTCAGAGTTTGAAAGAGTCTGTTCCAATCAACATTGTCACAAGGTTTTTCCGAAACTACAAAAGCTAGGAATGTAGATTTGCCTTTCATTAATCTGTCTTCTAAGATAAACCGTAAAGTGAGGATTGCCTCCCGAGTTCCTACATTTCTGCTGAATCGAAACTGATCTTTCCCGAGGTCCGCTTTTACTAGCTTTTCAATACTTCTGGAAATAATTCGTGTTAATATTTTACAACCATGACTTATTAAACTGATGGTTTAACATCTTACGCACCAACTGAAATAGTTTTGTCATGGTTGCCTCTCTGAATCTTCAGTAGTTCTGAGGGAATGACGTCCACTCCAGGGACCTTGTTTCGACTTAGGTCTTTAAGTGCCCTGTCAAATTCTTTTCTCAGTATAGTATCTCGTATTATTATCTACTTCCTCTTCCCTTCCTACAATATTCATTTTCTTCTTAGAGCCCCTCTATGTACTCTTCCCACCTTTCAGCTTTCCCTTCTTTGCTGAGAACTGGTTTTCCACCTGAGCTCTTGATATTCATACAGCTGCTTTCCTTGTCCCCAAATCTTATTTTCCTGTAGGCGGTATCTACTGTTCCCCTTCTTATACATTCTTCTACAGATTTACATTTGGCTTCTTGCCACTCCTGCTTAGGCATTTTGCACTTCCTCTCAATTTCATTTCTTAGCCGTCTGTACTCCATTTTGCCTGTTTAATTTACTGCATTTTTATATTTTCTCATTTCATCGATTAAATTTAGTATTTCTTCTGAGATACAGGGATTTTTGAAGGTCTTGCCTTTCTACCTATTTTGTCCTCTGCTGCCTTCACTATTTCATCTCTCAGTGCAACCCATTCCTCTTCTATTGTTTTATTTCCCCCTATTTCTGTCAATTGTTGCCTAAAGTTGACTCTGAAATTCTGAAGACTTCAGGTTCCTTCAATTTATTCAGGTCCCATCTACTTATTTGCCTACCTTTCTGCAGTAATTTTTATTTTATTTTATTTTATTTTTCAGTTTCAGTTTCAGCCTACAGTATAGGACCAATAAGATATGGTCAGAGTCTATATCTGCCGCTGCGTATGTGTTACAGATTAAAAGCTGGTTCCGAAATCTGTGTCTTACCATTAAGAAATCTATCTGGTACCTTCCGGTGTATTCTGGTCTCTTCCACGTATACAACCCACTTTATGATTCTTAAACCAGATGTTTTTATGATTAAATTATTTTCCGTGCAAAATTCAACCAGACGGCTTCCTCCTTCATTCTTTTCGCCTTGACCATATTGACTTTCTATTTTTCCTTCCCTTCCCTTTCCCTACTATCGAATTCCAGTCTCCCATCACAATTCAGTTTTCCGCGTCCTTTATTGTCTGAATAATTTCCTTTACCTCCTCAAACATTTCTTCGATCTTCTCATCATCGATACTGCTAGTTGTGACATAAACCTGTACTCCTGTGGTTGGTTGAGTACGATAATGCGATCACTGTGCTGCTCATAGTAGTTTGCCCGCGTTCCTATTTTCTTATTCATTATCAGACCTACTCCTGTAATACCCCCAACTGATTTTGTATTTATAATACTGTTCTCACCTGACCAGAAATCCTGTTCCTCTTTCCACCGAACTTCACTAATCCCCACTATATCTCACTTCAACCTATGCATTTCTCTTTTTAAATTTTCTAGCTTCCCTATCCGATTAAGGGATCTAACATTCCACGCTCCGATCCGTAGAAAGCCAGTGTTGTCTTTCCTGATGATCACATCCTCCTGAGTAGTCCCCGCCCGGAGATCCGAATGGGGTACTATTTTACCTCCGGAATATTTTACCCGAGAGGATGCCATCATGATATGTTCATACAGTAGAGCTGCATGTCCTCGGGAAAAGTAACGGCTGTAGTTTCCCCTTGCTTTCAGCCGTTCGCAGTAACTGTGTGGCAAAGCCACATTAGCTGATGTTACAAGGCCAGCTCAGTCAATCATCCAGACTGTTGCCCCTGTGACTACTGAAAAGGCTGCCGCCCCTCTTCAGGAACCACACGTTTGTCAGGCCTCTCCACAGATACCCCTCCGCTGTGGTTGCACCTACGGTAAGGCTATCTGTATCGTTGAGGCACGCAAGCCATCCCACCTCAGCAATGTCTGTGGTTCATGGGGATGGAGAATATTTTGCTTCCCGTGAGGGAAAATTATATTCAATTTTGAGCGCTGTTTTCTGTCTTTTAGAATCGGATCGAGAACTCGAAATTTCTTTGTTGCGTTTTGATATCTGTCTTGGTAGTTTTACTTTTCAAACTGCATTATGCACTTGTTTTTCTTTATTCGTACGCTTGTTGCAAAGAGAATTACTGAAGAATATGCATCACGTTTCGCTGTATATAACCTCTTTGCTACTATAGTGTCAAGTGTCATCGCTGGCCTTCAGTATGTATTTTATACAAACTGACGACTTTCAACTACTATATCCTCCTCCCTCTTACAGCTACCGACACGGAACTGTGTACATCGGGAGACTTTTCAGTACAGTAACATAGAAAGAACGTTCGTCTGCATTGTGTGTTTTTTGCTAAAAAGCAATCAATATTGGCACCCACACGTTGAATTTTATATATGTCGGTGAGTTTCAAGTCCCATATCGTCGACGCCGTTATCATCGTCAACCCTCTACCACCACATACAAAATGCGTGATTGATACCTAGTAGCACAAGCAAAGACCATTGGTTTGCGACGTGCAGTATTGGCTGCAGAGTGACACACAGGCACACGTATGCAGAGCGCGGGTGGCGCTAGCGGCGTTACCTGAAGTCCCAGAACTGCGCGGAGTCGGCGGCGAGCGCGGCGTGCCTGCGCGAGTAGCGGTTGCCGCGGGCGTTGGCCAGCCACACGTCGTAGCCGGCGGCCGCCAGCACGCACGCTGCGGGCAGGCGAGCGCGGACGATGAGCAGGTAGAGCAGGTGGCAGCTGCATCAAGCAGTCTCCTGACTGACGACCACAACAACAACAACAACAGTTCAAATGTTCAAGTGTTTGCCTGCGTGGTCATCAGTCAGTAGCTTACAAACTACTTAAACTAAGGTAAACTAACCTAATGACAACACACACACACACTCATGCCCCAAGGAGGACTCGAACCTCCGACGGCGAGCAACCGCTCGCTCCGCAGCGAAGCGCTGTAGCCCACAACGACGGTATCGAGCAAGCGAATGTATAGCATCTTTTATTCATTTTATGTTCTGTACGAAACAGTGAACTTTTTAAGTGAAACTTACCTCCGGTATAGCTGAAACAAGTAGTTTTCTTTTTCTTTTAGTGTGAGAGGGTGTGTAGCGTCCGAATCTCCGTTTCAGAAACAATCGATCTACAATTTGAAAGAGGACCGTCTGTCGTCTTCCATATATTTCTTGTGTATTTCTGTAAAGTTATAATTTATTTAATGTCACCAGAATATCATGTTGTTAAAACTTGAACCCCACTCTTTTCAAGGCTTGAGAAATAGCATTTTTATTTCAAGTGTCAAATGTTAGTTAATATTGCAAGTTTTTTTTATTTTGTTATGTTAATAATTTATTATTATATTAATTAATGTGGTATAAGTACGGCTTCTGCGCTACGCCACTGTCCCTGTGAGAATGTGCAGTTGTTGTACTTTTAAGTGGGTGCGAGAATCTATGGCTGCCTGAATGTGGGGAGTGATACCTCGCTTTGCATCGTTCTCTCTGGCTCACTATCGACAGCTGCTGATACTACCAAAGAGGTTTCTACACCTTTTGGTTACAGTCCAGTCAGCGTGCCTTCTTTAGCGCGCGTCTCGCTGACCGCCCCTCCACCGCTGTTTCGTGGATTTTCCGGCTTCCGGTCACTTCCCGCTCGATCTGCTCATTCTGGGCTGGTCGTCTGGTGAGGTAAGGTTGGTCCTGCTCTTGTTTTTGATAAATGATAGCGTTTCATTGACTAGCACATTTAACTTAGATCTTTGAACTTAGAATCATTTTTTGAAATATTTTCTCTGATCAGGAGAATCACCAAAAAAACTTAAAATTGGGGTTTCTCCTAAGTTGTACAAAGTTCTACCTATAGGTGTCACCAGTCTAAGTGGCCGTCAGAGAGGGAGCAAGGGGAAGGATCACAGCTTGTATGAAGGGTAGATGTCAGGTCAGAGGGCATCATTCGGGAGGGGCAGGGTACGGAAGTTGCCACAGGAAAGGATCTGGAGAGTGAAGAAGTGGAGAGCAGGGGGAATACAGTGGTGGAGGCACGGCAACGGACCTGGTGCAGAGAGGAGGGGATGGACTAGAGGGTTGGGCGGATCTGATTTGCAGGATACGTAATGGAGGTGGAGATGTTCAATAAATAGAATGAGTCAGGGGAAAGGAATGAGATCATAGAGGATCTGCATGGGGGAGAGGGGATAAAGGGGGATACAGAAGGTGAGGCAGAGAGCATGGCACTCCAGTATCTCCAGAGATTTGTAGAAGGATGGGGGTGCGGAGATCCAGGCCGGTTGCGGGACAGAGAGGAGAGGACGGAAGAGGGATTTGTAGGTATAGACGACGGTAGAAGGGTTGAGGCCCCATGTTCGGCCAACAAGGAGTTTGAGGAGGCGGAGGCGGGAGCGGACTTTTTCTTGTATAATGCGTAGATGGGCATTTCAGGAGAGGGTACGATCAATAGTGAGGCCCAGGTACTTTAGGGTAGGGGTGAGGCGGATGGGACGGTTATGGAGGGTCAGATGAAAATCTCGGGGACGGAAGGAAGGGGTAGTATGACCTATGACGATCGCCTGGGTTTTGGTAGGATTTATAGACAGGAGCCACTGTTTGCACCAAGCGGCAAAGAGGTCAAAGTGTTCTCGTAGCAGGCGGTTGGAATGGGCAAGGGTGGGAGCTAAGGCAAGGAAAGCAGTGTCATCAGCATATTGGAAGAGGTGTACGGGAGGGGCAGGCTTGGGCATATCAGAGGTATACAGGAGATACAGGAGGGGAGAAAGGACAGAGCCTTGGGGCACACCAGCAGAGGGATCGAAAAGACGGGAGTCAGTGTTGTGGATGGTAACATAGGTGGGGCGGTTGGAGAGGAAGGAGGCAATGACCCGGACGACGTTGATGGGAAGAGCATAGGTTTGGAGTTTGAAGAGCAGGCCGGGAGCGTGGTGCTTTCGGCGTGGCCCTATATAGCCCCGGTGCCTGAATCCGTTTGGGACCTACTTTCCCTCACGTGACTCGTGGAAGGAATTAGGCCCCTGCCGCCGCGTCCGGTGACGGCTGCCGGGCGTGTCGTCGGTCTGTGTTTATCAGCAGAGCACTGGCTAGGATGCCAACTCGCAAGTGTAACTCCGTGGAGAACGCTACAGTGAGTGACTCAGTCGATCTGACTGTGGCGGCCGGCGCACATTAAGCGCAGAATCCCGAAGGGCATGCAGAGAATTGTCGCCCCAAAGAAGTGCGGGGAACAATTCGAGCGACAGCGAGGTGGAGGTTCCGCGAGACGAGAACCCAGGAGGAGCACGCTCGAACCTCTTACAGTACACATGGTAAACAGTAAAAGGCGCCGCGTTTCGTGCTAATATCGATACATTTAAAACGCCAATAAGAACAACTGAAAACACTATTGACTTTAGCCAGAACTGACCTACCGGAGCAACACTAAAATTCACAAAGGAACATATTGTGAAAACAAAAAAAGACAGCTGAAAAGTCTTATGATTCGAATAATGTTGTGAATATTCAGCCCGTTAGAACCATACGTGTGGAATGTAAAGTGGTAACATACAATTTACGAATTTTTCCCAAAAGTGCCCGCAGGGCATAAAATAATCGAGATACCTTTACCAGTGATTGTGCAGACATTGGATCATATTGAAAGCGCAATTGTGGACCAGAATGGTGTACCCCTCGATTTTCACGGGGACGATATAGTTGTTATACTGCATCTGAAAAGTAAATAAAATATTGTTTTAAAGTATTGACTGCGTCAATTGACCCTGAGAAAGCAGCTGGGTGGTACATGCACGAACATAAGATAACGAGTCAAAAGTGTGTTTCACTCACTTCACGGAGGAAAGTCGACCAGCTAACACAAGAGAATTACGACTTTCTCATATCAATAGGTTTAAAGCCACGAGATGTCATCATATCTAAAAATAACTACTCCAGTTCAGGTCGAAGACCGCGTTATTCGTGAGGAATATTTCTATCACAAACCACATGCGTCTACAAAGTTCAACGTTCAGAATCAGAACACCTTGACTTTACCATGTAAAAGTTGAATGACGGCTGTCTGCTCTTCCCTAGGTTTTTAACTTTGTGACTTATCTAAGTTCACTAGACGGGTCTTTTTCCTAAACGGGAACCCCTTTCGTTCGGAGCTATGAGGAATAGCATTTCATTTCATGTTTTTAAATGTTAGTTTCTGTAATACTGTGTTAATCTTGCTGAGATTTTATTAAGCTAATAATTTATCATTGTGTTTATGAATGTGGCAATATGAACGGTTTCTCCGTGACGCCATTGTCCCTGTGAGAATATGTACTTGTTTTATTCTGTACGTGCATGTATGAGAATCTTCTAGCATGGCAGTCTGAGTGTATGTATGAGTATTTTCGTCGTCGGCTGCTGGCTGCTCGCTACTAGTGTTCCTCTGGCTTTGTATCGCTAGGTGGTCGTTACCAACCTCTGCTTTTGATTCTACCAAAAAGGTTCCTGCAACCTTTGGTCACAAGTTGGGTTGGCAATGCCCGCTAGCGAGCCTCAGTTGGACGTGCGAGTTTAAGCTCCCCCACCACCGCGGTTTTTCCCAGGGGACTGGGTGGCCGACGGACACTCTGTGGCTGCGCTTCGAGTTGCTAAGACGTTCTGATTTTCTCTCTTCCCTTGAGATGGTAGCGATTCTTTGTCTGGTGTTAAAGTTAGACTTCAGTACTTAGGTTCATTTTTTGAGAATACGTTTCTCCGATCATGTGCGGAAGTGTATTCAATTTCATTTCGGTAATTTTGCATAGCTAAACAAGGTGACTATGTAACTAATTGGGTTTCATAGCAGCTGAGAATCAGTAACCTTTGTAAGACTAGCTGGAAGTGTACAAACTCGCTTTAATTTCTTTCTAGCTTTGTGGGATGCAACTAATCTGTGGGAATATTTTTATTCGGTGTAGTGCTTGTGAAATATTCTTTTCCATTTTCTCCTTCCGCTAGTGATATGTACTCCAAGTGGTGTGTTCTTACAACAAAGCCTTCAGCTACCCCTGTTTCTATGCCCTTCAGGCAAACCATTATGCATGTATCTTTCTGATTTCCATTACTACCTCGCAATCTCGTCTCCATCTATTTTAAATTGTTGTTTCGTTTCCAAACTTGTACTTTGCATTCAGACTCCCCCAGTAAATTCTCTTCTAGCCTTGTACAACCCCTTTATTAACTTACTTATGAAATACTTCGTATTTCTAGGGCTGCATGCCCTATTTCCTAGTTGATTTACTCCGACTTATTTTTGAAGACTGGACTTCGTCCACCCGTGTAAAACCTTCCTAATCGCGTCTAACTGTATGTCTTTAGATTCCGTATGATATCCTACGCATTTCTAAGGGTTGTATGCCGTAGCTATTTTACTTTATTTTGTAGAAATTGAATTTTTATATTTTTATTGGTTTTCGGAACCACGTGGCTCCGAACTCCGATTTCAAGGTTTTATAGCAAGTCACTTGAGTTCTCGCCACTGCTCACACACCAGTTCCTTACTATTGTGTATTCTTGCTTCGTAATCTATGATTCCGTTGGTTTTTGTTGAAATGAATGCGATCTTTAAGCACTTCGCCTTCAGTGGGGTGCGAATATGTAAAGTAGCAGACACGTGCCGTGTGTCTCAGTAATTCTGCGTGCTCACGGTTTGATTTGAATGGAAATTAATCTTGCTGTATTGTATACCATCTCAAGTAAAGAAAGACAGACCAGAGCGACCTATGAACTTTATTTTTTCTTGTGTTGTGTGGTGCATCCTGATATGCTGAATTTCGCCTACAATAGCGGCGCTTGCTTCTGCTTCGTATCAGTACGCTGAGATGGGTGAGTTTCACTTTGGTTCTCGTGTGTGAGTGGCTGAATGCATGTTGAATGTAAATCGCTCCCCCGGCGATGTTCAGATCAGATTACTTTAAGTTAATAGTTCAATAAGATGCATTTTATTGTTTAACAAAATTGGTTCCCCCATTTGCTCATGTTTGAACTGAATACATAATTGATTGTCAGTAAAACTGTATCCTCCTTATGAATATTAGTTAACGAATACCTTCCCTTTTTTATTTAAGGTTGTTTTTCACCAGTGCTGAGAACAATTCCAGAGGCATATTATCATATTTTTAATTCAGTCGCGCCAGAAATGTTCTCACAGCCACCTTCATGAAATGGTTTAGTTAGGGGTGACTTGTATATTGCCGCGTGAGACCATGTACACCGACTGCCGGCGTGGCGCAGGGGATAGCGTCACGGACTGCGGTGCTGAAGGTCGCCAGTTCAATCCCACCCGCCGGTAAAAATTTGTTTTTTTGTAATTAACAATTCCAGATTGTTCTACATCTTTCTTGTGTTCACTTGTAAATTCTACTTGTTTCTTATGTTAACTGTTCTTCTAATTTCTGGTATACTCTGTCTGTGTATAAATAGCAGAGCACTCTGCCCGAGAGGCAGTCGGTGCTGCGTGTATGTTGAGTTCGTAACAAACGTGCTTTCTGTATAAGTGCTGTGTTTACTTGCCTTCGAAATTAAGCCTGCTTCCATTGCAACGTGACATTGTTTGGTGGAGGCGCCGGGTAACCTGTGCAACAGCTGCATCACCATGGCTCCGATTAGGCAACGTAAGAGCCGTCGCTTACACGAGTACATCCTACCGAAATTCCGTACCATCAGAAGAACAATGGACACGAAACCATCGGTAATCCAGCTGCACATCAGACACCCGTCGGTGTTCTCTGGAGACGCTGGACAGGACCCCAACAAATGGCTAAAAGGATTCGACCGAGTCGACAAGTACAACAGATGAGATCATACAATGTGCTTGGCAAACGTTTATTTCTACCTGGATGGAACAGCTCAGCAATGGTTTGAGAAAAACGAAGATAAGCTGACCGACTGGGAAACGTTCCAGACGGAACTTAAGAAGACGTTTGGAGTCCGCCAGCGACAAATCCGTTCGGCGGAAGAACAACTGAACAACCTGGCCCAACGACATGGTGAGCCGACACAAACGTAGATACAGAATGTTTTGGCCCTGTGTAACATAGCCAATCCGAACATGACTGAGACGGACAAAATCACGCACCTGATGAAGGTATTGCAGAAGACATGTACCAAGCTCTTCTGATAAAAGACGTTGCTACGACAGAAGAGTTCATCAAGTGGTGCCAGCGTATTGAAGAGATGCAACAAAGGAGGGTAGGACGCAAGAAGTATGACAGACTCCCCAATGTACTTCCTATGGCCGTTGTAGAACACCATCATGACTTCGATTCTCTCATACGACAAATTGTGACAGAAGAATTACAACAGTGTATGGCAGCCACGACTATTAGACCGAGCGAGCATTAGATTATGGCCATGAATGTAAGCCATGTAAGTCACTAGGGAGCCGACGCCGCTGAGTACGAGGTATTTCAGACATTAGCTCCTGGCTACCCCGCCAATCGCACCCGACGTGAAGAATGGCGTCGCCCTGCTATGACGTACGCTGCAGCCGCCAAACGGCAGCCCATGAACCGGCCGACGCGGCCACAACCAACTCCCCCAGCAACAATCACGCCCCGCAGAATAACAGACGTCTGGAGGACAGAAGACAACACACCACTGTGTTTCCACTGTGGCCGCCCTGGACATGTCTTACGCTACTGCAGAGAGAGAAGGCGAGTATTCGACGATTATTTTGCCGAAAGTCGTCAGCCATCAGAGCAGTTCTATCCCAGGCAATCACCTGCTGATGAGTTCAGTCGACCTATGGGAAGAAGCCCATCGCCGTACCCTGGACGAGGTCGCTCTCCGACGCGCCGCAGCCGTCCACCCTCGCCGTACAGAGCTACCAGCCGCTCCCCTAGCCGCCGCGCCCAGGAAAACTAAGCGAGGCGACCATCTACGGAGGTGAGGCCACCGCAGATGAAAATCCTCCATGGACGACAGTCGCTAAGATGTCGGGAAATCTCATCGACGTCATAATCGACGGCCAACCTGTCCGGGCACTTGTTGATTCAGGAGCGTCGTTCTCTGTATTGTCAGATAATTACCGCCGCACACTAAAGAAGAGAATTTTCTGTGATACGGAGCAACTGTGCTGAAGGTCGCGAATGGAAAGTACGTCCATTCAGCAGGAACTTCTGTCGCAAGAATAACCATCAACAACAGGACCCAGCCGTTTGAATTTGTCGTATTAACAGAATGTAGTCACAATGTCATCCTCGGATGGGACTTCCTTCATGCATTCCAAGCTATCATTGACTGTGGAAGATCTGAGCTGCAAATTAAAGAAGTTGTTCCGACGGATACACGTAATACAGAATTGTCTGGGAAGTTATTCGTCGTTGACAATGTGACGATACCGCCATTGACAATGAGAAGAGCTGCAGTCACAAACACAGATGACCGGTTAAACTGTGAAGTTCTTGTTGATAGTAAAAAGTTTATCAGGCTCACAAAAGAAATTTACATGCCAGCGGCTATCGTAAGCATTACTGGTGGTCAAGGAGAGATTTGGATCACTAATTGTCACTAGCAGTCACAACTTATTCCCAAAGGAATGTGTATCGGGACAGTTCAATTAATCCAGGATGGTGAGCTCAACGTCATCAATGAAGACCCATGCCCTGCTGTTAGTACAGACAACACGCTGGAGGAAACAAACGTGGAACTGACAATAGGGCCTGGACTGACCAAGGAACAACGCTAGCAGGTGTTGGCTATACTACACCAATTTTAGGGTGCATTCATACCTCAGCAGGGGAAAAGTCAGACGAAACGGCCCAAGATAAAGCACCGTATCAATACTGGGGATCATCCGCCAATTAGCCAGCGTTCGTATCGAGTGTCGCCAGCTGAAAGACGGATAATTCGGGAGGAAGTGGAGAAGATGTTGCGAGATGACATTATTCAACCTTCAGAAAGTCCTTGGTCATCTCCGGCGGTCCTCGTAAAGAAGAAGGTTGGCACGTGGCGATTCTGTGTCGACTATCGGCGGCTGAACAGTATCACAAAGAAAGATGTCTGTCCATTGCCGCTCATTGACGACACCTTAGAGTGCTTGAAAGGAGCTACATACTTCTCAACTATGGACATGCAGACAGGTTACTGGAAAATCGAGGTTGACGAAGTTGACAGGGAGAATACGGCTTTTATTACACCTGACGGCCTCTATGAATTCAAGGTAATGCTGTTTGGATTGTGTAATGCTCCGGCCATATTCGAACGCATGATGGACAACTTGCTTCGACACCTTAAGTAGACGACGTGTCTTTGCTATTTAGATGACATTGTCGTTTTCTTGAGAACATTTGAAAAACATCTGAGTCGCCTATCAACTGTGTTTAAGTGTGTTCAGGCTGCAGGACTCCGCCTCAATCCAAAGAAGTGCCTCTTCGTCGCCAAAGAGATAAAAATTCTGGGGCACATAGTCAACGGAGATGGTGTCCGTCCTGATCCAGATAAAGTATGGGCAGTCATAGAATTTCCAACTCCTCAGCACATTCGTGATGTGAGAAGTTTTCTCGGGCTGTGCTCATACTACCGACGTTTCATAAAAGGACTTTGTAACAAAGCACATCCATTACAAGAACTTCTGCAAGGAAATGCTAAGTTTTACTGGGATGAGACAAAAGAAAGAGCTTTCCGGGCACTTAAGGAGGCTCTAACTTCCGCATCAGTGCTAGCCTTGTACGACAATAATGCAGAAACGGAACTTCACACAGACTCCAGTGGTTATGGGATTGGTGCAGTGCTTGTACAAGTTCAGGAAGGTGCTCAAAAAGTGATAGCCTATGGATCAAGAGTACTCGCAAAGTCCAAGATACACTACTCTACAACTGAAAAAGAATGTCTCGCAGTTATCTGGGCTATCAACAAATTCCGGCCGTATTTATTCGGCAAACCATTCACCGTCGTGACAGACCACCATCCTTTGTGTTGGCTAACTAGCTTGAAGGATCCATCAGGTCGACTAGCAATATGGGCACTAAGACTACAAGACTATGACGTCACAGTGGTATTCAAGAACGGGCGCAAACACAAGGATGCTGACTGCCTTTCGAGGAATCCATTAGTGGAACACAACAGCATGAATGAAATGTCAGACCTCACTGAATTAGATGATGTTACAGCTGAACAGAGGGAAGATCCAGCACTATTAAAAACTATAGAGGCCTTGGATAAAGGAGAACCGACCAATGGAGAGTTCCAACTTATAAGCAGAACAGTGTGTAAGAGCAACTACGATCCACTAGGCCCCAAATGGCTACTGGTCATTCCAGCTCATCTCCAGCTAGCTATTCTCAAATATTTCCACGATGCTCCAACATCTGGTCATCTGGGATTCGTGAAGACCCTAGACAGAATCAGACGCAGGTATTACTGGAAAGGTCTCTACCGATCTGTCAAGCACTATGTGAGTCACTGTAAAGAGTGCCAGCGACGGAAGCATGTGCCGCAATTACCTCCAGGGCATCTCGTACCGATTCCGCCGGCAGCAGCTCCATTCCACGGCGTTGGGATCGATCTTTTAGGGAGGTTCCCGAAGTCGACAACCGGTAACCGTTGGATAATAGTCTGCACTGAGTACCTCACACGCTACGCTGTCACCAAACCAGTGCCGACTGCAGAAGCTCCAGAGATTGCAAAATTCCTCGTAGAAGACATTATTTTGAAGCATGGAGCACCACGAGGCATGGTATCTGATCGTGGAAAAGATTCCAGTCAAAACTAGTATCAGAGGTAATGTCACATTGCGACATTGTTCACAGAATGACAACTGCATACCATCCTCAGACAAAAATGGTCTTACAGAACGTTTTAACAAAACGTTAGCCGACATGCTGTCGATGTACGTCGATGTTGAACAGAAGGATTGGGATACAATTCTGCCAGTCGTGACATTTGCTTACAATACCGCAAGACAAGACACCACAGGCTTCACTGCGTATTTCCTGCTTCATGGCCGTGAAGCAGAGACGACAATGGATACGCTGTTCCCTTTCCAACCGGACGACACTCAGGATGACTATGTTAAGCAGCTCATCACCAGGGTGGTAGAAGCAAGACAGCTAGGTCGCCTACGGACACTGGACGTCCAGAAGGACTGTCAGCGGTAGAACGACAATCAGTGACCTGTTGTGTACAGCCCAGGGGATCTGGTATGGATTTTTACCCCTGTACGGAAGGTTGGACTGTCAGAAAAGTTATTGAAGCGATATTTTGGTCCGTATCGTGTCATACGCCGCCTGTCAGACGTCACATACAAAGTTGAGGATTATGAGCCGTCGTCGAAACGACAAAAACGAAGAGGCATTGTTTACGTCCTGTGCATGAAGCCTTACTACGATCCTGAAGAGCAGGTAGGCGACAATGGGTTATTTTTCAAGGACTCTAAGGCCGCTAATGTTACTGATGAAGCCACGACAGGAACGTCTGCCATCGATAATTGTGGAGAAGGGAAGGATTCTCTTGAACTGTCATACAGAGGACCCATGACACGGTCAAGATCCAGGACATTGCAGCTGGCTCCACAGGGATCATAACAGCGGGTTGCTGTTTCTCCAGGAGAGGGAGCAATGCCGCGAGAGACCACGAACACCGACTGCCGGCGTGGCGCAGGGGAAGGGGATAGCGTCACGGACTGCGGTCCAGAAGGTCACCGGTTCAATCCCGCCCGCCGGCAAAAATTTGTTTCTGTGTGATTAACAATTCAAGATTGTTCTACATCTTTCTTGTGTTCACTTGTAAATTCTACTTGTTTCTTATGTTAACTGTTCTTCTAATTTCTGGTAAATTCTGTCTGTGTATAAATAGCAGAGCACTCTGCCCGAGAGGCAGTCAGTGCTGCGTGTACGTTAAGTTCTTAATAAACGTGCTTTCAGTAAACGTGCTGTGTTCAGTTGCCTTCGCAGTCAAGCCTGCTTACATTGCAACGCAACAATATTAATGATTGTGTGTAATTCTCGTGATCTACGACTTATGCTGGCCACCGTCTCTTTGTCTTCCTGCTGCTGAAGTAAAGTTTGAGTCAGTTCTAAATTCAGGGCCAGGGAACAAGATTCTGTTGCAGGGAGTAGTCAGTAGTTCACGCGTCAGTAGTTTACAATCAACAGTGGTCTTTCAAAGTTTTCTACACCTGACTGGATAATTTGTGAAAAAAGATGGTACACCAGTCATAGCTTCAGCACCGTCCACAGAGCTTAATAGTTTGCGAAATGCAGGGTGGTTCTTAGACGGTCCAATAAATAACGCATTCAGCGTCTGCATACCGCTAAAATTGCTTATGGGTTTTTTAGAAGATAATGGAAAAATAATAATGAACGCAAAAAAAAAAAAGAATGTTTGTATATCTATCGGACCAAACTGCGTGGTCATCAGTCCGTAGCTTACAAACTACTTAAACCTAGGTGTACTAACCTAAGGACAACAGACACACTCATGCCCCAGGGAGGACTCGATCCTCCACGGCGAGCAACCGCGCACTCCGCAGCGAGAAGCGTTAGACCGCTCGGCTACTCCACCGCGGCGAACGCAAAACAGAAATTAGTTCCAATACGAAGTGCGAGTGACAACGATCGCTACTTATATAAAAACGAAAGGACACTCATTGGCTCACTCACTGACTAAACACGAAATCTCGAAAACTACTCCACCTGTGAAGAGAGGGTTGTATGAATTAAAACTGGAAAATTTGAGAACAGCGAAGTGCGTTTTTCAGTGTGACCCTGTTTTCATTACATACCAATCTACAGTTTTTGCCGATACTGATAAAATTTTGCATATCTGAGCTTAAATACAAGAGGAATGTCAATGTCTGTATAAGATTTCAGTTGTTGCATGATGGAGGGTACTTAACTTACGGACATTAACGAAATGCATAGCTTTGCTTCGATCTTGATTAATTTTTGCACACATGACCTTTAAGAGGAAGGTCACTGGGTACATAAATGTTGGTATGGTACATGATAGAGGGTAACCTTGTAAAAAACTTTGTCGAGAGGGAAAGGTGGAAACGAACAGGAGATGGGAGAGAAAGAGATGGATGCAGAGACAGGAGCGAGGGGGAGGTGGACCCCGAGAGTGCAGCATAAGTCAGCACCCGGGTTTACAGGTAGTTCATGTTTAAAACTGTCTGAGGGCCGGAACCCCAAAAAGCCATGTTTCGCACAGGTCCCTCTTTAACAACCGCATATAAGCTTGCTCCTCCATAAAAATAGGTGAAGAACAAGCGAGGATCGTGCTCCATAAATTAGTGTGGAAAGTTCCACATGTAAGCGTATCCGATGAGGAACGTCTGAAATCATTACGAGTGTGTTATTACACACCTGCACTTCCTCCACTAACAAGAAAGCTTCCGGTCGTGGGAATTCCCGCTGCTGCCTGCGCCGTCACGTCACAGCCGGTCAGTTAAAACGTCCGTACGGGTAGAAACGCCTAGATTTGTTATCTTGGCTCTACAGACGAATCGAAGAGGAAATTTGCTCCCAGCGTATTCGAACACTACAACTTAACCAATGCGAAAGAATTTTTAAGTTTTGAATATTATCCGTAAGACGATTTACAACTGGATTGGAAGGCTAACAATACAAGTCTTCTATTTAATATGTACGCACGTTTTCGTTCAGTTTATTACAACAACGGCGATGATGAAATGAAGTGTATGTTGAACCCGCAACAGTTTATTGATTTCGCTGCCATTGGTGTGATAAACTGTGCTCACCAGGATGAACGTGTGAAAACGGGACCTGTGACATCAGAGTGGAATTTCAGACGGCTGATATTGTACCAGATTTTACGGCTGCTTATGTGTTGTTATTACACGGTGAGACGTGACTGTCATACCGCCTAATCGATTTGGCCAATTTCTCTTACGTTGCTCATGTTTTTCTCACTTGTATTAGTAGTGTTTGCTATCTTCAACATAAATTGATTTAACTTGAGCATTGTCATGTGGTTTCATGGGCGACTGGCGAGGGCAATGAAGTAGAAGCAGAGGTGGCGAGTTTGTGTTTTCTCATATTTTATTTCCTTTTCTTTTTATTCATGTCACACTCCCATGCTTCCCATCACAGTGTGAGCGAAGGAGTGGTTGAGCATAGTTGAACCAGTAGGTGTACTTTAGCATGATGGTGGCGGTAGTTTGTGACTTTTTCGCTTTTTGTGTAGGCAGCTAGTGTTGCAAAGAGGTTAGCAAGCTTTGCTGTTGGTCGATGGTAGGAGGTGGATTCGCGAACGAGTGAAAGGAAGGTGCCCAGCCGGCTGCACCTGCCTCCGCCAATCAGGGCGCGTCTTCTTGCCGTGGTTCGAATTGGCGGACGGTTGAGGTGGAGGGGAGCCATCTTTAGGGGAGTTGGAAGGAGACCATCGAGATGTACGGACGCTGGTGCTGCTTGGTGCGCAAAATTCTCCAGAAACGCGGCACAAGAGATAATTAAAGTCATAAGTGGGGAAGTGGAATTTGATTTATTAAAATGTCTTTAGGTAAATTTAGGACTGAGGTTTCGTATTTCTGAGCGAATTGTATTTCTATTTGATTGTGCTGAGCTGGTGGGCCCATTTTCTTCATACTTGTTTGGTGGTTATGCACCCCAAGTGCTTCCGACTGTTCATTACAAGTGTGCGACATTTACAAGTAACTATTCAGATGTTAAAGGTGAGAATATCGAGCCATTCTTTTTTAAAGTAATCGTAAATTTCTTTCTGTATATTGCGTCCACAAGCCCACTTACTGTTCGACCAACAGGATTAGTTTGAGTAGTATATGTATAGAGCTTTGCACTAATCATGCAGTGAGTGATTTGCATGTTTTATGTTCGTTTGTGTGCAGATTTCCTACCCCCCCTCCTCACCCACCATGTGTGACATTGAATAGTGTACAGAGTAGTTAAAAGCAGTAGGAGGCCAGTTGAGCAATATTTATAGTAAATTGTCTCAAAAGAAAAATGTCAAATTGTTGTTTTTGAAGTAATATTTGGGTCACAATGTTTTATTATAATGGAATTAAACTGTTTCTTTACCATAGAAAATCAACTAATTTCAATACTTACTAGTTCCTGTAATGATTAGGTAAAATAAACCCTTTATGATTAAATTTTGTGCCAGAATAACTGATTTACCCCTCAGCTTCTCCTTCAATGCTCCCCATTTTGGACGGGAAACAAAGGGATCTCACAATCATTATGAGGATTGAAATTGGTATTTGTACGAACTTACCCTTCGGGGTTTAAAACTATTCGTATCCTTTCTTGAGGTGGATGTGTACTGGTTCCGTTAGTTCTAAACAAAAAAATGCGTTATCCGCTGTGCGTCATTTTCATTTGTCAAGTTTAATCAAGCCGGTATGTTCATGTGAACATAGAGCGAAATAAGTGTGAACCAGTATAGATCCATGCTCAGGATAAAGCCTACGTGAAATTACCAAGCCCATTTCATACTGTGTATGGAAGCCGTTGCTGTCAGTTGAACAGCGCTTGGGTAGGCCCACCCAGTGGTAAAAAAAGGGAATTAAACTGTAAAGAACAAACAACAACGAAATAAATAAGATAAGAGGGTACGTCACAACGGTCGGCTACTCCCCATTTACCACGAGTGCAAAGTGTCTTCCGCGGTATGGTCTGATGGGCGCGGTAGTCTTTTCATTGGGGTGCCTGTAGCGGCGCGGTGATTGGGCAAGTGAGCGAGACCCATCGGAGGTTTTGCTGGCTGTGTGCTAGGGATAGGAAGATCGTTGAACAGGAGGGAAAATTGCTGCACTTCAGGCCAAGAGGGATGTGAACAGGTTAAAGAGGGAGGAGGGTAATCAGAGGTGGGAAGTGGCAACAGGTGGAAAGAAAAGGGACAGAAGTCAATCAGACAGCTTTGTGGTGAATGTAAGGTTTGACCTGTTGCTTCAGTTAGAAACTGATGAGCCGCAGATAGAAGTAGACGTAGACAGGGCTGAACAAACTTTCAACAGGAATTTGAATAAGAAGGTAGGTAAATCAGCAAAAAGGAAGAAAGTTTTGTTATTAGGTAGCGCGCATGCCAGAGGTGTGGGCCAACTGCTGCAGGATGAACTAGGAACAGAGTACCAGGTCACGAGTTTCTTCAAACCAAGTGCTGGTCTGCGTCAGGTGACAGAGGATCTAGGTTCACTGTGTAAAGATTTCACCAGGGAGGACACCGTGGTTATTGTGGGTGGTCCAGGGAACAGTATTGACAGAGATCCGGGGTTCAACATAGAGTGTTAACTGGCAAAGATTGCATCAGCATCGATACATGCCAGTGTTGAGTTCGTATCTGTTCTGGAGCGCCACGACCGACCTCGTTTGAACTCTTCTGTTAGGAGAGTTAATTTGGAGTTGGAACAGCTGCTTGGATCAGAGCAGTTCCTTTTTTTTTAGGATAGGCAGGACAAAAGGAATTCAAGTTCTAAGAGAGGACAATATTGAAACAAACCTTCAGCATAACTCTGACATATCAGATCAGCAAACACACTTGTTAGTTAAAAATCATCACCAATTATCTGAAATTTTATCTCCACACATTTCTGTAACAGTCAATGTAAAATGCAAATTATCTTTAGTGCACCAAAATGTTAGAGGACTAAGAAGCAAAATAAATAAACTACTTATATGCATTGATGAATTAGATTCATCCAACCCAGATGACATAATCTGCCTCTCTGAACATCATATGACCACTGGTATAGATTTGCGAAGTATTCCAGGATTTAGATTAGCCTCCAACTTTTGTAGAGTGCAAATGGAGGACGGAGGAAATGCCACATTCATTAGAAATTGTTATAAATTTAATACCATAGACATTTATAAATTTTCTTTAGAGCAGCATATGGAAGCATGTGCAACAGAAGTAGAATTTCATAATAAACCATTTATAATACTGTGTACAGAGTACCAAATGGTAACTATAATTTGTTCATAAATCACTTTGAAGCTCTGTTGGCTTATTTGATACCAAGAAAGAAAGAATTAGGGTAGGATACTGATTTTAATGTAGACTTCCTTGCAAACTTTCCCAGTAAGAAATTATTGCAGTCAGTAGCATTGTCATTCAACCTAACTCATACTGTTAATTTTCCAACTAGGATAGCTAATGGCTCAAAGACAGCCATTGATAATATCTTTATAGAAATGTCAAATGATCAAAATTACATTATAAAACCAATAATAAGGAGCCTTTCAGACCATGAAATGTAGTTACTTTTACTAGATATTAATACCGATCAGAATATAAAATCTATCAAATCTGAGTTTAAGAGGGTAGTCAGTAAGAGAAAAATTGATCATTTTAGAAAACTGCTAAAAGACATGAATTAGAGTTATGTCTACAGTGCTAATAGTATGGATGAGAAATGCAACACTTTCATAAATAATGTCCTCAACGTATTTGAAAACTACTTTCCCCCAAAACTAACACAAATTAGACCAAAGTCTACAAAGAAACCAGGGATTGCTCAAGGAATAAAGGTCTCCTGCAACACACAAAGGAAGCTATACCTATCAATTAGGAAGAGTTCAGATGTAAATGGTTTAGATCATTATAAAACATACTGCAAGATATTAAAGACACTAATACTGACATCAAAGCAAATGCATTATCAGAATAGGATAGTCCTATCAGACAAGAAAATGAAGACAATAGACGATATGGGATATAGTAAAGGAGGATACTGGTAGAACCGGATACAAAGTGGAGCACATAGAATTAAGAGTAGATGACACATGGGTAACAGATGTATGCAGTGTTGCTGCAATTTTCAACAAGCATATTCCATTACCGAAAATATGAGATTATCAGGGTCAGTAACTGCTGCAATGGAATATCTCACACCTGTGACTACAAATAACTGCAGTAATATGAGTATGACACTCACAACACCACTAGAAGTAATGTCCACCATAAAATACCAAAAATCAAAAAATTCCAGTGTCTATAATAATATAACAGTACATTTGATTAAAAAGTGTGCTTCTGAGCTTAATTATGTTTTAAGTTACTTGTGTAACCAGTCTTTTATCAGTAGAACTTTTCCTGAATGGTTGAAATATGCTGAAGTTAAGCCATTACATAGGAAAGGAGATAAAGAAATTCTTTCAAATTTCCGTCCAATTTCACTTTTTTCTGCATTCTTAACAATTTTAGAAAAGATAATGTATAGTAGTCTTCTTAAACACCTAACCACTAATAAACTATTATCCATGTGACAATTCGGGTTTCTAAAGGGTTCTGTTGTTGAGAAAGCTATCTACACGTACTGTGAGAATGTACTTACTTCATTAGACAATAAATTACATGCTATTGGTATATTTTGTGACCTGTCATAGGCATTTAACTGTGTAAATCACAATATACTTTTGAGCAAATTAGAATATTATGGCTGAAGACTGGTTCAAATCGTATATTTATTTATTTATTTATTATGGTTTTCCATAGGACCCAATTGAGGAGTGAGACTCCATGGTCATGGAACAAGTCAATACATGAATTTTTACACAAGAATGGTAATAGAAAAATTTTAAGTAGTCCTATGCACACGATAATCTTAAGACAAAATGAAAAGAATCAATAAAGAATAAAATGAATTGGCTTAATTGTTTACCTTTTCTAGGAGTTCCTCGACAGAATAAAAGGAGTGCGCAATGAGGTAACCCTTCAATTTAGATTTGAAAGCGTGTGGATTAGTGCTAAGATTCTTTAGTTCTTGTGGCAGCTTATTGAAAATGGATGCTGCAGAATACTATACACCTTTCTGCACAAGTGTCAAGGTGGTGGGATGCAAATGTAGATTCGACTTCTGTCTAGTATTCACCGAGTGAAAGCTACTAACTCATGGGAATAAGCTGATGTTATTAACAACAAACGACATTAAATTAAAAACGTGCGATCTGATATTTTCCCGGCGTATTTGTAATTTAAAGAGTTGTCGGGTGTTCGGCCGGGTCATGTCGTAATTTCTCGACGATATTTCGGCAAACCAACAAGTTTCCATCTTCAGGTGGTCCCTAACGAATGCCGTGCTCTTGCTGTCAGTGTCGTATATATAGGCGTTACCCCATCCACTTTTCCCCCTGCGTTGCTGGCTTCAGTTCTCCAGTATTTGCGCCGTCGCTGACGGCTGTGTAGGTCACAGGCCAGAGACGCTTCTTGTTAACTAGGTCCAGAGCAGGATTCCATGTCTGACTCAGCGTTAATTAATTAATAAATAAATTGCCTTTTACCCTGATTTCAATGGCCTCTTTGTTTACGCAATCCCAAAAAGAGGAAGACCGCTTCAAAATTCTAGTGTTCTCATAATACACAGCAAGGCCATTTCTTATACTATGGTCTGCCACGGCTGATTTAGAGTACTGACGTTGTTCTGTGTGGCGTTTATGTTGGCGGCACCTCTCTTTTACCCTGTGTACGGTTTCCCCAATGTACGACTTGCTGCATTGACAGGGGATTTGGTAAACGCCTGGTTTCTGACGTCCCAAATCGTCTTTAACAACGTATTGTGACGCCAGAGTCAAAATTCCCAGGCTACTGAAAGGGGTCGACATCACATTCGTGAACTTACACCACATATTGCTCGAACCGCCCGTTTCTGTGCCAGAAATATCCTTTTTGCATCAGGCGAGTTACCGCAAAAGATAATATCGTACATCATAAGTGAATGGAAGTAAACGTAATAGACTACTTATTGTGATGAAAAATCACTTATTTCAGATATTGTTCTAATGGTAAATACAGCAGAATTTAATTTTGGAACAAGATCCTGAAATGGTCTTTCCACGACAGCTTACTGTCTATCTGAACACCTAGAAATTGGAACTGTTCAGTCTCACTTATCATATGCCCATTATGTGCAATCAAAGTGTCAGCTTTCGTCAAATTATGTGTTAGAAATTGTAAAAACTGAGTTTTACTGTGATTTAACATCAGCTTGTTTTCTACAAGCCATGAACTTATCTCTTGAACTGCATTATTTGATACTGTGTCATTATTACGAACAACATCCTTCACTACCAAGCTGGTATCATCAGCAAACCAAAATTACTTTACAGTCACCTGTTATACTTGAAGCCATATCATTTATATAAATAAGAAATATGAAACAAAGGGTGTCAATATGAAATAGAGGTGAACTGAACTATCAGGCCTCATCAAATTGGGAACTAATAACATGTGGTCTCCCCCCCCCCCCAAGGCTCTATCTTAGGTCCCCTGCTTCTTCTTGTATATATCAATGACCTTTCATCATCAACATTATTGGATACAAAGTTTTTTCCATTTGCCGATGACACAAACATTGAAATAAATAGTAAATCGAATATAGCCTTAGAAAGTCGGCTAATGAAATTTTCATGGACATTAATAAATGGTTCTTAGTGAATTCTCTGTTGCTAAACCTTGAAAAAAACACGCTATATGCAGTTTAGGGCTTGTAAAAGGTTTCCTGCCAGTATATGCATAGAGTATGACAACAAGGAAGTAAAAGAAGTTGAAAGTGACAAATTCTTAGGATTACAGCTGGATAATAAATTTAACTGGGAGAGGCATACCACAGAACTGCTGAAGCGCCTAAACAAGTCCCTGTTTGCTATGCGAGTGTTGTCAGACATAGGAGATAAAAAAATAAAAAAGCTAGCATATTATGCGTACTTTCACTCCATAATGTCATACGGGATTATTTTCTGGGGCAACTCATAAAACCAAGTATAATGTTTAATTGGTTTTTAAGTAATTATAGTTTCATTCTACCACTTTCAAATGATACTCATCTTTTCAATATTATGATGTATGGGGGTTCTGCTTGCTGCAAAATTATTCACCTGGGGCAGCATGGTAGAAAGAAATACTCATAGGTACAATATTACACTTTTTCTTTTGCAATCAAACTGCTTCTGCACGAAAACATTACAACTTCATATGTACACACTGTAACAGAACTTAGCTGACAGTACATCCATTTTAGAACACAGAGTGACATAGATTGCAGGGTACTTCGGAACCGCCGAAACTGGAACTCCCCCACCCAAGGCGATGAGGCAAATATATAACATTGGTAATAATGACCTTACATTATGCATTGTTCATAACAATTGAATATACTGATTTACAATTACCAAGCACACAAGTAAAACATTTCATCTACACAAAAATATTCACAATATAAAATGAAAACTATGCATACAATAATTTTAGATGGTGCATATCTTTTTAAGTCTTAATCGCGGTACTTGCTGTTTGACAACAAAGTGCGATGTTAAATGTCAATTAATTTGTTAATACATGTTCCTTACATGTATTGAACTATCAAATATCTTGGTAATTCTTAAAATAAGCTCAAAATCTCATGTCAGTCAATATATACAAATAATTGCAATTACATTAATTATAACAATTAGCTGGTCAATGCAACTTGTTTATGAGGCTAACGTATATACAATGCTATTTATTTCCATGTTTTTATGTTTTACAAAAGTTTCTACAATTCATCTGTTTAGTTATTGAAAGAATGTACAACGACGAAACTATTGTTAATAGAACTGTCTGGAAAGCAAATATACGAATCTGTTCATTTAATGAAATCTATCACTTGTTGACTAATCACAGTATCACTGAGACACTGTCCTACATTGATTCCTAGGCTGGCTATTTCGTTTGTAACTAACTTCACACGCAACACATATCAGTTACAGAAACATTTAATCCGAATGGGACCACACAGTACTGATAGATTCTTCCATTATACAAGAAAGCAGTGTACTTCCTTGAGTCTCTGGCAAGAGGCACCTGATGAAAACCAGAAGTCAAGTCCAGGCTCGTCATATATTTTATATGTTCAAATTTATACAATAGTTCGTCGATGCTCTCTGGATGGTCGGTTTCCCTTTCTAAAACCTGGAGTCAAGTACAATCCTCTCATCTCCATTCTTCTTGGATAACAATTTAATTGGGTTGTTGTATTCACTAGTACTCCTCTCAATTATGTTCCAGTTTTCCATCTTTTTAAGTTATTTCTCTACAGCTTTCCTTTTTGGAATAGGGACACCGTATGGTTTGATGTAAAATGGTTGGGATGGTTTGACCCACAAGGTACACTGGTAGTTTTTCACTCTCCCCGGTCTGTCATCGAACTCATCATGATAGTTCCACAAGACTCTTCTCAGCTCTTCTTTTTGTTCTTCATCTAATTTGTTGGCTTCCTCCACCTTGGTATTTACGAGTTCATGATAATTAATATCCTCCATGGCTTCTTCAGGCTCTTCATGCATGTCTTCTACATCTCTATTATGACCTAATAAATCTAATTCTATACTCTGCTTACTCAGGTTATTCCCATTTTCCAATATCATAGCAGTACAATGTAAAACACCAGTATTCGGGGCTACAAACATAATGTTTCTTCCTCCCCTGTCAAATACAGCATTCACTTTCATGATCCAGTCAGTTCCTAGCAAGGTATCCTCAGACAGATTAGGTATTACTAGACATCCTTGACATAGATTGACATCATTCACACTAAAGTTCAAGATGGCTTGCCGGTTAACTACCTTGCTGTGTCTGCCGGTAGCACCCTTGATCTTGAATCCTACTACAGGCATCTCCACGTAGTCTGGTACATGTTTCACACAATCTTTAAATTGTTCAGAAATTCCACTGATTGGACTACCTGTATCAACTAACGCTTCCTTGCTTTTCCATCAATAAACACAGTAATATTTGGGCATCCAGTGACATCATATTGTATATTTTCCTCTTCTTCATGAGTAATATCTTCAATAATATCTTCATGTTTCATAGTACATGAATCGTCATTAGCTTGTACATGATTCAGGGGCACATTAATTTCAACAGGTTGACGAGCCATACATCCATTAGTAACACAATTATCATTGGTAACATACAGCTCTAATCTAGGCACATTATCTTCTAGCTCACGATATTTACACAGTAACTTATCCAGAACATTGGCTTTCTCTTCCTTATCACTGTAGCTCTTTATGACACAATGCAAGATGTCTTTCCCTACCTCTTCTTGTCTGTTTCTGCTTTGACAACTTTCAGTACTGCTCAATTTCACTGGTACGACATAATTCTCACAAGACTTGACATCATCTACAACACACTCTGTCTCACACTGGCCGTCAGATGCGATGCAACCTTCCTTGACTTCAACATAAATCATCCCATCTAGTTCCTTCTCCAAATCTTCAAACTCCATGACCTCCACATCTTCTTCATTTTCTTCAATACTGTCATCCTCTGACTTCTCTGAACTCACACTAGACAAAACTTCAAGATCTCCATGATTCTCAGTCTTCATAGTTTCATGAACAGTAACATTCAGTCTGTCTTCAGCATCTTCAACCTTATCACTTAGCAATTTACACGGTCCAAAAACACCATGTTCTTCACTTATTTTGGGTTCTTCTACAGCCATATCTTCACTTGCATTATACATATTGGCTAGAGTAACATCTTCCAGTACAACCTCTTCTGGTTCTATACACTTGTCCTCTTCTTTTCAAGCCTGGTTCTTAATGACTTCCCACAGTTCTTTGTTAGACTTGAGCCGATTTACCCTGTGTGTTACCTTCTGCCCCTGTCTATATTGCTCATTTTCCCGTTTGTGTCCAAATTTGATCCTATTTGTGGTAGCCAGATTTCTTGTCCTATTTCTCACCCCAACCTGACAGGCTTCCATAGGGGCAATATTTAGTTTTCCTGCATATTTCCATTATACTTGTAGTAACCTTGGTTCCTATTGTTTCTTCCTTGTCTGTTCCTATAATTCGTACTCCCACCTTGCTGTATACTTTGGTTCTCGTGACTATCTTCTTGGTGATTATCTCTTCTGTCTCTTCCATGATGGTTTTCTTGGTAGCGGTTTCTCTCTCTTTCTCTCTCATAACTTTTGTCTAATCTTCCAACAAATCTTAAGAAGTCCTCAACTGAATTGTGAGGTCCACAGTCTAACGCTTGCTGTATTCTACCTGGTAATCTATGTAGGGTGTCCACCAATGTTGGTTTATCCAAAGGTGAGTCAAGATGCACTAATTTTTTTTATTTCAGCCTCACAAAAGTCCCTCATATTGACATAACTTTCCCTGTACTTCCCCCCATGCAAGAAATCACTTATTACTCTAGCCTGCTTGATTTTGGACCAGAATTTATTCAAAAAGCACCTCTCAAACTCACTGTATGACATGTCCTCTGTATCTATCTGATTGAACCAAGTATAAGTTTCATAGTCCAAAAATCTCTCTACAAATTTAATTTTCATTGCATCAGTCATTTCTACAGTGAAGTTGTCAAAGCAATGGTGTAAAATGTGGTTAGGATGGCTTTTCCCTTCCCTAGGGCATGTCTTAATTATTACATTTGCCCAATTAAAGCCACCATAGATCGACTTTTTGCTATTCACTATACTTTCTTGCAATGAATTGACACTTTGACTGAGGATCAATGTTTACTTGGTTTTTACATAATTACAGTTTCATTCTACCACTTCCAAATGATACTCATCTTTTCAACATTACGATGTATGGGGGTTCTGCTCGCTGCAAAATTATTCACCTGTGGTGTCGTGGTAGTAATAAATACTCGTAGGTACAATGTTTCACTTCTTCTTTAATTTGCAATCAAACTGCTTCTCCACCAAAACATTACAACTTCATATGTACACAATGTAACAGAACGTAGCTGACAGTACTTCCATTTTAGAGCACAGAGTGACATAAATTCCAGGGCACTTCAAAACCGCTGAAACTAGATCTCACCCATGCAAGGTGGTGAGGCAAATATATAATATTGATAATAATGACATTACATTATGGATTGCTCATAATAATTGAATATACTGATTTACAAATACCAAGCAAACAAATACAACATTTCATGTATACAAAAATAATCACAATATAAAATGAAACCTATACATACAATAATTTTAGATGGCGCATATCTTTTAAGTCTTAATCGCGGTACTTGTTGTTTGACAACAAAGTGCGATGTTAAATGTCAATTAATTTGTTAATGAGTACATCATACATGTTCCTTACATGTATTGAACTATCTTAAAATAAGCTCAAAATCTCACATCAGTCCATATACACAAAGAATTACAATATACAAATCTCTATTACATTAATTAAAACAATTAGCTGGTCAACGCAACTTGTTTATGAGCCTAACATATATACAATGCTATTTATTTTCATGTTTTTATGTTTTACAAAAGTTTTTAGAATTCATCTGTTTAGTTATTGAAAGAATGTACAATGACGAAACTATTGTTAATAGAACTGTCTGTAAAGCAAATATACGAATCTCTTAATTAATGAAATCTATCACTTGTTAACTAATCACAGTATCACCGAGATACTGTCCTACACTGATTCCTAGGCTGGCTATTTCTTTTGTAACTAACTTCACACACAACATATATCACTATTAGACCACACGATTCTGGCTCCGAAGCAGACGGTATTGTACGGTAACATTGAGATGAGAGGGCCAGCAATATCATCACACAAGCAAAAGTTTTCATAGCACAAAAACGTGTGTTACGGGTCATTTGTGGTGTCAACTCAGGAACATCATGAGAGGGCTATTTAAGAAACTGGGAATAATTACACCTGCTTCCCAATACATTTATTCTCTATTGAAATTTGTCGTTAAAATATTTTTTTTTTCAAAACAATAGCTCAGTCCATGGGATAATGCTAGAAATAAGAATAACTTGCATAAAGAATTAAGGTCACTTACTTTGGCTCAGAAAGGTGTCCAATATTCAACAGTACACATTTTCAATAACATGCCAGCAGCCATAAAAAATTGAACTCACAATAAATTACAGCTTGAAAAGAGTCTAAAGCATTTTTTGGTGGCCAACTCCTTCTACTCCATTGATGAATTTCTTACCAGAAGTAATTGATGTACGTTATTGTATAAAATATTCACAAATATGAATACTGAGTTCAGTTTGTCTTCAGTACAAGTTTTGTGCAGTAATGTGATCACTGTATATCAGTGTTGTAAACAAAAGAAAGAAAAAGAATACTAAGAATTGTGATATGAACTTAGTATATTTGTATGTAGTAATAAGTTTTATATCCTTTAAAATGTAAATATTCCTAAGATAATTGTTTTTCCTGACCAATTTCACATCCAGAATGGCAATTGCATTTGAGATCTGTGAAAGTGGAAGGTACGTTAACAGATATGCTCTTTTTGTAAGTATTTATTGTGTATTTTGTTCTGACATGTTCTACATCCAAGAGGATTTCCTCAATTCAGACCTACCAGAACGAAAAGTACATCTAATCTAATCTACAGGACTTGTACAACACGTAATATGAATGTTGTTAGATAATAAAAAAATCAATAATAATATGTTTCTTTTTAAATCATTATTAATCCCACCAAAAAAAAAAAAATTCTACTTACAGTTTCCTACTCATTGCTGGATTTCGGGTAAGTATCGATAATTGATCGTTTCGACATTCAAAAAAATGAACACGAACTATTGCTCACTACGCAAACAGCAACGCGCACTGCAGCAATGAGCCATAGGCGTGGTAGTGGCCATGTGTGGCTTTGCGGATACGGCAGAAATTGGATAGCATGCAGCTGCGCTGGGAGCAGGTGGGCGATGTGATGTCAGCCAACAGCCAGGTGTACTGCAGCACTGCAGAAACTGAAGACGACTGCAGGTGCAGTCAGCGATGTCATGCAGCCACCTGCAACCCTGGTTCTAAGAAAATAACCTAAGTTCGATAATTTTCGCAAATTGAGCGATTCGATGTTCAAAACAAACACAATCAGCTGCGGCCTGTCGCCATAACACTCCATCACGAGAATTTCTATGTTGGATGTAAATTGTGTTACGAGCAGGCAGAGCGAATCTAACTTTCCGCGATAAGAGGGCATGTGCCGATTCGGTGCTCAGAGCGACGGAGCTGCGGTGACGCCACGTTACCAGAATTTCCGATGTCGTCGCTGAGCCATGAATTCTCCAGAAAACAGTCGGCGTGCTCTGACATTGCATGCACACCCAGCATACTGAGATTTTCTGATGTCAGTGCTGAGGTTTGAGTAAATGCTGTTTGCAGGTGGCTGAGAAAGTTTAGCGTCGGTGGTACCCATTCACTACTAACTGCGCTATGCTTTAACAGACACACTCTTTGATGGAAATGACAACAGCAGTACTAAGTCGACTGTTTTTCATACATCTGTTTGCGTTCCAGGAAAATAATATGCTATTTTGAAACATGGGGCTCTATATCACATGCTCCACACGATATAAATAGGCCACACAGCTCTGTGCCAAATGATAGCTAGAGAGGCAGTATGAACTGCCAATAGCCTCGCACGATGGAAAATGGTTCTAAACGGACTCGTAATGATGATGATGACGATTTGGAACCATAGTCAAACCTCACTGACGAGGAGGAGGTGGAATTAATCCTAGGTGAAAGCACATTTTAATTTTTTTCATATGCATGATAATTTAATTCTTCTTCTTTCCCATGTTCATGCTTGCAATGGTACCTTTCTTTTTTCCTCTCTTATAGTTGGTGAGGAGAATTTAGTTTCTTTGTGGGATATTTTTAACCCTGACCAGAAATGTCTCCCTTTTGAACTCAGAGCTCCTGCGGCAAGCCATCAGTCATTGAGGAGGGAATACATGAGTAAAAAAAAGCTACCCTCCTTCTCTTTCATTAATATATAGAGCTCCTTTATTATTATTGTTATTATATTCGTTGTAGGTGCACTTGACAATGATCTTGCTATGCACCATGAGTTGGATTAGGCAATAAAAATCTACATGTTTTTATTACTTTTTAATTTTTTTTAATTTAAAAAAAATATTTTATTTTTTTAATTATTATTATTTTACTTTTTTATGCACATTCAGCAGAATGACGAATCCTTGAGGAGTAGGTAATTGTAAGCGTGGAATTTGAGGTGGAGAATATATATTTTCATGTGTATATATAAAGAAAGACAGGAAAAAATAAAACAAAAATATTGATTTATACTTATCAGTGTGGCTCCTTTTTTCTGTGCAGACACACCGCAGTGGCCACCATCGGTGATGGAGCTGGAGCAGCTAATCAACAACATGCAAAGCATTGGCATGACACTGGTGATGAAGACGAAATTGACATCTGGTTGAAGTTGCTTGTACTACCACCGGGTAAGTAATTGAGCGAATGAAAGATTATCGTGCCTATAAAGATAAAAACAACGAACTATTCAATTATACTTATCAATTTCGCTCCTTTTGTGTGTGCAGAAACACCACGAAATCCAGCATCGTTGTCATTGGAGGCACAGCCAGAACATCACACTGCCTCCCTGAGGGTCTGGGGCATCCTCACCAGACAGCACCCAACCAACCGCAGCCCCCTGACTCACAACAGCCAGGACCGTCGCAATGGACACATTCTGGTCAGACAGCACCCGACTCACCACAGCCAGGCCGTCACAATGGACACATTCTGGTCAGACAGCACCCGACTCACCACAGCCAGGGCCGTCACAATGGACACATTCTGGTCAGACAGCACCCGACTCACCACAGCCAGGGCCGTCACAATGGACACTTTCTGGTCAGGCAGCATCCGACTCACCACAGCCAGGTCCGTCACAATGGACACATTCTTGTCAGACAGCACTCAACTCACCACAGCAAGGGCCATCACAATGGACACATTCTGGTCAGACAGCACCCGACTCACCACAGCCAGGGCCGTCACAATGGACACATTCTGATCAGAATATTATGTCCTTTGTACTCAATGTTCATCTTGCATGCACGTTTCAACACACTATCCATACCGTTCAGCAACTCTTCCATGTCCTTTACTGTCTCTGGCAAAATTACAATGTCATTGGCAATACACAATGTTTTTATTTTTTCACCCAGAACTGTAACTCCTACATCAAATATCTCCTTTCCTTCCTTTATCGCTTGTTGCTCAATGTACAAATTGAATAACATTGGAGAAAGGTTCAGTGGTGGACTAAGGGGGAGGTGGAGGGGCGGACTACCCTGGGCATCTGGTCTTGGTGGCCCTCCACATGCCCGGAAAGGACTCTTTTTTTTTTTTTTTTTTTTTTTTTTAAAGTGCGATTGGCATCTTTTTCTGCTGGGGCCTCCAAATCTGGAAAGCTATTTTTCAGACTATTCTGTACCTGGTCGTTTTTATAGTAATGCATGTATTTACAAGTGGCGGGGGAGGGGACCTCCTTTCGTTTCGCCGACGCCTCGGTCCTCCAACAGCCTTAGTCCGCCACTGGAAACGCAACTACCCCGACTTACTCCCTTCCCAACCACTGCGTCCCATTCGTGCCCTTCAACTCTGATAACCACTGTGTGGCTTTCGTACAAGTTCTAAATAACCCTCCGTTCCCTATATTTTACTCTTGCTAATTTCAGAATTTGAAAGAGCCTATTCTATCAACATTGTCAAAAGGTTTTTCAAAATCTACAAAAACTAGGAATGTAGGTTTGCCTTTTATTAATCTGTCTTCTAAGATAAGCCGTAAAGTGAGGATTGCCTTCCGAGTTTCTACATTTCTGCTGAATCGAAACTGATCTTTCCCAAGGACTGATTCTACTAGCTTTTCAATACTTCTGTAAATAATTCATGTTAATATTTTACAACCGTGACTTATTAAACTGATGGTTCTGTAATTTTCACAAATGTCTGCTACCTTTGTAATGCAGATTATTACATGTTTCTTAAAGTCTGAGGGTATTTCCGCCATCTCATACATCTTACATACCAGGTGAAATACTTTTGCCATGATTGGCTCTCCAAGAGACTTCAGTAGCTCTGAGGGAAGGTCGTCCACTACAGGGGCCTTGTTTCCACTTAGGTCTTTTAGTGCTCTGTGAAATTCTTCTCTCAGTACAGGATCTTCTATCTCATCTTCATATATTTCCGCTTCCTTTCCTACAATACTGACTCTAAGTTTATTTCCTTCTTTATATTCAAACAGATGCTTCTCTTGTCTCCAAATGTCTCATTTATTTTCCTGTAGGCGGTATCTATTTTTCGCCTATTTAAACATTCTTTTACTGATTTGCATTTCCCTTCTGTCTACCACTGCTTAGCTATTTTGCACTTCCTGTCAATCTCATTTCTTAGTCGTCTGTACTCCATTTTGCCTGTTTCGTTTACTGCATTTTTTATTTTCTCCTTTCATCCATTAAATTTACCGTTTCCGGTGATATCCAAGGATAATATGTAGGTCTTCCCTATGTACCTACTTTGTCCTCTGCTGCCCTCACTGTTTAATCTCTCAATGCTACCCATTCCTCTTTTACTGTTTTATTTCCCTCGTTTCTGTCAATTGCTGCCTAAATCTGTCTCTGACATTCTCAAGAACTTCACGTTCCTTCAATTTATCCACGTGCCCACCTTTTTTCAGTTTTTTTTTTTTCAGTTTCAGCCTACAGTTTATGATCAATAAGGTGTAGTCAGAGTCTATATCTGTCCCTAGGTATGTCTTACAGTTTAAAACCGGTTTCCTAAATCTATGTCTTACCATTACAAAATCTATCTGGTGCCTTCCGATGTCTCCTGGCCTCTTCTTCGTTTACAACCTTCTTTCGTAATTCTTAAACCAGGTGTTTGTTATGATTAAATTATGTTCCGTGCGAAATTCTGCTAGGCGGCTTTCTCTTTCATTCCTTTTGCCCAATCCATATTTTCCTACAATTTTTCCTTCCCTTCCTTTTCCTCCTACCGAATTCCATTCTCCCATCACAATTAAGTTTTCCATGCCCTTAATTGTCTGAATAATTTCCCTTACCTCTTCAAACATTTCTTCGACCTTCTCATCATCGGCAGAGCTAGTTGGCATATAAACCTGTACTCCTGTGGTTGGTTGACTACGATAATACGATCATTGCGCTGCTCATAGTAGTTTGCCCGCGATCCTATTTTCTTATTCATTATCGGACCTACTCCTGTTGAAACGACACTGATGTTTTCGTGTCACATTAATTAAGCAAATATTACTCTTAATTTTCGCATAACAGAGAATTGCACCGATGTTTGTGTACTTAATTTGATTTTTGCTACTTATATCGCACCCTGCATACAAAGATGGGCCTGTGTTATTGATTTACTTATTGTATTTCCTGACTGTCATGTTTCCTTTCCTTCTGTTCCGTTCCTGGTGTGAAAGTGGCATGTTGGGTTGTGGAGATGTTATGTGTTTGTCTAAGTACTGTTTCTCTTTGCTGGGAGTTGTGCCTCTTTGAGCTGAGAGTTTGCCTGTGTAGGATATCGATATACGTCGGTCGCGAGTAGGTTTTCGCATGGAGGTCTTTGCGGGAGGAGCCGGAGAGCCAATGGGGGCGAACGGCGCGGAGACGCGGCTGGGGATGGCCGGAGAACAAAGGAATTGACCATTCTCTGTTCTGGTGGGCTGCTGTATGGACGTGCTGATAGAGTGCTGCTGTCGATGACAACAGAAATTTAGCGGAGATGTATAACTTGGTGGTATTCGTGATGCCACAGCACGTAGAGCGCACCGTTTACCGAACATTTTATGATTTTTTTTTTATTTTTTTTTTTTTATTTATTTTTTTTTTTTTTTTATTTTTTTTTTTTTAGCGAGTTAGAGGTTTAAAAGCTTAAATGATGATAATTCCTGAATCATGTGTCTATCGATCTGATTTTCACAGCAGCTTCATTGTGAATTTTCGTAGTATCCTTGTATTGTGTAATTGGGACCGCGTGCGCCGCTTGTTCAGGCGGTGGTAATTCTCAGTCAGTTTTAGTACCATTTGTCACGGTCAACTTGTTTAATAACTGTTTTGAATTAGTTATGTGCAGAAATTCCGGGGCTTTAGTAATATTTTAAGGGGTTTTCTTTGTACTTAGTGTTTGACCGTTACGTCAGTGCTTCATTATTTATAATTTTGGTTTTTTCTTATGTTGTAATTTGCATGTGCTAATTTTATCGACAATGTGCTGTCTGAGTTAGGTAATTGGGGATTTCGTAGAACAGTGGTAACATTCAGTTAATTAAATGAGTGAAAATACAAAACCCATTCTATTTCTTGTTATGGAAAATGGTCTTGCATTTTATGTTTTATTCCGTAATGAGTGCAGTACAGACTACAGGCAAAACTTGTACGGCATAGCTCGTAGCAGCTGTTTACTGAGCTTCATGAAACTAGTGCATGGTAGCAGGGTGAGAATGAATGTTGGTGTACAAATTCTCTCCTTATAACATGACGTGCATACAGTAAGAGATTGCTAGGTTGTTAAATCGAAGGTATTTCTTTTTTAGGCATTTTAGTAATTGAATCTTATTATATGTTATTTTGCAATCAAAGTAAATGCAAAAAGGGTTGCTAGCGTTTGTTCATGTTGATAACCTGCCTTAAAGAAAACGTTTAATAAACTTATGGACTAAAGATACTCTCTTTTTATTGAAAGGTTAACCACATAGTTCACAGTCATTTATGGTTTTATTGAATTTTTCCGATCCACCAACCTTATTCTCTGTCGTCTCACTTGCGTTACCTTGCAGGCAAAGGCCAATGTTGTGCATTAACATACATTTTGCTGGACAAATAGTATCAGCCAGTGAGAGACATTGAGGTAAGCTGCCCAAAATAATTCAGGGGAGTCTAGGTAGGGTTTGCTACAACCAATACCACACCGACAGAATCAGCAGATGAACAGTAAATCAGAATAAAGAATATTACATGTTTTAAAAATAACTGTTGGGTCGATTTACTGTGATACCACCAAATGATTTTCTACTTATAATCGCCGGCCACGGTGGCCGAGCGTACTGCGGCGCGCTAGTCACAGTCTGCATGGCCACTACGGTCGGGGATTCGAATACCCCTCGAGCATAGATATTTGTGCCGTCCTTAGTGTTAGCTAGTTCATAAGTAGTTTGTAAGTTTTATGGACTGACGACCCCGTAATTAAGTCTCATAAGCTGCACAAATTTTATTTATAATCCTGTACTCATCTGACCAGAAATCCTTTTCCTCTTTCCGAACTTCACTAATCCCCACTATATCTCACTTCAACCTATGCACTTCTCTTTTTAAATTTTCTAGCTTCCCTACCCGATTAAGGGATCTAACATTCCACGATCCGATCCGTAGAATCCCACTGTTGTCTTTGCTGATGATCACATCTTCCTGAGTAGTCCTCGCCCGGAGATCCGAATGGGGGACTATTTTACCTCCGGAATATTTTACCCAAGAGGTTGCCATCATCATATGTTCATAAAGTAGAGCTGCATGTCCTCGGGAAAAGTAACGGCTGTAGTTACCCCTTGCTTTCAGCCGTTAGCAGTAACTGTGTGGCAAAGCCACATTAGCTGATGTTACAAGGCCATCTCAGTCAATCATCCAGACTGTTGCTGCTATTAATACTGGAGAGGCTGCTGCCCCTCTTCAGGAACCACACGTTTGTCTGGCCTCTCTGTAGACACCCCTCCACTTCGGTTGCACCTACGGTAGGGCTATCTGGATCGTTTAGGCACGTAAGCCACCCCACCTCGTCAAAGTCTGTGGCTCATGGGGATGGAATAAAAAGACATATAAATAATTAAAAATGATGGATGATACGATTACGTCTCTACTATTGTGATAACATCCATGCACCCAACACGTAATATTCTTCTCTGACCGTATTTTAACAAACAGCCAAAATTATTTGATATTTGAGTTTAGCTTTGAGAAAGATATTTTGATATTCGCATTGATTCTAATTAACGACTTTCAACAAATTCGATAAACAGTGAATAATTGCTTAGAAAATACGTAGTCACGGTTTTGAACAGAATGTTTGCTCTTTATTTTAGCGCAGAATGAAGTAACAGAAGGTAATAGAATATACACTAAGGGTCCATAGCAACCATGCCAAAGACAAACATTTTAGTAGACTTATTGATTCTATTTAATGTCCCTCAAAATATTCCATAAATACATAAATAGTGAGTAATTTCTTAGAAAGAAAAGGAAAAAGTAATTTTTTGTAGTGTGTACTGTTCCCTTCCGTTTCATCAAGGAAGGACATTTGCCATAAAAATCAAGGACTTCATTTATTTATGAAAGTACCAGAATATTTCCATAAAATCTCGGGCGAACTGCCGGATGTAAGTAACTTCCTGCCACGATATTTCGGCGCAGAGTCTTCTGGCCATCTTCAGGTGAGTACCGCCGAAGTACTGCCGAAGACGCTTTTTTTTTCCTTTATTGTTGTTTTAAAGCCAGCTGTAGAAACAGCTGGCAGGCTGGCAGCAGCTGCGGTGGCTGCTCTTCAGCCATGTGACATACAAAAATGTTGACAAAGAGGAGATAAAATATAAAAAGAAGAACAAGAAGTGCGGAAATTAAAAACATTGACATACAGAGTTTTCGACAGACTAAAACGGACATGTACACACAGGACAAAACATACGGCAGAGAACAAAAAAAAAAGTCAGTAACAACGATCGGCCATGGTGACAAGTTTAAAAGTACATTGCAGAGACACGAAGTTCACACATGAAGACAGCGGACGGCGTACAAAATAAAACATGGGGACGGCGATTATGGAGGCACTGAGTAAAACACACGACACTGGAGGCACTTGCTCTGAACACGTAGATAAAAAGTCGAGACGCCCCTGCGGGGGGTGGGGAGGGGGATGGAGGGGGGAGGGGGGTCAGGGACGGGGGAAGTGCGGGGGAGGGGAAGAAGGGGAGGGAAGAGAGCGTAAGGAGGGAAGGGTTAACGAGACTCCGGGCATGGGAGAGGGGTAGCCAAGCGGGCGGGAAGGGAAAGGGACGGGAGAGAGGGGAGGGGCGCTGATGCTACGGGGAAGGGATCAGAGTTGGTAGGAGGGGTAGATATCGGGGCGAAGTTCGGTATCCGGTAGAGGAAGGGTGCGGAAATTGCCCTGGGAGAGGATACGGAGCGTATGGAGGTGAAGGCCGGGAGGAACGGTTTGGCGGAGGCGTGGCAGAGGCCCGGGATTTGTAAGAATAGGGTAGACCAGAGGGTTTTGGGACTCTATTTTGTGGGATGTGTAAAGGAGCCGGAGATGTTCAAGGTGTTGTAGGAGAGGAGGGAAGGGGATGAGGTCATAGAGGATCCGCGTGGGGGAAGGGAGCCTGATACGGTATGCGAGGTGGAGGGCGTGGCGTTCTAGAATCTGGAGGGACTTGTAGAAAGTAGGAGGGGCTGATATCCAGGCGGGGTGGAAGGAACAAAGGACGGGGCGCATGATTGATTTGTAGGTGTGAAGGACAGTGGAAGGGTGGAGGCCCCACGTCCGGCCAGTAAGGAGTTTTAGGAGGTTTAGGCGGGACAGAGCTTTCTCACGGAGGGATTTGAGGTATGGAGTCCAGGACAGTTGGCGGTCAAGGGTAAGGCCAAGGTACTTGAGGGTGGGGGTATGACGGATGGGTCGGTTGTGAAGGGTAAGATAGAAATCGTGGAGGCGGGAGGAGCGGGTAGTACGACCTATGACTATTGCCTGGGATTTGTCGGGATTGACGGAGAGGAGCCACCGGTTACACCAGGAGGCGAACTCGGTGAGGTGGGACTGGAGCAAAACCTGGGAACGGGCAAGGGAGGGGGCAAGGGCCAGGAAGGCGGTGTCGTCAGCATATTGGAGGAGATAGACGGGAGGTTTCGGTTGAGGCATGTCGGCAGAGTAGAGGAGATAGAGGAGGGGAGAGAGGACTGAGCCTTGGGGCACCCTGGCGGAGGGGTAGAAAATACGGGAGTCGGAGTTGCAGACAGTGCGAAGACGCACTGGGCTGTGCTATTTATGCCCAATCCAGCCGACATTGCGCATGCGCGTACTTAGCGTGCGCGTTCACTACAGCTACGTACGCTGCTCCGAGCGCCCTCCGTGGTGGAGGCTTGCCGCTTCGATAGCAGTTCGATTCTCATTGTCATTCACTTGCAGGAAACTACGCCGACTACGAAGTTTTTCAATTACAGGATTCCATGCAGCATTTATTGGGAAACCGCTGTCTCGATTGATAAGAGTCTCACTGTCAGACAATTTTAGTTTCGTTGTAGTTCTTCGAATGACCTGTGGAAATACAATGTTCGCCGATTGCGGATTTGGTGGGTTGGAGTAGCCGAGTATGACGCTGGTGTTCCACAATGCGCTCCTGCACAGTACGCGTCGTCTGCCCTATATATGACTTGCTGCACTCGCACAGAATCCTGTAAACACCTGCTTTACGCGGCTCCAGATCTTCTTTGACAGAACCCAACAAATTTTAGGAGGGCAAAATATGACTCTTACTTTATACTTTTTTAGTATTCTGTCTGTCTGTGATGAAATATTCCCAATATATGGGAGATAAGCAGTCGATTTGAAAGCCTCTTCTTCTTCCTTGTTCTGTCGTTTGGAGGTGTGCATCGCTCGATTTATTTGCTTCCTTGTATATCCATTCTTTAAGAATACTGTTTGCAGGTGTTCCAGTTCCATGTGAAGGCTGTCGGCATCAGAGATGGTATGGGATCGATGGATTAAAGTCTTTAGGACACCCATTGTTTGTGCCGGATGGTGGCAACTTGTAGCTTGTAAGTATAAATCTGTATGAGTGGGCTTCCTGTATGCCGAATGACCAAGTGAGCCATCACTTCTGCGTCGCACGAAAACATCTAAAAATGGCAAACAACCATTTTTCTCGATCTCCATAGTAAACTTTTTGTTTTAGTGTATGGAGTTCATATGATGTAAAAAGTCTTGGAGACGGTCCACGCCATGAGGCCACACTATAAAAGTGTCGTCAACGTATCGCCAAAACACTGTTGGTTTAAAAGTAGCTGACTCAAGTGCTCTCTCCTCAAAATCTTCCATAAAAAGATTGGCCACCAGGGGAGACAAAGGACTCCCCATGGCGACTCCGTCAGATTGTTCATAAAACTCGTTGTTAAATAAAAAATATGTAGAGGTGAGGGTGTGCTTCAATAGCGCTGTAATGTCGTCTCCAAACATGTTACCAATGAGGTGTAGAGAGTGCACAAGAGGCACCTTTGTAAACAGTGAAACCACATCAAGACTGACCAACAAGTCGGTACTTTGCAGCTGAAGTGACTGTAGTCTGCTGATAAAGTCATTTGAATTCTTTACATGATGTGGACACTTGCCTACCACAGGTATGAGCAAAGACGCCAAGTATTTAGCCAGGTCGTAAGTGGCTGCTCCAATACTGCTCACAATTGGACGTGATGGCACACTTTCCTTGTGGATCTTAGGCAGTCCATATAGCCTAGGTGGAACTGAACTGCTTGGTTTCAGTCTCTTTATGACCTCCTTCGGTAGAGAACTATTTGATAAAAGTTCAGCTGTTTTTCGCACCACTAGGTTTGTTGGATCCTTGTCAACTTTGCGATACGTTGAGTCACATAATAAAACGTTGATCTTATTAATGTAGTCCTCCCGTGGCATGAGAACAGTGCATTTCCTTTGTCAGAGTTGAGTACTACTGTATCCACGTCTGTTCGTAAGTTACGGAGGGCAGTCCTCTCCATAGGCGAGATATTGCTCTTCGGCGGTGTGGCTCTCGTCAATACACGACAAGACTCTCGACGAACTTCTTCCGCTTCATCTGTAGGAAGACGGCGCACAGCTTCTTCGATGGAGCTAACAAAGTCCACTAGTGGCGGTGAAACAGGTGTTGGAACGAACCAACCCACCAAATCCGCAATCGCCGAACATTGTATTTCCACAGGTCATTCGATGAACTACAACGAAACTAAAATTGTGGCCCACACAACAAACTTTTGGAGCTCAATTATTAATGAAGCTGTGGAAATAAGATTGTCTGACAGTGAGACAATCGAGACAGCGGTTTCCAAATAAATGCTGCATGGAATCCTGTAATTGAAAAACTTCGTAGTCGGCGTAGTTTCCTGCAACTGAATGACAATGAGAATCGAACTGCTATCGAAGCGGCAAGCCTCCACCACGGAGGGCGCTCGGAGCAGCGTACGTGGCTGTAGTGAACGCGCACGCTAGGTACGCGCATGCGCAATGTCGGCTGGATTGGGCATAAATAGCACAGCTCAGTGCGTCTTCGCCAGTACTTCGGCGCTTCTCACCTGAAGATGCCCAGAAGACTCTGCGCCGAAATATCGTGGCAGGAAGTTACTGACATCCGGCAGTTCGCCCGAGATTTTATGGAAATATCTGTACACCGGGAAAGCTTTAAACATCATACCAGAATATTCATTATTTCAGTATGCTCACAGTTCATTGTGCAGTTCATTGGTACGTTTTTCCCATCATGTTCACGAAATAGAAGAAACACAATACTTAAGAGGGAGCACTTTTACATATGCACAACTCTAAATATTGCAGAACATATCTCCACTTAATTAATAACGGCGCACGAAACCCTTTTAGGAGCTAAGGCGAAAGAAAATAAAAATTGGAATGGCAAGTTTCGAACTATTGACCATGCGTATCACAACTTAACACGCTGCCTATTTCAGTATAGCAAACATTTACGAAATTGTTCCTTATTTTTCGTACTGTTGATGGAAGTTGTTAACGGCTAATTGGGATTTTTAGACAATATATTATAATTTATAGTACCAAGAACGGCATGTTTGTTTATTTATTATTAATTATTAAGTGCGCTATTACTTTCAAATGACAACGCGTGAGCTATAATAAGTTATAATAAGAAAATTATAAAATACAGAAAGCAAGATGGCTTATGACAGACAGACTTCTAGGCGAGGGATGCCAGGTGACATTTTCGAAAGCATGGTTTACGTAAAATCTGGTAACAGTGTCAAAACGCCATTATTTTCGCGAATATCTCTGTAACCGTGTAAATTATGAAACAAGATGAGAGAATTTTCTCTGTAAAAATTTGTTTATTCAATTTTCGTGTACGATGAACGGTTAAGCCGTAATTTTCATTTCAATTTCGAGATGTCAAAGGCGCCCACAATGGCCTATTTTTGGGGTTCCTGCCGCAACCTACAGTGAGCCGAAACTACCCATTTACATCTGAAGCCACAACTTGCTATTAACCTCGATGAACTCCAGATCCGCTGATTTCCGTAGTCAAAACTCGTGTGGCAGGGAACGCCGATTCAGCGCATCAGCGCCTTGTCGCGCTGGTCGCTTAACGAATCGTAGAAAAATGTGAGGCGATGCACGTGAGGAGGAAAGACAATCCCATAACGTTCAAATACAGCATTAGTAGTGAGACTCTCGATGCAGTCGATCTTTCAAATATCTGGGCATAACACTGCAGAGCAATACGAAATGGAAGGAACACGTAAGGACAGTTGTAAGGCGGACAGCCGACTTGGGTTTATTCGGAGAATTTTGTGACGATGTACTTCATCTGTAAAGGAGACGGCGTATAAAGCGCTTGTGCGACGAAGTCTCGAATATTGCTCAAGTGTTTGGGACCAGCAGCAGATCCGTTTAAAGGAAGACATGGAAGCAGTTCAGAGGCGAGCAGCTAGGTTTGTTACTGGTACGTTCGACCAATGCGCTAATGCCACGGAAATGCTCCGCCAACTCATTTGGAGATCGCTGGAGGAAAGACGACGTTCTTTACGAGAAATTCTGTTGTGAGAATTTAGAGTGTCGGTATCTGAAACTGAATCAGGAACTATCTTCCTGCCGCCTACTTACATTTCGCGTAAAGATCACAAAGCCAAGATAAGAGAAATTGGCGCGCATACGGAGACATGCCGGCATCGTTTTTTTCCCTGGTTCTACTTGGGAGTGGCTTAGGCAAGTAAGTGCCTAGTAGCGGGGCAGCGTACCCTCCGCCACGCACTGCAGCTCTGCCGTGGCCACGCCAGGGTCAGCAGACGCCGCAGTCCCTCCGGCGCGAGCCACTCCTACGATTTGGACAGCTGAAGCACTGTGTGGCCGCCTGGATGTCTCCCGTCTGTGTTTACTCACCGGCAAAATGCGTGAACGCGTACAGCACAACCAGCCAGTCGAAAGTACAAAGTACACTTACGGGAAACGTATCCACGTCGTCGCTCTGTGACGCCACTGCCACCTGGCGGGACGCGTATGACCTGTGGGATCTTTCTCACCTGTTTCAGCCTCCTTGTTACTCGTGTCAAGAACACACACTATTTTCAAGTGTGCAATGCACACGACGATCCACTATGGTGATGCAAGGTTTAATAGTACACATTTTAATAGTCTGACAATGTTCAGTTTCTTATATTACGTTTTCACAAGTAACTACTTATTTTATGTGAGTCCCAAAATAGTTTAACCATCTTTGTAACTTTTAGCAGTGAAATAGGAGAACTTTGTAGCCTTTTCTGAAAATGATGACATAGCTCATTGAAACTAGTAAAAGAAAAGAGCCGATAAAATAAATTAGTGGTCTCGTCTGAAATACGTGTACGCTCTCTGTAGGCGCAATATGCCGCTTAACAGTATAAAATAGAATCGGATAATTATTGAAAAATTTTATTTGAAATCTTGGACTAAGTTTACAAGTGTTCTCCCACTGCAGCATCTGCCACGACACACGACAGCGCGACGGAGCCCGGCGTCCTCGCAGCAGTGAGGCAGCCAGATGCGGTACTGACTGCCGATTCTGAAATCGCGCCACTTTCTGGCGTTCGCGCCGAACCGACAGCTACTGCTGAAGGAGCCCGGGGTGCAGAGTGAGTGTGCGCTCTCTTCCGCTCTGGCTGCGGCGCGGCTCTGTGCAGGGCGGGCGGGCACCGCCTGCTCCTGCCGCCCCCCCACAGCCGTCGACTGCGGCAGCCGTAACCTCTACCTCTCCCAGTTTCTCGTCCGCTGTCTTAGACTGGCACTCATTAACTGCATCCGACCTCAGGACGAGTCCCGCTACGTACCCCGTATGTTCAGAAAACAACCAATATTAACTTGAATCCAATCTTTTATTTATCAGTCACCCATTCCTAGGGCACCCAAAAGCCTTCACTGCTTCGCGTTCCGTCCTGAGAACTTACAGCAGTGGTGTGGCTTCTACAAAGTCGGTATCGTCCGTCGGATGGAGATCGAGTGCTGCGCAGGTGGGGGGGGGGGGGGCAGCGCATCACCGGGGCTGCCCCTGCGGCCACCCCGCCGCCTTCTTTTGTCGCAGCCAGCCTGCGAGCGTCGCCGACTGCGGGTTTCCCCACCCTGCCTGCTCTCTTCCGCGAGAACCGAGAGAATGCAGCGGCAGCACCGCGCCACGCCACGCAGAATAATAAGTGTCTGACCGCCACCGGCACCGTAATGAATGTAGCATTCTTAGAGACAATGACTTTTACAAGTACGCTAATTACTGTCCCCAACTACCGACACAAATCAGATTGATCAGAGAAGCGATGCTGTTATGTATTCGTGCACATAAAACTGCTGTGTAAGGAGGTCATCAATTGTGAACTTCTTACAATATTGTTACTGTCAGTACTATAACATGCTAAGGTAACATAATTTTAAATTGAAAAAGCAAACGGCGTGCGACAATAAAGTAAGGAGACTGATTTTCTTTGCAAGATGTGGCAACCCTGCAGGCTTTCGTAGGCACAATATCCTCGACCTCGGTGTATAACCTGCTTCTAGTCCGAGCGGCACATCGGTGCAACTGCTCAGTCGCGAGTCGAGCTGTAATATCGTAACACGCCTTCGTCTCTCTCGTCACAGAAGTGGAACTGCGAAATATTGCGGAAAGGTAGGCCATTTGTTTTTGCATTAAATTGGGTGGAAACGCGACTACAACTTACGGTAAGCTACTGTACGCTCGTGGGTAGTATGTTATGTCGAGAGCTCAGGTTTCTCATCGGCATAAAATGTCTGGTGAAGGCAGAGCGAATGTCGACTTGGCCAGGATGCACGAACTCGTGCCATCTGATCGGAGATTATCCGTGGAAATGACTGCACAAGAGCTGTACACGAATAGAGAATTGTTTCGAATAGTAGTAATTGGATTCCGCATCACGATAATGTGCCGTCCCGTACTGCTCGGTCAGTAGAGCAATTTTTAACCTCGAAACAAATTTGAGTACTACGACAGCCCCGTCTGTCAGCAGATATCGCTACGTGCGACTGTTCCCCGCTACGTCGCTGCCGGCACTCACGCAGGGAGTCGGCGCCCAGCTGGAACCAGGCGTCGCTGCTGGCGAGCGCGCCGTGCAGCAGCACCACTGGCTCGGCGCTGCCGTCGCCGCCGCCGCCGCCGCCAGCGCCGCCACGCGGCAGCATGCGGAACGCCGCCGTCAGGTAGCCGTCCCGGCTGCGCACCTCGTGTCGTTCGCCCACGAAGCCGCACCTCTCGATGCCCGCCATCTGCACGAGACGGGAACAGTTGACGGCACTCTCTCGTCGGCTGTCTCCGGAAACAAACACATTTCAAATCCTCTTTCTTCTACACTCCTAGAAAATGAAAAAAACAACACCGCAAATTCATCAGTCCGTCAGAGGGAAATTTTATTGACACATTCTCACGATCACACACACACAGACGCATAAGCACGTGGGCACAGACTCTACAGCTTGCACGGAGGTGCCGCTAGTACTGGGTATAACCTCCTTTTGCATTACTACGAGCTACGACTCTGCCACGGAGAGGATCGCAGAGGTGCCACATGTGGGCTGCCGAGCAGTCTGCACCTGGCGCCTCGCGAGCGAGACTCGCGACAAGCCGGGCGAAGGCGCATCCGCTCCGCGACGACACGGTCCGTAGCAGCGGGCGCCGTTTCAGATTTCAGGTTAGTCGGTTTGTGAGTTTGTGTCTTCTAAATGACGCGGTTGTTTGTTGTGCTATTCAGAATGCCGACTTTTAACTCCGACACTGTAGAGGAACGGAATAATGAAATATATATAAGTATTTACTAAAAGTGATTGTTCTCGATTGTGTTTTCGACGTTTTCGATTTCTCACTTTTGCTGATTGGATTATGAGCGAATGAAATAGCATTACTCTCGCTTGTTAGGTATTCGTGTCTGGCATCATAAAAATGCGTGTTTTGGAAATATCTGTATTACTATGTTTACCTTCCAAAATTTCGTAAAATGGAAAACCAAAAACCTAATACGTGACATTGCCGTTAACTGCGCGGTGATCTTTTGTTACGGTACTTGAGGATAGTGCAGTGTAATAGCATTAGTTCGCAAACAGTACACTCACCTCGCCGCAAGAACATACAAATAGGAATAGCTTTCGTTCAAAATTAATATGCATATCACATAAGTAAGACCCAAAGTTACGCTTTCACATGCTATGCCAGCACATTTCTTTGGGTGTTTTTCAGGATTTTCTTTTTAAACAACTCACTGATCAGTCCATCTCTCTGAGGGCTATAAAACATAGATCCGTCAGCATCCCATGAGATTTTTGTTTCGAGCAAACGAAAACAGGGATCATTATGCTGCGTTGAGATTACTTAACTACAGCTGATATGCTGTATTGGAAGTGTGCCTTCTGATTCCGGCTAAACAGATCCCGTTCCCTCCTCTTCCATTGGTTAACAAAAGAACACTGCAAAGCATAATTTCACTTTCACACTTCGCTAGGCTCTCAAGCCTCTCCGTGTGATGTGTTGAATAAAAATAAACTGGCTCTCAGTAGATCTGTATTTGGAAATACCGAAGGTCCCAACGCCACCAGTCTGCATTGGCCCATGATGTCATGGGCAGCAACATAAAAAACAGAAAAATATGGAAAACTTTCTGAAACAAAACGTAAAAAATTACTTTCCTTTGTCACAGTGCTCTGCCAAACAGTTGCCATTATGAACGATCAAAGTTTAAGGTAGTTCTTTTGTTTTTTAATTAAATCATGGTGCTTGGTAGGTGGATGGGTGAATGTAAATTGATCAGTTTGAAACGACACATTTGAAATACGTCATGCAACACAACACGCCGACATCGAGGGTTAAAGCTGATAGGTAGTATCCTGTGCCTCAGTTGACCCCTGTCCTATCTATTATCCAAGCTTACATTGCAGCCAGGGCCTACAAATTTTCTGATTTAAATGGCTAATTAAAATATAAAAACTTGAATACAGTAAACACTTCTGTCCTGATTTTATTCTAAAGAATGTTATTGTTTAATGCTAAGCTAATACCAAAACTAGTAATAGAAAATATTTCCATTTATTCTCTCTCTCTCTTTGTGTGTGTGTGTGTGTGTGTGTGTGTGTGTGTGTGTGTGTGTGTCCAGTAATTCAGCAACATTAGGTAGAAATGTAAACTATTGAGACGTACAAATATTTCAGTGACTTTCTACTTTCTTTTCAGGCAAACACACTATCACACAATGATGTTATTTGAGCTGATGTTCCATTCTTCTATTGGAGAAGTTTGAAGAGAAGATTTATTAACCGCTGACCATTTACAGATTTTGGGAGCATCACTGGTTTTAGTTAGTCTATGCTAGTTATATTAAGGTCACATTCCACTTAAGCATTAAGATTGTGTTCTCTTGGGTGTTGAACTAATTTACATTAATTTTAATGTGAAGGAAATACACAATATATTCAAGCTTGGTGAGCAAGTTATTGCCGTGTTCTACAACATCCACTCTATACAATGCTAAATGTTTTACTGATTTATTTTTCCCCCTGTGATTGTATTCCCATTGTAGGTTTTGTGCTTTATCAGGAGTACAGATACCTCATTACATGAAAACATTTTACAACTGAATTTAAGGTGTCATTCACTACAAGATGTAACTCAGTGGTGTAAGTACATAACTTGTCACAGCAGCAGTAATATGTTTGTTTTGATGGAAACACAGCTGACATTTTGTTTTCAGAATTAACTTTATGCTGATTTTACACAAGACTTGGAATTCACTTACTTTCGAAACGGGTACAACTTAAGATGTTTTTAATGCATCGGGGACTCCAATTTTAAATACTAAATAGATATTCAAAGGTCTGTTACAGGTATATTTTATTTTTTAAGTTTATAATTTTGATAGGATTTCATACTTTTCGTGCTAGATGCGTAATTTGGAAACAACTTTAGCACGTGAAGTGTAAGAGCAGCATGTTTAAAAGAATTTTTCCCCTGTGGCTTACTGAGATTTGTGCTTGCGGTGGTTTCTTGCTACCTCAGTGAGATATGAGTTATCATTTGCTATCTGCTTAGGATCAACTATTAATTGGATTTTCCTTTCATTTGGTGTTACATTGTTGTTTCTGTTTCCTGTCTAACAATGCCGAGTGTTGCTTTCATTTTATATGGTGAACTTGCTATGAAGGAACGGTTTCATTCTTTTTGCTACTTCTAAGACATCACTTAAAATCTTTCAATTCTTAAAATAGGAATAAAAACTAGATGTTTGCTGACAAGATATTTAATGAAGTAAATTTCAACATAGCCTGCAATTCGGTGGGTCAAAATCAAAATGTTCGTAAACCTAAAAAACATAAATGCAACTACCACTATGTTTACAGTTTCTAACAAAAAGTATAAAAAATACTACAAATACAAAATTTGGAATAGACTCCGTATGTGCCCCCCCCCTCTCTGCCTCTGCTCCAGTGTTCAGAGAAACGTAATACTGAAGTGTTTCGTGACTGACAAATTTGATTTGAAATTCATGCTTACTTTATCGAATTGCAGGAAATTTCTCATAAGATTTAAACCTGTAACTTATTTCTCTTTATGCAACTAAGACTGTATGTAAAGTGCCATGTCATTGTATGTTTTCTTTGAAATAAATGCTTGCTTTACTAAAATACACATATTGTTTCATGCTTTTCAACTTAGTAAAGAAACACATTAAAAAGTATTTTCCTGTGATTGGAGCAAAATGAAAATTGAGCTATTAGGCAAGTATTTTGACAGTTTTGCATTAATGGAATGCAGTAGTTCCTTTTGAGGAGTAGTAATTTAAAAACGAGCAACCTCAACAGTTACCTCTAGTTACCTAATAAGTAGTGTGTAATGACTGATAATGGAATATGTTTCTACATCTTAATAAAAAGTCAAACTTTCTAGAACAATTAAACTGTTGTATCTTATTGGTGGATAAACATGGACTGTGTCCTACAAATCTACTTAAAGGAGGTGAAAACCCTAATCACAGTGCATTTAACATGTTGGCTGCCGCGATGATACTAGAGCCGCCAACTTGTTAACAAATCAAACCATTTTTATTGGAAGAGCTAAAATGTGAAATGAAGTCTTGTGGACAGTTCAATCTGCTGCTGCACTGTTTCAGTATTGCAGATTTGTTTATTGCACCCTTTATTAAAATAATTTGAATACACCCAGACCTGCCTCTTCCAGAACAAAATTTCAGAATGTGTTTATTTGGTAACATCAATATTCAAAAGATTTAAAAAGTGGAATCAATATTAATTTGCCAGCTGAACACACAATTACTGACAAAACATTTGGTTCCTCAGAAACTACACATCTTTTAAGAGTTCGTGAGGACAGTTCTGTTTCAGTGCGATTGTATGAATTGGTGCGTCTTTGTCAGTATTCCCAAGTGGAAGATTGAAAAAACACGACTTCACAAGCCAACAACAAAGCCGGGCAAATAAACAAAAGAAGACGGAATTCAAAATTGTTATAAGAAACTACCACATATCAGTCAAACTGACTCGTGCCCTATACATCTAAGAAGTTAAATTTTCTCCATTTCAGAAACTGAATGCAGCAAATAAATCTTCCGTGTGTAAACAAATCACTTATCTATTTTAAATATTACACATACCAGTAACCTCACAGGAAAGTGGCAATGCTTAATTGTGTGGGTATTTCATGTGAGCTTTCACTAGGGGTAGAACTGCCAGCCTCCTCTGAAGCAATTACCAAAAGTTTCCATCATCCTCAAGCATCATTCCCATTCCTAGCCGAGCGGTCTGGAGCACCACGTTGCAGATCGCGCGGCCTCCCGCGTCGGAGGTTCGAGTCCTCCCTCGGGCATGGGTGTGTGTGTTGTCTTTAATATAAGTTAGTTCATAAGTAGTTTAGGGACAGATGACCCCGCAGTTAAGCCCCATAAGCGTAACAAACATTTGAATTTTTTTTCTGATATCTGAACCAGTGCATCATAAACGCCTCCACTGTTTTGTGCGGACAAGAAGTTCAAATGTTCAAGAGTTTGTTAAGTTTATGGGACTTAACTGCGGGGTCATCAGTCCATAAACTTGCAAACTACTTATAAACTACCTCATAATAAAGACAGCACAAACATCCATGCCCCAGGGGGGATTCGAACGCTCGACGGAGAACGGCTTCGCGCATCGGAGCATAGCGCCTCAATTCGCTCGGCCTCTCCGCCGCGGCCGGACGAGAGGGCACGTTGTAAAAGACCATACTATCTCGGGTTTTGATCGGAATCAAAACGACCAGCAGTTTGCTCGGATGAAACATGGAACACGCATTATACAGTAAATAAATGTTGGCAAAGTAATAGTGTGCGAGTAATATTGTTAATCCAAAGTGCCGGTCAGTTTAATTGTTGTTCATTCAGGCGGTGACAGGTGTTTCATGGCTCAAAAACCAAAACGTCCGACTATCACTCAGAAACAGATAGCAAAATTTCCAAAAATACGTCGAAAAACAAAACCCAACTTATGCCAGGCTTACTACCAATGTCTTTATCCCTTCAGGCTTAACACGTAACCGCAGTATCGAACATTGCATTCGAATTTCCAAATTAGATTTCGTCTTCTACAAAATTAGTTGTGAGTAATCGACGTCCGCCGTCGGAGGTACGAATCCCCCTCGGGCATGGATGTTTGTGTCGTCGTTAGTATAAGCTAGTGCATAAGCAGTTTGTGAGTTTAGAGACAGATGGCCCCGCAGTTAAGGCCCTTGAGCTTTACAAACATTTGAACATTTTTTGCTGCCACAGTTGGGAGGAAGAAATTAGTCCTCCTCCGTCCCCTTGTTCAACAGTGGCGGCCGACAGGTAGTTGATATTTTTATTTTTTATTTTATTTATTTATTTATTTATTTTTTGTGGTTTTAGGGCGCACAACTTCTATGGTCATTAGCGCCCAGCCAAGAACATAGATTCGCTATGATCTCAAAGAAAAAAGGTGACTGTCAGAACATCAAGAAGAGGCTAAAAACGAAAGATAAAAGACAATTAAAAGGGTTAAATATCCTTGGATAAGTTGGCCAAGTTGATAAAACGCAAAACTCTAGCAACTGCTCGTGTGTCATCAGCTAAAATTTCCTCCAGAGTAGACGGAAAGTGAAGGGCTACACGGAGATGATTAAAAAGTACGCAAGACAGTAAAACATGTCGCACGGTCAGCAGTTCACCGCAGGAGCACAGCGGTGCAGGGTCGGCGGACAGCAAGTGACGGTGGCTGAAACGGCAGTGACCGATCCGCAACCGGGCCAGGATGACCTCCTCCCGCCGAGAGGGGCGTGAGGAGGTCCTCCAAGCGGTCGGGATCGGTTTTACAGTTCGCAATTTATTGTTGGACATTGAAAACCACGCACTGTGCCATTGCGACACGATACTCCGGCGGAGAGGCCGTTGAACATCGTCAGATGGGACGCAAAAGGTAGCCACGCGAGGTAAAAGAGCTGCGGCCTTGGCCGCTATGTCGGCGGTCTCATTCCCGGGTACACCTACGTGGCCAGGGACCCACAGGAAAGAAACGTGACAGCTGTCATCTGCTAGCAACTGGAGGGAGCGTTGGATCCGATACACGAGAGGATGGTTCGACAAAGGGTCCTTAAGACTCTGCAGGGCACTAAGGGAGTCCGAACAGATGGCATAGAAAGGTTGGCGGTGGCGGCAGGTGTACAAAACGGCCTGGTGGAGGGCAAAAAGCTCAGCCGTGAAGTTAGAGCACCGGTCAGGGAGCTTGTATTGGAAACGGTTGTCCTCGACGACGAAGGCAGATCCGACACCGGCAGTGCTCTTGGAACCATCAGTGTAAATAAATATGGCGTTATCGAACCGCGAACGGAGTTCGACAAGCCTCGAGCGGTATACCAAATCCGGAGTGCTCTCCTTGGGGAGCGAACTAAGTTCAAGGTGAGTGTGAACCTGGGCCTGATGCCACGGTGGCAATGGGCTTTCGCCCAACCGAAAGGTGGAAGGAAGGGTAAAACTGAGCCGCTGTAGCAGGCGGCGAAACCGAACTCCAGGTGGAAGCAAGGCAATCGCAGACAACTGATATTGGCAATCGAGTAAGACGTCAAAAAATAATCGGTAAGATGGATGGTTTGGCATCGACCGCAAGCGGCATGCGTACCGACACAAGAGTATGTCACGTCGAGTGGTCAAGGGTAATACAGCAGCCTCGGCATACAGACTTTCAACAGGGCTGGTATAAAATGCACCGGTCGCCAGACGTAATCCCCGATGGTGAATAGGGTTGAGACGGCGGAGAATCGACGGCCGTGCAGAAGAGTATACAAGGCTTCCATAGTCGAGCTTTGACTGAACAATGGCCTGGTAAAGGTGAAGCAGGACGGTACGATCCGCTCCCCATGACGTGCCACTGAGGACACGGAGAACGTTAAGGGATCGGGCACAACGGGCGGCCAGGTAGGACACGTGTGTGGACCAGCAAAGTTTCCGAACCAACATGAGTTTTTTTTTTTTTTTTAGCTTATGGGACTTAACTACGGGGTCATCAGTCCCTAAACTTACAAACTACTTATCAACTACCTTATACTAAAGACGGCACAAATATCCATGCCCGAGGGGGGATTCGAACCCCCGACCGTAGGGGCCGTGCAGACCGTGACTGGAGCGCCTCAGTCTCCTCGGCCACCGCGGCCGGCCCAACATGAGTCCCAAGAATTTTGTAGTCTCCACGAAAGGGAGAGCAACAGGGCCGAGACGTAGAGAAGGTGGAAGAAATTCCTTGTATCTCCAGAAATTGATACACACAGTTTTCTCAGTGGAGAATCGGAAGCCGTTTGCGATGCTCCAGGAATATAGACGGTCAAGACAGCGTTGGAGAGAACACTCCAAGAGACACGTCCGCTGGGCGCTGCAATAAATTGCGAAATCGTCAACAAAAAGAGATCCGGAGACGTCGGCTGAAAGGCAATCTACGATCGGATTGATTGCAATTGCAAAGAGCGCCACACTCAAGACGGAGCCTGTGGTACCCCATTCTCCTGGCAAAAGGTATCTGACAAAACAGAGCCCACCCGTACCCGGAACTTGCGATCCGCCAAAAACGCTTGAATGAAAAGAGGAAGGCGGCCCCGAAGGCCCCATGTGTGCAATGTGCGGAGAATACCCGCTCTCCAACAGGTATCGTATGCCTTCTCCAAGTCGAAGAACACTGCTACTGTTTGACGCTTCTTTAGAAAGTTGTTCATTATGAAGGTCGACAACGTAACGAGGTGATCAGCAGCAGAGCGGTGTCGACGAAAACCGCATTGGATATTAGTAAGTAGGCGGCGAGATTCGAGGAGCCAGACCAACCGAGCATTAACCATGCGTTCCATCACCTTACAGACGCAGCTCGTCAGAGAAATGGGGCGATAACTGGAAGGAAGGTGTTTGTCCTTCCCTGGTTTGGGGATGGGGACAACAATGGCTTCACGCCAACGTGTGGGAACATGACCTTCAGTCCATATGCGATTGTAGGTACTAAGAAGAAAGCACTTGCCCGCAGGAGAGAGGTTCTTCAGCATCTCAATATGAATGGAATCGGGCCCGGGAGCAGAAGACCGGGACAGGGCGAGAGCACGGTCTAGCTCCTGCATGGTGAAGGCGACGTTATAATTTTCACGATTAAAAGAGCGGAAAGAAGGCGGCCGTGCCTCCTCTACCTGTTTGCGAGGGAGGAAGGCAGGGTGGTAATGGGCAGAGCTCGAAACCTCCGCAAAGAAACGGCCCAATGCGTTTGAAACATCAGCGGGGTCCACGAGGACTGCGTTCTCCATGGTCAGGCCAGGAATCGGGGAGTGGACCTTGATGCCGGACAAACGGCGTAGGCCACCCCAGACAACCGTGGAGGGAGTAAAACGGTTAAAAGAACTAGTAAAAGCAGTTCAGCAAGCTTTCTTGCTGTCGTTTATGATACGACGGCACTGCGCTCTCATACGTTTATAATGTATGTAATTCTCCAAAGTTGGGTGGCGGCGGAAGGTGCGTAAAGCACGTCTCCGGGCTCTAAGCACGTCGCGGCAGGCTGCAGTCCACCAAGGGACCTGGACACGATGTGGAGAAGATGATGTACGAGGTATGGAACGTTCAGCAGCGGTGAGAATAACCTCTGTGAGGTAGTCGACCTGACTGTCACAGTTGGGAAAATTCTGATCGTGAAAAACAGCCACGGAAGAATAAAGCCCCCAGTTGGCTTTGGAAATGTTCCAACTGGTAGGACGAGGAGATGGGGAATTATGCAGGAAGTGGATGATACAAGGGAAATGGTCACTCGAGTACGTGTCAGAAAATGCATACCACTCAAACCGACCAGCAAGCTGAGGAGTGCATATTGCGAGGTCTATATGGGAGTAAGTGTGTGTTGTGTCTGAAAGGAAGTCGGTGCACCGGTGTTGAGGCAGACAAGATCGAGGTGTTGGAGAAGGTCCACCAAAAGGGAGCCACTCGGACAAGGTGCTGGAGAGCCCCATAGGGGGTGGTGGGCATTAAAGTCGCCTACCAACACGAAAGGTGAAGGGAGCTGGTCAACAAGGTGTAGCACATCCGCCCTAGTAAGGGCAGATGACGATGGCGAATAGATATTGCAGAGGGAGAAGATAAATGTGGATAAAGTGATGCGGACGGCAACTGCCTGTAGGTGAGTGTGCAAGGAAATGGGATGGTAATAGACATCGTCTCGAAGGAGCATCAGAACCCCTCCATGGGCTGGGATACCTTCCACGGGTGGCAGGTCGAACCGCACAGAGGTGTAGTGTGGAAAGTCTGCACGATCACTTGGACGCAACTTAGTTTCCTGGAGGCAGACTAGAAGCGGGCAGTGCAATCGAAGGAGTAGTTTTAACTCCTCTCGATTAGAACGAATGCCGGGAATATTCCATTGAAGGAGCGCCATGATAAAAATGAGAGAAGAATTAAGGATAAAAACCAACTAGCAAGCGGGGTCACCTCGACGGCCGCTGAGGACCGGATTTCGAGGGAGCACTGCTATCGCTGTCCAGGGGCAAAGGGTCGTGGTCCATAGGTTCGACCGACGCGCCTGCCACCTCCCTGAGTTGATCAGGAGGGGCAGTTTCCACCGCCGGTAGAGGGCCGGGTGCCCGGCAGACGGAGCGACCCGGTGAAACAGAAGACGGCCGAGGCCGGCAACTGTTGGACGGCGTGACGGATGGGTCACGTCTCGGCGGGGAAGGAGAGGAACTCTTTTTCTTGTCAGCTCTTCTGGAAGAGTGACGGCGGGAAGAGGCAGTTGACGGTTGGGAAGCCTGAGAACGCAGAAAATCCTCACGGACGGGTTCCTTTTTCAAGGTCCGGGCATCTTGTTTAGGTGCCCGCAGTTTACTAGAGGTTGACGAAGACTGTACCTTAGAAGCAGCAGGAGGAAGCGGGGACGTGGAACGGGCAATCTTCGGGCTGGCAGATCGCACAACTGTGTCAGCGAAAGTGAAGTCACAAGTCTGGGTACTGGAATCCTTGGTAGGTCGAGTTGAGGTGACGACCTTACTGTATGTACCCACTGGGAGGACAGTGGGCTTTCGACTCGCCAACAACTTTCGAGCGGCAGATGCTGATACCTTCTCCGTAACCCGAATTTGCTGGATTACCTTCTCATCCTTGTATACAGGGCAGTCGCGAGAGGAAGCCGCATGGTCACCGTTGCAGTTTAGGCAGTGAGGGGACGGAGGTGGGCAATCCCCCTCATGGGCGTCCCTACCACAAGTGACACACTTTGCTGCTTTTGGGCAATGTTCACGGGTATGGGTGTACCTGTGGCATTGAAAACAGTGCGTTGGGTTAGGCACATAAGAGCGGACGGAGATGACTTCATACCCTGCTTTGACCTTCGACGGGAGGTCAACTCTGTCGAACGTCAAAAACACAGTACGAGTCGGTGTCAGTTGGTTATCTACCTTTTTCATTACCCTATGGACGGCTGTCACACCCTGGTCGGACATACAGGATTGGCTGTCTTCATCAGACAACCCGTCAAGGGATCTCGTAAAAACTACCCCCCGTGACGAGTTGAGTGTGCGGTGCGCTTCTACCTTAACTGGAAACGTGTGTAATAACGTAGTCCGAATAAGTTTCTGGGCTTGGAAAGCACTGTCCACTTCCAGCAACAATGCGCCATTGCGCTGACGCGAACAGGTTTTAACAGGGCCAGCAGTTGCATCAACACCTTTCTGTATAACGAAAGGATTGACAGAATTTAAATCCTTTCCGTCGGTGCGAGACACAACAAGAAATTTCGGCAAATTAGGCAGAGTCTTCTTTTGCTGAGGCGAATCTATCTTACGTTTGTGGGTCAACGTCAGTGAAGAAGTGGAAGTGTCCCCCGTGATTACCGGCGTCTCCGATGGCGCGCTCCTTCCTAGTGGGGGCCCTCTCCGAGGGCTTACCCGCCTTAGGTGATTGTTCACACCTCAGGTCACACCTCCCGAGAACTGACGGAGGGACCAATCGGCACGTTCGGAAGGTACCAGCTCGGGTAATCACTCCTCCCTGGGCCTGGCCTTTACCAGGGGGTACGTACGTGCCCTACTTGTCTACCCGGGGTGGGGAATTACGCGTTACCCCGTCACCTGCTACACATGATAATGCGTGGGTCGGCCTTCAGACACGCACAGGGAGGAAAGAAGAAGGATAGAGGAAGTGAAGAGGAAGATGGAAAGAAGTGTCTCAAACGCCGAAGCGGAGACTAACGAGGAGAAGAAGGCTAGGAGAGTACAAGGAGAGAAAGACAGAAACAAAAGGTAAGAAAGGAAGGAACCAAGAAATAAGGGAAACGACAACAAGAAAACACCTGAACTCGCGAAATACGTCCGTCTCCGGGCGAAGGCAGAAACCGGGAGGGAAAGTGAAGCAGGCTGGGGCAGAAGAAAGGCTGCTCCGGCTCGGGGCCCCGTGCGCGCCACACACGTACCCACAAAAGAACTGAGGGCCCCCTGGGGGAGGGGGGGCAGGTAGTCGAGACACCGTGCCACAGTTTCCGAAGTCGCTCCCTCCGAGGTTCGGTTTAGAATGCCCTCTGGGGCATGAATGTTGAGTTTGGCCTAAAATATATATGTAATAATAATAATTAAATAAAGAAACAAAAGGGGGCGGCAGATTCGCCGCCCCTCCCCCTCGGAAAGCGCCGCCCCGTGCGGCCGCACGTTTCGCACGGCCCTGCGTTGAGCCCCTCCATTAGTGTTGAGGTTTCTGTTAATGGAAAGAGGTCTTCAACTATATTGTTCAATTTCCTGTGTAGCGTTAATCACATTGTCAGTGCTATTCCTTGCTGATTTCATTCAGAAATTTCATTCAATTTCTGGTAAACTTTATACTTTTCAGTGTCTTATGCAAGGTGGTGGTAGGTTCAGATTTGAGGAAGTAGAATTGTTGTTTTCAGTTTATATGAGGTGTTGGAGCGCGCCACTGCCAGCCGCGGCCTCTGAAAGCCGCGCCACGGCCGATAAGAGTCCGCCGCAGCCGCAGCCGCGCGATGGCGCCGCCTCTGAGGGCCTGCAGCGCCGCCACGGCGTGCGAGGCGCCAGCGTGCCTCAGGCTAGTTGCAGCTCGCGCCGGCTTCACATGAAACCTTGGCGGTGTCCGTTACTTGCCGACTCAGTTCTGTCATTATTGTATATATTGTACCGTCCAATGTGTACAATAAATTTATACTGTTACAACATTAGGCCTAATGACTTGCTTATTGGTTGATGCAACAGTTGTTTTCTCCTTGATTCTATGGTTGATTTGCGACTCAGTTTTGGCGTTTTGTGGTAGGCTAACTGGTTTGTAACAATGCCGAGTCGCAATCACCACATATGGCAACCGTGTAGTGACAGGGCAGTGTTGATTGTACACTGTCTTGTCGAGCTTGGAAATCTCGGGATCGAAGTTTCCGATTTGTATGGGGTAATATTATTTTTTATGTGTTATTCAAATGTTCAAATGTCTGTATAGCTTATGGGACTTAACTACGGGGTCATCAGTCCCTAAACTTACAAAACTGCCTATGAACTAACTAATACTAAGGACGGCACAAATATCCATGCCCGAGGGGGGATTCGATCCCCCGACCGTAGTGACCGTGCAGACCGTGACTGGAGCGCCTCAGTCCCCTCGGCCACCGCGGCCGGCTATGTGTTATTACATTGTGTTTTATCTATTCTAATCATGACTATAAAAGAGGATGAAAGGGTAGCTAGTTTTAAGATGTGGGAGAATGAACAAGGGGAAGATAAAATGGATAAACATGTTCTAGAAAATGTTAATAAAGGGTTAGTAATTAAATCAGAGTTTGCTAGCAAATGTGAGGTAGGTGGAGGAGGAAGTGTGGAAAGTATGTTTGCTTTGTTGTTAGCAAAATTATACGGAGTGAAAGAAGTGCAGAGGAAAATGGAGGAAAAGATAGAAATTTTTAGAGCAGATATAGGGCAGATAAAACTAGTGACTGATGAACTGAAAAGTTCACAAAAGAAGATGGGAGAAGAAATTAGAAAGTTAGATGAGAAGTTTGAGCAAAGGCTAAAGGTATTTAAAATTGAATTAGAGAGTAAGTTAGAGGAGACGGTGACTGAGATAAAGGCAGATATAGGGAAAGACCTTGACAAATTTAAATATTATGTTAAAGAAACGTTTAAGGAGGCTTAGATTGAACTGAGAGAAAAGCAAAAGAAATTTGAGGGTGATGTGAAAGAAAGGGTAGATGCTGTGGACAAAAATATTGAAACTCAGACCAAGGAATCTAGACAAAGGGGAGTTGACGTGAAAGCATATTGTAATCAGGTTTTGAGGAGCATAGTGAAAAGGTTAAAACTGAAGTGAAAGAAATTAAGCAGGTGACTTCAGCAATAGAGAATAGAGTTGGGAATTTAGAAAGAACAGTGAAGACAGAAACAGTGCAGTGCCTGCAGTGGTTGTGCAAGTTAGAGATGGTAGTGATTTCAGTAATATAGGGTTTGATCCTGAGGGAAATGTTCATCCTGTGTCTTTTATAAATAGTTTAAAGAGTCAATTTACTGTTGAATGGATAGAGAAACATAAATTGAGGAGAGCTAGTGTTTGTTTGAAGGGCGAGAGTATGGATTGGGGTGCAAATGCACCTGATAAATATGAGACGTTTGGCGAGTTTGTGACAGCCTTTTTGGATGAGTATTGCTCAGAAGAAAAACAGAGTGATGCTATTGAATCATTTAAGAGTGCTCCAGTGTACGAGCTCCATCTAAGCTGGTTATCTGCCACATACTGCATCGCGAAAATTGCAGAGCTACGAAAAAAAAAAAAAAAAAAAAAAAAAAAAAAAAAAAAAAAAAAAAAAAAAAAACCCACAACAGACCCGCTTCTATCCCTTTTTAAGGTAAATAGACCGTAATACTGTAGCTGTAGAACTGTTTAAATTCAAATACATCGCGAGGTTGTACCTCTCCTACAACTAACCACGTCATTATGTTTAAGAGGAAATCGCGTCGATAGATCAGACTTTTAGACACCACGCAGATAAGTACAACATGCAAGAGCTTTTATGTATCTTACCACTCGATCCTTTGAAGGTTAGATCAGCGTATAGAGGATGAAACAGAGCTGATAAAATAGAACATAGACGCCTCTAGCTAGGATCAGGACTATACTAACTGCAGAATCGAACAACCATCGACCATGTTTACCAGATAGGAGATGATGCAGAAGTTAACGACCACACAGTATACCTCTGAAAACCCGACAAAAACACACAATTGAGAGAAAGAAACTTTGCTTCGGTACTCAACTCTTGTTACATATATTGTATACACCAACCCACATTACAGAATACATCCATATTAAGTAACAATCTACAGTATTAACCATCCAGAACTATTTAGTTTAAGCTTGTAGAATACATAAAACATCGTATTTTAGGTAATCATATCTTCGACTACAGACGCATCAGAGCACATCGATAACACTGCAGAAGCAGTATAAGGTATCTTATGCTAACAAAAGACGACTGGCAACAGTGAACTACACACGCGAACGAAGGGTAAAGGGTCTGTCAACGGAAGAAACTTCCTAGATTGATTATATTCGCAACCAAAATCATGATAAATTGTGCAGAGGCATGAAAAACTTAAAATGCAACAGATCGAGCTCTAATTCGGTTTTAGGGTAACTCAAGCTACTGAGCACAAAAATTCACATCACAAACAACGAATCATTTCCTAGTATGACTCCGACTAGTTCTCTAAATTATGCTTTCGAGTGATATTTCTAGACCCACATATGGGTGAGAGGTACAACGCATCCTTCGATTCCAGATATATTCTTCGAGAAGTGTGGAATTTAGAGAACTAGTCGAAGTAGGTCATGATCCGTTGTTTGTGATGTGAATTTTTGTGCTCCTATGGGTAAGACATCTACATCTACATAGATACTCTGCAAATCACATTTAAGAACCTGGCAGAGGGTTCATTAACCAATTTCATAACTTTTCTATACCGTTCCATTCTCTAATAGCGCGCGGGAAGAAATAACAACTAAATCGTCCCGTTTTCGATTTGATTTCTCTTATTTTATTGGGATGGTCATGTCTTCCTAAGTAGGTGGGTGCTAGCAAAATATTTTCACATTCAGAAGTAAAAGTCGGTGATTGAAACTTCGCAAACAGATCACGCCGCAATGAATAACGTCTTTCTTTTAATGACTTCCACCCCAATTCATGCAAAATATCCGTGACGCTTTCCCCCCGGTAACGTGATAAAACAAAACGAGCTGCCCTTCTCTGAACCTTCTCAATGTCTTCCGTCAGTCCCACCTGGTGAGGGTCCCACAAGGGGCAACAGTACTCCAGGAGAGGACGCACAAGTGTGGTGTAGGCAGTCTCTCTGGTGGAGTTGGTACATCTTCTAAGCGTTCAGCCAATGAAACGTAACCTTTGGTTCGCCTTCCCCAGATATTCTCTATGAGTTCTCTCCAGTCTAAGTTGTTCGTAATTGTAACTCCTAGGTTTGACTGATTTATCGCGTAATTGAAGTTCAGCGGATTTCTTTTAGTGGTCATATGTATTACTTCACACTTTATTTAGTGTAAATTACCAATTTTCGCACCATGTAGAAATTTTGTCTAAATCGCTTTGCAGTTTCTGTTGACTTCACTAACCGATAAACGACAGCATCATCCCCGAATAGTCTGAGGAAGCTATTCAGATCGTCTCCTAAATCGTTTATAAACACGCTTCTCTGGGAAACGCCAGATATCACTTCTGTTTTACTCGATGATTGTGTCCTTTGTGATAGGAAATCGTGAATCCAATCGCACAATTGGGGAGATACTCCATAAGCACGCAATTTCATTAGAAGCCGTGTGTGGGGTACAGTGTCAAAAGCCTTCCGGAAATCCAGAAATATGGAATCGATTTGAGATCCCTTGTCGATGGCACTTAACACTTCATGTGAATAAAGGGCAAGCTGTGTTTCGCAAGAGCGATACTTTTTGAATCCGTGTTGACTGTTGGTTAATAGGTTAAAAGTTGTTGCAGTGCCTTTTTGCCAGCTATTTTCGGCTACTTCCAATTGTGTCTTGGATAATATTGGAATTAGCCGAAAGTAGATAGCAGAAATGCACTGCAACCACTTTCAAACCTATATGAGCCATTTATGGGGGTGTCTTAGTACAAAATGTAGGTATTTGTATATCACAGAACTATCGACACCACCAGAAATGCTTGCACCCATATCTAAAATGCTAAAATTATCTCCTATACTCGGCATTCGAAACTTTTTCGTAATTTTGGATGCATTTCCGGAGGTGTCTGTAGTGCTGTGGTGCACAAATGGCTGCACTAAGACGCCCCCATAAATGGCCCATATAGGTACCAAAGCTACCTTACTACGCGTTCAACTACCTAGTTTCAACCACTTTTCAAGGTCATCCAACTGGTCAGTTTCAACTATCGAAACACCTGTACAACACGTTGTACATATCAGAGTTTCTTCTCCAAATAGTAGCATCTATCATCCCTCCTGCAAATCCTCCAACCAGCAGCATTCAGGATTTTAACTTTTATTTCCTAAATAATACAACTATTTACTAATGCTGAATTCCTATAAGAATTTTGAGATTGCAATTTAAAAAAAAAAAGAAAAGAAAACAGTCGTCTTTTCACTTTAAGGCAGTAAATAAGAACACAAATATCAAGTTTGCATGTATACATCTAGACACAAAATACATGTCCTTCTTTATTCTTGTTTGGTGTAACTTTAATTTTGTCTAATTTAATTTTTAGCGTGTAGCTAGGATCCACAGTGGCGTCTTCTATCTCCCTTCCCAGCCAGAAATGCGACAGGTGCAGTGAAGGTGTGTTCTGGAACTCCATTACTTATCTACGCTTATTCCTGTAATCGTCCTCTCTTATAGCTTTAATAACCAGCTATGCACCTTCTGGCAATTCTTCTAGACGAGAACAGTCGGGTATTTTAACTTGACCCATTATTTCCTGCATGGCATACTGGTTATAGCACTCCACATCCCCCTGTGTGTATGCCACCAATTCTTCTGATACACAGTTCTGTGGTAATTCCGTGTGGAAGTCTAGGTTTACGACATTTGCAAACGAATGTTTGTTAAATGTTGTTATTCCATCAGTTTTTAACATCGCAAATGGCTTCTCTGTAGGTAGATGGACAACATCCAGTCCTCCACATCTGTATACAATGTATCCGTTCTTTTTAAGCAAATCCAAACGGGAGTGCATCTTTATAAACGCGTTTCTCGTATGGAAGGAGACTGCGCAGAAAACCGCAACGTGATTGTGGACAACGATACGACAGTTGAGATAGAAGGTTGAACTTGGCTAACATGCCCAGTATAAATATATTATAAATTTGTGTGTCAAATTACGAGCCCTGAGGGTCTCAACAAAGTTATCGATAATCACATTATCGATTTTATAAAGTGTCCAGAGATACGACAACGAGAGACTTTTACTTCTTCATTGGGCCAAGATCATGGCATTACAAGCTTGGTGGCTACAATATACAAATACCGAATGGACAGTGTTTTTGACCCAGTGCAAGATTGTTTAAGTGTTTTAAACGAGAATAAACGGTATCTGCAAAGTGCGCCCATGTATAGTGTGTCAATCTCCTCCACGTGGACGCAGTTAACGAATTCCCTACGGAACATCTGCTGTGTTGTGTTTAATAGTGTTCTGCAATTTGTTGATTGGGGTAATAAAAATCTTGAAAACTGACAGGTGTACAGGTAAATCACCCAGACACTAAAGACCGAAAAAAGCTGATACATTATGTTCTATCAGCTTTTAGTTTTAACTGCCTTCCTGTAAATTACGTGGAGATTCGTAATACTGACGCCAGCAAGGACGATATAATTATTACACAGAAGAGCTACATTAAAGCAGGAGAACCATTTTTCTCCCAGTCCAGAACATTATTCTCTGCAATGCCTCCAGATACAGACCTCGCCGAAATAGGTCTGGCAGCTACAAACAATGATATTCCACAAGTTCATAGAAAAAGAGTAAATGTTTCGCACACACTTAAGCCGTTCCCCATTCAAGATATTACAACGCTACGTGCAGTTCATTTCTTATGTGCACGAAAAAGAAAACTGGAAATGGAGGAGATCGATGCCAAGAAAAGGAAACTTGAATATATGGCAAAAGCAACTGCCATAAAGGACGAATACAAACTAATGCTGGAGAAAGAAGAAGCTATAGCAGATGTCTAAGCCAGGTTTACCTGTGGTTTTAAACAGAAGGATTGGAGAAATCTGGCTATGACTGGGACTTATAAAATATTTGCGTTTACAGTAAACAGCCAGGGAGATTGGTCACGAGTCGGTGTGCTGGCCGAAATTAGCGGAACGCAAGATGTATTCTACGTAAAAGGAAACACGAAAAACGTGTTGATAAAGATGCATTCCCGTTTGGATCTGCTTATACAGATGTGGAGCACTGGATGTTGTCCCTCTACCTACAGAGAAGTCATTCGCGGAGTTAAAAACCGATAGAATAACAATATTTAACAAACATTCGTTTGCAAATGTCGTTATCCTAGACTTGCATACGGAATTACCACAGGACTGTATATCACAAGAATTGTTGGCGTACACACAGAGGTATGTGGAGTGCTATAACCAGTATGCCATGCAGGAAATAATGGGTCAAGTTAAAATACCCGAGTGTTCTCGTCTAGAAGCATTGCCAGAAGGTGCATAGCTGGTTATTAAAGCTATAAGAGAGGACGATTACAGGAATAAGCGTAGATAAGTGATAGAGTTCCAGAACACACCTTCACTGTACCTGTCGTAATTTTGGCTGGAAAGGGACATAGAAGACGCCAGTGTGGATCCCAGCTACAGGCTAAAAATTAAATTAGACAAAATTAAAGTTATACCAAACAAGAATAAAGAACGAGTTGTATTCTGTGTCTAGATGTATATATGCAAACTTGTTTTCTGTATGTAAACATGTATGAAAAAGTTTTTGTGCTCAATATTTGTTCTTACAAAACATCCTAAGAAGCCTACATCTGCTGTGCTCAATGTGCCTCTATTTATAGTGGAATGACGACTTTACTATTATTATTATTATTCTATTTTTTAAGTTGCAATCTTAAAATTCTATATAGAAATTCAGCATTAGTGTGGAGCAGAATAGCCTTAAAAGTTGTATTATTTAGAAAATAAAAGTTGAAATCCTGAATGGTTGGAGGATTTGCAGGAGGGATGATAGATCCTACTATTTGGAGAAGAAACCCTGCTATGTACAACGTGTTGTACAGGTATTTCGATACTTGAAACTGACGAGTTGGATGACCTTGAAAAGTGGTTGAAACTAGGTAGTTGAACGTGTAGTAAGGTAGCTTTGGTACCTGTATGACCGGACGTTCCCGACGGGAGGCATTCGCTTTCGCTTCCTTAAGGCGTAGCTCGGAACCTGCATCACATAACTGCATTGCGTGAGTGCCCAGCATCCCTCGGCGGTGAAGTCGCTCAGAAGTCATTTGATACGGGGCGGACGCGCCCCAGTCTCTCACTAGTCAGCAGTCACACCGAGCTGGACTTTGACGGAGTGGCCAACACACGCGCCGCAGCAACTGCGCAGCTCGGCCGCCATAGTTTTGGTGGTCAGTGCACTTGAGAGTAGCCTGTCTATCGAATGTTGTTGTTGAGCGTGAAGTGCTGTATTTAGTATATATTGTATTTCGTGTGCATTGTATTGTGACCGAAGACCTGACTGGGTCGGGAGCGACTAGCGACGACCGACCGATCAAGCGTCGCCGCTAACGAGAATCACTCCACGAAACCACAGAGACGACAATAACAACAACTAATCGAAAACAAAGATCCAAACGAAAGCCAAATCGGAACCGTGACAGAGCAGAGTACGAAGCCAGATAACCAATGAATAGCGCAGTCAACACCAGACTGAGGAGCGAGCGGTGGCTCCGGCCCTATATGGTAGGCGCGCCACGGCGTGAGCGCTCTGGTGGCGATGGCGGCGCTAGAGGGCTGTGCGCGTCGCCCAGCGGCTGCTGCCACAGTCCATGTGGTCTGGCGGGCTCTCAGACAGGTCGTTCCGGGATACCAGACATTGCCTCTAAAATTTTTACTGCTGAAATATGCCTAAAGAGTGTTTGCCATTTAAATAGACGAATCGAAGTGATAAAACGACAAGAACACCAAATGTTTTGCTTTGTTTGATCTCAGTCTGTCTATACTCAAACAAAATTCCTGACTGATGGCACTTAGCTGCCACAAGAGTGAAGGTTCAGATGACATATCCTGCAATCCCCTTCAAGTACACACCATAAAAAATGCTTAGTTTTCTAGCTAGTGTTGGTATGTTTCTTAAATATTTCTTCTTCTGTCGCTCCTTTGGTTGATGAAACCACGATTTGAGTGTCTACACCTTCTTTAAATATATTTTAATTTGTTGTTGTTAATACCTGGTCTAGCATTGTTGACGTGCAACGAGTGAAAAGAGTGGCAGCAGTAGTGACAGCCAGATTCTTTTCACTTGTGTATGTCCGTGTCCGTTGCTACAAATATGTACTTATTTCAGCGTGGCACCAACGAAAGTAATTAATGGTACCTTATTTGGTCGTGGAATGTTTTTGCGGCGGCTGACGCAGGCACATATTTATTGCAGTATTCTGTTGTCACTTTCGCCTTTCTACTAAAATTTCACGTACCAAACGTTGCTTTTTTTTTTCAGAATAGCAACAAGAAAAATTATTAACGACAACTTATGCTTTTGTGGCAGATGATGTAGGTGCATTTTTAACTGCATTTTTTTTTTTTTTTTTTTTTTTTTTTTTTTTTTTTTTTGTTATCGTCGTCTTTCTATTCAAAATTCGTCCACCAAAGTGTACAATCAAACCTTTTAACAGCAATTTTACAAGTTTGTAGACTCAATCGGTTTAGTAAACACAAGCTAAGTGCATACTAGACTTTAAAAAGCATGTGGTAAAAACACATTAACAGCAGATGAAGATCCGTGGTCATGTAACGGTTACTATTCGCTGTATGTTTAGCAGCTCGTTTAGGCCATGTAGTTGCATTAAAATCAACACAGATATTTTCGCAGCGGAACTTTCGTTGTTAATGCAAACCTCAGCTAACTGTTATAGTTCTAAATGGAACTATAATACTGACAGGTTCATGATATTTCATTACAGCATTTTTTTAGGAAATTTACTACCAGACTCGTCAATTCTCATCTTCGAAAAAGTCTGACGGAACTTGAAGCACATCAGGATTCAACAGTCAGTCTTTATTTAAAATTCCCGAGCGGTCAGCAGACACCCCAGATAACATGGCCGACGCCAGATCAATTTGCCTCAAACATGGCAGACCTATCACCACTATGAAATTTAAACCAGTTGATGACCCACATTCTTCAGTTGTTTCTCTGCAACAAGACTACGAACAAAGAACAATTAATGCCAATTGCAGGTTGAAAAATAAAACTACCAAGAAAGAAGCCAAAGCGAAAGAAAGAAATTTCGTGTTCTCGATCCGTTTCTAAAAGACAGAAAACGGCGCTGAATAGTGAATCTCCAGAAGATAGAAACTTGAAATTTGTAGATGTTGTTTGTCTTACCCTGTAGGCATCAGCGATTTTTCAATATTCGCATCCCTAAGGGGGTGAAATAGGGGATGAACGGTTTTTTGAAAATACGTTGCTATTCAGGCAATTTTGAAGCAAGAAATACAAAACTTGGCACAGTATTTTTGATTGGAATTAAAAAAACTCGTGTTTAATTATTTTTGGAAATCAACGATTAAGCGGGTGAAATAAGGGAAAATCTTTTAAGGGAGCTGAAAGACTATTTTGTATCTAGAAATGCAAGAATTTGGATTTGGAACTATCAAAAAAAAAAAAAAAAAAAAAAAAAAAAAGAATGGGTATCGGGATGTTTTGAATTTTGCCATCAAAAAATGTTCAAAGGTTTGTTAAGCTTATGGAACTTAACTGTGGCGTCGTCAGTCCCTAAACTTACTACCATATACTAAAGACATAAACGTCGACTACTGTACGAAACAAGAGCTTCGTTTTGTCACAAAAATTAGCAAATAAGGTCCGTGTGAACTACCGGTTATTCCCTGCTACAAAACTTTGTTCCCTGGCCCAAACTGAGAACTGACTCGTTTCAAATTACTTCAATAACAGGAACTTAATGCTGCAGTGGTCAATTATACATAGCAGCTCACACATTATTACACACACACTCACATTAATAAGCAAGCCACCACAATTAAAGTCATCTTAGAAAGGTGGCTAAGAAAACATTTATGGCGCAACGGAATTTAGACATAAAAATTTGCATGTGAAATTATTCTCAGCACTTGTGAAGGACACTATTAAATAAAAGAGGGAAGGTGCTCTAAAACTACAATTTATAGGCAACTTACGGATTATGCTGAACTTCAACTTGTTTATTCAGGTAGAAAACAAGCAAAATAGGGAACCAATTTTGTTAATACAATAAAAATGCATCTCTTACATGGATTAATGCGGACGGTGCCCAGCCTAAATTATACATGATTTAACGCTACTAGGGGGAAGAATTCACAAACAACACTCATTCGTTCACACACACGCAATGCCACAGTGAAACTCACCAAAATCAGCGTGCTGAGACGAGGCGGAAGCAGGAGGTAGCACAAAACACAATATACAAAAACACTTTGAAGCTGGCTCTGGTCTGTCGTGTCTGTTTTGAGGTGGAGTGGGTGTATAGCCTAGTTAACTTATATCTGAATTGGACCGCGAGCAAACACGCTAACGGCGACACACGGCTACGTTACATGAACGCACTCCACTGAAGGTGAAGTGGTTGCAAATCGGATATATTATACAAAATCACGGTGAATTCTTAAGTTGCAGTCTGTTAGCAACCGATCTAGGTACTGGTTTTATATTAGAAGTGGCGTGAGATCAGGCGACTAGCTGCAAACCCCGGAAGTCGGAACTCGGACCAAAGCGGTTCCGAAAACCGATAAAATTAAATAAATTCAGTTTCCGAAAAATAAAAAATAAAAATTAACTGCAGCATGCAACCTATAGAAATGCTTAGAATTATATAAGGAAGCGAATGAAATACAGCTACACGCGATAGGGGGCGATTACAGAGACGGACGAGGTCCTGTCGCAGAAAAACCACAAAATGAAATAATTACAAAGTCGAAAAAATACGGCATGCAACCTATAGAAATGTTCAGAATTACTTGAAGAAGCGAAAGAGACGGATGAAGTTCAGTCTCAAAAAACTCGTAAAAGTTAAATAATTACAAAGTCGGAAAAATAAAATTATGAATTACAGCATGCAACCCATAGAAATGTTTAGAATTACATAAGGAAGCTATTGAAGGAGGTTGTACAAGGCTCAGGGAGAATTACTGACAAAGACAGAGTGCGTACTACAAGTCGGAGAAGAAACAGCAACATTAAAATAGGCGGGGAGAGAAGATCGCGAAATATTAGTGGAAATCAGAAGGATACCTGCATAGTTACTTGCCTGATGGGCATGGAACAAACAAGAGTGGAAGCTGACAGCTTTGTTCTAAGAACCAACCACGTGGAACACATATCACTCACAGAAGGGAACGATGAGAAGATTTTTTTACATCCACTGTACTAAAATGAGCATATCACCTATTAGAAATCGGGCCCCACAAAGCTAGAAAGTATTTACGCAGAGTTCATACTCCGCCACATGATCACAAAAGGTTTTAACATACCAGGCCGTTATCAAACTGCAACCAGAATCACACACACCACGTTTATCTATTGGAAATCACTGAATTGAAAAACGAGAACATATTTCCACACACGATCGGAGAAAATATTCAAAAAAATGATTCTAAGTTCACGATTCTAAGTTAAACGCGCTAGACAATGAAACGCTACCATCTGCAAACACAAGAGCGGAACCAACCTTACGTCACCAGAAGACCAGCATAGAATGAACAGCCGAGCGGCCACGGGGGAGCAAAAAGCTACCAGGAGCCGGAAAGCCCAAGAGACATCGGTGGTGGGGATGGAGAGCCAGTAGACTCACGCCGAGGGAAGGCTCACCGACTAGCCCGCAACCAAAGGGTGTGGAAACCTCTGTGGTACCGTGAGCAGCAATCGACTCGGAGTCAGAGACCAAAGCAAAGCGGGCTACTCCTACCCACATTCAGACAGCCATAGATTCTCACACCCACTTAAAAGTAAAACAACTGCACATTCTCACAGGGACAGTGGCGTAGCGGAGAAGCTGCACTTATGCCACATTAATTAATATAATAATACATTATTAACATAACAAAATAAGAAACACCTAGCAATATTAACTAATATTTCAACACATGAAATAAAAATGCTATTCCTCAAGCCTTGAAAAGAGTGGGGTTCCAGTTTTAACAAAATCATTAAATAAATGATAACTTTACAAAAAATACATGGAAGACGACAGACGGTCGTCTTTCAGACAACACATACATCCATGCCCGAGGGAGGATTCGAACCCCCGAACGGCCCCCGCGGATTGGAGCAGAGCGCCTCATTGCGCTCGGCCACTCCGCCGCCGCAATTCTGCCATCAGTGGTGCAATAGGGGGTGGCAAGTTGTGTCAGAATACTTGATTAGGAAATCAGTGTTAAAGCTCAATTTGTTCAAGTGTTTGTTAAGCTTAAGGGACTTAACTGCGAGGTCATCAATCCCTAAGCTTACTAACTACTTATGAACTACCTTATACTAAAGACAGCACAGACATCCATGCCTGAAGGGGGATTCGAATCCCGACGGGGAACGGCCTCGCGCATCGCAGCACAGCGCCTCAATGCGTTTGGATGTTCTATCGCGGCAAAGCTGAATTTATGAAAATTTATATTTAGAAGTAGAAACAAGCAGTGCAGACCACCCAGTTTGCGCGTGCGAAGCAGCGACAATGAAGCTAGTTTGATAATAAACAATACTTTGTAGGGATATCTCTCTCTTAAAGGTATCAGCACAGTCTAACGTTTACAGTTAGGACACTCACTCAGATTTTTGTTATACACAGCTACAGTAGCGCCCCAAGTGGCCAGGAAGCTACACCTCTGAATACGATCTATCCAATGTATGTAGTGCCATACATATAGGTAATAACTTAAAAATAACTCCACACTTGTCCTTCTTAGGTTTCGTAATACCACTGACAATTATCTTGTAACCTACAGGCTTCTAGTTAATAATTTCATTTTCTGTTTTAAAAACATATGGCAAGGAAACACCAGAAGACCAGCCCTTTTGAAAACAGACGTCGCTTTTCTACTCATGAACATTGAGGTTCTTTCAAAAGAATTTCTGGAAAGTAGGAAACGTATATAGAATGCAATAACTGCAGTATTTAACGTACAAAAGCAGCAATAGACGTGGAAATAAAACGACAAAAACAATCAAATTGTTTTCCAACGAACAGAAACCGAATTTCACAATTGTTGCTTCAGCTCCACCTCAATCGACAAGAGTCTTCAAAACATTGGTTTTTTAAAGCTAAAGTAATTATACTGAAAAGAATGTGCGCGTATAACAAAGACGAGTGTGGCGTGAAAATGTGCGAATCACCAGAGTCCACACTGAAACGATACCCCTCCAAAACTGCCTGTCATGGAAAGAAAAGACCGTAATAGAAATTTATGGTTCTCTTACGTTAATATTCTACTTATTTTCACCGGAAGAAGCTGCAAATATAGACATATCCGTAAATATTTCTTCATGACGAGACCGAGACTGCACGAGGTACAGAGTTCGAATCTCGGCCACGGCATAAATTTTTAATTCGGTGCCTCTACTTCAGATTAATATCTTTAATAGATATCAATACAAAATATGTATCTGGACATTGTTTATTTGATATCTATACATCACCTGTGCCTGAGTCATAAGGCAGGAGTTCCCGTAAACGTTCTTTGCTTGGTGCCTGGGGTGCTATCCCGCTGTGGAATTTGATATAAGGGAACAACAGGCATTGGGGGAGGGCCTGTGGAAGATGAAGAAAGAACACCAAGAACTCGTGACTCAGCAGGGGGAACTTTGACTCGCACGTTCTTGACGATGGATAACACACACGATCGTACGAACAGAGCAACACGCGCGTCAATACAGGCACAAGAGCCTGCACTCACGGGAGTACAGCGTTTCTTTAATTGCGGTGTTATTGTGCCTATTACATTTTTGAAAATAGTAACATAAATATTTTTCCCCTGTTTCGAAATCGGTTGTCAGAAGCTGGTTCATCTAAATGTTTCTTAACTTTCTTTCTACGTTTTTTTCTTGAAAACTGGTATCTACGTCATATTTTTTTGCAGTTTCATTGCCTTTGCTCTTGAATGATTCAACGTCATTTCTATAAAGTTTCAGTTTTGTTTCAACATCTGCTAAACCTCTACTTAGCCCATCCTAATCAATATCGAATTTTTGTAAAATTTTGGATGCTTAATTTGATGCTAGTCAATATTTGGCGCATTAATTCACAAGGAAACTGGAAAGTTTGCATTTTTGGTTTAATATTTTCGGCGTCTCTACGCTCATCTTTTATTCTGGAGTACTATTTCTGATTAGGCCTTCATTATATTAAAAAATCGAAGTTGTATAGCAGATATTGTATTAACTCTACCAGTTCGTCTAGTCGGAATTATTATTATTATTATTTACAGTGGTTTCCGATTGGCCAGTGAATTTGGACATTAGATCCCAACGCTTAAATGCTGTTACCGAAAAAATTTTACATGTCTTGCAGTATTGCGGAAACAATCTGTGCACAATTGAACTTGTGTACGTTCGGTAGGAACGAGTTAAGAGATTCGGACGTCGGCACGGAACGTGAGGCAGAGGCAGCTCGGCTTCAGCCGTCGGCCGTCGTGAGTGGTCGTGGCACAGCGCGCTCCGGCGTCACACTGCGTACCAAACCGAAAGGGCGACTCCTGCTCTGCCGATGTGAAACCGCGTTTCCCGCGCTTGAGCATATTTCGTCATGTTCTGTGATGTAGGCCAGCATAAGTAACAGCAACATATCTATGAGCAGGCCCGTCCACACTGCCGGCCGGGCCAGAGCACTCAGCTTCAGCCGGCTCACGCCCAGCAGACGGCGTTCGGAATGTTTAATACTAACGGCGCCGACGCGAGACGATATGGGCTGCGGTGTTACTTCTGCAGTACTAGCAGCTCTCGTCTCCAGCCTGTTTTCAACACACGTTTCTCTGCGCGATGGCTTTTTTATTTTGTTTTGTTGATGTTATGGTCTTCAGTCCGGAGACTGGTTTGATGCAGTTCTCCACCCTACTCTATCCTGAGCCAGCCTTTTCATCTCCTCATAAGAACGGCAACCCACATCCACTTGAATCTGCTTACTATACGCGTCTCTTGGCCTCCCTCTGCGATTTTTACCCCACACACTGCCCTCCAAAGCTAAATTTACGATTCCCCGATGTCTAAGAATGTGTCCTACAAAACGATCCCTTCTTTTAGTCAGGGTATGCCAAAAATTCCTATTCTCACCAATTCTGCTCACTACCTCTTCATTAGTTATGCGATCTACCCACCTAATCTTCAGCATTCTTCTGTAGCACCACATTTCAAAAGTCTCTATTCTCTTCCTGTCCGCACTGCTTATCGTCCATGTTTCACTCCCGTACAAGGCAACACTCCACACAAATTCCTTCAGAAAAGACTTCCTTACCCTTAAATTAATATTCGATGTTAGCAAATTTCTCTTTTTCAAAAATGCTTTTCTTCCCATTTCCATTCTGCATTTTATATCCTCTGTACTGCGACCATCGCATGTTATTTTACTACCCAAGTAACAAAACTCATCTACCACCTTCATTGTTTCGTTACTTAATCCAATTCCCTCAGCATCGCCTGATTTTCTAAGACTGCATTCCATTATTTTTGTTTTGCTCTTGTTAATGTTCATTTTATATGCTCTCTTCAACACGCTGTCCATTCCATTCAACTGCTCTTCCAGGTCCTTTGCTATCTCTGACAGAATTACAATGTCATCAGCAAAACGCAATGTTTTTATTTCTTCTCCTAGTCCAAATTTTTCCTTGCTTTCCTTCACATTTGAGAATGTGGCATGTACATCGAGATGTACAAATTGAATAACATCGGAGAAAGGCTACAACCCTATCTTACTCCCTTCCCAACTGATGCTTCCCTTTCCTGCCCTTCGAGTCTAATAACTACGGTTTGGCTTTTGTACAAGTTGTAAATAACTCTCCTTTCCCTGTATTTTACCCCTGCTGACTTCAGAATTTGAAAGAGTGTATTCCAGTCAACATTGTCAAATGCTTTCTCCAAATCTACAAAAGCTAAAAATGTAGGTTTGCCTTTCCTTAATCTATCTTCTAACATAAGACGTAAAGTGAGTATTGCCTCCCGGGTTCCTACGTTCCTCCTGAATCCAAACTGATCTTCCCCGAGATCAGCTTCTACCAGCTTTTCCATTCTACTGTAGATAATTCGTGTTAAAATTTTGCAACCATGACTTATCAAACTGATGGTTCTGTAATTTTCACACCTGTCTGCGCCTGATTTCTTTGGAATGGGGATTATTACATTTCTCTTAACCTCTGAGGGCATTTCGCCTGTCTCATACATCCTACATACCAGGTGAAATAGTTTTGTCATGGCTGGCTCTCCCAGAGACTTCAGTAGCTCTGAGGGTATGTCATCTACTCCTGGGGCCTTGTTCCGACCTAGGTCTTTCAAGGCTCTGTCAAATTCATCTCTCAGTATAGTATCTCCTATTTCATCTTGATCTACTTCCTCTTCCCTTCCTAGAACTTCGTCTCTAAGTTCATTTCCTTTGTAGAGCTGCCCTATGTACTCTTTCCACCTTTCAGCTTTCCCTTCTTTGCTGAGAACTGGTTTCCCATCTGAGTTCTTGATATTCGTAGAGTTGCTTTTCTTGTCCCCAAATGTCTCTTTTATTTTCCTGTAGGCGGTATCTACTTTTCCCCTTGCTATACATTCTTCTACAAATTTGCATTTGGCTTCTAGCCACTCCTGCTTAGCCATTTTGCACTTCCTGTCAATCTCATTTTTTTAGTCGTCTGTACTCCATTTTGCCTGTTTCATTTACTGCATTTTTATATTTTCTGCTTTCATCAATTAACTTCAGTATTTCCTGTGATATCCTTGGATTTTTTGTAGGTCTTGCCTTTATACCTATTTTGTCCTCCGCTGCCTTCACTATTTCATCTCTCAATGCTACCCATTCCTCTTCAACTGTTTTATTTCCCCCTGTTTCTGTCAACTGTTGCCTAAATCTCCCTCTGAAATTCTCCAGAACTTCACTTTCCTTCAATTTATCTAAGTCCCATCTCCTTATTTTCCTACCTTTCTGCAGTTTTTTCAGCTTCAGCCTACAGTTCATGACTAACAAGTTATGGTCAGAGTCTATATCTGCCCCTGGGTATGTCCTGCAGTTTATAACCTGGTTCCGGTACCTATGTCTTACCATTATAAAATCTATCTGATACCTTCCGGTGTCTCCTGGTCTCTTCCATGTATACAACCTTCTATTGTGATTCTTAAACCACGCGTTTGTTACGATTAAATCATGTTCTGTGCAAAATTCTACCAGGCGACTTCCTCTTTCATTCCTCCTGCCCAGTCCATATTCACCTATTATTTTTCCTTCTCTTCCTTTTCCTACTACTGAAAACCAGTCTCCCATCACAATTTAGTTTTCCTCTCCCTTAACTGTCTGAATAATTTCCTTTAGCTCCTCATATATTTCTTCGATTTCCTCATCATCGGCAGAGCTATTTGGCATATAAACCTGTACTACTGTTGTCGGTGTTGGCTTCGTATCTATCTTGACAATGATAATGCGATCACTGTGCTGCTCATAGTAGTTTACCCGCATTCCTATTTTCTTATTCATTATCAGTCCTACTCCTGTGATACCCCCAACTGATTTTGTATTTATAATCCTGTACTCACCTGACCAGAAATCCTGTTCATCCTGCCACCGAACTTCACTAATCCCCACTATATCTAACTTCAACCTATCCATTTCCCTTTTTAAATTTTCTAATTTTCCTACCCGATTAAGGGATCTAACATTCCACGCTCCGATCCGTAGAATGCCAGTATTGTCTTTCCTGATGACCACATCCTCCTGAGTAGTCCCCGCCCGGAGATCCGAATGGAGGACTATTTTACCTCCGGAATATTTTACCCGAGAGGATGCCATCATCATATTTCCATACAGTTGAGCTGCATGTCCTCGGGAAAAGTAACGGCTGTAGTTTCCCCTTGCTTTCAGCCGTTCGCAGTAGCTGTGTGGCAAAGCCACATTAGCTGATGTTACAAGGCCAGCTCAGTCAATCATCCAGACTGTTGCCCCTATAACTACTAAAAGGCTGCTGCCCCTCTTCAGGAACCACACGTTTGTCTGACCTCTCCACAGATACCCCTCCGCTGTGGTTGCACCTACGGTACGGCTATCTGCATCGTTGAGGCACGCAAGCCACCCCACCACGGCAATGTCTGTGGTTCATGGGGGTGTTTTATTATTTTTTTAAATAAATAAGTGACACTTGTGAAAATGTTTTGATTACTTTTTCTTGTATTACTGCTAATTCTGTAAATTGAATCCTGTATTCAAATATTATGAATTATCTCGAACAGAATGATCTATTGGGCCAAGGTCAACATGGATTTAGAAAAATATCTTTCATGTGGAACTCAACTAGCTGTTTATTCACATGAAGTGATGTGTGCTATCGACAACGGTTCGCAAATTGATTCCGTATGCCTTGATTTGCAGAAGGCTTTTGACACCTTACCTCACAAAAGACTTTTAATCAAATTGCGTTGTTACGGTATATCGCCCCAAATTTGCTACTGGATAGGGGATTTCCTCTCAGATAGGACACAGTTCGTAGTAATCGATGGTAAGGCATCGACTAAAACAGAGGTGATATCGGGCGTTCCACAGGATAGTGTTATTGGTCCTCTGCTGTTCCTTATTTACACAAACGATTTAGGGTAAAATCTAAGTAGCTCTCTTAGGTTGTTTGCAGATGACGCCGTCATTTACCGTCTAGTAAAATCATCTGAAGATCAAAACCAACTGCATAACGAACTGAATAAGATATCAGTGTGGTGTAAAAATTGGCAATTGACTCTAAATAATGACAAGTGTGAAGTCGTTCACATGAGTAAGAAAACAAATCCGTTAAACTTTGTTTACAAGATAAATCAATCAAAAGTGAAGGCCGTAAACTCCACAAAATACCTAGGATTTACTATTACTGCAGACTTAAATTGGAAGTAACACGTAGATAATATCGTGCGAAAGGCGAATCAGAGACTGCGTTTTATTGGCAGAACCCTTAAAAGATGCATCAGAACTACTAATATGTCAGTCGTCGTAGACAAAAAAATCTCCTTAGGTCCAAAAAAATTGCAGGAAGCTGAATTTTTGGTATGTTTTTAGGACATATTAGAGAAGTATTAAACCAAGTTCGCAGCTTCGAAATCCTTTACCTTAACTTTTGAGAGCCAAAAACCCTCGAAATTTTCCGACTTTTTTCAGGTTTTGGCTTTTTGACGAAACGTCACTCACACCTTTATTAATGTAAATAAAATATTCTAAAATTTAAGCCCAACCGTAGCTGTGTAAGTCCAATAGTTCCCGAGATATTGGACTTCAAAAATTGACTTATTTCTCCAAAAAGTTCAAATTTCTGCTTTTAGTCATCTTTCGGCTAGAATATTGGCTCTAATGATCATCCCACGGGGAAAGTTATGCAAAACAAAGTTATAGAGCAATTATTTAGCTTTAATCTAAGTACAGAACGAAGTCCATAGACCCAATAGATTTGTAGTTATCGTTAAAAAACGAAAAGTTGGAAAAATCGGATTATTCAATAAACTGACACAGATGAATTGCTGTACTCTTATCCTATATATGTTAAAGAAAAAGGAGGAATTACTCATTGACGGATTGTTAACGCACTGTATGTGTTAGTGAATACCAACGGTTGCTCGCCGTGGAGGTTCGAGTCCTCCCTGGGGCATGGGTGTGTGTGTTGTCCTTAGGTTAGTTTACCTAGGTTTAAGTACTTTGTAAGCTACGGATGACCACGCCGTTTGGTCCGATAGATTTACAAACATTTTGAGTGCATACCAACATATTTTTGAAAGTATGTATTGCTGTAAAAGCAACGAAAGCCTCTCCGTTTGTGAGTATTGGTCAGCCATTGAGGGACTGGGACTTTCGTTCGTAGCGAGGCCCTCACTCCGAGTGGTGACCCAGCAGGTGTTGTGTCCTCCCTCCCAAACTTCTTGCCTCCGAGGCCTTTCTCACTACACTCAGTCTGTCCTTAGGAACGGCCGTATTCGGATCTGTGAAAATGTTTCAAACAAAAATTGTCTAAATCTCGATCGTGTTGGTATTTTAAGTACTTGCTTTTTTACAATATGTCGGAGCTACCCGGGTCGGATGTTTGTTTCGGGGTCGTTGGGAAGAGCTTGGAGAAGAGACAATGACAGTGAAAAAGCGTGGAATTTCGATGCTGATAAAAGTGTGTCAGAAACGTCGGCTTGAAAGGAACATGAGGCTTTTTGTGCAATTTAAACGAATTGTCCGTACATGACGCATGCAGGAAGAGGTACACTGTGGAAAGTAATGTGAAAGCATCTGTTCAGCGAGGAGGAGATGTTTCATCTGCTCAGCCATCGCCTTCGCGTGGGGAAAGGCTGAGAAGTGCGTCGGGTTCAAGGCGTCACATCATTGTAGATTTTTTTCCCCTTGTGGTGAAAAATTCTCCAAGGAATATTTCGAAAAGCAGATAAAATTGCCTAAATATCTACGGGATGAACTCCATCAAGTGGAAACACTGGAAGTGAAAGAATCGATTGTGGAAAAAGCTAGACAAGCTGGTGAATGGCGACAACAGAGTCTTCAGCGTCTTTCATGTGTAAGTGAACTTGTCTACTGCTGCATGAGGTAAACGGGGGGGTCCTGAACATCCCCTTCTTATCGAGGGTATGGAGCGTACATATGCATACCTTGCAGAAACAAGAGAAGAAAACCAATTTTCCATAAGTGACTTGATTGTAGAGAACTTCAAAGGTAATTACAAACGAACAGTTGCAAGTGTTGAAGCTCATCTAAAAAGGCGATATGGAGAAAAAATTATTTTTGCGCAGATTGGTCCGTATCACAGCCCAGTCTTGATGTTCACAGATATTGGAAAAAAACATTCTTTATGAAAAGTGGTACAATCAAAGACTTAGCGATCCTGCTGAAGAGCGGCTTGGAGTTGTCAGACCTGCAACGGAGATTATCCTGCAAGACATTCGTTCCCAAACATTTGACACTACTCAATATCCCCGCCAGAGGCCTTTTTTAAAAGATGCAAAGGCATCAGTTCCTGATTCTCTGCAACTGTTGCTTGAACATATTATCCTGAAAAACAAACGTTCTTCTCTCGAACAGTGGAAAAAGAAGTGCATAGGATTTGTTCATGGAATCGTGACTGCAACGAGGCCCAAATCTTTCCTATCCTCAATTCAAATAAGTTTTGGAACCTATTTGTATAGAAAATTTGTATCAAAGCACCTTGTTGAACTTTCCCACAGTATGGGAATTTCTTGCACATATACGGAGGCTATGCGTTTTGAAAGTTCCGCTATCCTCCGCGGAGAAGTGACCCAACTATTTGACAAAGGAACTTTTATGCAGTTTGTGTTCGACAATGCAGATGTAATTGGTAACACAATTGATGGAGAAAATACGTTCCATGAAATGGGTGGTATAATGATCATGACCCCTCACTCATCCGTTCACCCAGACAAAAACAAACCACGTTTGAAGTCTGTTTCTGCAGGCTCTATCGGGTTCACACACTGCCACTCACATTAAACATTTTTCTATTAGAAAGAAATCTGCCTTGTGCGCCATTCAAATGAACGAAGTGAAAATCGCTGACGACATTTTGCTAAAATCCCTAGACCTGCTGTGCTTGTTTGGAAAAGCAACTAAGATGCCAGGCATCCCAGGATGGAATGGATTCATGGACCAAGTGACAGAAGATCTTCTTTACAAACGTTTAAAGATTGTATATCTCCCTTTTATCCATGCTCCCCCAACCGACTACGACACTGTTTCAACATCACTTTTGGAGACAGTTCAAGAACAAGCATTTACGGTCAGGAAACATGTTTTGTGACCTACGGCCAACCACTGTACTTGAAAGCCCGAGACATTGTGGAGAGCCACCTGCATCCTCAGCTCGTCAACATAGCTTGAGGTTTTCACCTCCTCATGTAATTCATGGCGGCCATCGGTGCTATAATGGCCGGAAGTTGACACAAAGAACTTCTCTGTTCAATACTTGCTGAAAACAGTGTTGAAAACTCATATTTATATTTTCTTTAACATATATAGGATAAGAGTACAGCAATTCATCTGTGTCAGTTTATTGAATAATCAGATTTTACCAACTTTTCGTTTTTTAACGATAACTAGAAATCTATTGGGTCTATGGACTTCGTTCTGTACTTAGATTAAAGCTAAATAATTGCTCTATAACTTTGTTTTGTGTGACTTTCCCCGTGGGATGATCATTAGAGCCAGTATTCTAGCCGAAAGATGACTAAAATCGGAAATTTGAACTTTTTGGAGAGATAAGTCAATTTTTGAAGTCCAATATCTCGGGAACTATTGGACTTACAGAGCTGCGGTTGGGCATAAATTTTAGAATATTTTATCTACATTAATAAAGGTGTGAATGACGTTTCGTCAAAAAGCCAAAACCTGAAAAAAGTCCGAAAATTTCGAGGTTTTTTGGCTCTCAAAAGTTAAGCCAAAGGATTTCGAAGCTGCAAACTTGGTTTAATGCTTCTCTAATATGTCCTAACAACATACCAAAAATTCAGCTTCGTGCAATTATTTTGGACCTAAACATACCTGGCGACTGGCCTATAAAGAAACTGCGTACACTACGCTTGTCCGTCCTTTTATGGAATATTGCTGCCCATTGTGGGATCCTTATCAGGTGGGTTTGACGGAGGACATCGAAAGAGTCCAAAGAAGGGCAGCTCGTTTCGTATTGTCACGTTAGAGGGGAGACAGCGTTACGGAAATGATACAGGATCTGGGATGGGAATCATTACAACAAGGGCGCTTATCGCTGCGGCGTGGGCTGCTTACGAAATTACAATCGCCAACATTCTCCTCCGAGTGGGAAAATATCCACTTACATAGGTAGAAATGATCACCAGAATAAAATACGTGAAATCAGAGCCCGAACGGAGAGATTCAGGTGTTCATTCTTCCCGCGCGCTATTCGAGAATGGAATGGGAGTTAAAATAGTATAACGGTGGTTCGATGAACCCTCTGACAGGCACTTAAATGTGATTTGCAGAGTATCCCATGTAGATGTAGATGAATAAAAAATTCATATTTTTTTTAGCTATTCTCATAAGGGAAACTCTCCGAAATTCATAGGATGATTCCATTACCACCTGTTTCTTATGTGCGTAAAATCCGACGAGTCCCTTCAGTGTGAAAACAATAGAAATAAAGTAACAAAATGAATGACCTCTAAGCAGACGGCAGTGAACAAGTTCTGGTCAGCAGGGTGTTTATTTGACAGTGTGTGGGGATACCTTATTGCTAGTAACAAGCCCACCAGGAAGCAGAAAACAAAACATCAGAAGAGACAAAGCGACACACGTTCCCCCTCCTTTACTGTCTCGACCTGTGGGCTAAACTAAATCAGCGCATTTTTCTTCCGGTTAAAATAATAAAATCGAAATACAATTCAGACAAAGAAAATTGTCAACAGATGATTTAGAAAAATGTTCGTAGAAACGTAGTTCCCCTCAGACAGCTTCTTAATAAAATAAATAATTAAATTCTGAGACCTGTGTAGAGTTCTTTGAAAGTGGATATGGGTTGAAATACAGTACATATAAAATCGGAAAAACCTCGCGTATATCACCACTTCCAACATCACTTATTAGGAGGAAACTAAATAATTTTAATGTTACTTTTATATGTTGTTTTTACTTACTTCGTTCTTACTTTAATCTTGGGCTTGAGTGATATTGTTTTTATGTAGGACAAGCTCTATACATTTATTTGTACTTTGTGGTATGACATTTTCTGAGACCTACAAAAGCGAAAATAAAATAATGATTCTATATGACTTACACGTAGATATACCAATACATTTTAGTATAATTTTGGATTTCTTCCTTTTATCATTTCCAACTAGAAAACCAATAAGTATAATATCAGAACATTTTATTTCAGTCCATCAATACCAAAGTCGCATTTAAAATTAATTTATTCTTCTTTTTTACTTCCAAACACGAAATATATATTTCATTAATTGTTTGATTTGTACAACAAACTAGCTGCACATCTCTTATAAAGTGAAGTATGACCTAACGTGGTACCACAGCAGATCGTTGTCCATTGTAAAATTAATTTATACTTGTTTTCTGGTAGACTTGGGAACGCGGCAGGAAACTCGCAGTTACTTGTGAAATGAGGTAGAAATCGGTGCGACGAGCATTTCAAAAACTTTTCTGTACTTTTAGCTCCGTTTCACTCGCTGTAATGTAGAACAGTAACCTGCCCGCTAACCGACTTTTTCAATACACGGTTTGTAAGTCAAGCGCACGTACTTGAGCAATAGCGTCACTTGAAAACGACCGTTACGAATTATAAAAAGGTGAAAGATTTATTAGAAAGCTGAGATATTTTACTACCATCAGCGTATTTTTCTATCAGTTAAAGTATAAAATTCGAAATTAAAGTACTATAATCCAGACAAACAAAATTGTCATCAGATGATTCAGTAAAATGTTCATAGAAACTTAGTTCCACTCAGACAGGATCCTTAAAAATATTTAATAGCTGTGTAGAGTTCTTTGAACGTGGTGGGTTAAAATATAGTACAGCATGACGCATGTAAAACGGGTACACATCACGTCCGCCCGTAGCCCGTAGCCACCGCCTTTGTTATAAGGCGGTAACTACGTGTTTTTAATGTCAATGTTCCGTATTGTTTTATTTACATAATTCATTCTTAATTTAATCTCAGACGTGAGGGTACCGCTTTTATGTGGGACACGCTGTATACAACTATTTTCACGTTGTGGTAAAACATTTTTCGAGAGCTACAAAAGCAAAAATGAGAATATATTTTGTATTAGGAGTACAAGCAACCATAAATATAATTGTATTTTTGAGCTTGTTTCTTATCATATCTAACTAGGAAGCCATTAAGTATAATGTCAGAATATTTTATTTCCGTCCATCAACAGTACAAGCTCAGTTTCCATTATTTTTTTCCTCTCTTCTAGTTCCGAACTCGAACTATACAGGGTGTTTCACTAAGTTATGTTTGCCTCTGTAACTTATAAAATAATTGTTGACGGGAAATTTTAATGCGGTAGGTCAACACAAGAAATTTTACACTTTCTGCGAAGCTATGAACATAGATTATTGTATAATTTTCCAAAGAGTTACAGCACCATGATATAATTTTTTTAATGGAACAATAGTTTTTCTATCGTGCATTGGATTCGTTGAAATCAGCTGCGTCCAAATCAATTTAAACTACATTACTATCACTGTTAGTTTGGGAGCTACAACGCTTCAAAATTTCAGGGGCAGATACCACAAACGCTGCGCATAATGCAATGCGCCTTCTAAATGTGGTGCGGCCGAGTTGTAACGTCGCCGGTGTCACGGAGCGAGAAGCTTCCTCGATGCGCTGTCGCCGCACACGGCCGTATACCCAACAGTTGGAGCCACACAAACAACCGAGGCTCAATATACCACAGTTACTGACATCGGATGTCGATGGCATACACGAACAACGAGTACGTTGACATGTTGCTGATGCTCGGCGAGTGCCGACACGATGCCACTGAAGCAGCCACGGCGTTTGCCGTGAGATATCCTAGGCGAAGAGCCCCGGCAGCCTTTACTTTCTTACGTGCCGAACAACGACTTTGGGAAACAGGCAGCTTGGTAATGCGCCGCAGTAACAGACGAAGACCTGCAAGAAGTGAGGAGACGGAGGTGTTTGTTTTAGCTACACCACAATCCTCATGTCAGCTTACGAGTCGCTGGTGTCAGACTCACATCTGTGTGGCGTATAGTACACGGCCACAGGTTTCACCCGTACCGCCTGTCACTGACCCAGGAGCTGCATGGGAACGATTTCCGTGCAAGAGTGACATTATGTGAGTGGGTCATGTGTAATTTCACGCTGGAGTCTTTACAAAGTATTACGTTCTCTTATGAGTCCACGATCACAAATTATGGTGCAGTGAATCGCCATAACATGCACTACTGGGCCGCAGACAATCCTCGGTGGGTACGACCTGTCGACTGTCAACGTAGGTGGTCTATTAACGTGTGGTGTGGAATCCTTGGGGATGAAATCATCGGTCCACACTACTTCCCAGGTACACTGACAGGTGAGTTATATCGCGCTTTTATAACCGACAGTTTGGGTGGTCTCCTTGAACATGTGTGTCTACACACTATAATCCATATGTGGATGCAGCACGATGGTCACCCAGCCCATTCTGCGCGTGCTGTTGTGGCAGAACTAAACAACAGGTTTGCAGGAAGATGGTTGGGGCGCCATGGTCGTCATTCATGGCCCGCAAGGTCGCCCGATTTAACACCAGTAGATTTCTTTTTGTGGGGATATCTAAAGGATCGTGTTTATGTCACTGAGCCCACTTCCCCAGATGTTCTAATACGGCGCATCGAGGACGCATGTCGCTCCGTCACACCGGCGATGTTACATGTCGTCCGCAGATCCTTTCGACAGCGCATTGCAATATGCATTGAGGGACATGGACACACATATGAGCATCTCATGTAAATCAACTTCCCACCGCCATAACATCCATCACCCACCACACAGCCATGGATTATGTACAGCGTGTGGTATCTGTCCCTGAAACTTTGAAGGGTTGTAGCTCCCAAACTAACAGTGATAGGAATGTAGTTTAAATTGATTTCGACGCAGTTGGTTTCAACGATTCCAATGCGCGATAGAAAAAACTATTGTTCCATTAAAAAATGTATCTTTGTGCTTTAACTCTTTGGAAAATGATACAATAAACTATGTTCATAGCTCCATAGAAAGTGTAACATTTCTTGTGTTGACCTACCGCATTAAAATTTCCCGTTACCTATTATTTTATAAGTTTCAGAGGCAAACACACATAGTGAAACACCCTGTATATTCCATTAATTGACTAGTGTGGAAAAGAATCCAGTTGTATGCCTCTGATAAAATCTGGTATGACCTGAAATAAAACTGTAGCTAATCGTTGTCAATTGTAATAGGTCGCCACTCAAGAAAAATTACTTCATACTTGTTTTGTGGTTATGGAGCATTAACACATCACGAGAGACCTACACCTGTGGCCAGCAGTTCAAATTTCTCGTCACTGCGTGCTTCACGCTACGCTCAACAGCCGCCGAGTTCGTAGGCTTGCGATCGCGGCATGACGCCGCTCAGATACTCGCAATTACGTGTGAAAGGAGGTAGATATCGGTGCGACCACTGTTTCAAAAACTTTTCTATTCTTTTAGATCCATTTCACTCACTGTAATTATGGTCTAAAATGCATAGAACAGTAAGCTTTTTCAATATACTATTTGTAAATCGAGTGCGCATACTTGACAAAAGGCATCATTTGAAAACGACTGTCACGAATTTCGAAAAGGTGAATGTTTTATTCGAAAAGTAAGATATTGTACTACCATGTGACCAAAAATCAGATTTTTAACCGCATACTCTCATCAAAATCGCGGGAAATGAAAGGTAGACTTTTTATTTTTTCACAGGAAAGACAAAGCTTGTAAGAAAAAATAGGTTGATAACACGATGTGGCGTGGTCTTATATACCGTAAACATTTTTTGCAACTAGAAAATCGGAAAAGTTGATTTTCGGCCGCTTTTTCGCCTCGGCTCGGCCCGGCGCGCAGTGTGAACACACCCTAAAAGTTGGATGCTATCTTAATAAGAGCAGAGAATTATAGAAGTTTGATGACAAATTGTGCGATATAGAAATGGAAAAGGTCTTCACGTGAGGCAAACATTATTGCAACAGTCTCACTTTTTAGTAAAACTTAAATATCATTTAAGTGTATGTTTTACTCTAAGTAAGGGGGAACTGTCCTGTTGATAAAACGAATCCAACAAACTCAGTCCTGAGAGGATGTGCACTTACGTTTACATACCATCGAATATTACGCAGTATACTTCTTTGAAATTTATACGAAAGCCATCGTCTCTATCGGAAAACCCGAATAAATGAAGTATTTTACTTCCAAGGACCGCCACGGGACAGTTTCTGTTTCCCAATGCACGACTTCAGCGTCTACGCTACGGACACTAACGGACAGCGATACTATCGACGAGGGTATTAGGCGTGTTGTGTGCACTACTGGCAGATATGTAGGTCGCTGACATGTAATTACAACAAACGTCGTAAACGATTCGTTTCGATATATCTTCAGTCAGTCTTGCCTCGAAACGGCAAACTACTGTAATAAGGAAACTTTTTAACCGCACACAACATGTTTCCAGTGAATTATTCCAACAAATAGTACCTGTAAGACCGGTTTTCGAAAAATTCTCAATTGACTCAGTTACTTCCACTTGCTTGAAAATATGATACACTCATAAGACCTAAGTTATATACATAAAACCCACGAAATACGACGGCCAATGTAGTGCCTTCATCTGTCTACCGGAAAGAGCTGCCCCCTCCGTCGGTGGCGCCCCCACCTCACCGGCGACGCCCGCCACTGCCCGCCGCGCCCCGTGTGCGGACGGCCGCCTGAAGCGCTGCGGACACTCACCGTGCCGGCGCGCGCCTGCTGCGTCAGCACGGCGAGCAGCGCGGCTGCCCGCGTCAGCACCGCCGCCGCTGCGGACGCCGACGGCATGCTGGGCTGTGCTGGGCTGCGCTGGGCTGCGCTGGACGCGTCGCCTGCCGCGCAGGCTCTATAAGTAGCCGCCCTCTTATCTCGGCCTCTGACGCAACTGCCGCCGCTTTACTACGCGGAGCGAGCTGCAGACACGTAGGCCGTAACTGAGTTTATGTGAGGACGGTTTGAGGACTACAAAGTGAGGCAGCAAAATGAAAGACGGGCAGTCAGGAATCTGCCATTCCCGTGAACTCCGCCACGTAACAGCTGCAGGCGCACGACGTCGTGCGGTACCCGGAAGACGTTACCGGCTTGCAATTTCCCTCCACAGAGTTGCCACAGCTCTCTCCTTTCTTGCTCCCGCAGACCGTTTGCATTTTCCTTCGAGACACAGTACGGTTATCTAGAAAATACTGACACGTCCATGTTAGGAGACGGTTTTGTAAATATCAGGTAACCTACATCAATGTCGCTGACAACAGTTCATTTTGCTCGTATTTTTCTCGTTAAATCGGGAGTATATCATTAGGCAGAGAGTGGAGGCATTGTTCAGTGTACAAGTACTACCAGTCCCTTCACATACGAGCAAACATCTCGTTACTGGTATAATACATGTTTCACACTTAGGCCCGTTCTTACAATGTTCGGTAACAATTAATCACAAGTAAACTTTACGGTCAAAGTAAACTTCTAGCAAATTCTCTCCGGTTCTTACCGTCTAACGGTGAAGTTCTACCGATAATTAACAAATCAGTACATCATTTGTAGCTGCTGGTAAACATGTTTATGGCAAACGTGCCGGCCGCAGTGGCCGAGGGGACTGCGGCGCGCCAGACGCGGTCTGCACAGCCGCTACGGTCGGGGTTTCGAACGCTCCCCCTCCCTCGGGCATGGATGTTTGTGTCGTCTTAAGTATAAGGTAGTTCATACGTAGTTTGTAAGTTTAGGGACTGCTGACCCCACAATTAAGCTTAACAAACATTTCAACATTTTGAGCAAACGTAATATCTATCAATAAAATTCTTCCGGGTATAAGACGGAGTCGTCATTTTGTAAACTCCACCGACGTTTCGGCCACTGTTGCAGGCGGCCTTCATCAGGGTCTGTGTCTGACTGCTGAATATACGATAGCTTGTGGTTTATATAGCAGCGGATGAGCGAGAGGACGGGGGACGTTGGTCTGTCTTTATCGGTGGTTATATTATTTCACGCCATTGGTGGAAAGCGGCAATGATGATTGGTGTTTTAGAGGCTAGTTTTCCATGTGATTGGCGTTTGCATAAGGAGTTGCTATTGGCGGAATGGACCTGAGAGAACGGACGGCGGTTGCGGCGTGCCGCTGCTGACTTGTCGCCTGGCGCAGACGGCGGCGGGCCGGTGCTCTGCGTGTGCTGCGCTCTCCGTACCAGGGCAGTCTGCGAGAGGCATTCCGTCACGTAGCGTCGCAACTGCTGTGATGGCAGCCAAGACGCCGGCAGCCTGTAGCCATCCTCCCTGTTCATATTGGCGGGACGCTTCGCTATTTCTATAGCCTCTCTAATCTCCCTCCTCGTTGAGAATGGTTGTTTCGCCAGCACGCGGGCCTCGCTGAAAGATAACTGTTTTCCGCACTGATTGTGATGCTCAGAAACCGCTGACTTCGTGTGCTGTCCAAGCCGTATGTATCTTTCATGTTCTGAAAGCCTCGTGGAGATTGCTCGCCCGGTCTCTCCTATATAAACCAGCCCACACTCGCAGCTTGTTTCATAAACGCCGGCATTGCTCAGTTTGTCAACTGCGTCCTTAGTTGAACCTAGGACATCCTTGGTCTTATTGGTGCTGCGGAAGACTGGCTCGATGCCTGCCCGACGTAGAACCTTGCCCACACGCTCAGTGACGCCCTGCACGTAAGGTAATTGGGCGATGCTTTGTGCTTCCTCCTGCTCCCCTCTATTGCTTTCATTCCTCCTGGACATTTTTTTATATATCTCGCCCAGTCCGTAGCCATTAGCCGCAAAGGTAGATCTGAGATGTCGTAGTTCCGCCTGTAGGTGATCGTCATCGCTGATCCTGTGGGCCCTCCTTGTTAGTGTTTGTAGGGCGGATTTCTTCTGCACTGGGTGGTGCTGAGAGGAGGCGTCGAGGTACCTTTCCGTGCTGGTAGCCTTTCTGTAGACCCTGTGGCCGAGTTTACCGTCAGACTTTCGGTAGACTTCGACGTCGAGGAAAGGCAGCACCCCATTCTTTTCTACTTCTAATGTGAAATGTATTTTGCTGTGCTGCTGATTGAGATAAGTAGTTTGTAAGTTTAGAGACTGATGACCCCGTAGTTAAGTTCCATAGACTCTACAAACATTTGAGCATTTTTTTTTTTTTTTTGAAACAATCATTCTCAACGAGGAGGAAGATTAGAGAGGCTGTAGAAATAGCGAAGCGTCCCGCCAATATGAACAGGGAGTATGGCTACAGGCTGCCGGCGTCTTGGCTGCCATCACAGCAGTTGCGACGCTACGTGACGGAATGCCTCTCGCAGACTGCCCTGGTACGGAGAGCGCAGCACACGCAGAGCCGTCTGCGCCAGGCGACAAGTCAACAGCGGCACGCCGCAACCGCCGTCCGTTCTCTCAGGTCCATTCCGCCAATAGCAACTCCTTATGCAAACGCCAATCACATGGAAAACTAGCCTCTAAAACACCAATCATCATTGCCGCTTTCCACCAATGGCGTGAAATAATATAACCACCGATAAAGGCAAACCAACGTCCCCCGTCCTCTCGCTCATCCGCTGCTATATAAACCACAAGCTATCGTATATTCAGCAGTCAGACACAGACCCTGATGAAGGCCGCCTGCAACAGTGGCCGAAACGTCGGTGGAGTTTACAAAATGAAGACCCGGTCTTATACCCGGAAGAATTTTATTGATAGTGACAACAGCCGCGGAAGCCTACGTTTGCAAACGTAATATGGTTTGCGGTTGTATTCGGTGTTTCAAAGTTTTTGCGACGGAAATTCTGTTTCAACGATGGCAAAAGGAAAACAGAGGATACGGCAGGCCAATTTTTCTCACAAATAAGAAGACATTCTATTTAAAATTATAGAGAAGAAGCGGGTCGTCTTGAATGGTAGATACCACCTGTCAGCTTTGACAAATTACGTCATGTAATACGTCATTTTCTCGTAGACTTGCTTGTATGTTTCATTACTAGACGCTGATTATATTGTAAATTTTGTGTCTCGCCGCCGCCAGTTGTCCTAGGTGTCGGTGGCCGAGTAGAGGGAGTCCGACACAGGGAAGTAGGATGCACGCGTGTGCGGAAACCAGCCAGTGGGATACCAGGAACTAGAAACACTAAGCTAGAATACATATTTAGCAGAAATAGTACAATACTTAACTTTTACAAGTTTCATGACTGCAGACTAGTGTAATGCTGACACGCAGCTTAACTAGGCAGAGGCCTGCCTACTGGGGAGAGTGTGTTCTGGTGCCTGTTCTACTTCCAAGTGGCCGATGCGGGGTAGCGGCAGAGGGCGCTCGTGGCCGACGTCTTCAGAACGCACGGCGCACCAAACCGTGCAGTAGGGCCGAGGGCCAAGGCGGCGGCACTGGGGTCGAGGCGCCGTCCACGCCCCGGGATCCGCCTTTCGATCCCACAGAAAACCCACCCAAACGTGGGGAAGGGCGCACACCTCCGCCCAGACGGAACAATTTATCTTCTTCTGGGGTGTGTGACCTAGTCTGGGGGCGGGGGGGGGGGGGGGAGGAGGGGCACGCACGGCCCAGAGTGAGGCAGACAGAGACATCTGCGCTGGTGGCAGAACGACTGCGACGGAGGTGCGTCCACCTCCATTGGGAAAAACTTGTAGACCGGCGATGCTGGGCCTGTCAGCGAGCAATGTGGCGGTGCTCCCTGGCGGTGAACAGGGTACAGAATCAAGAAACCCGAGACAGGATCGCGCGGCCTGTTCAGGCCGTGGCTTGCGTGGCGCCGCAGCTCCGACCCTGTGGAAGAACGTACAGCGTACATAATGCGACCGAGCAAGCGCTGAATGCTGCCCGGCATCCATCTCTTGTTTCCAGCAACACCTGGTACAGCGCCATACGAACCGACTCGGTGCGTGGGAGGCTGCAGCAGGTGAAGGAGAGTGCGGTGACGGCGGCCGTGTAGCAGCTCGGCAGGAGACGGGCCGTCACGTGACATGCACCGATACGTAGACAGGAAAATTTGAAGAGCTTGCTGCCTGGAGTGCTGACCTTTCATCTTTTCCATGTGATACTTGAATGTTCGAACGAAACATTCTGCTGCACCATTGTACTGAGGGTGAAAAGGTGCGGTGGTGATGTGCTGAATGCCATTCACACAAAAAAATTGTTGAAATTCCGCACTATCAAACTGAGGTCCATTGTCACTGACGATAGTCTCAGGCAAACATTCGATGCAAAACGCTGATGTTAAGGCATTGATTGTACTAGACGCAGTCTTTGACTTCATCGCAATCACAAAAGGATAGAAAAAAATGTTTGTTAAGCTTTTGGGACTTACCTACGGGGTCATCAGTCCCTAAACTTACAAACTACTTATAAACTACTTACGAACTAGGACAGCACAAATATCCATGCCCGAGGTGGGATTCGAACCCCCGACCGTAGTGGCCGTGCTGACCGTGACTGGAGCGCCTCAGTCACCTCGGCCACCGCGGCCGGCACAAAAGGATAGTTGCTGAAAGCGTCTACAATGATTAATCAGCGCGTATTCCAGAAAGGTCCAGCAAAGTCAATATGTAAACGTTGCCACGGTCCTTTGGTGCGTCACCAGTCCGAGAAATTTTGTCGAGGAGCCGCCTGATACTCCGCACAAACCGTACACTGTGACGTCATACACTCCACCTGGGCGTCCATACCAACCCAGATCCAATGACGTCTGGCCAGTTGCTTTGTCCGAACAATACCCCAATGTCCTTGATGCAGGAGGCGTAAGACTTCTTGCTGCAGGGAACGAGGAACAATCACGCTTGTTCGGTTGTTTTCCGTATGTAACAACAGAACACCCTGACTGAAAGACAGTGCATGACGTTGTGCATAATGACGTCGAACCAGAGGCCGCACAATGTGTTTGGCTCTGGCAGGTCACCCAGAGCGAACAAAACGTGCTACCACACTTAGGTCTGCATCCGCAGCTGTTTCCTGTGCAACCCGGATGAGAGTTCAAAGGGAAGTCTGCAACAGTGGAAGCATCTATGGAGTCTATCTGACAACATCCCATTTCTAAAGAATCAAATGGCCAACTGGAAGTCCGGAAAGTGCGTCCGTGTTGACATTTTCAGTTGTAGGTCGGTAAAAAATTTCATACTGATAATTAGACAGTATGAAGTACCATGTCTGAAGCTTTTGTGCCGTTCGTGGCGGAATTGGCTTTGTGGGTGAGAACAACGATGTGAGAGGCTTGTGATCTGTCAACAAATAGAGACAATGATGAAACTTTCTGACGCTGTAAATGATTGATAAGGCCTCCTTTTCTATCAGACTGTAATTCTGTTGCGTTGGCGTCAATAGCTTGGATGCAAAGGCAATAGGACGATCGTGAGAACCAATACGATGTGACAATACTGCGCCGAGGCCGTAAGAAGAGGCATCCACTGCTAGCACTACAGGCTTCTGTGGGTCAAAGGGAAACAAACATGCATCACTGAATAGTGCAGACCTAAATTTGTCAAAGGCAACCTGGCAATCCTTAGACCATACAAAAGGAACATTCATCCTACGTAAGCGATGCAGTGAAGCTGCAATCTGATAGGCATTCGGAATAAATCTGAAATAACACTTCAGCTTTCCCATTACTGCTTGCAGTTCATGCACATTCTTACGAGGAGGCAAGTCTTTGATTACCTGTGACTGTAAGGGATGGATTCTTCTATTTCAGTCTGAACAAACGAACACTTTGCTTTAAGACAACGTAGACCTACTGCAGTCAACACTTTGAAAAGGCACTCCATGTTTGATAAACGTTCTTCAACTGTACGTCCCAAGAGCACAATATCATCTAAATAGTTCGAGCAGCATGGTATAGAAACTGTCAGCTGTACCAAAAAGCACTACAAACAGCGGGGGCGGAAGAACTGCGAAAGGTTAGGCGTTGAAATTGGAAAAGGACCTTCAGTTTTACAAAGAATCGAGACCGTCCTAATTTGTACATCATTTCCTCAGGTCTGGGCAGGGGATAAGAGTCTACAATTGTTCGACTGTTCACTTTTGATTTAAAGTCCGCACAGAGACGAAGTTTTCCTGGAGGCTTTTTGAGAAGCACTAAAGGCGAGGCCCACTGACTCGCAGAAATAGGAGAATCACCTCTCTATTCTGCCAGCGTTTAGGTTCTTCACCAACTTTATCACGAAGGGTGATAGGCAATGGTCTATCTTTACGAAATTTTGGCACTGCAGTGTCTTTTAAAGTTAGATGTGTCACGAAGTCTTTTGCACAACCTAGTTCCAGCGAAAACAAGTCACTATATTTTCCACACAATGCATTGATGTTTTCCTGCGACTACTAACGAAATCTGAAGCACATCTCATTGAATTGATAAGCCAAACAAGTCGAATGCATCTAGTCCAAAAATGTTCTGAAAAGATGCGGCCTGGAGAATTAGAAAAGCACCTGTTCTGGTTACACCTTGAAAAGAGGTGGGTAGGCTACAAGTTCCCAGCACTGGAACATATGCTGTATATGCTGTTAGCACTTGGTGAGACGGCGACTATTTTGCTGAACCCAAGAGTCCATGCATGTCTTTATTCATTAATGTGACAGCGGAACCAGTGTCGAGCTGAGATTTCACAGTTTTATTCGGAACAGAAAGAGTCACAAAAAGTTTTTGCTTGTGGCAAACTACAGGTGCATAAATGTGGGCGACGTCTGCTACAGTCTGTTTGCTACACTTGCGCATGCGCGGGCCACGAACTGAAGGAAGAGGCACAGAATCTTCACACAGCAGGTTAATAACACTGTTCCTAGATGGCACTTCTGCCGGATAGGCTTCCGCACAAGTGTGTGTGCCTAACCCAAATTCAACTACCGTACATACTAAACTTACTTTGAGTAGCTACATAAAGTCTACAGTCACTAGCTACACAATACTGGCCTTTTTACAAGGAAAGGTTGCAGAAGCACTAGTAGGTACGCTATGTCGTTTTCAAGCCAAGAATTCAGGGGTTCTAATCCAACCTTGACCTTTTGACCTTCACCTTTTGACCTTGACCTTAACCTTGACCTAGCGACAAATCGATAAATCAACTTACCAATCAAATCGATCAATAGAGCTATCAAGCTATCGCAGAAACAATGAATTAGGCTATTGATCACTCTATCAACCGTCTGGTTGCAAACAACAACGAGATGGCTGTCATGGACAACAAGATGGCGGTCATGAACAACTTGATGGCGGTCATGAACAACAACAACAACAAGATGGCGTACATATATAAAAAGATGGCGGGCATTGACAAGTGCTGCACATCAATAATTTTTTTACCAAAAATGTCGAGTAGAAAATGATCGTATATTTTTAAACAATATGGCGGACATGAACAACAACAACAATAACAATATGGTGGACAGTGGCAGCGGGAAGATCATAATAAAAATATATAGCTAACCAGCCAGGCAAACAGCGGTGGTTTTTTTCTGACTACAAACTCAGATTTCAAGCAATTATCGAAGCCTCTCGAAGTTCTTCTTCAATAGCAATTATGTCACTATCATGAGATGTATTTCCACCTTCCCTGGATGCTGGTTAACAGGACCAATCATTCCACCAGTTGATTCGTGTCATCCCAATGTACGGTGCATAACTCACATGCTCAGTATTAGTTTTCCAATCTTTAACTTTGAGATCACCATGTCCCATTCCTTCTTTAGCTAACACACCATCTTTTTCCAACAATGTGCGAATTATGTTAGTATACTTGTAACTCTCAGCGTCATTTATTGGTCTGTGCGAATTATAACTTTGTCTATAGGCATTTGTGGCAGATAGTGTTTTAGCATACTTGTGAAGATCCTTAGCTGTATAACTGTTTTTACTGGGTTTGTTTTTAAACAAGAGATTATGCAATCCTTTTGGTCCAATATATTTTACGTAGGAAATTATTAAATCATCTCCATCAACTTGTACTGGAGAATTTCCAATCCCCACGTCTTTAAATCATCATCAAACCTAATGCCGTATGTAAGATCCGCTGTTTTTCTGTCTTGGGATTTATGAAAAAATATTTTCGCCAGCCTTCCTTCATTCTCGTCATCACTATCATCATTCCCTCCTACTCCTTCTTATTTTCCTTCTCTAAATCTTCTTCTTCATCTTTTACATCTAGAGATGTGTCGTCTGGTTTCTTTTTATCTACTGCTTGAGACTTGAGGTGATGGGTCTCTTGAATCAATATCTGTTTCATTACTTTGTTCAGTACACTCTCAGCTTCTGCCTTTCGTCTTTGCAGTAAAGGCAATTTCTTGCATATAGTGTGTCGAGTATCCAGTACTTGCTCGTTAAGTTTCATCTTCTCATTAAACAGAGCGCGCAGTGGTGTGCTCTCGCATCCTTTTTCTGTCAATTTCTTGCGATTTATCTTCCGATTGTACTATGACATGATTGCACATGTATTTCCTTTTATATATAAATAAACTTTTCAAAATTGTAGCGATAACGTCCATTATTTAAATCACCATCTGTACTTATAACCAGGAAATTATGCTCGTTTGCACTCCATATCTCTTTACACAAATCAGTGAATTCATTAAATGTCATATCAGGATTTACACGATCGCTGAAAACATGTCGCATATTACGTTCATCTTGTTTGAGGAGAACAATAATATTAGCATTATCTCTAATTAACTATTTCGGAATTTTGCTGTAAGTCTGACCTAAGTAAAAACAGTCTACGCCATAATGGCGACCCATTGGAAAGTATGCTCTCATATTATCCTGTTTATCACAAACGATGTCATCAAAAATGAAAATGGAGTGTGGAAGTGCTTTATCCGGCGGTATTACTTCATCATTACTCGAGAATGGGAAATATCCAATATCTCTGATGCTGTCAATCACTTGAGCTAGAAATTTGTATTTATATTGCTGCAAAGATTTGGAGAATACATAAACGTTGTTAAATGACAGATCATTCTCCTGCACAAGAAGATTAATTACCACGTTCGTTTATCCACAGTTTGAAGGGCCGGATATAATGCATCTAATTGTATCTGGAAATAGATACCCATTTGTGCCACTCCGTGCAGCTGTTGTCTCGGTTGGCGAGCGTGTGTCTTGAAGCGCAACTTGGTCTCTGAGTAACACTATTCAAATGTCACTTCTCAACAGCGCTGTCAGTCACCTACTTATCGAACTGCATGTACCTGGTTAATGTTTTTGCGGACCAGGAACAAAGTTAGCAAAACGACTGCAAAGAGGCGATTTTGGAATCAATAAACAAGACGCAGCTTACAAAGAGCATGATATTGCGTATGCAAAACACCCAAACAGTTTCTCTGACAGACATAGAGCGGACTTGATTCTAGCAGATGAAGCAGTGGAAAGAATAAAGGCCACAGACGGTAAGCTCACTGAAAAAATATCTGCTCTAGTAGTGGCTGAGGCAATGAAGGCCAAAGCTAAACCCAGTATGGGTATTAATGATAAGACGAATATGAATAAGAAAAATATGAAGAGGAATAAAAAGATTGGAGATAATGGGGTGAAAAAAATTCGCACTGATCTTAAACGTCAGGGAGCAGTGAAAGCGAAGAAGAAATCACGCATATTACCGCTTTTTGCCCCTCATTCCGATTTTCGCAGGTTTATCAGCACTTGGCAGTCTGGCAGGAGGAGCTGCAGGCAGTTGTAGATGCGGAAAATGCTCGCAAACAGCTGTCGGAGTTTCAAAAAAATGTTCAAATGTTTGTAAATCTATCGGACCAAACTGCGTGGTCATCAGTCCGTAGCTTACAAACTACTTAAACCTAGGTGTACTAACCTAAGGACAACACACACACTCATGCCCCAGGGAGGACTCGAACCTCCACGGCGAGCAACCGCGCGCTCCGCAGCGAGGCGCTTTAGACCGCTCGGCTACTCCACCGCGGCTGTCGGAGCTGCAACAACATAACCAAACAATGGAGGCTATAGCGCTTCGCAAAGGAAAGGGGCTGTATTTGGAACCTTACAGGAAGAGTGGTTCGCGCAAAATGTGGGGAAGAAAGAAAAAAAAATTCTCATTAAAGAGTCTTTCGAAAAGAGCACTAACAAACATACGAATTAGAACCCTATCCTAAAAAACTTGAAATACCCCACTTTTGAGGTGGCTTCATGAGGAACACTTTACCAAATAAGCCTAAAAGATATGAGGGTGCACGCAATAATGGTGCTGGATATGCTTCGATTGCTTAGTCAGGCGCCAAACTACACAACTGCGGCACCATATACTCGCCGCAGCAGCTGTGGCTGACCTGCGGAGCGGACGGCTGCGCCGAGGCGGCACGCGCCCGCTAATGCAGCTACTGCAAGTACTGTAGCCGTACCACTGTCGCATGTTTTGATGATTAGACGCTTTGCTTTTACAACTCTGTGGCTGTATGATGATTTAGTTATTAATATTGGTTTGGTATTATAATTATTTTATTGTCTCCCAGGTCCACACAAAGGAAAGGACTAACACCACGAGAAACTGGGCGTCTTCTTCTGCAATCATCTGACGAAGAAGATTACGCTGATTTCTCTGTCAGCGACGAGGAAGCAGAAATAGTTGAAACTGCAGATCATCCTAGCGAATCTGAGCAGTCATGTGTTCACGAGAATGAAGTGATAGGAATGCCACATGATGACTGCCATTTTTATATTGGTAAGGACCAAGAAACATTGTGGATAAATAATCCGTTAGCACTACCAGGGAAAACAAAACGTAGGAATATAATCAAAATCCTACATGGCCCGAAACTGAATGGTAGAGAAGCTGAAACTGAAATTGAAAGTTTTCTCAAATTTTTTGATCCTGAGATAATTGATTATGTTGTTGAAAACACAAAAAAGTACATAAATAACAAGAGATCATCTGGGAATTACTCAAGGGCTAGAGATTGAAAAACTATTTGTGCTTCTGAAATAACGGCTCTTTTAGGAGCACTGTTTCTCATTGCTGTACAGATGTATTAGAACTGTGGGCATCAAATGGAACGGGAATGATTATTCCAAGGGCAGAATTTAGCTACTAGCGCTTTCTGTTCTTGCTCCGATCACTCAGGTTTGATGATACTTCTACAAAAAAAGAACAACTAGCAACTGATAAACTTGCTGCCATCCGCAATCTGCACTCAGCATTTCTGAACAACTGCAGAAATAACTGCAGTCCAGGGGAGTTCACAACCATAGACGAAATGCTTGTCCCATTTCGCGGATGTTGTGGTATTTCTTTATTATTGCTACAAAGATTTTATACATATTACACTTTTTTTGTAAAAAAATGCTTTAACAATGGTAAACGATCGAATCATATCTGTGGTTATAATTTATTTAGAATTTGTTATTAAAGTAGCGCTTACGAAATATCCTGGAAACTTATGTCAGATATACTGTAACAATTTTAATTTTCCCATGCACCGTCTATATATATATATATATATATATATATATATATATATATACATATCATATTAAAAGTTGCTGTTAAGAATGATGTTATACACAATAAATAATTAATTCCACCCAAAAATTAAAGAGAAATAGCTTTTCTATGTACGCGCCCGCTGACATAACAGTCTGAAGCGCGCCTGCCGAACGTTTGAGAAGAGGGGTACTGTTGCCTACTATTTTGATAGTTTCGGCAATTTACCGCCTGCTCTAGATACTGTCAGATATTTCAAAAATTGTACTATTGAGTATAACTACAATACGTTTCAGTCACCTAAGAGCTATAAGTGTGGTCATCTTTGTTTAAAGTATCTAAATTCTGAATTCTAATAAGAAATAGATGACGGAGTGGCGTTTAGCCTGTTGGGTAAAAACTCGATTATAGCCTCTATCTTTAATCCCACAATTAATTTCTCTCATCATCATTCCTACGAAATTGCATTACTCAACTTATTTGCATACAATTCCATACCAATTATTACGTCTAAAAACAATAATTTTTACTTCTATAACTACATTGGCAATAATGAAATTCTAGACAAAGTTACTATAAAACCTGGAACGTACGAGTTGAAAGATATATTTTCGTCTTTACAAACGGAGACTGAGATGTACAATACCAAGTTTGTCAATGGTGATGATAAACGGAAATTTAAAGTCGAACTGAGAATATCTTACCTTCAAACATACCAACAATGTAAAATGTGGTGTAATGTAGCTGTTGATTTTACACCGGATAATAATATTGGCTCAGTCCTAGGATTTGAGAATGTGTATATTGACTAGGAAACTTCAACGCTAGCTGGGCACGGTGTAAATATTCAGAACGTTAATGCGCTATGCATAGATTGCAACATTTCGGCTGGGTCCTTCTACAGTGGCGCTCCTAGACACACATTACATCAGTTCTGGCCTAGTCCCACCTGGATATAAGTTTGTGGAATCACCAAATTCGCCCATTTACATGCCAGTTGTTGTACAATACATTAAAGAGTTAAGTATATCTATTAGAGTTGAGGATGGGAATCTAGTAGATGTCGACGGGGGGGAAATAACTGTGAGATTATATTTAAGAAGGGCGAGATGGTAACTTAAACCTCTACAGTCAACAGCTTGTGCATGAACAGATGAAAGTGTCTACAAATAGAAAATATAAAAAGAACAAGAGACAAGTGAAACAGACTAAAAAGAAGAAGACGACTGATGTAAAAAAAGCGATGACTCCATACAATCGAGAACTATTAGCAAGAATGGGCTATAGTGTGCTATAAATACCAACGTCTCTCTTTCAAAATTGCTACCAAAGTGCTTGTGTCATCGATCCCTAGACTTTGACATATATAATTATTATTATTATTATTATTATTTTATCACAGAGCACTCCAACATTCATTTATTCTTTTCTGGACAACAGAGAGAGAGAGAACAGCTTCTGCTAGCATCTTCCGCCACCATTATTCGTGCAGTCATTGTTGTGAATTTGTTAACTTGTCCATTCTTCGTTTGTGTGGCCATAATGTCCGTAGTTGCTTTCATAATTATGAATGGCAGTGATTTTCCGTCTTTTGCAACTACAATAAAATGCGATTTTTTCACACCAGACGCGTTTCGTTTTATTGAATGTAAAACATCATCAGTGGTGGAAATTTTGTCTTCTTTTCGCTTCACATTCCATGATGTGAAGCGAAAAGAAGACAAAATTTCCACCGCTGATGATGTTTTACATTCAATAAAACGAAACGCGTCTGGTGTGAAAAAATCGCATTTTATTGTAGTTGCAAAAGACGGAAAATCACTGCCATTCATAATTAACTTGTCCATGTTCATAACCTGCAATCGCTTTTCCTTTCTGAGGAAAACAATCTCTCCTTTGCTGAGAGTGAGAGGGAAGATTTAAGATTTACTCCGTAGATATAAACCATATGGTCAACCAGCTTATGCTTGCACTGACAAAATACCAATAACGATAAACGATAAAAACCTGTTCCTGTTGCCTTGTGAGAGCCATCTTTATATTCACGGTAGACTACTAAATGCAAATGGTTCGGAAATGGCTACTGATATTTATTTAAGCAAAAATTGTATGCTTCACTTGTTTCCTGAAATTCAATATTATTTGAATAACAAGCAAATAGAAAATGTACGCAATCCTGAAACTGGAACGCTGATGAAGGGGTATGCCTCATTCACACCGAGCGAAGCTAATGTACTGCAAAATCCAGATGGGGAGAGATAGGAGAACTGAAAGAATATGTTAATTCCGATGGACGTTTCAGCTTCTGCATTCCACTGAGCATGGTATTCGGCTTCGCTGAGGATTACAAGAAGATTATTGTAAACGCTGCAAATGAACTTGTGTTGGTTCGTAACAGTCGTGGTGCAAGTAGCATTATCGCAGATACTGCCGATACTAAGTCGAAAATTGTGATTGGATATATTTCCTGGGATATATCTAAAATTGAGGTGTCTGAAAAAGAGAAAATATGATTAATGAAAATCATAAAAATGATCTAAGGCTGAATTTGGCATTCCACCACTGGGAGCTAACTGAATGCATTGGGCCGGAACTTGATAAATTCACGAGGCAAGTAAAGAGCAAGCCGGGTCTCGAAACCGCTCGCTACGTTATTATTGCATTTCAAACTCACAGGAATGCCATCAACACTGATTGTAGTACATTCGACGCTATAGATTTGACAAAATTAGAGATAAAACTGAACTAATCAAAATATCCACGAAGGTCACGGCGCTAGCATATGCAATGTATAGCAAATTTCAGTTTGTGCATTATGAGACAAGTGGAAAACTTGTAAATCCTTTCATGAGTCGTAAACATTTTCAGAAATGTAGAATTTATGACTTTGATTGCTTACGACAAGAAGAAAAACATTCAGCTTCTAACTCTGATATGCAATTTCAAATGAAACTAGAAAATCATATCTAAAGAATACAATGGCATAGTGTCTGGTTATTCACGACGTTGTTATTGAAATGATACCATCAACAGCCCAAGTACGGATGGAATAGCGTGAAAAAGACCAATATAATGGATTATTCGCAACACTGAAATAGCGCATAAAAAGAGGGAACATGCATATACTAATAATAATAATGTATCTTTTCTTTTTAATCAATATTTTTTTAAATACTTTCAACTTCCTGTAATATATAAAGTTATCGTACCATTCAATCATGCAGGGTGCAATAGCATACTAACTACTCTATCCTGCTCGCAAAATTTATCCCAGGAGAAGCATCACCGTGAAAGGAATCGATGATTTACATCAAGCCGATGTAATTGATCTCATTGCATATCGCAAATACAATTCTGGGTTGAAATATTTACTAGCAGAATAATCATCCATAAACAACAACAACAAGATGGCGACCGATCTATCGATCTCTACATCACATCAACAAAACTGTATATATATATATAAAACACGCTGCATAAATTTCGGATTTTATCGCATATCTTAAAAAAATTAGAACACGCTGCATGAATTTCGGATTTACCGTAATTTTTTTTAAATGGAAAAACTGTTTTTAACTAGTACAATTCTCAAAAATTAAAAACTGGTTTTAACCCAGTCAAACTGGTTTTAACCTGTGAAAACTGGTTCTTTTCTGTATAAACTGCGAATTGCGAACCATTTACCGCCATGCTACTGGAAACAATGAGTGAGCTGATTGCAAAACGTTGTTCTTCCGCGATGGGTGAGTCTTCTGCAAAGCGTTTCAAAGATGGCAATGATGCACTGCAATGGATTTGTGTAGCGAGTGCATTCAAAGGTCGTTTTTGCCCAGGTAAAATGGCGAATACGCTTGTTGTTGTTGTTGTGGTCTTCAGTCCGGAGGCTGGTTTGATGCAGCTCTCCACAATACCCTATCCTGAGCAAGCCTCTTCATCTCCACATAAGAACGGCAACCTACATCTGTCTGAAACTGCTTACTGTATCCAACTCTTGGTCTTCCTCTGCGATTTTTACCCCACACACTTCCCTCCAATGCTAAATTCACAATTCCTTGATGTCTAAGAATGTGTCCTACCAATCTATCCCTTCTTTTAGTCAAGGTATGCCAGAAATTTCTTTTCTCTCCAATTCTGTTCAATACCTCCTCATTAGTTACGCGATCCACCCACCTAATCTTCAGCATTCTTCTGTAGCACCATATTTCAAAAGCCTCAATCGTCTTCCTGTCCGCACTGTTTATCGTCCATGTCTCGCTCCCATACAAGGCAACACTCCATACAAATGCCTTCAGAAAAGACTTCCTTAGGCTTAAATCAATATTCGATGTTAACAAATTTCTCTTTTTCAAGAACGCTTTTCTTCCCATTGCCATTCTGCATTTTATATCCTCTGTACTGTGACCATCATTTGTTATTTTACTGCCCAAGTAACAAAACTCATCTACCTCCTTTATTGCTTCTCCAAATCTACAAAAGCTAAAACTGTAGGTTTGCCTTTCCTTAATCTATCTTCTAGGATAAGCCGTAACGTGAGTATTGCCTCCCGTGTTCCTACATTTCTCCTGAACCCAAACTGATCTTCCCCGAGGTCGGCTTCTACCACCTTTACCATCCTTCTGTATATAATTCGTGTTAATATTTTGCAACCATGACTTATTAAACTGATGGTTCTGTAGTTTTCACAGCTGTCTGCACCTGCTTTCTTTGGAATGGGGATTATAACATTTTTCTTAAAGTCTGAGGGTACTTCTCCTGTCTCATACATCTTACACACCAGGTGAAACAGGTTTGTCATGGCTGGTTCTCCCAGAGACTTCAGTAGCTCTGAGGCAATATCATCTACTCCAGGGGTCTTGTTTCGACTTAGGTCTTTCAGGGCTCTGTCAAATTCTTCTCTCAATACAGTATCTCCTATTTCATCTTCATCTACATCCTCCTCACTTCCTACAATATTGTCTCGGAGTTCATATCCTTTGTAGAGCCCCTCTATATACTGTTTCCACCTTTCAGCTTTCCCTTCTTTGCTGAGAACTGGTTTTCCATCAGTGTCCTTGATATTCATAGATCTGTTTTTCTTATCTCCAAATGTTTCTTTTATTTTCCTGTAGGCTGTATCTATTTTCCTCCTATTTATACATTCTTCTACATCCTTGCATTTGCCTTCTAGCCACTCCTGCTTAGCCATTTTGCACTTCCTGTCAATCTCATTTCTTAGTCGTCTGTACTCCATTTGGCCTGTTTCATTTACTGCATTTTTATATTTTCTCCTTTCATCGATTAAATTTAGTATCTCCTGTGATATCCAAGGATTTTTTGTAGGTCTTGCCTTCCTACCTATTTTGTCCTCTGCTACCTTCACTATTTCATCTCTCAATTTTACCCATTCCTGTTCTACTGTTTTATTTTCTCCTGTTTCTGTCAATTGTTGCCTAAAGCTCCCTCTGAAATTCTTAAGAACTTCAGGTTCCTTCAATTTATCCAGGTCCCATCTCCTTATTTTCCTACCTTTTTGTAGTTTCTTTAGTTTTAGCCTACAGTTCATAACCAACAAGTTATGGTCAGAGTCTATGTCTGCCCCTGCGTATGACCTACACTTCAAAACCTGGTTCCGAAATCTATGTCTTACCATTATAAAATCTATCTGATACCTTCCGGTGTCTCTTGGTCTCTTCCACGTATACAACCTTCTTGTGTGATTCAGGTGTTTGTTATAACTAAATTATGTTCTGTGCAAAATTCTACCAGGCGGCTTCCTCTTACATTCCTTTTGCCCAGACCATATTCACCTACTATCTTCCCTTCCCTTCCTTGTCCTACTACCGAATTCCAGTCTCCCATAACACTTAAGTTTTCCTCTCCCTTAATTGTCTGAATAAATTCCTTTAGCTCCTCATATATTTCTTCGATTTCCTCATCATCGGCAGAGCTAGTTGACATATAAACCTGTACTACTGTTGTCGGTGTTGGCTTCGTATTTATCTTGACAATGATAATGCGATCACTGTGCTGGTCATAGTAGTTTACCCGCATTCCTATTTTCTTATTCATTATCAATCCTACTCCTGTGATACCCCCAATTGATTTTGTATTTATAATCCTGTACTCACCTGACCAGAAATCCTGTTCATCCTGCCACCGAACTTCACCAATCCCCACTATATCTAACTTCAACCTATGCATTTCCCTTTTTAAATTTTCTAATTTTCCTACTCGATTAAGGGATCTAACATTCCACGCTCCGACCCGTAGAATGCCAGTATTGTCTTTCCTGATGTTCACATCCTCCTGAGTAGTCCCCGCCCGGAGATCCGAATGGGGGACTATTTTACCTCCGGAATGTTTTACCCGAGAGGATGCCATCATCATATGTTCATACAGTAGAGCTGCATGTCCTCAGGAAAAGTAACGACTGTAGTTTCCCATTGCTTTCAGCCGTTCGCAGTAATTGCATGGCAAAGCCACATTAGCTGATGTTACAAGGCCAGCTCAGTCAATCACCCAGACTGTTGCCCCTGTAACTACTGAAAAGGCTGCTGCCCCTCTTCAGGAACCACACTTTTGTCTGGCCTCTCCACAGATACCCCCCCGCTGTGGTTGCACCTACGGTACGGCTATCTGTATCGTTGAGGCACGCAAGCCACCCCACCTCGCCAATGTCTGTGGTTCATGCGAGTGGCGAATACGCTTAACATTAAAGATCCTAAGGAATTCATTAGTGCATGCCAGCCTTTATTCATTGCCAAAGTAAAAGAGCTTAATCAGGCATTCAAAATCAATGTGTCCCTGGTATGCAAATTTATGCTTCCAAAATCCGCTACAGAAAGATTAATATACACTACTATAAAGAGCACTCCTGTTTTCCCATTAGATGATGACGTTATTGAATGGTATACAACTAATATTATTGAAAAATTATTTTAAAAACTTGAAAATTTCCAGCTAGAGATTCTGATTGGGGTTTCAAAGAGATGCTGAAACTTTATATTAATGTAAATGTTAATAAAGGCTTTTATGCAGGAACGTTATAGAAACTACCTAAAGTAATAGCTAACAAACGTGCAGTTATCAATATCGAAATAGAAAAGATTATATTTTCTGTTTCAAGTGGTCGATAATAGCTGTTTTGTACCCAGCAGTAGATCATGCTGTACGTTTATCTGATTATATACCATACAACAATGCATTGAACTTTAAAGGTATATCTTTCCCTGCAAAATTGAAGCATGTGGAAACTTTTGAAAAAAAATTATACAATATCTATAAATGTGTATGGTATCCAATTTCCGAACAGGAATGGTTAACTATAGGAGGTAGCGAAGACTATAAAGGTAAAAATTTTACTGTCATTCCATTGCACGTATCGAATAATTATAAACTGGAGAAACATATTAATCTGCTAATGCTTCCTATAGAAAATACAGAACTTCATAATTTTTGTTATATAAAAAACCTGTCTAGGCTAGCACGAAGCAGTATTACTGCTTAAAAGAAAAGTTGTCTAGTCATCTAGTAAATTGTATAAAATTTAACAATAATGCAGCTCCACAAAAAAAATTACCTGAATTGATAGCAAACAAACTTACAGATATCAATACTGAAGCAGGAGAAGATGATATTTACTGTTTCAAGTGGTCGGTGATAGCTGCATTGACCCAGCAAATGAACATGTTAGCAGCTCATCTAATTATTTACCATACAAAAATACTTTGAACTTTAAAGGTATATCTTTCCCTGCTGAATTGAAGGACGTGACAATTTTTGACAAAAAAATAAAAATAAAAAAAATAAAAATAAAAAAAATGATACAATATCTATAAATGTTTATGGCATTCAAATTTCCTAACAGCAATGGTTAATCATAGGAGGTATCGAAGACTATAAAGGTATAAATTTTACTGTCGTTTCATTGCACGTATCGAATAATTATAAACGGGAGAGACATGTTAATCTGCTAATGCTTCCTATAGAAAATACAAAACTTTACTATTTTTGTTATATAAAAAACCTGTCTAGGCTAGCACAAAGCAGTATTACTGCTCATGAGAGAAAGATTGAAATATGTGAACGCTGCTTATGCTGTTTCCACTCTAATGAAAAGTTGTTCGATCATCTAGTAGATTGTACAAATTTTAAAGCAATCAGAAGTATCATGCCCCAAAGAGAAAACAATATATGAAATTTAAAAACTATAGCCACCAAATAAAGTCATTATTCATCATATATGCAGATATAGAATGTCTTCTACTACCCGGAAGTGATGATGACATCCACAGTCACAAACCGTATAGCATCGCTTATTATCTTCATTGCACATATAATCCAGAATACTCTAAAATTATATCGCAGATCTAACAGTATGGAATGATTCACTAAACAATTATATTTGATAGCAAATGAAATAAAAAATTATTTGATGCAAAATAAGAAAATGGATGTCAGGAATGAGCAGGAAAAAGAGTTTCGATCAGCGAAAATTTGCCATTTATGTAAAGATCAATTCAGTGAAACAGATATTAAACACAAAGACCGTTGCCATTTTACAGGCCGCTTTCGGAGAGCAGCGCATGCTGCATGTAATGTAGCTTTACTGTGCTAGTAGTTATGCACAATCTAACAAATTATGATAGCCATTTTATAATAATGAATCTGTGCGAAGACAGAGATAAGTAAATCTAGCCCATGTTTCAGTAATCGCATCAAATGTGGAAAAATATAAAACATTTAAGAAATCAATCGCAGTAGACTACCGCAAAGACATAAAATTTCGATTTATTGATTCATTCATGTTTTGGATTGTTCTTTAGAAAAATGGGTCTCCCATTTACATCCCAATGAATTACGAGACAATTCTTCCCTGAAGATGAAAAATTCAATTTGATAAATAAAAAAGGTGTATTTCCATATGAATAGATAAATAGCGAGTCTGTTTTAAGAGAACAGTTACCGCCTATTGATTCATTCAAAAGCTTACTGACTGGTGAAATAAGCATTAAAGACACTGATTACCAACATGCATGCGATGTATGGCGACTATTTCAATGCAAGAGCTTAGGCGAGTACTCTGATTTATATTTTAAAAACAGATGTTTTACTATTGGCAGACATATCAGAAAATTTCCGAACAGTCTGCGGGAACACATACGATCTGGACCCAGCTTATTACGTGACAGCGCCTGGTTTAGCCTGAGACGCTTTATTAAAAAACACGAATGTAAAATTACAAACTATTACAGATATCGATCAATTACAATTTGTTGAACGAGGAGTCAGAGGCGGAATTGTACATTGCTCGTGTCAGCATGCTATCGCTAACAATAGGTTTATGACAAATTATAATCAAAATGAAGAAGAATCTTATATAATTTATTTTGATGTTAATAGTTTATATAGCTGGGCAATGAAGCAGTACCTACCTATTTCTGATTTTGCGTGGGTGTCTGCTGATAACTTTGATGTTACAAAAATAGTTAACGATTCAGAAATAGTTTATATTTTAGAAGTTGACATCGACTATCCTGAAAATATTCATGACCTACATTCAGGTCTGCCTTTATGCCCAGAGAAAATGGTACCAACTCCACACAATTTTTAAACAACAAGCTCATTCTAAGAAAAATTCACAGAGTATTGTCATTCCACCAGGCTCCATGGATGAAACCTTATATTGATATTAATACCGAGAAACGTATGGCGGCCACCAATGAATTCAAGAAATTTTTTTTTTCAAACTCATGAGTAACAGTGTATTCTGAAAAACTATATAAAATGTACGAAAAATGGTTGATGAGAAAGTTGTAGCAAAATAGGAAGGACACAATGGCGCTGCAGATTTAATGGCAAAACCAAATCATAAAAAGACTACCACATTCAATAGCCATTGAATTAGGCCGACTCAATGTAGTATTCGATAAACCAATAGCTGGGGGTATGGCCATTTAAGATATTTTTAGATTTTCATTATGGTTATACGTTTAAAAAAATTCCAGAAAACCATGTTAAAATGTGATATACTGACGCTGACAGCCTAATTTACCATATAAATAACGCAAATATTTATGATACAATTAGAAAAGATGCTTACAAATGGTTTGATACATCAAGTTATCCTGTACACAACAAATATAACATTCCACATGTAAATAAAAAAGTAGTATGGTTAATGAAAGATGAATTAAATGGGAATATTAATAACAGAATTTATAGGACTCATGGCAAAAATGTGCGTATTAGAAACAGAAGAAGAACAGGTTATGCAAAAAGATAAAGGTGTAAAACGATCTTCTGCCAAATCATTAACTATTGACGACTACCATCAATGTTTATTGCACAATATTGAAAAAACTGTCAATCAACGTGTAATTCGTTCTAAACTACAGCCCGTCTCTACATTTAAAGAAAGTACATTAGCATTATCATCAAACAATGATAAACGTTATATTCTTGATGATAAAGTAAATGGGGACACTACCAGCTGACTGCACAACAACAACAAAAATAAAAACTGACTTTGCAGAGTGAGAAAGAAAAAATATATAATTAGCGCTAAAGTACTTTTATGCATTGTACAAAGTAAATAAACATCGCCCTGTTGGATGGAAGGTCGGGTAGGTGGGACTCGATTTGCAGCCACGTCCTTTCCGTGAGTCCCCGCACATTGATGATGTCATGAAATGAGCAGAGAGCTGCGAAACAACACTAGTTTGCCAAGAATAATAATAAACTTGTGTTATATAATTGTATTATGATCTTCCCGCTGCCGCTGTGCGCCCTATTGTTGTTGTTCATGTCCGCCATATTGTTTAAAAATAAACGTTTTTTTCTACTCGACATTTTGCTCAACAACACTTGTCAATGTCCGCCATCTTGTTGTTCATGACGGCCATCTTGTTGTTCATGACCAACCAGATGCTCGATAGCTCGATTTATAGATTGATCGATAGCTCTATTCGTCGATTCGGCGATAGCTCGATTGATCGATTTGTTCGATAGGTCAATTTATCGATTTGAACAATAGGTTAATTGATCGTTTGATCCATTGATCGACATATCAGAGTCAAGGTAAAGGTCAAAAGCTCAAGGTCAAGGTCATAAGTTCAATGTTAGGTTAGAACCCCTAACTTTTTGCCTCAACACCAACATAGTGTAACTACTGGCACTAGGTTTACCACAGGATTGCACTTGTAGGTGTTACTGTACCAACAAGCTTTCTTGGCGTGTTCTCGAAATAGAGTAAACGTTAGTTTAATACATATTACTTTATTTGTGTGTAAAATTAATGCCAGGCTTTGAATGAATAAACTGAAGCATGAACTTTTCTTGTCTACCCAACAGGACAAGAAATATTTTTAAGGAGGTAATAAACATACATACAAATCACGAAAAAACTAAAAATAGACAGATACATAGAAAACGTATAAAAGCATAAAAACACAGCGCCCCTACGAAACCCGTTTCACTTGCCACTGCACTATAATATCGCGCCACACTGAAACACTGAACTTGGCTGTGCTGTGTGGTGGCCGTCATTTAGACCGCCACATCAGCCCCCTGGGTGAAAGCGGTGCGTCGTATGGAGGAACCGCACCGGAAAGCGCACCCGACGACCTGAACACGCTGCGTGGCGCTGGTGGCTGTTGTGCCGTAGCCTGTCGATCAAGGTTGTGCAGGCGCTTACGTTGGGCCGTTCGAAAAGGTATCTCATGGAAGACGTACGCTGGTTTCACGCGGTTTATTCAGACTGTGATAGCCTGTTGTGCACCTCCTGTTGCCATGTAATATATAGAAATATAAAATATCAGAATCTTGCTTGTTAACGTGATTCTATTTTTCTCCGCATAAGTCTTAATATGTGAAAGATCTTAATAAAATAATTCTGATCTCAGAAGAGAGATGCTAACAAGAAAATTTTTCCTTATGACCTCTACAGAAAATGTCACATCTGAACTAATATGTATATATCACAGAAGATTTCTCTAGGTTCGCCTTTTATCGTTGCAGTCGTTAAGTGAGGATCAGTACACAGTTAAGGCAAAGAATGGTTCACAATATTAAACGAGTTCATAATAGGTTCACGTTTATACTTTTAAAATAACTAAAGTGGCTAATATTTTAGTGTTACTTATCCATATAGTTACTGTATTTCATGTTTCCAATCGTATGATGTTCTACACAGTTTCTCCAGTTGAAACGTGTCCATAAAAAATATTTTTGTAAGAAAATGTCTAATATTGTACCTCCTGTTTTGTGTCGAGTAACTTGCTTGCAAGAAAATGTATAATATCACTTCTACAGTGTGTATCGATAGGTGTTCTTAACTCTGTGAAGTTTCATCTTTGGCAAAGATCACGTATTGCATAGCATTGTAGCTCGCGCTGAGAGAGAGTAGCACTTGTGGTTCAGCTCGCTTAGAGAGCGGTTGAGTTGTGTGTATGGCTCCGATATAGAGCAGAGGCTGCTGTGCCAGCAAGTCGATTTCATTGTATTTGGAATATATATTATATTGTATTGTAACACTGCTGGAATGAAGGTAATTGCATTTGATGTCATTAGGAAGAAGTTGTATTATGTAGGTAATGTAACGCTGATTATTAATAATAAGTAACAAAGTTGACCTTTCTTTCCTGTTTCATTTACGTAGTTAGAAGATTAACCTACTTCCTTCATTTGATAATTAATTATTAGTGAATTTAAAGTGCATTATTGATTTTGATAATATTGTTGAACAGATTTCGTTATTGGTACCATAGTAAATGATAGTTAAGTGACTATGATACTAAATTTCAATAATCAGAAACTTATCTGCATAAAATTCTCACAGTCAAACATTAAGAAAGTGGTTTGTGGTTTTTTAATATCTTTCTCGCAGTCAAAAGTTTTGAGTATAGTCAGTGTCTGTTTCAAATGGTGACTTGCCACAGTTGTTTTGTGTTTAAAATATCCGTTGCGCACATAATCAGTTTAATGCACTGTTTCTTATTTAATAGTATATATATCAATATCAAGGCCATAATTAAACCAAATTGCTGTGTTAATGAACAATTTGTTGTCTGATTTAACGATAGGTTCAACATCCACAACACACACACAGCTTTTACAGTCTCAGCTGTTATTTTGTACAAACAAACAATAATAATGTTTGTAAACTATCCTGAGATGTTGCTGAGATTTTTCGTGTATCACCTTTGTCGTGATACCAACTTTTGAAAATAATAAATAATATTGTTCCACACTTTCTACTACTGGCAAACTATCGATTTTAACATCACAAAATGAAAAATATTTTTTATTAAGAAACTGAATTGAGAACAGTGGTGAATATTTCTTTCGTCAAGTATTGCTTGACCATTTATTGACAAAAAAAAAAAAAAAAAAAATAAATAAAATAAAATAAAAATAAAAAAATAAAATAAAATTATTTCCATAAGATTACACCGTAGTAAAATATTCTCTTCTTGGATATTACATCTACATAGATACTCTACAAACCACGTTAAAGTGCCTGGCAGAGGGTTCATTAACCACTTTCATAACTTTTCTCTACCGTTCCATTCTCTAATAGCGCGCGGGAAGAAAGAACACCTACATCGTTCCGTTTTCGATCTGATTTCTCTTATTTTATTGGGATGGTCATGTCTCCCTAAGTAGGTGGGTGCTAGCAAAATATTTTCACATTCAGAACTAAAAGTCGGTGATTGAAACTTCGCAAACAGATCACGCCGCAATAAATAACGTCTTTCTTTTAATGATTTCCACCCCAATTCTTGCAACGTTTCCGTGACGCTTTCCCCCCCGTAACGTGATAAAACAAAACGAGCTGCCCTTCTTTGAACCTTCTCAATATCTTCCGTCAGTCCCACCTGGTGAGGGTCCCCCAAGGGGCAACAGTACTCGAGGAGAGGACGCACAAGTGTGATGTAGCCAGTCTCTTTGGTGGAGCTGGTGCATCTTCGAAGCGTTCTGCCGATGAAACGTAACATTTGTTTCGCCTTCCCCACAATATTTTCTATGTGTTCTCTCCCGTCAAAGTTGTTCGTAATTGTAACTCCTAGGTATTTGGTAGAATCTACGACCTTAAGGTTTGACTGATTTATCGCGTAATTAAAGTTCAGTGGATTTCGTTTAGTGGTCATGTGTATTACTTCACACTTTTCTTTATTTAGTGTCAATTGCCAATTTTCGCACCATGCAGAAATTTTGTCTAAATCGCATTGCAGTTGCTTTTGATCCTCAATTGACTTCACTAACCGATAAACGACAGCATCATCCGCGAACAGTCTAAGGGAGCTATTCAGATTGTCTCCTAAATCGTTTAAAAATACGAGGAAGAGTAATGGACCTATAACGCTTCCCTGTGGAACGCCATATATCACTTCTGTTTTACTCGATGACTTACCGTCAATTACAACGAACTGTGTTCTTTCTGATAGGAAATCGTGAATCCAATCGCACAATTGGGGAGATATTTCATAAGCACGCAATTTCATAAGGGTACAGTGTCAAAATCCTTCCTGAAATCCAGAAATATGGAACTGATTTGAGATCCCTTGTCGATGGCACTTAATACTTCATGTGAATAAAGGGCAAGCTGTGTTTCGCAAGAGTGATACTTTCTGAATCCGTGTTGACTACTGGTTAATAGGTCGTTCTCTTCAAGGTAGTTCATAATATTTGAACAAAGTATATGTTCCAAAATCCTACTGCAAATCGACGTCAATGAGATAGGCCTGTAATTTTGGGGGTCACTCCTATGCCTTTCTTGAATATTGGAGTAACTTGGGCAACTTTCCAGTCTTTGGGTACGGATCTTTCGCTCAGAGATCGGTTGTAAATGATAGCTAAGTACGGAGATATTGCATCAGCATACTCTGAGAGGAATCTAGTTGGTATACAATCTGGCCCGGAAGATTTATTTTTGTTTAGTGACTTAAGTTGTTTTACTACTCCAGGAACATCTACTTCTAAGTTTCGCATGCTGGCAGCTGTTCTTGGACTGAATATTGGAGTGTTCACTTCGTCTTCTTTGACGAAAGAATTTCGGAAAGCTGTGTTTAATAATTCTGCCTTAACAGTACTGTCATCGGTTGTATTACCATTGCTATCGCGTAGTGAAGGTATTGTTTGTGTTTTGCCGCTAGTGTACTTCACATATGACCAGAATTTCTTTGAATTTTCTGCAAGATTACGAGACAGGATTTCGTTGTGGTAACTACTATAGGCTTCTCGCATTAAAGTCTGCGCTAGGTTGCGAGTTTCAGTAAAAGATTGCCAGTCTTGTGGATTCTGTGTCTTTTTTAATTTTGCATGCGTTTTTCTTTGTTACTGCAACAGTGATCTGACCTGTTTTGTGTACCACGAGGGGGTCAGCCCCTTCTTTTATTAATTTATTTGGTAGAAATCTCTCGATTGCTAATGATATTATGTCTTTGAAAGTAAGCCACAACTGATCTACACTCGCATTTTTAGTTTTGAAAGGCTGGAGACTATCACTCAGGAAAGCGTGAAGCGAATTTTTATCTGCTTTATTGAATAGATATATTTTTTGTTTATTTTTGGTGCATTTGAGCATTTCGACATTCAGTCTCGCTACTACAACTCGATGTTCGCTAATCCCTGTATCTGTTTTGATGCTCTTTACTAGCTCAGGATTATTTGTTGCTAGGAGATCAAGGGTATTTTCGCAACCACTTACTATTCTAGTGGGTTCATGAACTAACTGGTCGAAGTAGTTTTCAGAAAAAGCATTCAGAACTACTTCGGACGATGTTTTATATTTGCCGCCGGTTTTGAATACGTTATTATGCCAACATATCGAGGGTAAATTAAAGTCGCCACCGATTATAACAGTATGCTTCGGATACCTATTTTAAATGTGATTCAAGCTTTCTTTGAACATTTCGGCAACCGCATCGTCTGAGTAAGGGGGCCGATAAAAAGATCCAATTATTAATTTATTCCTGTTGTCAGGAATAACCTCTACCCAGACCAACTCACAGGAAGTATCTGTCTCAATTTCGCTGCAGGATAAACCGTTTGTAACAGCAATAAACACGCCACCCCCTGTTTTATTTATTCTATCCTTTCTGAAGACCTTTTGGCCCTTTGAAAAAATTTCGGCCGAACTTAAATCAGGCGTCAGCCAGCTCCCAGAACCTATAACGATTTGTGCCTCAGTACTTTCTATCAGCGCTTGGAGCTCTGGAACTTTCCCAACACAGCTACGACAATTTACAACTGTTACACCAATGGTTTCTAGGTCTGCTTTCTTCCCGTGTCTGACCTGCCCCCTTTGAGACTGAAACCCATTTTGTGTATTCCCGAGGCCCTCTAACCTAAAAAAAAAACGCCCAGTCCACGCCACACAGCCCCCGCTACCCGTGTAGCCGCTTCCTGAGTATAGTGGACTCCTGACCTATTTAGCGGAACCCGAAAACCCACCACCCTTTGACACAAGTCGAGATATCTGCAGCCGACACGGTCGCAGAACCGTCTGAGCCTCTGATTCAGACCCTCCACTCGGCTGTGAACCAAAGGTCCGCAGTCAGTCCTGTCGACAATGCTGCAGATGGTGAGCTCCGCTTTAATCTTGCAAGCAAGACTGGCAGTCTTCACCACTTCTGATAGCCGCTCGAAACCAGAGAGGATCTCTTCCGATTCAAAGCGACACACATCATTGGTCCCGACATGAGCCACAACCTGTAGCTGGCTGCACCCTGTGCTCTTCATGGCATCCGGAAGGACCCGTTCCACATCTGGAATAACTCCCCCCGGTATGCACACGGAGTGCACATTGGAGTTCTTCCCCTCCCCAGCAGCCCTTTTTCCAAAGGGGCTCCATCACCCGCCTAATATTGGAGCTCCTAACTACAAGCAAACTCACCCTCTGTGAGTGCCCGGATCTTGCAGGAAAAGGGGTGACCACATGACAAGCGACACCATCTGCGTCAGGAACATCCTCCGACACAGACAGCGCCTCGAATCTGTTGGCAAGACTAACCGGGGAGGCCTCCACTTCAGTGCCCCGGGAAGTCTTACGCCGCCCGACACGCGCTGAGGAGACCTCCCAGTCCACCACGGAGGGCAGTGAGCGGGCTGGCCACAGCCGCAGGCCGATCGGAGGGCACAACAGACGCACAGGGCGTCTGCTGCACCCCCGCGAGCGGCCCACAACAGCGGCGCCCACCCGCCGCAGTCTCGAGCGTTGCCAGCGAAGCCGACGCCGCCTGAAGCTGCGAGCGAAGAGTCACCAACTCTGCTTCCATTCGTTTGCAGCAGTCACAGTTCCTAGCCATTCTAAAAACCTTTGTTTTTCCAAGTAAGTACGTCTGAAGACACAGAAGTTTGGTAAACATTGAGCTTCGAAAGATATGGATCTGACACTAAACTGTTTATTACCGGCGAATCTGAAAAATATATACGTGAGCTAATAAATCAAAATAGAAACTGAACTGACAACTAAACGCGATTCTTAGTAGATAAACACGCGAGCACACTAAGGATTTAAGAACTATAAAAGAAAGCACACACGAAATGAAAATAAGTCGCTTCTATTAAGTAGCCGGTTACCGTACAATGGAGAACTGCTGCTGGTCACGTGTGCACTGGCCGCCGGTCACTGAGCAACTGTGTATTTAAGTTTTCGAGTGACTTTATGGACCTAGTCGTAGCATCCACTAGCTATCTTTTGAATTATTATTCAAAATAAAGTAAAATAAACCCTACGGCACCACTGCGACTTTGATTCTTAACCATAAATTGTGACAAATGATTCAAGGCTCTGCCTCTTCGGGCGTGGGTGACTTATCGAAACCAATTCACTGTAATTAGTATTCCCCCTTTTTGTCAGTCGAAAACTGAGACGTCGGATACTCGATGTATTCGTTGTTAACATCACGTAATTCAAATTGATTTTAATTACTATACAGCCACACTCCAGTAAGTATTCAATTGCGCAATCAGTATTTAATGACCTCCAAATCTTTGTATCAATAACTGCTTTTTTTTTACAATTACGTTCTACCTTAGGAAAGTAAAATAGTTGTGATAATAGTTACCGATCCTAACTTTTAGCACAAGAACATTTCGTTGCTGTTTATATGACTCCCTCAGAATCATTAAACGATTCAGCCAACTAAATCATCACAAATAAAACAGCTCCCATCAGGACTGCTCATTTCCTTTTCCCAATGGTCATGAACTAATTTAGTATCTCAGCAATTACTTGATAAAGTCTACTACCTTTTAAGCAAAATGTGCGGCTTATACCACATTTATATCTTCTTTTAATAATAAAGAAAAAAATTATATCGCTTCATTGCACCACCGTTATGGAGCCCTTTTGCTGCCTTAACTAAATGAATCCCTGGGAATATTCAATCACAGTGATTGCAACTGCTAATCACTTCTAACAGGAGTTAATGAACCCTTCACTAAGATCCATAAGCAACATTTTTCCTTAAACGCCGAGGAATTACATTCAGCTAGATCGACGTCCTATATTTCATGCGCCGATCTTTACGATTGTACCGGTAATCATTCCCTTACGGCAGCATTTTTTTTCTTTTGACCGGTAAGTTAATATTTCATATACACTGAATGAGGCTCCCATCAGACGGAATGAAAGTCGACAATAATGAAACGTAATTGTGAGCAAGGAATAACACCTTTCTCCCCCTAACATTATTCTTCGCTTGCGGCCTGCGAGTTTTTAGTGTCCAGCTCTCGATGCCACAGAGCAGGACATTGGGCGCCGACGGCAGCATACTCGCGAGCCCGTCGATCAGCTGAACGGCAGTTACAATCCAGTTCTACAACATTATACAAAAAAAACAATATTAATTTATAAAAATACAAATTACAAATAAATCGCCATTTCCTAATAATCAATGAAGAATAAAGTACTTACCTAAGTTGTAGCGACCTTGGGATATCATGTAGCAAGTCGTAAAAAAAAATTAATATTTCCCGCTACAAGCCTGCCGTTTATCAGAATTATTAGTTTCTCCATCACTGGAGGCTTGCTGTTGCCGCAACTGTGGTGCAAATTTTAATGAAAGTCCAGCTCCAGTTGCATTTATTGGTGCTTTATTTCAGCCCACACTACCGGTTTCGGCCTCTATGTTAGGCCACTTTCAAGTGTGACAGACCTGCATATAATGTCTAACAATAAGTTTACAAAAATTACATGGTACAAGACAGAATGTTATATATGTAAAAAGGTACTGTACAGAAGCAGAAGGAAACTTACGTTATGCCGTAGAGAAAGCAACGTCAAGTAATTACAACAATAGAACTCAGAGAATTTGAAACTTTTGGCGCCCAATGGCGACATGTGAAAAATGAGCGTGTCATTCCAAAATATTATAATCGGCATGTTCTGATGTGTTCTGATATAAACATGACATCATTGCAAGCATGAAATTCTAGACATTAGTTGATAAAATGTAAAGGTCAATAGTAAAATATTATCAATGTCAGTTAGGATAAAAAACGGAACATATAGCGGCCAATGAGGCTATGTGATATGTGGGCGTGTCGTCAATTTAAATTTTTGATACAGGTAGTATCATAATTTAGCTTAAGGCCAATTGTATTCAATTTACTTTACATTAAAGTTGGATGTATTGTTTAAATAAGGTACAAAAATTCTTAGGATGTAAAATGATTGCAACATACGAGGCGTCCAAGCCGATAGTTGAGGAGCGGCCTCTAGCGAGCGAAATTTGAACCAGGAACGCTGGTGCGGGCTCCAGAGCTGTTTGGACGCGTCGTTGATTGCTTACATTGTACTGTTTACAAACAGTAGCAGATGTTTCAAAAACAGCCACGAACTTGCGGAGCATTTCTAAAAAACTTTGTTAATTACTGGGCGGCAGATATCTAAGAAATTAGTATTCTTTAAAGTGCATTGTTCGTTAAGCGTGTCTTCCTTCGACTTTTTTAGGTGAGTGTATATAGCAACCTCTTCATAAAAATCCATGAAATAGCCTTTCGTCATTGTATGGAGTATTGTCAGGTTGTTTTCGATACTGTCTACCTTGTGGCTGTTGCGTATAAGGTGAGCAGCGAAGGTGGATCTGCTTTCAGCGTTTTTTCTGCCGAGTTCTGTGTGTTCCTTGTAACGCGTTTTGAAGTTGCGTCCTGTTTGCCCGATGTAGTATGCATTACAGTCGGAGCAGTGAATTTTGTATATGCCCCCGTTTTGATATAAGTCCTGCGTTGTATTTATGTTATGTATTAAAAGACGCAGAAGTGAGGGTTGTGATTTGTACGAAATTTGCACGTTACAATTTTTAAACAAATTACTTAGTTTATATGAGACCTAGCCACTGAAGGGAATTGAAACAAAGTGTTTCTTACCTGGTTCCATATTTTGGCTCACTTGGTTTTTGTTGGATTTGGCCACGTTAAAAATCTCGTCTACGATCATGCTACGATAGCCGTTATTCCGTGCTATATTTCGGAGCCAGTTAAGTTCCTTTTTTAATTCATTATCTTGTAGTGGCAATTTGAGGAGTCTATGTACTGCTGAACGCAAATAAGCCTTTTTATATTGAGCAGGGTGACAAGATGCAGCCGAGATAATGGCGTCAGAAGATGTTGGTTTGTGGTAAATAGGATTAACTGAGGCTCTAATGCAGCTCGCTTAACAAAACGTCAATGTGAAAAACTGTGGATAAAAAACGAAATCCGGGACTTTTATAAGAAAAGGAGCTTTTGAATTTAAACTTGTACAACACTCATTTAGTGCTATCCAAATTTGTATCTTCTTTGCAATTAAAAAGTTTATCAGTATGTCCACTGTGTGTGTATGCCGCTGGAGAACTTGGTATGGACCGGTGGTGGTTTAACGCCTTCTGTGCGCAGCATCTCATGAGTACAATGTTCGAGTCTCGATGCGTGAAGGATGGCGGTATACCGTGCCTCGAAGATTTTGGAGGGCGAATCTTGGATATGCGTGCTCTCAAACGACGCAAAACTTCCGCCTGATCCTGTGTCGCTTTCTCTACAGCGTCAGTGCCAACAAACTCTCCTGGTAGGCGCCGTAAACTAACTCGGCCACAGATGAACCGATGTCGGAGCCGAATGTCGTTCGCAAGCCGAGTAGCGCCACAGGCAGTGCCGATGTCCAGGTTTCTGGATGGGACAGCAGTGCTGCCTTCAAACTGCGGTGCCAGCGTTCGATCGTGCCGTTAGTCGCTGGGTGGTAGCTGGTGGTTTTATGGTGCATATGACCACAAAATTTGGCTAGCTGGGCGAAAAGATGAGACTCAAACTGACGTCCGCAGTCCGTGGTGATATGCAGTGGACATCCGAATGTTGCCAACCGTGTGGAAGGCAAGGCAGAGGCTAATGTATCAGCTGTGACGCTACCGGCTGGAACTGCTTCAGGCCAGCGAGTATAACGGTCGATCGTTGCTGGTAAGTACCCCTGTGCATTTGAGGCGGCAGGGGACCGACTACGTCCAAATGTTGGTGGGCAAAACGACTGGTTGATCCGGAAAGTCGCCGATTGGGGCTCGCACAGGGAGAGCAATCTTGCTGCGTTGACATTTGAGACGAGATCTGACCCATTCGCGACAGTGTTTCTGCATACCCGGCCACACGAAACGCTGAGACCCCAGATGAAATGTTGGACGTACCCCTGGATGACTTAATTCGTGGACAGTGTTAAAAGCTCGTCTTCTGAAAGCTGTTGGCAGAAAGGGGCGAGGTTGGCCGCGAGAGACGTCACAGCGCGGTCGTGTTGATTCTCCTGGAGCATCGACGAGCTGCAACGAACTGCGATGGTGAGGCATTGTTCACATACGCCAGGAGTTCGCCGTCTTCCTGCTGGGCTTTTGCTAATGCGGAGTAATCAATAGGACGAGCAACGGTGCCGACTCGTGTCAGACAATCTGCAATAACGTTGTCGATACCAGATATGTGCGTAATATCTGTTGTGAATTGGGCCACAAATTCGAGGTAATGAAACTGTCTGGGCGAGCAATTAGTACTGTTCCGCTCGAATGCAAATGTTATCGGTTTACGGCCCGAGTAAACAACAAACACTGGCGCTGCCACCCGCGGACGGAGACATTTGACTGCGGCCTGGAGCTGCCCCACTGTCCCTGTGACGGCGCGGCGGCAGCTCACGCGGGTAGCAGGCCGGCGGCTGCCACCAGTTGCCTGCCCGCTGGTGCGGTGCACTGTGCAGCTCCGACCGCGTCTGACGCGCGGACGCGCGACTAGCGCTGCGCTCGCCACGCGCTGTTTCGTAGCTTCGAATGCGGCGCACACAGCCTCAGTCCGTCGTCCTGGCGAATTGCCTTTCACTCTGGGCCCAGCAAGTGTTGCACTTAGCGGTTCTCGAAGCTCTGCTGTTTTAGGAAGGCGACGACGATATAAGTTCAACATTCCTAAGTAATGACGTAGCTCCTCGAGAGTGGTTGGGCGAGGTAGACGCAATATTGCTTCCACCTTTTCAGACAAGGGTAGCGAGCCTGCAGCAGAAATTTAGTGGCCCAGAAACGTCACTTCTGGCTTTCCAAAAACACACTTATCCACGTTCAGGACGACACTGTGGCGATCTAGTCGTTCAAATACCTCACTAAGATGCTGTCGATGTCGTTCTGGGTTGGTAGAGAACACTAAGATATCGTTCAGGTACGCAAAACATTGTGGCAGTCCCTGGAGAACAGAGTCTGTAAATCTTCGCCACGTCTGAGCGGCGTTACCTAGCCCAAACGTCATAAGAAGGCTCTCGAGCAAAGCAAAGGGTGCTGTTATTGCGGTTTCGGGTAGGTATTCAGTTGGTACCGGTATCTGTGTATAAGCGTTTGCGCAGTCCAGAACTGTGAACAGTGTGGCACCATGTAGAGCGTGAATGTAGTCTCTCAAAAGTGGCACCGGATACCTGTCTGATACTGGTCGCGAGTTAAGTGCACGATAGTCACCACGAGGGCGCCGTGTTCCACTCTTCTTTGGCAGCAGATGTAAAGCCGAGCACCTCTGGCTTTTAGACGGTCGCATAACGCCTTCACGTATCGGGGAGTAAACTCGGCTTTCGCTGCTGCTAAACGTCTAGGTCGACATGCCACTGGAGGTCCATCCGTCGCTTTAATGTAATGCACCGTATCGTGCAACACACGCGTGGGCGCTCCAGGCGGTCTGGTCAGATTCGGGAGTGGGTCGGCATTCCTGCATGCTGTCCTCCTGAAACTTGCTCTAATTTAGCGCTGTGTATTGCAGCGGTACGGTGGAAACCGGTGACTGCCAGGCCTGTGGCGCTGTCTGACAGGCGTGCACTGGCGACATCGGGCAGTGGTGACAGTGCGCCAGTAGGCCCCGAAGAGTCGTCAGCGGCCGTCAGGCGGCGGCGGTGCTGAGGGCGTCCAGTGTGGCCGGCAGCCACCGGGCAGTCGGCGGCGGTCGCGACACGGCGGTGGACCGCTTTCTGGAGCCGCGGTTCCGCTGGGAGAGCACGCCTCTGCTGCTACGAGCGGCGGCGCGCCGACAGGCCGACTGTGGCCGCGGCGCCACCGCAGTCAGCACTCGCTGCTGTTGCTGCTGCGGCTGCGACGGAGCCTCGCGGTGGTCGGGCACTTCCGCTACAGCACAGCAGTCTGAGGGCCGACTGCTCCGTAGCGCACGTGACGAGGCATCCGCCATCCGCCACCGTGACTGCATCCACTTCACTGCGTACATGCCGCAAGTACTGCCACGGCTTTCTACCCCCCCCCCCCTGTCTCTGCTCGTCGCATGCGATCTTCTTGCAAGATCGGCCACTCCGTCGTATTAATTCCGACTCGAGCTTACCGTACGAGTGAACTGCCGGCGGTGCAGTAACAATATCCTTTACTTCTGCAGCCAGTCTGCGGTCGAGCTGACTTACTATTAGTGCGAACTGAGTCGCGTCGGGCGTTATGCCGGCGCAACTGAAACTGGCTTCTGCTTGCGCAGACCGCTGGCGGGCGGACCGCTATTCTTCAGACGGCACCCCTTCTGCCGTCGTACGTTTCCCTCAAACATTTTTCCGATCACTTATCACGTCGGGGTCACCACTGTACGTGTTATTGTGCCGGCAAGCTTTCTTGGCGTGTTCTCGAAACAGATTAAACGTTACTTTAATACGTTTCACTTTATTTGCGCGTAAAATTAATTGTAGGCTTCGAATGAATAAACTGAGGCACGAACTTTTCTCGTCGACCCAGCAGGACGAGAAGTACTTTTTAAGGAGCAAACAAACATACATAAAAATCACGAAAAAAACAAATAATAAACAGACACGTAGAAAACATATAAAAGTATAAAAACACAGCGCCCCTGGCGGCCAAGCGCGGAACTACGAAACCCGTTTCACTTGCCACTGCACTATTATATCTCTGCACACTGAAACACTGAACTTGGCTGTACTGTGTGGCGACTGTCACTTATATCGCCGCACCCTGTACGTAGGCATGTTGCTTGTCCCGAACCCTTTTCTGTTGCACAGTTTGGCGCGCTCGACGGTGCATGCGATGTGGCCCATTACATATTTTTGCTGTAGGCGCAGAACAACTTTCTTGCAGTTGAGATTCGAGAAAAGCACTGTTCAAGTCCACAACGTGTATGACATTTACAGTATGAACTGTTCTCGCACTCTCTGAAGCACTGTTCCTAACGGCACCGTTCTTGGAGTTTTTGTTCTGCAAACACACCGTTTGTACATGTCTTGATTTGCCACATTGATAACAGATAGCATTGCGCCTAGGGCATTGCATACGATTTGTGGCGAGATACACACTGGGAACAAGATTTACGAACATTTGTCTGAAAACAGCGGCTTTTTCTAACATGGCAGGGTGACCCGTGAGTCTCGCGTTTACTCTGGCTACTGTTCACTGACTGTCCAGCACGGCCGGTAGAGCTGAAAGAATCACGACAGCTGAACTGAGAGCTGTGACTAGGAAGGCATCCGTTGCGGCGCACTGCGTTAACACTGTGGCTTCGCATTCCTACATCTGCTGAGTCAGAGGTGTGGTGCGCTTCAATAAGCTGCAGTACACTGTCTAATGATAGGTCAGACTGTTCGAGAATCGCTGCCCTAATTCTGGGGTCCTGAATGTTCTGCGTAATCGCATCTCTTAACATAATATGACTATATGAAAGTCCACAAGATCAAGTAAATTTACATTTGCGGGTTAAGCCCTTCAACTCCGTGATCCGTTGCTGATGTGGCTGATCCGGTGACTTTTTCAGTCTGAAAAATCGGTACCACGCGGTGGCTACTAGAACGTTTTGCTCGTAATGAGCATTCAGTGCACCTGCAAGTTGATCAAAGTCTAGATCGCGAGGAGATGCACGGGGGAATGTTTCTGCAGTAGTACGAAGGTCTTGATGCTCACCACTGACCTGTAAGTTGATGAGCCGTGAGGAATTCTTGGGACTGCGCCAAGTACTCGCTGCATTCTTTGACCGGTCCGCCGCACTGGCGAAACGTAGGGAGCGGCGCGGCGGCGGATGCGACGGCTGTTGTTGAGTTGTCTTCCGTCAACTGGGACGCCGCTTGGAGTAGTTGCGTGATTCGCGCCGTCTGTAACTGAATAATTTCAATTAAGTTTGGGTTCGGGGTAGTGGCCATGCTGACCGATTACGCTCCGCACATACAAGAAAATTATTCTCAGCAACAAAAAAGTCCACAGAACACATAACAGAATATCTCCCCCTAAAATCATATAATATGGGTAGTAGGTGGGAGCAATTTCTGTGTGCTCCGACTGCTGCTGTCTGGCTGCTGCAAGCCGGCTGGTCCAAGGCTGTTCTATCGCTCCTCATCGCCACTTTTGTGTCTAGCTGCCGCCGGTTGTCCTGGGTGTCGGTGACCGAGTAGAGAGAGACCGACACAGGGCAGTAGGATGCACGCGGGTGCGGGTACGGAGTCTGAGGTAACCAGTCAGTGGGACAGCACAGACTAGAATCAGTAACCTAGATTATTACAATATATGTATTTCGTAGAAACAATATAATACGTAATTTTAACAAGTTTCATGACTGAAGACTAGTGTAATGCTGATACATAGTTTAACCTGGTAGAGTCCGCCTCCGTAGTCCAGTGGACAGCGTGGTTGGTTGCCACGCAGGGGGCCCGGGTTCGATTCCCGGTCGGGTAGGAGATTTTCTCCACTCGGGGACTGGGTGCTGTGTCGTCCTCATCATCATTCCATCATCATTGACATGCAAGTCGCCGAAGTGGCGTCAGATAAAGAGACTTGCACCAGGCAGGCTGAACACGACCCCAGTTGGGGTATAACGGTCATAAATGCCACACGATCATCATCATCATCACCTGGTAGAGGTCTGCCTACTGATGAGCGTCTTATCTAGTGCCTGTCCTATTGCCAATGGAGTTTCAACGACAGTTCTAGGATTTTCGGTAGCCCAAATTCTGCAGTTGTGGGCTTTGACAGACCCTCTGAGCGTTAAATCAGCTTCGTCTGTCCACAACACGTTACTCCGCCATCTTTTGAAACGCCCACACCGCAAATGCGCTCCGCTTCAATAAATCGCCAGGTATCAGTTCATTATGTTGAAAGGATAGCATTGCCAACCAAACAGTAGTCTACGGAATGCCGGTGCGACGTGCGACTGCACGAGCGCTGACTTCCCCGTGCACAGACGAACCCGCTACAGTCTCCATTTCTTCCTGAACTGTCTCAGCAGCAGTACGCCTTGTGCCCGGTCGGCCACTACGGGGTCTATCGTCTAAACAACCCGTGGCTTCGAACTTGGAAATCATTCTCGCCACAGCTGCATTTGTCAACGGACCTTTACCCTTTGAATCCCCTTCGTATGGCGATAGGATCGTAACGCTGAACTAGCACATTCCGCATTCTGATCATACAGCTTCACTAACGGCGACTTTTCAGGTAACGTCAACATGCTGTGACTGCTGGTGAATCCGATTCTCTCTTTCATTACAGCTCCTTTTATACACGATTTTCATGCGCAGTCACTGACGTTTTGCTGTCCAGCGCCATCTGTCGGACGTTTTTTGAACTTTTTTCTAATAAAGCACCATGTCATTGTAAGCATGTGTGTCAATTTTTACCTCTCTATCTACATTATTCCGTGATTTATTAAGTTGTCAAATTTATACTGACTTTTTGATCACCCGGTATATGAGAAAATCTTGGAAGTTCCGTCTGTACCTACCAACATTTAGTTTCTGTGTTTTATCTATAACAAGAAACCCGTTCTGCGAATGATTCCAGCAGTCTGCACAGATCTTTACAATATCAGTGAACGTCATACCAGTTCCTACATGAGCATTGTAAATCTGTTTTAAATTCAAATTCTCCTGTTTCAATGCTATAATGAGGTTTGCATTATCCCACAGCAACTGCTTGGGGATACGAGAGTACGTTTGGTTTAGATAAAATACATCAACACCCATATGCCTCCCGAAATAGTAATATCGTCGAATTTATCTTGATTTTCCACCGCCACGTCGTCGAATATGAATTCGGTGTTGGGCTTTAGTTGTTCAGGAGGAGGGATATCGCCTCTTTCACTGTATGTTGAGTAGGTGACGCCTCTTACGCCTCCTGTAATAACCGGGATTTAGGCTGTGAGAGAGTTTTTGAAAATACACACGCATTTTCAAAGTAGGCTCCGACTATATGTGTAAGAAGAGTCAGAAGAATATTTTTTTCCACAGTTGGATGGTCCCAACAATTATTGCTCGAACATTATCGGGAATGAGGACGCCATTCTTTTTCTTCCTACAACTATATTCACCCAGTCCGTCATTGGACCAGCCATGCCGATATGTGCAGCTCACTAGAGATAAGATACAGTTTCCATGTGACTGAAGAAGAAGAAGGAGTTGGTGATATAATTTTCTTATATGCAGTGTGCTGGAAATTGCAAAATATTTGATACAGCATACAACATTGTGGTAGTTGGGGTTGTACTCTGGCATTCACTTAACCGTAGCAGCAGTGCTGTTGGACAGCTACTCTTCCGCTTGCGCCCCTGTATCTTCTGCTGGTGGTGGTGGTGCTGGTGGTGGCTGGCCATGCTGATCCTATGGCCGGCTGGCTGCGGCTGGGACCCAGTAGCTGAAGTGGCAACATTGGTCGCGTGACAGTGCTGCGCTCTCATTGCATGAGAGCAAAGGACTGCTGGTGCGGCTAAAGAGCAGTGCACTCTGCTGAGTGAATGTGGAACTAACGTAATGGACACGGGAAAATAATCGTTACTGTGTCCGTATGCGTTTGTGAACGCTCCCTTGGCTGTGTTCGTGTTTTAAAGTGTTCCCGATTTATCGCATGCGACTACCACCCGCCTTTACTAGTAATCTCCAGCTGATGGTCAAGTCCTCACCCGGGGCCAGCAGAAGCGCGCCTTCAGAGTTCCCAACACCACTGCCACCTGCCGGCAATTTCCTCAGGCTCACTGGAATACAGGAGTGTCTTAGCAGTAAATAAGAAATGTCATAAAACGTGATGCCCGATGTTAAAAGTTTTTACCCATCGCAGTATACACGGTCTCATACTTACTGAGTTATATGTTATACAATTGTATAATTTTTCGGGTATATATTCATTTTTACAAGTGCTGTATGTCTAAAAAATCTGTTGGGGATATAATTAGTAGTAAAGAAGAAATAGATTAAAACTTGGTGCATTATGGGGCGGTTTTCCATGAACGTTACTGTTTATGTGCTCATATGTCACGAACCACATGTACTGTGATACAATTTAGAAGGTGCATTCAACTATATGTGTGTATACTGTTTGTAAAATTTCCTGCAAGTACAATATATAGTGTAGAAATTATAAATTTCAAACGTTATACCGAATCATGTAATTTTACTCCGTGAACAGCAGAAAAGTAGTAAGCGAGAGAGTTTTCTCGTTTCATCATTTTGCTAATATTCTCAGCGATAAAAAGTTTCCCAAAGGTTTGAAATTACGTTTAAAGTATGTTGCAAGTCGGGAAGTGCTCTCCTTGTCTAATAGTGCACTGATAAAGTGACAGTATCACGTGATGCATCACGGGGAACTTTATGCTGTGTAAGGCGTCACATCTCCTGAGCTATCGGTGCAGTCGCAGAGTCGTGTCTTAGCTGACGTCTTCTGCCTGTGAACTACATTCCTGCCAAGTGCCAGCTTCACAGGTGAAGTAGCCGGCCGCGGTGGCCGAGGTGACTGAGGCGCTGCAGTCACGGTCAGCACGGCCACTACGGTCGGGGGTTCGAATCCCCCCTCGGGCATGGATATTTGTGCCGTCCTAGTTCGTAAGTAGTTCATGAGTAGTTTGTAAGTTTAGGGACTGATGACCCCGTAGTTAAGTCCCATAAGCTTAACAAACATTTGAACAGGTGAAGTACTTTTCGTGATTTCGCGTTTAGCCGGTGAGTGTGTGAACGAGTGTGCTTTCACTTTTACACAGATAGCGGTTTCTGTTTACCCTATTGTTTCAGGTATTGCGCTGCTCGTCTACGCTTTAAATGAAGGGATTCACAAAAAACTTCCAGTTATACATTAACCAGCATTGTTTTTAAACTGCAAACAATGAACAAATTATATCTTCCCTTGGTTTTACAAACTTTTATTTCTGAAATCTATCACCACAAAGTAGTCTGGGCATACATAGCTTCTATTCAAATGCTTTGAGCCTTTCTTTTGAAAAATTTTATCCGCGTCATATTTTCAGTTATGTATTTTCCACTGCCTGTATGTACAAAGAACTTATAATGAAGAGTAAATCAAAGCGTTAAAGACAGTGTTTATTAGAAGTAAACGATTTGAAATGGACCTAATGGCAGCTTCCTTAAACAATTATACTTGGAATTCTACTTCGAGAGTTCCTTCGTCTTCCCTTCCCTCCCACCTGTTGAAGGAACCCTGTTCGAAAAGGATGTGCTACTTTTTTTCACACTTTTCCTTCTTTACGTGACTGTCGGCGGTACAGAACTAGGGTAAGTACTGGCCAGTCAATCTGTCTCTTTTGAAGTAGAATTTATCACCTCCGTGTAGAATTTCCGCCAGTCGTGGGATATTTAGAATTCTCTATTTTAGAGGAACCTGGAGAAAGATTTCGGAATGCTGTTACAGCGGTACGCTGCCCCTTCCGACGATCAGCTCCTCCCACGAAGCGCGCCGACGAGCCACTGCGTCAGAACCTGACCCTCTCACCGCCAGTCGGCTGTTCGCTGCTGAGGCTGTCGCGCGCTGTTTGCTCGCACATCTTCCAGCTGGGGCTGCGGCGATTCGTGACTGGGTCGTTCGTTTGAGCGAAGGCAAATAAAGAGTCCTGAGAGTCGAATTCCGATGCGGACGAAGCGCCGTTCACAAGAATCCTCAGTGGGGGCCTTTTTTTCTTAATTTTTTTTTTTTTTTTTTTTTTTTTGTATTTGAAGTTTAACGGCGTTTTGCAACTGCGAAGTTACAGCGACGACGTCGCGTACGAAATAAATAGTGGAACTAGCGCTGAGTAGTGGAATGTGTGCGCAGCGCCCGGCGGCTGTCGGGCGAGCCTGGGGGGGGGGGGGGGGGCTCCACTGCAGCCACACGGCTCTCGTTTACAAAAAAGAAAAAAAAATAATACAAATGTTTGTGAAGCTTATGCGACTTCACTGCGGGGCCATCAGTCCCTAAACTTACTAACTACTTATTGGCACTAGCTAATACTAACGACGACACAAACATCCAGGCCCGAGGGGGGATTCGAACCTCCGACAGGGAAAGGCCTCGCGCATCGCTACATAGCGCATCAACGCGCTCGGCCGCTCCGCCGCGGTTCTGATTTACACTACCAATATATTGGCTCAATAAATGAACTTTTCATTAAAATATGATGAATACATATGAAGCTACATGGCTTTGAAGTGACAAGTTCATAGCGAAGACACAGAAGATCGCACAATGCATACTACACTCTAAAATTATATATATATATGAATCATGAATTTGCAAAACGACTCAAGTCCACATTTTCATGGTTTTGCGTTATGGGCACAGCAATGTTCCAATATCCAATACACATCGCTTAATACCAAAGATACTTTAGTCCCCAAGTTCTATACATTATTTCCAGCAACAATACATTCACTTTTACCGACAAAACAGACTTAGTCCAGCTCTTAACTTGTTTTGCTTGTAGGTAATGAAAATTGTTAACAGATTCGTCTATAGCTTTAAGTTGGTAAAAAGTCTATATTAGTTTTGTTTGTCTGCAACCAAGTTATGTTCTGAGAGAGAGGATTTTCTTGCTTTAACATCTGACTACATACAAAATGTATGCTTGCCTAAGATACCAATTCAGGACATGCATTATCTATGTATTATCATCGTAAACTAACAATTTCAGTCTTCTCTGTGCGTAACAACTGATTCAGTATCCTTCTACATCTACCATGAGGGGCAAGCTAAGATCAGTCCAAATGAGGTACGCAGTTTTCTCCTCCATTATTTCAATAGCCGTGTCTCATCTAGTGTTAAGGAACTCTGGTTGTTTTGTGTCGGCTGTCCAGGCCAGAATAAGAACAACACTCCCATCAGATTTTTAATGGCTATAAATGCTCAGAGGCGTTTTTCAACATCAAACTTCCTTTCCCTGTCAGAGGACACTCCTTCCTGCCAAATGATACGGACTTCGCAATAGTGAAAAGACGACAGAGGCGCGTGGACAGATTATACACACTGAAGGACGTGTGTGAAAACATAGTAAGCTCTAGCGCTAAAGGAAATTTTACAGTAACAATCGTTCAAAATGAGGATGTTTATGATTACAACAACTGGTGGGCACATTATTAAAAAGGAAAGCACAATTGCATAGAGACATCGGTTAAGGACGATCGTAGAGATAAATGGCATCTTTCAGTGTTTACACTTTTATGGATTTCTGCTTTTCTGCAGAACAGATCGGAACAGGTGCGACAAAACATTCGTAGGAGGAGTAATACAATATTTTTCATCCTTTGGCCAACATTTCACATAGATAAGCTTATCCAAATGATATGTCTGCAATCAATGAAAATAAAGTTAAAGCTATACGCAAAATGCTCAAGTATGATATTTCTGAAAAAACCTACTGCAGATGAATCTGCTCCAGAGGCCTCTGATGATTCTCTACCACAAGTTTCCGTAGTCGCTGACAGAACCAGGGTCATCAAAATTTGGTGAAACTGCTGTTGTCCAACATTCTGAGCTGAATAAGAAGTGAAAATATTTGTGATTTAGAATCGAGAGGACATTGTTCATAAAACAGAGTCATTTACAGAATTAGATCTGGGAAAGTGGGTGTTTCCAATAACAGATTAGCAGCGTCAAAATGGCCCCCAACAAAACCTCGAGAAATCTGATGAGAGTTACCCAAAGACGCAAATAAGAGACATTTTAATAAATTTCATCTTACTAGAAAATTGTGTAACGATGAAGAGCAATATCGCAGATGGTTGGTTTACTCCACATCTCAAGATAAACTTTATTGCTTCCCATGAAGACTTTTCTCACATTTGCAGACACAGATAGCAAAAGTAGGCTGCTGTGACTGGAAAGATCTGAATAGAACATTGCAAAGACATGAACATAGTCAAAGTCAATGACACATCGAGTGTATGATTTAATGGATGGAATTATATAAAGGAATCAAATATGGGAAAACAGTAGATAAGGAAAACGAGAGATTGATTAGGGAATCAGAAAGGTACTGGTATAACTTGGCGAAATATTGATCGATGTTATCAACTGCTTAGCCTCATACATTCTGGCATTTAAAGGTCATCGAGAATCCCTTACCCTGAATGATACTAGAAACAGTGGAAATTTTATAGAACTATTTACACTGTCATCCAAATATGATCTACCACTAAAAGAGCACTTGCAACACATTAATGAAAAGCAACTTTCTCAGCATTATCTGAGCCACGAGATCCAAAATGAATTAATTTCATTAATGTCAATATCTGTCATTAACGGAATTGTAAAAAGAGTCAAACAAGAAAAATAGTATCCCTTCATGCCCGATTGCACCAGGGATGTGAGCCGTGTGAAACAAATGTCAATAACGTTAAGATTCTGCAATTCCTCAACTGAAGAGGTAGAGGAACACGGGTTTCTTGCCATTGCAGAAACAACGGGAAGTATTTAACAAATACCGTTTTAAAGGAACTAGAAAATAATGATCTAGATATAAAGAACTGTCGGGAACGGGGATATGATAACGGCGCCAATATCGTTGGCATTAATAAACGTGTTAAAAGAATTAATTAATCCACGAAAATTCTTCACGCCATTTATGTGCTCCTTACAAGGTCTAGAAGGCGGTCTAAACTTATAAAAACAAAATTAAAATTGACACTGAAAACTCTTGTCTGAAACAAGATAGGAAAGCAGAATCGGAGCACTAATAGCTATATTATTCCAATTTGATGATGTCATCGAAAGCGTGAATGACCTGAAAAGTAAAACTGTGAAACTCTTAGTGACGGTGAAGCAGTCTTGATGTCGATGTTAACCTTTTATTTTATTGTAGCAATATACAATGCTATTTTACTACATGTGACCAATGTAAATAAACGATGGCAGTCGGTTCAAGTGAACCTGAGAGTGGCTGTTGACTCTTTACGTTCATTTCATGACTGAATTCGAGAATTCCGTATTACAGGATTTGAAACATGCGATGCAGAAGCTCGATTGTTTGTAGAAAAAAGTAGTTTCGAAATTGAGTCTTAGTTAAAAATGAAAAGAATAGCACCGAAAAAACGAATGTCCGATTACGAACAAATTGATGAACCATTACACCCTGCTGAAATGCAGTGCAGAGTTAATTTTTTTAACACAATGATAGATGCTGCAATAGTCGAGAGTGAATATCGATTGAAGGCGCTCGAAGAATAATTTGAGTGATTTGGTTTTATTTATGACTAGCTGAAAACCCGGCGTTGTGCGGACCGCGGTGCAGTAGCCGAGCGGTCTACGGCGCCTCTCTATGGAGCGCGCGTTTGCTCGCCGTCGGAGGTTCGAGTCCTCGCTGGGGCATAAGTGAATGTGTGTGTGCGTGTGTGTGTGTGTGTGTGTGTGTGTTGTCCTTAGGTTAGTTTACCTTAGTTTAATAGTTTGTAAGCTACGGACTGATGACCACGCAGTTTGGTCCGACAGATTTACAAACATTTGAACATTTTTTTGGCGTTACCCGGTTATTTATTCATTTAATTCTGCAATTTTTCAAGTAAATATTCATTTTTATAAGGGCTGTATGTCTGTAAAATCTCTTGGGAATAAAATTAGTACTAAAGAAGTAATAGATTAAAATTTGGTGCGTGATGGTGCGGTTTTCCATGAACATTACTGTTTATGTGCTCATATCTCATGAAGTACGTGACGTACTGTGATACAATTTAGAAGGTACAAACAACTATATGCGTGCATACCGTCTGTAAATTTCCTGCAGCTACAATTTGCAGTGTAGAAATTATAAATTGTAACGTCATACCGAATGCCGTAGTTTTAGTCCATGAACAGCAGAACGTTACTTTTTATGTGCTCATATCTCATGAACTACGTGTCGTACTATGATACAATTTAGAACTTACTTTCAACTATATGCGTGCATACTGTCTGTAAAATTTCTTGCGCCTACAATTTGTAGTGTACAAATTATAAATTATAATGTCATACTCAGTGCTTTTTTTCTAAAAAAAATTTAAGGGGGTCTCCCGGTGTAGGTAACAGAAACGAGACTACTGAAACGTGCGATACCGCATCTGATCTCCTAGTCATGACGTCGTCAACATCGCGGACACTGTAGGAGGAGGTGGCGGTATTCTCGATAAACTACCAGCCGAGCTTCACGATCCTGGATACAACGACTGCCGGCCTGCAACAAAACTTCAAAAACGTCTAGCACGCGGTGACAAAGGGATCGATGTGCTCGACGAAGCATGTTCAAATGTTTGTGTAGCTTATGGGACTTAACTACGGGCTCATCAGTCCCTAAACTTACAAACTACTTATGAACTAGCTAAACTAAGGACGGCACAAATATCCATGCCCGAGGGGGGCTATTTATGTTGACGCATGATGACGACCATGGTATCATATTATAATATCAAAGAAGAACCAAAAACAATGAAAAATCTTTCTAGCTGGGTGACTGTGCGAATCAGGGAATTTCGGGCAGGAGAAAACATACTGAAATTGAGGATATTTGATGGTTCGGTGATTGGACTTAAAAACTAAGTTTAGCTGTCACGCTGCCATTGAAATCACACCAAAAGAAAAATCCACTATAAACAATAACAAAATGCACAAAAAATCATTCCAGTATCAACTCCTAAAGCAACAAAAATAATCTCTCATAAGCCAGTATCGCAAATTTTGGTTGACCTTTCAATTTTTACCTATGTTCTCCATGGAACTAAAGAAAGGAGTAGCAATATTTTTATTACACTAATAGGTTGTAATTAAAGGGTATGTGGTTCATATTGGTCATATTTGGGGCAATTGAGGGTTCTGAAATTCAGTTAAATAAAAAGTAATTTATTTGTGGGACAAATATTAAATTGTTAAGTGCACTCTGTATTTAAAAAAAATTAGCATTTCAACATTACATGATCACATAAATACAAGCAGTGTGGAAGTGTCTCAGTTTGCTGACCTGCTTATAGTAAATTCCGCATTGGTAAAAGGGGTTGGTCACTTCCATCTCCACGCTTCCTCTCCTTACAGTTCGTGTCAGTTGCCAGATGTCTTCCTTTCAGGAACCACGAGTTCACATAATCCTCGAGTCTGAAAATAATTAGTGAAGGGCCAACCAACTTTATGAACATAAGATTTGCCACTTTATTTAGGTGCAACGATGCTCTTGTTGGAGTCATAATTCAAGTCATTTGTGAGAAGCCTCTTCCACATTCACTTGTTGAAACTGGGATGCTGCTCTCAAGGGCAAGACAGAGACAGGGCACTTCTTCTCAGAAAGATATTCGCGAAAACCTCTTAAAATTTGGTTTTCATGACGCTTGAAACGTCTACTTAAAGTCCGTATTTCTACTTCTGCATATGTCAAATCAGGATTATGCGGCCAAGTGGTAGTATTTAAAACTGAAGCCAATTCTGGGATTTCAGTGTCCTGTGATGTTAAAAGGCGGTTCTCCATACGCCTGCCCAGGCACTCGTAGAACTTCACAACTTCAATTGGATTCCCTTTATTTCTTGCTCCTCTGTCAAGGTTCACGCCTTTAAACATCAATAGTGCTTCTGCCTTCAAGCATTCAGTATAACGTGGGCCATGTTTTGTTTTTCTTTCGGAGAACACCTTAATTTGCTGGCATACCTTCTTGTGAGCCGAAGAAATTATGATGTCACGAGCTTGTTAGTGAACAGTTAGTTCTGCCATCTCCTGAAGAGCATCACACATCAATCCAAGGTCCAATATAAAGTTAACTTGGGTAATGCGTCTAAGAAGTCCTCCATACATGGCTTGCTCGGTTTTGTCTCTTTTTCCATCATTTCGGCAGTTTTGAAATGTGCCACTAAAACTTCAAAATTTTTCCACACAGCTGAGACTGCTCTGAAGCTAGAAGCAACCCATCTTGTGTCCAGAATCCTTCCAATTTTCAGGACTACGGTTTCTAATTCCTCAGTATGAGCTTTCAGTTCCCTAGTATCATCGAAAAGAAATTAAAAAAAAAAATGCAGCAGCCCCAGCTATTAGTTCCTTGGTGCACTCCGTAACTCTTCTATTTTTTTCTAGGCATTCCTAAACAGACTCGACTTAAGATGTCATAAGAACCCACCGAAATCAGAAAGGAAACTACATAAATTCGTGTTTCCTTGCAAAGAATTATTAGTAAATGAAAACATCGATAGACGCAAAGGAACTTCGTTATCATGCAATGAAGGCTTTCACGACCGGATGTCATAGTTGCTGGTAGAACTTCCGGGTGATAAGGCCGTGGTCCATAAAACGTTTCAGTTTCACCTTACTTTTCGTCCAGAGCTGCGCCGGAGATCCTCAGACGTCTTCTTCCTTGCGATGAGTCTTGCCGACTGATGAGTCGGGTGTCTGAGAGCGCCATATATACTGTGAAAAGTGGGCGTGGTCAAGCTGTCACGTTATCAGCAGAGATAGTCCTTGTCAGAGATAAAACATCACTATCGATTGCAATCGGTCAGAGATGAAACCTGTCGATCTTTCAAAGCTACTGTCCATATGTCGCTAAGTTTCATAGCTTCTTCTTTCCTGTTAAAATTTTCTTTATGTTTATATATTTCAATTGCTTCCCTGTATTGTCGTGAATAATAATGCGTCATAGTAGATCAAACTGATGTTTTCGGAAAACCTCACTATATGACTTCCAGATTGAAGAGTATGCTCCGCCACAGCCGATTTCTCTGTTTTTCCTAGTCGGCAAATACTTTTGTGTTCCTTCAGCCTAGTTTCTATACTTCGTTTTGTGGTTCCCATATAAACTTTACCACATGTACACGGAATTTTATAAACGCCACAAGCAGAAAGAGTAGGTCGTTTATCCTTCACAGAACGTAGTACCTGATATATTTTCTTAGTTGGTCTGAAAACCGGTCTGATGTGTTTCCTATTTGATCAGTTACTTTTCCGATAAATGGCAGGGAAACTGTATTCTTCCATCGCTTTGTTTTATCATGTGTTTTTAGACTATTATTATTTGGTCGCAGAACCCTGTTTACTTCTTTATCTGAATATCCATTTTTCTTGAAAGCTTGCTTCAGGTGTTTTAATTCAGCATCTAGGTGTTCCGGAGTGCAGATTTTTTTGGCTCTGTCAACGAGACTTTTGATGACGCCTCTCTTCTGCTGTGGGTGATGATTAGAGTTCTTATGTAAATATATGTCTGTGTGTGTAGCTTTTCGAAAAACTATATGTTTCAGTTTTCCATCTACCTCTCTCATGACTAGAACATCCAAGAAGGATATTGCGCTGTCTTTTTCCATTTCCATTGTAAACTGGATTTTTTTATTTATGTTATTCAGATGAGAAAAGAATTCATCCAATGCTTCTTTACCGTGAGGCCATACCACGAATGTATCGTCCACATACCGATACCATAGAACGGGCTTCTTTTTTGCCATTCCTAAAGCTGATTGTTCGAATTCCTCCATATAGAAATTAGCAATCGCTGGGCCCAATAGGTTACCCATGGCAACACCATCAACTGTGGGGCACGGCAATACAGGGAAGTTCAAGTGTTCAAATGTTTGTTAAGCTTATGGGACTTAACTACGGGGTCATCAGTCCCTAAACTTACAAACTACTTATGAACTACTTACGAACTAGGACGGCACAAATATCCATGCCCGAGGGGGGATTCGAACCCCCGACCGTAGTGTTCGTGCAGACCGTGACTGGAGCGCCTCAGTCTCCTCGGCCACCGCGGCCGGCATACAGGGAAGCAATTGAAATATATAAACATAAAGAAAATTTTAACAGGAAAGAAGAAGCTATGAAACTTAGCGACATATGGACAGTAGCTTTGAAAGATCGACAGGTTTCATCTCTGACCGATTGCAATCGATAGTGATGTTTTATCTTTGACAAGGACAATCTCTGCTGATAACGTGACAGCTTGACCACGCCCACTTTTCACAGTATATATGGCGCTCTCAGACACCCGACTCATCAGTCGGCAAGACTCATCGCAAGGAAGAAGACGTCTGAGGATCTCCGGCGCAGCTCTGGACGAAACGTAAGGTGAAACTGAAACGTTTTATGAACTTCGTTATGTTTGAAATTCAAAGAAACACTTTTTTCTTTGCATAGCATTGCAAGGCATACGGGATACAGCTAGTAATAAATTTTTATTTTATATTTCATTTATTTATTTATTTTTCAGATTTAATTTTTTTTTCGTACCTGGGTTAAATATTACGTGCGGTTTTGTATGTTAATGTTGGCAACGAAATATTAGGGGGGTCATTAATTTACTAGTCGGAACAACATTAATTATTTATTTCATTATCAACACAAGGAATTATTCCCCACATTGTATGTGACTGATTTTTCAAAAAGGATTCAACGGCAGTTGCCAACATCAATACACTACACCGCTGGTCTAGGCATTGTTTCAGTGTATTACACCTTAGTTATGCGAATAAAAACGCAGCATCGTCATCTATTAGTTATTTGCATTGATCTCTGGTTATTTGGTATACTATGTAAATAACAGCGCCTCTATCGGATCTTTGCTATACTAAGCTCTAATTCAAGCATAGCATACACCAGAAACTACAAATTATTATATATTTTCTTCCCCTGATTTCATTTTGATGAAATGAAGCTTATATGTTGCCCGAGGTGGAGTGGCTTGCGTGCCTCAACGATGCAGATAGCCGTACCGTAGGTGAAACCACAGTGGAGGGGTATCTGTGGAGAGGCCAGACAAACGTGTGGTTCCTGAAGAGGGGCAGCAGCCTTTTCAGTAGTTACAGGGGCAACAGTCTGGATGATTGACTGAGCTGGCCTTGTAACATCAGTTAATGTGGCTTTGCCACACAGTTACTGCGAACGGCTGAAAGCAAGGGGAAACTACAGCCGTTACATTTCCCGAGGACATGCAGCTCTACTGTATGAAAATATGATGATGGCATCCTCTCGGGTAAAATATTCCGGAGGTAAAATAGTCCCCCATTCGGATCTCCGGGCGGAGACTACTCAGGAGGATGTTGTCATGAGGAAAGACAATACTGGCATTTTACGGATCGGAGCGTGGAATGTTAGATCCCTTAATCGGGTAGGAAAATTAGAAAATTTAAAAAGGGAAATGGATAGGTTGAAGTTAGATATAGTGGGGATTAGTGAAGTTCGGTGGAAAGAGGAACAGGATTTCTGGTCAGGCGAGTACAGGATTATAAATACAAAATCAGTTGGGGGTATCACAGGAGTAGGACTGATAATGAATAAGAAAATACGAATGCAGGTAAACTACTATGAGCAGCACAGTGATCGCATTATCATTGTCAAGATAGATACGAAGCCAACACCGACAACAGTAGTACAGGTTTATATGCCAACTAGCTCTGCCGATGATGAGGAGATCGAAGAAATATATGAGGAGCTAAAGGAAATTATTCAGACAGTTAAGGGAGAGGAAAACTTAATTGTTATGGGAGACTGGAATTCGGTAGTAGGACAAGGAAGAGAAGGAAAAATAGTAGGTGAATATGGAATGGGAAGAAGGAATGAAAGAGGAAGTCGCCTGGTAGAATTTTGCACGGAACATGATTTAATCGTAACAAACACGTTGTTTAAGAATCACAATAGAAGGTTGTATACGTGGAAGAGACCAGGAGACACCGGAAGGTATCAGATAGATTTTATAATGGTAAAACATAGTTTCCGGAACCAAGTTATAAACTGTAAGACATACCCATGGGCAGATATAGACTCCGACCATAACTTGTTAGTCATGAACTGTAGGCTGAAACTGAAAAAACTGCAGAAAGGTAGGAAAATAAGGAGATGGGACCTAGATAAATTGAAGGAAAGTGAAGTTCTGGAGAATTTCAGAGGGAGATTTAGGCAACAATTGACAGAAACAGGGGGAAATAAAACAGTAGAAGAGGAATGGGTAGCATTGAGAGATGAAATAGTGAAGGCAGCAGAGGACAAAATAGGTAGAAAGGCAAGACCTACAAAAAATCCTTGGATATCACAGGAAATACTAAATGTAATTGATGAAAGGAGAAAATATAAAAATGCAGTAAATGAAACAGGCAAAATGGAGTACAGACGAATAAGAAATGAGACTGACAGGAAGTGCAAAATGGCTAAGAAGGAGTGGCTAGAAGCCAAATGCAAATCTGTAGAAGAATGTATAAGAAGGGGAAAAGTAGATACCGCCTACAGGAAAATAAAAGAGACACTTGGGGACAAGAAAAACAACTCTACGTATATCAAGAACTCAGATGGGAACCCAGTTCTCAGCAAAGAAGGGAAAGCTGAAAGGTGGAAAGAGTACATAGAGCAGCTCTACAAAGGAAATGAACTTAAAGACGATGTTGTAGGAAGGGAAGAGGATGCAGATCAAGATGAAATAGGAGATACTATACTGAGAGATGAATTTGACAGAGCCCTGAAAGACCTACGTCGGAACAAGGCCCCAGGAGTAGATGACATACCCTCAGAGCTACTAAAGTCTCTGGGAGAGCCAGCCATGACAAGATTATTTGAACTGGTGTGTAGGATGTATGAGACAGGCGAAATGCCCTCAGACTTTAAGAAAAATTTAATAATCCCCATTCCAAAGAAATCAGGAGCAGACAGGTGTGAAAATTACAGAACCATCAGTTTGATAAGTCATGGTTGCAAAATTTTAACACGAATTATCTACAGTAGAATGGAAAAGCTGGTAGAAGCTGACCTCGGGGAAGATCAGTTTGGATTCAGGAGGAAAGTAGGAACCCGGGAGGCAATACTCACTTTACGTCTTATCTTAGAAGATAGATTAAGGAAAGGCAAACCTACATTTTTAGCTTTTGTAGATTTGGAAAAAGCGTTTGACAATGTTGACTGGAATACACTCTTTCAAATTCTGAAGTCAGCAGGGGTAAAATACAGGGAAAGGAGAGTTATTTACAACTTGTACAAAAGCCAAACCGTAGTTATTAGACTCGAAGGGCATGAAAGGGAAGCATCAGTTGGGAAGGGAGTAAGACAGGGTTGTAGCCTTTCTCCGATGCTATTCAATTTGTACATCGAGCAGGCGGTGAAGGAAAGCAAGGAAATATTTGGAATAGGGATTAAAATTCAGGGGGAAGAAATAAAAACATTGTGTTTTGCTGATGACATTGTAATTCTGTCAGAGACAGCAAAGGACCTCGAAGAGCAATTGAATGGAATGGACAGTGTGTTGAAGAGAGTGTATAAAATGAACATTAACAAGAGCAAAACAAAAATATTGGAATACGGTCTTAGAAAATCAGGCGATGCTGAAAGTATTAGATTAGGTAACGAAGCAATGAAGGTGACAGATGAGTTTTGTTACTTGGGTAGTAAAATAACATGCGATGGTCACAGTACAGAGGATATAAAATGCAGAATGGCAATGGGAAGAAAAGCATTCTTGAAAAAGAGAAATTTGCTCACATCGAATATTAATGTAACTGTAAGGAAGTCTTTTCTGAAGGCATTTGTGTGGAGTGTTGCCTTCTACGGGAGTGAAACATGGACGATAAGCAGTGCGGACAGGAAGAGAATAGAGGCTTTTGAAATGTGGTGTTACAGAAGAATGCTGAAGATTGGGTGGGTAGATCGCATAACTAATGAAGAGGTAGTGAACAGAATTGGTGAGAAAAGGAATTTTTGGTATACCCTGACTAAAAGAAGGGATCGCTTGGTAGGACACATTCTTAGACATCGAGGAATCGTAAATTTAGCATTGGAGTGAAGTGTGTGGGGTAAAAATCGCAGAGGGAGACCAAGAGACGCATATAGTAAGCAGATTCAAGTGGATGTGGGTTGCCGTTCTTATGAGGAGATGAAAAGGCTTGCTCAGGATAGAGTATGGTGGAGAGCTGCATCAAACCAGTCTTCGGACTGAAGACCATAACAACAACAACGTGTTGCCCCAAGGTACTCTCAGATGACCTATTAAAACCCATGACAGTTCGTATAGTATTCCAGCAGATTTGCTGTACTACACCATATACACCATACTTATAGGCATAGTATACATATAAAACATCATCCTCTGATCCGACTTTGATTAAATGAAGCCTATGTTACTCTTAAAACTATTCTCAATTTACCTGTGGTAACCCATGCCTGTTCATGTAGTACTTTTGGAGATTATCCTCAACAAATATGCATACGCGATGGCTTTTAAACAAATTATTAAAATATGTTATCAGATTTTAATTATTGAAGCCTTTATGTAACCGCATGATATGCTCAAGTTACGTGTAAAAACCCCATGAGAATACGTCAAGTAGTTTTGGCGATAAGAGACAGATAGACATGATGATGGTCGTAGATAAAAAATTTCAAATTACGATATCCTTTTTTTTTTTTTTTTTTTCGTGATCCAATTTTTATGAAAAGAAGTTTATATGTTGTCCAGAGTTATGCTGTAGGTACCTGTTGAAAGCGCATGCAAATTCGTGTTTTAGAGATAAGAGGTTTTTAATAGTCGAACAAACAGACACGACGGTTAGCGAAAACAGTTAAAATTACAATATGTAACTTATTTTATTTTCATTTATTTATTTATTTATTTATTTTTCGTGATTCGATTTTGATCAAATTTTGCCTATTTGTTGACCCAAACTTTTCTTATGTTTTCTGTGAAAACCGCATGAAGCTTCGTACAGTAGTTTTGAATATGGAAGTGAATAGCGACAGGCTTACATTTACAGATATATTATTAGTATTAGTATAGATTTAGAGAGATTTAACCTCTGAGTTCATCTACATATATGTGGTTTTTGTAAAAACCCAATTTTACAAAAATATTCTTTTCATTAAAAAAATACGATTTTAAATGTTTTAACACAATCTCGAAAAGCTGTGTTACTATTTAGGTTTTTATGTTTATCTTTAATGAAAGAAACCGATTTTACAAACAAATTAACATCTATATATATATATATATATAAAAGAAAGTCGTGTTAGTTACACTTTTTGTAACTAAAGAACGTCTGAACCGATATGGCTCCAAATTGGTGGGGAGGTAGCTTAGAAGCAGGAGACGGACATAGGATACTTTTTGTCTCGTTCGACCGCGTTCCCGTGTTACGTGACATAAAACATCTACCTAATATATAAAGCAGAGTGTCCGTGTGTGTGTAAGTGTTGCATACAAATCTACAGTTTCGATCCAATCTTTCTCAAATTTTATACAAGTAAGCTTCAATCCACGAGAACGGTCGCTGTAAGTGTAAGAATCACATACCATATATAGTTCACGAGATATGACGTCATAAACAATGAGATGCGCGAATAACTGCTGCATTTTGCGACAATGCTGCTCATTTTCTCATAAACCATTGGACCGATTTCAACCAAATTTGGTACACACATTCCCTACCGTGAAGTAACAATTGCTGCATGGTTAAGAATCACGTACGGCTCATGGTTTAAAAGATCATAACCAATAGAAATCGCAAAAAATGCCATATAATAGGGCGAGACTTTCGAAATACACTGTATGAGAAAGACAATACTTAGTGACTTGCAACAAATTTTAAACATAATTTCAAATATTTATTAAACATTTTTCTTGCTGGCAACCGTAATAAAATGATGAAAGGAAAAAAGTTTCTCGCTTACTACTTTTCTGCTGTTTATGGAGTAAAACTACGGCTCTCGGTTTGACGTTACAATTTATAATTTGAACACTACAAATTGTAGTGACAGGAAATTTTACAGACAGTATACACATATTTAGCATAATGTAGCTTCTAAATTGTATCACATTCCGACACGTAGTTCATGAGATATAAGCACGCAAACAGTAACGTTCCGCCATTCAGTATGGCTTTACAATTTATAATTTCTACCCTACAAATTGTAGCCGTAGGAAATTTTACAAACACTATACACGCATATAGTTGAGTGTACCTTCTAAATTGTATCACAGTACGACACGTAGTTCATGCGATATGAGCACATACACAGTAACGCTCACGGCAAACCACCACATCGCGCACCAAGTTGCAATCTATTACTTCTTTACTACTAATTGTATTCCCAAGAGATTTTACAGACATACAAAATGAATATATACTAGGAATAAATTAATAACTATCCGGGCAATGCCGGGTTTTCAGCTAGGTATTAATGAAAATGACTTGCCACATATATGAAAGCGCATCACTTGAGAATAGCTTCACAGATTTTGCTGATCTTTCCATTGTTCTCTTCGTAATTCACAGGACAAGGTTTGTATGAAAGAAAATTTTTGGAAAATCTACTGGAAAATATCAGAATTTGAGAAAAACTGAAAGTACGCTTCTAGCTCGGATCAGTTTCTAGATTCTCCAACAGTCAGCTTATTCGTTCGCTACCAGCCTAGCAACCAAATACGCTATAACGGAGCGAACAAAGACGCCAAGTAAACAGGATTAAAACAGCCAGAAAGATTTAACATGAAACTTTGTTTCTTTATAAGTTCCTCCTTATTATTGTTACCTCCATGGTCGTATCGGTGTGATCATATCTTTGGGACGTTGTAGAGATAGAATCGATGTTAGTTCGTGGTATTTTTGAGTCTTAAACAAACAAATGAAGTACAGATCGTTGTTATTTTTTTTAGAACAATGCCTTCATTGCGGCGTCGTAATATCTGACGGCGTACGCGCAAAGACATAACAATTAAAAAAGCGCTAGGCCTGTTGTTGGAAGTTTGTGGAATAAATCTTGAATTGCCGTGCTTTTCCCATGGGTAGTTGTACGTGGGGTGTTAGAGAGAAATATGGATTTTGAATGTTAAAGCTTATTTATATAGACGTGTTTCCTGAAAGTAAGTGATTGTACATAGTATTTTACAACGATTAGATATGTGTTAATTACCATAGATGAAATGTAATTTATATTTAAATAGCCGGAGTATTCAAAGAGAACGGAAAAAAATTATAAGGTTACAACAGGATTTTAACTAGCTACAACGCTACCAAATGAGCTACGACAACAGCTGAATTAATTGGTAGCATATAGTTTGTATTTATGCCCGTTTGCAAAACTTCAGACACTTTTTCTCGAGAATTTTTGAGAGTCGAATCGAATGGCTTGGTCTGATTATTGTTATTTTAAATCAGAATTTACGCACCATAAATATTAAAAACTCTGATACCGATACTGTCTCCTTTGTGGCATTCTGTAAGAATGGTGCCAATGAATCGTGAACGAATCGAATCGGAATGTGCGATTGAATAGCAATCAGTCTTGCCCAATTCTGCTACCGACACTCTTGGGGCCGATCGTCCTCCTCATCGTAAAACGACAACATTCACCGCTGTTGCAATAAAGTTGCGGATTGCTGCTTATGTTTTGTTTAATAGTGCTACAGCTGTTTCGACAGTTTGTCATTCTCAAGCGCCTGCGTATATAAGAATAACATTAATTATAAATCAAACAATAGGAAAATATACATAAATTTGTTAGTTATAAATTTTCCTTATAACCTACGTCTACGATGTTTGGACATTAATTAATGTTGACATCTGGCGTAACTGTTGCATAAATTACATGGAAATATACAATTATTTAGTTGTTGTATACGGGCTTTAGCTGTCAAGTATTATGCAGCTTTTTACGTTAAAACTTTAAATTAAAGAAAACTTTTATAGTGCGTTTTCGATGTTAAGTGCTGAATGGTTTTCGTTTCTGAGGTGTAAATAGAAATTAGATTGGTTGTTTTCACTTATTCTTACGTGTTCGCGATATCTTGTGAGGAAATTACGTCCAGTCTGACCAATGTAAAAGCTGTTACAGTTGTCACATGTGATTTTGTAAATACATGACTCTAAGTATGGGGAATTACTGATGGATGTAAAGTGCAATTTTGTTCTTAGATTGTTGTTAGTGCGAAAAGCAAATTTAATCCTGGTGTTTTTGAAAAGTTCGTTAATTTTGTTGGATGCTTCGGTAAAATATCCAACAAAATACTTTGGTAAAATATCCAACAAAATACTTTGGTAAAATATCCAACAAAATACTTTGGTAAAATATCCAACAAAATACTTTGGTAAAATATCCAACAAAATACTTTGGTAAAATATCCAACAAAATACTTTGGTAAAATATCCAACAAAATACTTTGGTAAAATATCCAACAAAATACTTTGGTAAAATATCCAACAAAATACTTCGGTAAAATATCCAACAAAATACTTTGGTAAAATATCCAACAAAATACTTCGGTAAAATATCCAACAAAATTAACGAACTTTTCAAAAACACCAGGATATAAAATTTGCTTTTCGCACTAACAACAATCTAAGAACAAAATTGCACTTTACATCCATTAGTAATTCCCCATACTTAGTCATGTATTTACAAAATCACATGTGACAACTGTAACAGCTTTTACATTGGTCAGACTGGACGTAATTTCCTCACAAGAGATCGTGAACACGTAAGAATAAGTGAAAACAACCAATCTAGTTTCTATTTACATCTCAGAAACGAAAACCATTCAGCACTTAACATCGAAAACGCACTTACGATTTTGCATAAAATACCGAAGGGAATAGAAATGAATATTTTGGAGGAATTTGAAATATATATTCACACTAAAAATTATCCGAACGAAATACTTAATGAACACACTGATTTCAAACATAAAAATTATCTGGTTAATTTTATTGACTTTATCGATGAAAAAGGCTGAAAAGCAAAGATATACTAAATGAACGGAAGAAAAAACGAAATAAACCTCTCTGACCAATGTTAAAGTTAAAAAAGTATCTCATAACTTACATTTCATTCCATTCCATGATGGTGGTGGTGGTGGTGGCGGCTGGTGCAGCAACAGTGTTGAATAATTAAAAAATGTTCATTCTCTGTTGCAACAGAGACTGAACATTTTTTAAATAATCTCATAACTTAGTTTATTACTATATATGTAAACATATTTGCAAAGCTATTGTTAATTACGAAAAAACTATAAAAGTTTTCTTTAATTTAAAGTTTAAACGTAAAAAGTTGCATAATTACTGGGTATGAGGTCTGCCTGATATGCAAAACACCGTTTTTATTTGGCACCCAAACTAGTTTCAGCAAACGGTGTTTTTCATATCAGGCGGACCTCATACCCAGTAATTTTTACTGCAAACACGGAAAAATAAGAGCTGCAAATCAAGAAAATGATGAATAAGCTGCATAATACCTGACAGCTAAAAACCGTATACAACAACTAAATACGTGTATATTTCCATGTAATTTATGGAACAGTTACGCCAGATGTCAACATTAATTAACGTCCAAACATCGTAGACGTAATTTATAAGAAAAATTTATAACTAACAAATTTATGTATATTTTCCTATTGTTTGATTTATAATTAATGTAATTCTTATATACACAGGCGCTTGAGAACGACAAACTGTCGAAACAGCTGTAGCACTATTAAACAAAACATAAGCAGCAATCCGCAACTTTATTGCAATGTCTTATGATACTGCAGGCCCAGCAATTAGAAAATTCACCGCTGTGTTATCGGTAATCAACATCGCGATACGTAGCACGTAGTGAGGCAGACGCGGCTGTATTTATACCAGGCCGGCTGCAGTGTAGCTGCGAGAGCCGCCCCACAGAAAGGAAACTCCCGCTGCAGTCGTCCAAAATTTAGTGCGCATGCGCGGGATCGGCCATCTTGAAAAGCAGTAAACGCGTGATCACTCTCTACTCTGTAGCGTGGTAATGCGCCGTCTTTGTTTGTTAATTGTGTATTTTAGCTGCCTGAATCGCATAAAATCAAACAAGTATTTGGTGCAATGAAAAGATAGAACTGTGTGTCAGTAGGTGTAGCTGTTCCGTTTTTATTACGAGCAGCAATAAAAGTAAAGGCGGCCGATGGTGTTCAGCACGTAATTGCCGCAAAAATTCTCATAAGCTTCTTCACTTTCCCAAAAGATGTTGAACGGTTAGTGAACATCGCTATATGTGTGGTAAAAGTTAAATGTTGTCAGTTTCGAATGAGACCAATGTGTGCATAATTATTAAAAGTAGCCTTGCTGCTTCTCTTGTCGATAACTCTCGCTGTTGCTGTTGCTGTAGCAGTTCAACAGCATCGAAATGTTGAAGTACATTTATATTTTATAAGTTTAACGTCGCAGGGAATAATATAAAATGAAAGACAAAGAATAGTGCGTAAGTAGCTGGACTTCAACATTTTGTGCGTGCGTTCCCTTTTCGATTGCCCACATAGGCGAGATATTTCAGGAATTTTTAAGGCTCATCTACCTGCTCACCTTCACATAATTTGATGCAAAAGTAAAATGTTACTAACGGCAATGGAGGCGTAGCGTGCTAATGTTAACGACCGTTGATCCTCTTACAAGGGGAGGTCGGCAATCGGTACCCGCCGATTTCGCCCGACCTCTCCTTGTTAACGATATTCAAACAAATGGAATAAGGGGAATAATGTTGCTGTTCTTGCTCTATGGTTGGCAGTTTCTTGTATCTACCTTTCTCTGGTCGGTAAAGTAATTGTCCTCGTAAAGCGAACATTGTGTTGCCAACATTAAAACATTACTCCCCCATTGCCGTAAGTAAAACTGAACCATTCAAATCGATGACACTCATCCTGCCTCCTCCCCTTGTTCTACGTAGTGATGGGACAACCGACTGTTTTTAACAACCGATTGGTCAATCGGTTGTTTTTTCGTTCAGTCGGTTTTTTCAGTCGAATGAAACAACCGAATGAAAATAGTCTCTGTGGCCGTATGAATGTTTTCACTCACTGGCGGGGTTTGAGTGGTTTCAGTCAACGCGAAACAATCGAATGAAACCAGTCTCTGTCGGTTGCAGCCGTTATATGAATGTTTTCACTCATTCGGTGGGTTTGAGTGGTTTCAGTCGATGCGCGACCACCGAATGAAACAAGTCTCTGCCCTTTATATGAATGTTCTCGGCATTGAGTGGTTTCACTTGATGCGATACAACCGGCTGGAAAAAGGCTCTGCGGTTTCTGCAGTTATATGGATGTTTTTTTTTTATTCACCGACTTTGTGTGACTTTATTTGCATACTCCTTCAGTCTTTCCGGGTATAAATGAACTGTGATTCAGCATGAAACTTTCTTAGAGACAAATCTTATAAATATAGCACTGTGTCCATGTGTGTGTTTCTATTGCATAAAAATCTACAGTTTTGTTCCAATCTTGATGAAATTTTGCACACTTGACATTCAAAGCAAGAGGAAAGTCACTATCTACATCAAATTTCATTCGGTGCATGGCGGAGGGTACTTTACTTACTGACTTCGACAAAAACCACAATTTGGCTTCGATCTTGATGAAATTTTGCACACTTGACCTTTAAAACATGACGAAGGTAATTGTGTATAATAATTTTTTTAGGTTTATGGAGGAGGGTACTTTACCTACTAACTTCGACAAATTCCGTTTGTATTCGAATTTTAATGATATATTTCGCTCTTCACCTTCAAAGAAAGAGAATGGTCACCATCTACATCTACATTAGTTCGATACATGACAGAAGGTATTCCAGACTTTGACGACAATATAGTTTTATTCCGATCTTGATGAAATTTTGCACACTTGACTTTCAAAACAAGTGGCAGTTCACTGTTCATCTATGATTTTGTATGGTACATGGCGGAGGGATGGAATAAACCTCCACACCGTTTCACCGATAACCACAGAAATATCTGTCACAAGAGTTCAAATGTTCAAATGTTTGTAACTCTATCGGACCAAACTGCGTGGTCATCAGTCCGAAGCTTACAAACTACTTAAACTAAGGTAAACTAACATAAGGACAACACACATACACACACACACACACACACATACCGATGCTCCAGGGAGGACTCGAACCTCCGACGGCGAGTAACCGCGCGCTCCGCAGCGAGGTGCCTTAGACCGCTCGGCTACTCCTCCGCAGCGTGACAAGAGTGAATAATTATGAAACTTGATATGAATGTTTTCATATACTGTTGACGAATACAGGCAGGCTGAAGAAAAATTACAACACTGACAAATGTTGTATGTCTTCTCGTACTCCTTCAAATTAGATGGAATTAACAGAAATATTTTTATAAGAAATATTTTTATACAAAATACTTTAATGGAGGTTTTTTTTACCATACCTAATGTTTTAGTGATCTTCGAATTTGGATCCAGAACTCTGTCCTGCTAAAACCTTATATATGTATGAACGAGAAGCCGCAAACTGCACGTTTCTACCTGTTCCCACTTCGGAGATACAGTATGCGAGATTAAACTTGTAGTGATCATTTTGGAACACCCTGTAGTTTCCACGCTTCTTTATTGAGACAGTAAAAAACCGACAACAATCGGCGATGGCACGCCCCGCGACGCCGCCAGACACTGTTGTGTGGGGTTTGGCGCGCGCCTGCTGGACTAGCGCTGTCAGCAGTGAAAACGCCAGCGAGGCAGCACCCCTTCTCGTGTCCCCGCTCCCCGCGGTACTTCATGGTCATCGGCCACTTTCTTCTACAGATTGTGGGTGTCTGCGAAAGTAATCTGATCGGGCCAGATCATCGGCGTTTCTAAAGTCTGGGGTGGGCAATTAAAGTGATCGCAGGCCTGCCCCAGCGATATGACGAAACTTACTGCCTGTTTTCACTTGAAAAGAAAGTATGAGTAATTCAGTCAATGTACAAAACTGCAAAAGTTTCGCATGTTTTCATTCAGTTGTTCCCACAGACTACTTTCATTCGAAAAAAATAAACGAATATTAATTCAGTATACTAATACTACGACCGACTGACTATTTCATTCGGTTGCTCCCACTGTCTGGTTTCACTCAAAAGAACGAATGAAGAGGCCAACGTACTGTGTTAATTTTTTCATTCGGTTGGTCCCATCGACTGATTTAACTCAAAAGGAAAGGAATGAGCGGTCCAACCGACTGTGTCGATTTTTTTATTCGGTTGCTCCTACCGACTGATTTTACTCAAAAGAAGGAATGAGTAGTCCAACCGACTGCGTCGATTTTTTCATTCGGTTGATCCCACCGACTGGTTTCACTCAAAAGAACGAATGAATAGTCCAACCGACTGAATCGGTTGTTTCATTCGGTTGGTCCCACCGACTGGTTTCACTCAGAAGAATGAATGAATAATTCAACCGATACGAGAAACTACAACCGAATGATCGATTTTTTCCCGACAATCGAATGAATCCATTGTTTTCATTCGATTGTTCCCATCACTAGTTCTACGCTGCTTAGGCAGGTGAAATTTTCCTTATGGCAATGGAGGCGTAGTGTGCTAATGTTGGCAACGAATGCTCTTCGAATACTGGAACAAATAGATTAAGGGTAATAATTATTTTATGCTGTTCCTGCTCTATGGTTGACAGATTTTTCTATATGCCCTTCTTCGATCAGTAAATTAATTATCCTCCTAAAGCAAATACAACTTGTCCAACATTGAAACACAACTACATCACTGCCATAAGTAAAATATAACATATAGGTATGTTTTAAAGGCAATATTTATTTACAGTGCTAAGAAACGGACTGAGAATTCAAGGAGAGCTTATTTACTTAAAAATATATTATCCAATATTTAGAAAAACGTTTTGTCGGATTGAGAATTTTCTACTTCTTGAAGTTCACAAACAGAGACTTGAAATGTAAAACCAAAATTGAAAAAAATTTCAATGTGATAAAAGTGATCCATCTGTGAGGTACAAATGGTATGTAATGTTCTAGTGAATGCATATTGACAAGAAAGACTAAGAGGAAAATGAACACTTTTTTCCTTTGCTGTAACTGAAACAATATGTGCCACAATATGACAAGTACAGAGTAAGTTTGTTTTGTAGTTTAGTGTTTTCGCTACCTGTCCTCCATTTGTGTGTAATTTAACGGTTTTATACATGCGCAGACGTCATTACTTCTGTGTAATCACGTTGTACTGCTAAGTCTGACTTGTGCAAATTTATTCGTGTCAAATAAAACCTGGCAGTTGTAAAGCCACTTTCCTGTTTATAACTTATTTCCCAGACATAACTTCGCGTTACTTGGGATTTTTCTGGAGATAAGCACCAAATAAAACGATCATTGATTCCATCGTACATTTTCGTAGTTGTATTAAAATTTAGGCCTACTTTTTTTTCGTTGGATTACAATTAGGTGCAAGAACAGGGCGCAAAATAGAGATAATAATAATAATAATAATAATAATAATAATTTATTTGTCTGTAGATCATATTTACAATGATATTAGACAAGTAATGTTGTTAATTTTATATAACATAAGAAAGAAAGAAAATTTTACAAATTTATCATTTATAAATATAACATGTGGTATTTAAGTATTAGAAATTTAGTGAAAAGACACAGTCCACTTCTCTGTTTCCAGCACTACATCAGTTCACCTTGATATTACAAATTTTCTATTAAATACTCCTTCACCTTATACCAGCATCCAGAGATGAGATGTTCCTTTAATTTTCTTTTGAAGGCACTACGTTCCTTTATGCATCTGATGCTAAGAGGCAGTTTGTTGAAGAATCTGCATCCTGCGTTTATAGGATCCCTATCTGTCATGTTTAGCCTTTTGCTGAAAAAATGGTATTGTTCTTTAGTTCTTGTATTGTGGTTATGAATATCACTGTTTAGTGGAGCTGTACAGTTTACCGTAAGGAAAACTATTGTCTCATATATATACAGACTTGGTACAGTTAGTATCTTAAATTCTTTAAATTTGTTTTTGCATGATTCCCTTGGTGATAGTTTGGCTAGGCATCTGATGGCTTTCTTTTGAAGTTTTAAAAGTCTCTGTATGTGTACATCAGCTGCTCCTCCCCATAGTGGTATACCATATGATAAGTGTGGGAAGATAAGTCCATAATACATTTTTAACAGGGTTTCTGTGTCCACTGTATAGCACATTTTTCTCATTAAGAATATATTTGTGCTTATTTTCGAACAAACCTTATCAATGTGATTTTCCCATGACAGATGCTTGTCCACCTCTATTCCCAGAAATCTATTACAGTCCACTTCTGCTAGGTCTGCACTGCCAATCTTCAGTGTAAAAACCTCTGAGCTTTTTGTTATCTTTGTTTCAAATTTAGTACATTTTGTTTTCTTTCTGTTGATCAGTAGATTATTTTCTGTAAAATACCTTTCTGCCATTTGAAAGTTTTCAGTGGCTCTCTCTTCCAAATCTTTCACTGTGTCACCACATACTAACAAAGTTGTGTCGTCAGCATACATTATTACTTTTTCATTTATTTCAGTGGGCATATCATTTATGTACAGTATGAAGAGCAGAGGTCCCAATATCGAACCCTGAGCTACCCCATACTTTACCTGCTGGAATTCAGAATAGACTTTTTCTTCTTTGTTCCTACATTTATGTTTTAATTCCACACACTGTTGTCTGTTTTCAGCAAATGTTTTTATAATGTCTGCAGCATTTCCTCTTATGCCATAACAGTTTAGTTTTTTTAGAAGAGTTTTGTGGCAGACACAATCAAAGGCTTTGGAAAGGTCTAAGTATATACCAGACACTTTCCTTCGTTGTTCCAGGGCCTCTGTTATGTATGTTATGAAATTTGCCACTGCTGTCTTAGTTGATCTCCCCTTTCTGAACCCATGTTGAGCTTCATTTAAGATGTTATGTTTGTCTATGAACTTTACAATTCTATCATTAATCACTCTTTCTACTATTTTAGACAGAACAGTTGTGATCGTGATTGGTCTATAGTTTCCAGGATCTTCTTTATCACCTCCTTTAAAAACTGGCACTACCTTGCTCCTTTTTAGACAGTTCGGAAAAACTCCTTCCTTCATTGTTAGATTTATAAGGAATGTCAAAGGTGTTGCAAGATATTTAGCACAATGTTTTACTATTTTTGCTGATATGCCATCTAGACCCTCTGTATTTTTATTTTTTAGTGCACCAATTATTTTTGAAACCTCCAATTCATTTGTAGGGAGTAGGTATAGACTCTCAGCCACCCATTTAGGACTTCTGATGCTCTTTGTTACTGGGGTTTTCTGATTTAGTAGTTTCTCCACTATAGCTACATAGTGCTGATTTAAGCTATTTGCCACTTGTAGTGGGTCTGTCACTTTAACCCCCTCCATTTCCAGTATTATATTTGTATCCTTTGAGGTCTGTGACTCTTTTCTATTATCATTTATTAAGTTCCAGACGGTTTTAGAAATATTTGTAGAAGTTTTTATTTCATGTTTATATTGGCTAGCCTTTGCTTCTCTTATCATCCTCGTGTACAGTTTCTTCTTGCTCCTGTAAGCCTCTTGACTGGCCTGTTCTTTATCTTTCAGGTAATCTTCATAGAATTTAATCAATTCCTCTCTTGCTTTTTTAATTTCCTTGGTGATCCATTTTTTGTTTTGCTTGGCACTTACAGTTTTACATATTACAGGACAAGCCACATTTATGTGGTGTCTTAGTATATCACAGAAAGATTCCCAGCTCTTTTCTACACAGTGCTCGTTATACACATCATCCCATTTTTCTGCTTTTACTAAAATTTCTAGGCTATTTAAATTTGCAATATCTGTTTGTCTATATTTTATCATTTTCTTGTCTTCAGCTTTTGCATAATCTTTCAGTTCAATTGTTTGTCCGGAATGGTCTGCAATAACGGTATTTATAACCTGAACTTTTTGTCTTTCAGTAGGTATATTTGTAAGGATATGATCTATTAATGTGCTTGATGTTTCTGTACATCTTGTTGGGCTTTTTACATGCAACTGGAGATTGTATGACCCCAGTATGTCTTGAAAACGTCTTGTGCAGTCATTGTCTCTTAGCATATCTATATTTAAGTCACCTGCTAATATTACAAAACTATATTTCTTCATGACTTTCTGAAGCAGTACCTCTAATTCCAGTAAAAAGTTTTCAATGCTAGAGCTAGGTGATCGGTATATTCCTATTATAAGGCATTTTTTCCCCATGAATTTTCTTTGTACTGCTGCTGCTTCGAAGTAGAAATCTGTGCAATTTGGGATATGTCGAGGGGTGTAGTCCCCAACTTTGCTGTCAACAAAAATTGCTACTCCCCCACTTTTATGTTCATTTCTGCAATAGTATGCTACATTTTTGTATCCCTCTAGATTGAAAACCTTTAATTCACTATCTTTTAAACCATGTTCTGTCATTATGAAAATATTAGGTACTTCAACAGCTAGTAAAACTTCTAACTCTTCTGATTTTTTAGATGCATATTGAATGTTTTGATGCATTATTTTTAAATTGGAGTTTTTTGAAACTGCTGTACTATTTATGTTGCCACTTTCCCTACCTTGATTGGAATCAGCCTCTTGTACTAGTTGACCTTGTTGTAGATTCTTCTGATTGCAGTCATTTAGATGTTTCCCTATTATCTGTTGCTGTTCACTGCTTGGCCCCAGCAAAAATCCTGGCTTCTCAAAGGTGGCTGCCTTCTTCTACTGTGACGACTGCTGCTACTGCTATGCTCCTTTTTTAAAAGTCGGTGAGGTTAGCTGCAGTTCGTAAAAAGTCCATTTCCAGCCAAAGTACTAAGTGGCTGTAGCTCCGCGTTTACTGCTTTTCAAAATGGCGTCGAGCGCAACGCTTGGTAACATACAGATCAAAGGCACCGCCTCCAGCTTTCCGTTCTGTATGCTCCCTATTCTGTTGTTTGTTGTGCCGGCCGCCCCTCCCCCCACTCCTCCACGGCTCGTGACGTCAGCAGCCATACTAGAGCTCCTAAAATCACAGGCTGGCGCATCCGCCATTTTCATTCTTGCGGATGCTATACACAGCACGCAGCTTATACGAACAGTGTTGTTTTATTTAAGTTTAGTGAAATATTTTGCAAGTGCCCGGCATAGAGTCTTAGATCGTCCTACTTTGAGATAAGCGTCAATATTGGCATTTACTAATAAGAAATTCAATTGAGGGTGTATTTTGTACCGTACTATTCTGTCAAATTGCATAGTACAAGTTATGACGCTAAAATATCGAAATACCACAAATAACATTCAACGGTATTTGCCTGTATCAGCACAGTTCGCTGCCACAGCCGTAACGAAACTTTTTGCCCAGTATATTTATATTTTCCGTTTTAGTGTTTGTAATACTTTCTCACAATAACGTAACAGAAGTATCTTCAACAATTTGTGAAAGGTCAGTACAAAACTTTTTGATGAGTTGTATTTCTCAATGTACTATATAAGACACGCATATTGTGCTCTAAAACAGTTTGTTCTAGGATGCTTTGCTGTAATATATTTTGCGGCTGCAAATTGCCTACAGGCAGCTTCTCTGTTAAGAGGTAGTACTTTCAAAAGAGCTAAACAAAACCGTAAAGTCAAATATCACAAACGATTTTTACTATTAAATATTGCTTCAAGTCATAATAATAACTATTTACTTCCAATACATAACCATGGGTTCCGTTCGGGTTCCCAGTTTTTGCGGCGACATTTAATGGTCCATTTCTTCTCCTCTTAGAATTTTTCGGGAATCTAAACGTTCTGCAGCCACCTCTGGAATGATCTGAGCAGTTTATGGCAACACAAGCACCCGTAATGTCGTGCTAAAGTGCCGTGACGCAAATCCTATAGCATCGCAGTGTTTTTTACTTACGAGCCACGAGAATGAAAATGGCGGATGCGTCAGCTCGTACACCACAGCAGCCGCAGCCCCAGTTCTCAGTGGTGGCCTTCACCTGCACGACGCGACACTGTTTGTTTCTCAGGTAGGTGCAATTCACGTGTCGTTATCATTTGCGGATAAACCATTTTCGATTGTGCAACGTACTTAGAGGTGGGCATCCGCCATCCGCCTTGCTTTTTCATTCTCTTCTTGTGGGCTTCCATTCTCTCTTCTTTGGTTTGTCCTCATGGTCAACTTGGCACTTGTGAATTTTGGACCTACAGATTTTTCGATTTCGGACAAATTGTTGGAGTAATTTCTGCCAATTTCATAACAGTTTTTATCTCGCCAACCCGTTTCATCTTGTCCATTTTGGCTTTGCTCCTGATATAAAAAAAAAACTCGACTACCTAGGGTTTTTATATTATTTATTTATTTTTAGAGTTGCTTCTCGGGGGTTACGGTAGTTCTTAGAAATATCTGGTTAGTCTCTTGCAGTTTTCTGGACTGTTTAAAGCCAATTGCCCGTTTTCTTTCTTGAAGCAGATACTTTATGGCTGATACCCTACGAGTATACTTTTACAGTTCTTATAGAAATTTCGTGTATTGTTTCTCTCGGATTCTTTCTCGATTTCAAGTTGTTGATCCTTTCCGTGTTTCCTTTTCGTCTTTCTGATTGATTTTCCTCAATTGCTTTACAGTTCCCTTCTGCCTTACTGCAGTTTCAGCCGCCCGCGGTGGCCGAGGGGACTGGGGCGCTTCAGTCACGGTCTGCACGGCCATTACGGTCGGGGGTTCGAATCCCCCTCGGGCATGGATATTTGTGCCGTCCTTAGTTGTAGGTAGTTCATAAGTAGTTTGTAAGTTTAGGGACTGATGACCCCGTAGTTAAGTCCCATAAGCTTAACAAACATTTGTACATTTTGCTGTTTCAGTTGTTCCGTGGATCCAAGTGCGACTGAATAGCAATCGCTCATCATTCCATCGAGGCTGGCTTTTCCGTTTCTGGAGAGAAATTGGGGTTTCTGCTCCTTCGATCACTATGCTTTTCAGTTGTTGCCAATTGTTTGATTGCTTTATCTCTAGTTCTTCCGTGAGAGATGCTCGAATTCTGCTAGTGTCCAATTTAGGTACTTGTGTCTTTCTTTTGTGAACCTCGACATGTTGAAATTGATAAAATGTGGGTGAAATTATTTAACCATCTCAAAAATCAACACATTCCTTATGAAAATTTAATTATTGTTGTTGAATTTACGCTGTGCTCCCGTGGAACTAAAGCAGCAGTTGAAACAGTTTTTCATTTTCCTTTTTTTCCAATTGGGACTGACTTATGGACAGTTGAGAAGTCAAGATTAAATGTTGATACTGCAACTACAGCACTTTCGGTAAATTCAATATGAAAGATATTTATGCTCATTAATTCAATTATATCGTTAGAAAATGATACAATGACAAAACATTAATTCAATGTAAATATACTCACTTGATTAAGTAATTAAAGATATGTAAACATAATAAAAATATTTGTAATTAATAGAATGATTATTTTATTTACAATGTACTTTCTTATTTCATTATAAAAAATTGGTCATGTTACCTTATACCCCTCACCTAGTATACTTGAATCCTTACACCCCTTGCCCAGTATCTTGTATCCTTATGCCTCTCACCTAGTAACATTGTATCCTTACACTCCTTGCCTAGAATCTGAGTACCCTTACACTCTCACTTAGAATCTTAATACCTCTCACCTAGTATCCTTGTATCCTTACACACCTCACCTATTATCCTCATATCCTTATACCCTTTCCCTAATATCCTTGTACCTCTTACCTTGTACCCTTGTATCCTTACACCACACACCTAGTAAATGTATATCCTAACAACCCTCACATGGTATCCTGGTATCCTTACACCCCTTGCCTACTATTCTTGTATCCTTACACCTCTCATCATGTAACCATGAATCCTTACACTCCTCACCTAGTATCCTTGTATCCTAATACTCATCCTACCTAGTATCCTTATTCCTCTCACCTAGTATCTTTGTACCCTTACACCCCTCACCTGATATCCCTGCATCCTTATCCTTGTATCCTTACACCCATTCCCTAGAATCCTTGTCTCCTTACAGCCCCCCCCCTATTATCCTTACACCCCTCACTTTGTATCATTGTATTCTTACACACCTCAACTAGTATCCTTATATCCTTACACTCCTCACCTAGTATTCATGTATCCTTGACCCCTCACCAAGTATCCTTGTATCCTTACACCTCCCACCTTGAATCAATGTATCCTTGCACCTCTCACCTAGTATCCTCAAGTCCTTACACCACTATACTCATATCCCTGTATCCTTTTACCTCTCACCTGGTATTGTTGTATCCTTATACCCCTCACATAGTACCTTTGTATCCTCATATCCCTCACCCAGTATCCTTGTATCCAAATACACCTCTCCTAGTATCGTTGTATCCTCTTATCCTTACACTCGCCTAATATTCTTGTATCCTTACAACTATCACCTAGTATACTTGTATTCTTACATTTCTCATTTTGTATCCTTGTATCCTCATACCTATCGCCTAGTATCCTTGTATCTTTGTACCCCTCCCCTAGTGTCCTTGTATTCTTAAGCCACTCACCTAATATCCTTGTATCCTTATACCCACTGTCTAGTTTCCTTATATCCTTATACCTCTCATCTAGTAACTTTGTATCTTTATACCCTTCCCCTTATATCCCTGTATCCTTAGACCCCTTGCCTAGTATCTTTGTACCTGTACACCCCTTGCCTACTATCCATGTATCGTTATATCTCTTGTCTGGTATCATAGTATCCTTATACTCTTCACCTTGTATCCTAGTATCCTTATACCCCTCACCATGTATTCTTGTATCCTTACACTACTCACCTGGTATTCTAGGTATCTTTTATGCCTCACCTAGTATCCTTGTATTCTTACACCCCTCACATAATATCCTTGTATCCTTACACCACTCCCCTGCTTTCCTTGTACCATTAGACTTTATCACCTAGTATCCTTACACATCTGAAATGGTTTTATGTATCCTTACATCCCTCACCTAGTGTCCTTGTACTCATACACCCTACCTAGTATCCTTGCATTGTTACACCTCTCGCCTAGTATCCTCTTATCCTTACACATCTCACCTAGTATCCTTGCATCCTTACACACCTCACCTGATATCCTAGCATCCTTACACCTCTCGCCTACTATCCTTGCTTTCTTACACCTGGTATCATTGCATCATTGCATCCTTAAGCTCCTCACCTTGTATCCTTGTATCCTTAAACCACTCACATTGTTTTCTTGTATCCTTACACTTCTGACCTAATATCCTAGGTATCCTTTTACCCCTCACCTACTATCATTGTATTCTTACACCCTCACCTCGCCTTGTATCCTTATACCCACCACCTAGTATCCTTGTATCCTGATACCCATATTAGTGGAAATCAGAAAGAAACTTGCATAGTTACTTGCCTGATGGGCATGGAACAAACAAGAGTGGAAACTGAAGGCTTTTTACTATGAAACAACCACGTGGAACACATATCACTCATGGAAGGAAAGGATGAGAAGATTTTTACATGCAATGTACAAAAATGAAAATATCACCTATTAGCAATCGGGCCCCACAAGTTAGAAAGTATTTCCACAGATTTCATACACCGCCACATGATCACAAAAGGTTTTAACATACCAGGCCGTTATCAAACTGGTACACATGCCACGTTTATCTATTGGAAATCACTGAATCGAAAAACGAGAACACATTTCCTCACATGATCGGAGAAAATATTCCAAAAAAATTATTCTAAGTTCACAGATCTAAGTTAAACGTGCTAGTCAATGAAACGCTACCAGCTCCAAAAACCAGGAGGACAACCAACCTTACCTCACCAGATGACCAGCCCAGAATGATCAGACCAAGCGGCCACCAGAAATAGGAAGCGACCGGAAGCTGGAATATTCAAGAAACAGCGGTGGTGGGGGTGGACAACGTGACTCGCGGTAGAGAAGGCTTGCTGACTGGACTGTAACCAAAGGGTGTAGAAACCTCTTTGGTAGTATCAGCTATCACTCCCCACATTCAGACAGCCACAGATTCTTGCATCCACTTAAAAGTAAAACAACTGCACAATCTCACAGGGACAGTGGCGATGCGGAGTAGTCATATTTATGCCACATTAATTATTATAATAACAAATTATTAACATAAGAGAATAAGAAAAGTCTAGCAATATTAACTAATATTTTAACACATGAAATAAAAATACTATTCCTCAAGCCTTGAATAGAGTTGGGTTCAAGTTTTAACAAAATGATAATCTAGCGACATTAAATAAATTATAACTTTACTGAAATACACAAAAAATTTGGAAGACTGCAGATGGTTGTCTTTCACCCTTACACGCCTCACTTAGATTCCTTATACCTCTCGCCTAGTATCCTTGTATACTTACACTTATCAGATAGTATACTTATATCCTTACACTCCTTGCCAAATAGTCTTGTATCTTTACACCTTCCACCTAGTATCCACGTGAGCTTACTCCCCTCACTTAGTATCCTTATCTCATGCCCCTTGCCTATTGTCCTTGTATCCTTATACCTCTCGCCTAGTATCCTTCTATCCTTACACCTCTCAGATAGTATACCTGTATCCTTACACCCCTCACCTAGTATACTTGTATCCTTACACCTCTACCTAGAATCCTTGTATCATTAAACATCTCACCTAATATTCATGTATCCTTACAACCCTCACCCTGTATACTTGTATCCTTATACCCATTACCTGGTATGCTTGTATATTTATACATCTCACCTAGTATCCTTGTATCCTTATAAATCTCACCTAGTATTCTTGTATCCCTCACCTTATTCCTTCTATCCTTATACACCACACCTAGTTTCCTAGTATACTTACACTCCTCACCTAGTATTTCTGTATCCTTATTCCCCTCACATTTTATCCTTATGCTCCTCACCTTGTGTCCATATATCCACATACTGTCCGCTTAGTAACCTTGTATTCTTCCACCCCTCAGTTAGTATCCTGTAACCTTATACCTTGCCCAAGTATCTTGTATCCTTATACACCTCAACTAGTATAACTCTAATGTTACACTACTCACCTAGTATCCTTGTATCCTTATTCCTCTCATCTGGTATCTATGGATCCTTACACTCCTCAGCTGGTATCATTGTGCCCTTACACCCCTCACCTTGTATACTTACACTCCTCACCTTGTATCCAAATATCCTTATTCCCTCTCGCCTAGTAACCTTTCTTCCACCCCTCAATTAACAACCTGGATGCTTATACGCCTGGCCAAGTATCCTTGTATCCTTATACCCTCATCTAGTATCCTTATATCATTACACCCTCACCTGATATCCATATACTCCTCACCTGATAAGTGTGTTTCCTTATGAGCCCTCACCTACTATCATTTTAACCTTCCAAGTCTCGTCTGGTAGCCTTGTATTCTTACACTCCTCACCCAGTATCCTTATATCCTTATACCCTCACCTTGTATCCTCATACCCATCACCTACTTCTCGCCTTGTATACTTGTATCCTTATATCCCTCGCCTAATATTCTTATATCCTAAAAACACTTGCCTAGTATCCTTGTACCTTATATCCCTTGTTAGTATGCTAGTATCCTTATACCTGTCACCTATTATCCTTGTATCTTTAAACCTTTCCCTAATACAATTGCTCCACCTAGTTTCATTTTATCCTTGAACCTCTGACTTTGTATCCTCTTATCATTACACCCTTTACCTGGTATCCCTTTATCCTTATACCCCTCGACTGAAAGACTTGTATTCTTATGACCCCTCACCTACTATCCTTGTATCTCTTCTCCTCTCGCCTGGTATCCTTGTATTCTTTCACACCTCACCTAGTATACTTGGACCCTTACACATCTCAGATAGTATATTTGTGTCCTTACACCCCTCACCTAGTATCCTTGTGTCCTTATGTCCCTCACCTAGTATCCTTATCCTTGTACATCTCGCCTAGTATCATTGTATCCTTACACTTCTCAGATAGTATACCTGTATCCTTACAGCCCTCAGCTAGTAACCATGTGTATTTATACCCCTCACCTTCTATCCTTGTACTCTTACATCACTCACCTAGGATCTTTGGATCCTTAGACGTTCTATCTAGTATCCTTGTATTGTTAAGCATCTCACCTAGTATCTAATATCTTTACAACCCACACCTGGTATCCTTGTCTCGTTAAACTCCTCACCTTGTATCCCTGTATCCTTACATCCCTCACCTGGTATCCTGTTATCCTTACACCACTCACCTACCATCCTTGTATCCTTACACCTCGCATCTAGTATCCCTGTATCCTTACACTTCTCACCTAGTATCTTTGTATCCTTATACCCCTCACCTTGTTCCTTACACTCATCACCTTGTATCTTTATATCCTTATACCCCTCATCTAGTAACCTTTTATTCTTCCACCCCACAATTAGTATCCTTGTAACCTTATACCCTTGGCCTAGTATCCTTGTATACTTACACCTCTCACCTAGTATCCTTGCACCCCTTGCCTTGTATCCTTATACCCCTTGTGTGTATCCTTGTATCCTTATACTCCTCACCTTGTATCCTAAAACTCCTCATCTGGAATCTTTGTATCCTTACACCTCTCACCTGGTATCCTTGTATCCTTATCCCTCTCATTGGATCCTTGTACCCTCATATGCCTAGTATTCTTGTATCCTCATATCCCTTGCCTAGTACTGTAGTATCCTTGTACCCCTTGCCTAATATCGTTGTATCCTTACACTCTTGCCTAATATAATTGTATCCTCATACCCCACCTTGTTTCCTTGTATCCTTAAACCTGTCACCTAGTATCCTTCTATCATTCAATCCCTCACCTGGTATCCCTTTATTCTTATACCCCTTGCCTATATACTTGTATCCTTATGACCCCTCACCTATTGTCATTGTATCCTTCCACCACTCGTCTGGTATCCTTGTATCCTTATTCTTCTCACCTAGTATCCTCATATCCTTATGCTCCTTGTCTAGTGTTATTGTTTCCTTATACTCCTCGCCTACAATCCTTGTATCCTTATACCTCTCACCTAGTATCCTTATATTGTTACGCCTCTCAGATAGTATACTTGTATTCTTGTATCCTTTCACCCCTTATCTGGTATCCTTGTATCCTTCCACCCCTCTCCTTGTATCTGTGTATTTTTACACTCCTCACCTAGTATCCTTGCATCCTTACAACTCTCACCTATTATCCTTGTATCGTTAAACATCTCACCTAGTATCCTCTTATCCTTACACCTCTCACCTGGTATCCTGGTATCCTTATACCCCTTGCCTGCTATGTTTGTATTCTTGTACCTCACACCTAGTATCCTTGTATTCTTTATAGCCATTGCCTAGTATATTCGTATCGTTACAACCTTATCTAATATAATTGTATTCTTATACCCCAATCTAGTTTCCTTGTATCCTGTTACCTAGTATCCCTTTATCCTTATACCCCTCTCCAGATATACTTGTATCCTTGTGACACCTCACCTGCTATCTTTGTATCCTTCCATCACTTGGTTGGTATCCTTGTGTCCTTACACTCCTCACCTAGTATCCTTATATTCTTATACACCTCACCTAGTATCCTTGTTCCCTTACGCTACTGATCTACTTTCCTTGTATCCTGATACCCCTTACCTAGTATCCTTGTATCCTTACACGTCTTACCTCATTGTCTTGTGTCCCATCAGCGCTGTTTTTCCTAGTTGTAGGGGAGAGAGACCGACACAATGTGCGGGTGCGGAGGTGACCAGCCAGTGGGGCAGCAGAAACTAGAAACACTAAGCTAGATTAGTATAAGAGACATAATAAATTACTTAACTTGGAGAGCAGCAGACTATTACAATGTTGATACACAGTTTAGATACAGGCCTGCCTACTGATGATTCCTAGTGCTTATCCGATAGCCAAGTCTTAACTGGTGCCTATCTGATTCCCCAGTGGCCGATGCAGCAGTCGTGGCCACGAGCGGAGTTGCAGCAGAGGGCGCTCGTGGCTGACGTCGTAAGAACGCCGCGCCGTGCGCGCATGGTGGCGCGCGGCGTAAGTATGTGGCGCGCACTTCATACTTGTGCGACACCACACTAATTAATTCTAATAAATCATAATCTCTTCTCATAATAAAACACAAGTGTATCCACATTCCAGGGGCGTAGATACAGAACCTTTTATACCCACTTGTGCGAAAATTAAAAACTGACAATAATTTGTCTAATGAATATGAAAGTTAGACTGAAAACTTTGACAACAAAGAGAGGTACCAGGGTGGCTGGAAGTTGTAATCGATGTTAAGTTGAGCTTTGACTTCTTACTTGTTTTCGGGACACTTTGCCTCGAGTGTCTTATTGGTGGCCTGCGTGAGGCACAACTTTCACGACTGTAAATCTTGCCAGTTAAAAAAAGGTAATTCCTCAGTTAACCACCTCCTAACCTTCAGTAACAATGAACAAGTATTGTTGGATTCCAGCCAGAAACACGCTCCACAGACTGTTTAAAGTACCGCGCGAGGCTTGCGTAGCGTCTAACGGAGCCCACCGTGTCTTATGTTTACTACTGCTACCAACTTCAGTGGTCTGCTGACGTTATTACTGCAGGAGGGCGGCGAACTTGTACGTGACAGAGTCAAATATATATTTTAACGAGTGAGGTTAAAACGAGAAAAATGTATGACATCACAACCTTATTACTTCCGTGTATGATTTATACCACAGATGCTGATCATCTATAGGCTGTCAGTGCTTTTTAATACTCGTATTAACGTAATCTGTAGATATGGAGCTTCGATTTCGTGTCTCTGACCTAATTATTTCGCAAAGTCTTGGGCTTTAAATTGACGTTCTTAGCCATATTTTTCAACTGGGGCAATGACGCCATGGTGGGGAATTCAGACAAACTGAAGTGTAATACAGATGCATACATTTTGTGAAATGGGTACTTGCAGAATGTAGAGAATGTACTAGTTTTAATGTGACAAAAACTGTATTTCTGACTTTTGCGGTGTCTTAATCAAGTCTAAATTATAAAATCGACTTTCATTCCAATTTTACATCGACAAGTACTTGAAGCCTTCTAAATGTCTATTACACTAGAGTGATCACTATAAATTAAGACAGCTGTAATACTTACTTACTACTACTTATTTATTGTGTAGGTTTATCCTTGATTTTCAAACGAATGGCGTCATTACCCCGGAAATCGAGGTATGGCACTACTGCGTATACTTTCAGAATATATTTTTAACAATAAAACTCAACAAAACACATGGCTGAAAAAATTATAATAAAGTAGTATTAGCTGGCGAAGGTGTGGTATTATTCTGTACGAAAAAGACACACTTCTAATTAGGTAAGAAAAACTGGTTTCCCTTATGGTGGCGCCATTACCCTGGTCTTCCCTATATATTATTTGTCTGGATGCTTTCGATTTTTTACGGTTGCTGACAACTTATGATTTGAGCCAGATGTGGCAGTGCGGAAGGTATTTCTAATTCACTAATCCCTACAGCGATTACTTTTGTTCTGAAACTTGGGTTTATTCTGTATGTTATGGTCATATAATTTACGGGAATATAGTTGGGCAACGTCTTCGACAACAGCCAGTATTTTGGGAGGTGAACGCCCGTGATTTTCAAGGTATGACAGAAATGACACTCCCATGAACCACAGACATTGCCGAGGTGGGGTGGCTTGCGTCCCATAACGATGCAGATAGCCGTGCCGTAGGTGCAACCACAGCGGAGGGGTATCTGTGGAGAGGCCAGACAAACGTGTGGTTCCTGAAGAGGGACAGCAGCCTTTTCAGTAGTTACAGGGGCAACAGTCTGGATGATTGACTGAGCTGGCCTTGTAACATCAGCTAATGTGGCTTTGCCACACAGTTACTGCGAACGGCTGAAAGCAAGGGGAAACTACAGCCGTTACTTTTCCCGAGGACATGCAGATCTACGGTATGAACATATGGTGATGGCATCGTCTCGGATAAAATATTCCGGAGGTAAAATAGTCCCTCCTCGGGCATGGATACTTGTGCCGTCCTTAGTCCTAGTTAGTTCATAAGTAGTTTGTAAGTTTAGGGATTGATGACCCCGTAGTTAAGTCCCATAAGCTATACAAACATTTGAACATTTTTTTAAAAAGTCCCCCATTCGGATCTCTGGGCGGGGACTACTCAGGAGAATGTGATCATCAGGAAAGACAACACTGGCATTCTACGGATCAGAGCGTGGAATGTTAGATCCCTTAATCGGGTAGGGCAGCTAGAAAGTTTAAAAAGAGGAATGGATAGGTTGAAGGTAGATATAGTGGGGATTAGTGAAATTCGGTGGAAAGAGGAACAGGATTTCCGGTCCGGGGAGTACAGGATTATAAATACAATATCAGTTGGGGGTATTACAGGAGTAGGTCTGATAATGAATAAGAAAATAGGAATGCGGGTAAACTACTTTGAGCAACACAGTGATCGCATTATCGTAGTCAAGATAGATACGAAGCCAACACTGACCAAAACAGTACAGGTTTATATGCCAAAATTCAAATATTTGTAGAGCTTATGGGACTTAACTACGGGGCATCAGTCCCTAAACTTACAAACTACTTATGAACTAACTAATATTAAGGACGGCACAAATATCCATGCCCGAGGGAGGATTCGAACCCCCGACCGTAGTGGCCGTGCAGACCGTGACTGGAGCGCCTCAGTCTCCTCGGCCACCGCGGGGGACAATATGCCAACTAGCTCTGTCGATGACGAGGAGATCGAAGAAATATATGAGGAGCTAAAGGAAATTATTCAGACAATTAAGGGAGAGGAAAACGTAATGGTTATGGGAAATTGGAATTCGGTAGTAAGACAAGGAAGGGAAGGGAAGATAGTAGGTGAATATGGTCTGGGCAAAAAGAATGAAAGAGGAAGCCGCCTGGTAGAATTTTGCATGGAACATAAGTTAATGGAACATAACCTGGTTTAAGAATCACGAAAGAAGGTTGTATACGTGGAAGAGACCAGGAGACACCGGGAGATACCAGGTAGATTTTATAATGGTAAGGCATAGATTTCGGAACCTGGTTCTAAACTTTAAGACATACCCAGGGGCAAAATAAAACATGAATTTTAGGCTGAAAGTGAAAAAAATGAGAAAGGTAGGAAAATACGGAGATGGGACCTGAAGTTATTGAGAATTTCAGAGAGAGCTTTAGGCAACAAATGACAGAAAAGTTGGGGCAGGAGGGGGGGTGGGGAATAAAATAGTAGAGGAGGAATGGGTAGTATTAAGAGATGAAATAGTGAAGCCAGCAGAGGACAAAATAGGTAGGCAGGCAAGACCTACAAAAAATCCTTGGATATCACAGGACATACTAAATTTAATCGATGAAAGGAGAAAATATAAAAATGCAGTAAATGAAACAGGAAAAATTGAGTACAAACGACTAAGAAATGAGATTGACAGGAAGTGAAAAATGGCTAAGCATGAGTGGCTAGAAGGCAAATGCAAGGATATAGAATAATGTATAAATCGGGGGAGATAGATATATCCTAAAGGAAAATGAAAGAGATATTTGGAGATAAGAAAAATAGCTCTATGAATATCAAGAACACAAATGGAAAACCAGTTCACAGCAAAAACGGGAAAGCTGAAAGGTGGAAAGAGTATAAAGAGAGGCTCTACGAAGGAAATGAACTTACAGGCAATGTTGTAGGAAGGGGAGAAGTAGATGAGGATGAAATAGGAGATACTGTATTGAGAGATGAATTTGACTGAGTACTGAAAGACCTAAGTCGAAACAAGACCCCTGGAGTAGATGACATTCCCTCAGAGCTACTGAAGTCTCTGGGAGATCCAGCCTTGACAAAACTGTTTCACCTGGTGTGTAAGATGTATGAGACAGGCGAAGTACCCTCAGATTCTAAGAAAAATGTTATAATCCCTATTCCAAAGAAAGCAGGGGCAGACAGGTGTGAAAACTACAGAACCATCAGTTTAATAACTCGTGGTTGCAAAATATTAAGACGAATTATTCACAGAAGAATGGAAAGGCTGGTAGAAGCCGACCTCGAGGAAAATCAGTTTGGGTTCAGGAGAAATGTAGGAACACGGGAGGCAATACTCACTTTTCGGCTTATCCTAAAAGACAGATTAAGAAAAAGCAAACCTACATATCTAGCTTTTGTAGATTTGGAGAAGGCTTTTGACATTGTTGATTGGAATAAACTCTTCCAAGCTGTGAAGCAAGCAGGAGTAAAATATAGGGAGCGTAACGATATTTACAACTTGTACAAAAACCAGACAGTGGTTGTCAGAATTGAAGGGCATGAAAGGGATGTAGTGGTTGGAAAGGGAGTAAGACAGGGTTGTAGTCTTTGTCCGATGTTATTTAATTTGTACATTGAGCAAGCTATAAAGGAAAACAAGGAGAAATTTGGAGAAGGAATTAAAGTTCAGGATGAAGAATTAAAAATATTGCGTTTTGCTGACAATATAGTAATTCTGTCAGAGACAGCAAAGGACCTTTAAGAGCAGTTGAACGGAATGGACAGTGTGCTGAAAGGTTTATATAAGATGAACATTAACAAGAGCAAAACTAGGGTAATGGAATGCAGTCTAAGAAAATCATGCTGAAGGAGTTAGATTGGGTAACGAAACAATAAAGGAGGTAGATGAGTTTTGTTGCTTGGGCAGTAAAATAACAAATGATGGTCGCAGTACAGAGGATATAAAATGAAGAATGGCAATAATTAAAAAAGCGTTCTTGGAAAAAACAAATTTGTTAATATTGTCGCGATGAAATGAAAGCAGGCTTGACTTCAAAAGGCAGGGTTGTCAACTGAACACAGCACTTATACTGAAAGCAGGTTTATTACGAACTTAACATACACGCAGCACTGACTGCCTCTCAGGCAGAGTGCTCTGCTATTTATACAGAGTCAGAATGTACCAGAAATTAGAACAGTTAACATAAGAAACAAGTAGTATTTACAAGTGAACATAAGAAAGATGTAGAACCTTCTGGAATTGTTAATTACAAAGGAAAAAATTTTTTTGCCGGTGGGCGGGATTGAACCGGCGACCTTCTGCTCCGCAGTCCGTGACGCTATCCCCTACGCCACGCCGGCAGTTGCTATTCGTGGTCTCTCGCGGCATTGCTCCCTCTCCTGGAGAAACAGCAACCCGCTGTTATGATCCCTGTGGAGCCAGCTGCAATGTCCTGGATCTTGACCGTGTCATGGGTCCTCTGTATGACAGTTCAAGAGAATCCTTCCCTTCTCCACGATTATCGACGTTCTTATCGTGGCTTCATCAGGAAAATTTCCGTCCTTAAAGTCCTTGAACAAGAAGCCATTGTCGTCTACCTGCTCTTCAGGATCGCAGTAAGGCTTCATAAGCAGGACGTGAACAACGTCTCTTCTTTTTGTCGTTTCGACGACGGCTCATACTTCTCAACTTCGTGTGTGACGTCTGACAGGCGGCGTATGACACGATACGGACCAAAGTATCGCTTCAATAACTTTTCTGACAGTCCAACCTTCCGTATAGGGGTAAAAACCCATACCAGATCTCCTGGGGTGTACACAACAGGTCGGTGCTTGTCGTTATACCGCTGACAGTCGTTCTCCTGGGCGTCCTTTGTGTGTATGCGAGCCAGCTGTCTTGCTTCTTCGACCCTGGTGATGAGTTGTTTAACATAGTCATCCTGAGTGTCGTCCGGTTGGAACGGGAACAGCGTATCCTTTGTCGTCTCAGCTTCACAGCCATGGAGCAGGAAAAACGGCGTGAAGCCTGTGGTGTCTTGTCTTGCTGTATTATAAGCAAATGTCACGAGTGGCAGTATTGTTTCCCAATCCTTCTCCTCAACATCGACGAACTTCGACAGCATATCTCCTAACGTCTTGTTGAAACGTTTTGTAAGACCATTTGTCTGAGGATGGTATGCAGTTGTCATTCTGTGGACAATGTCGCAATGTGACATTACCTCTAATACTAGTTTTGACTGGAATCTTTTCCACGATCAGAAACCATGCCTCGTGGTGCTCCATGCTTCAAAATAATGTCTTCTACAAGGAATTTTGCGATCTCTGGAGCTTCTGCAGTCGGCACAGGTTTGGTGACAGCGTAGCCTGAAAGGTAGTCAGTGCAGACTATTATCCATCGGTTACCGGTTGTCGCCACTCCCATGAACCACAGACATTGCCGAGGTGGGGTGGCTTGCGTGCCTCAACGATACACATAGCCGTACCGTAGGTGCAACCACAGCGGAGGGGTATCTGTGGAGAGGCCAGACAAACGTGTGGTTCCTGAAGAGGGGCAGCAGCCTTTTCAGTAGTTACAGGGGCAACAGTCTGGATGATTGACTGAGCTGGCCTTGTAACATCAGCTAATGTGGCTTTGCCACACAGCTACTGCGAACGGCTGAAAGCAAGGGGAAACTACAGCCGTTATTTTTCCCGAGGACATGCAGCTCTACTGTATGAACATATGATGATGGCATCCTCTCGGGTAAAATATTCCGGAGGTAAAATAGTCCCCCATTCGGATCTCCGGGCGGGGACTACTCAGGAGGATGTGATCATCAGGAAAGACAATACTGGCATTCTACGGGTCGGAGCGTGGAATGTTAGATCCCTTAATCGAGTAGGAAAATTAGATAATTTAAAAAGGGAAATGGATAGGTTGAAGTTAGATATAGTGGCGATTAGTGAAGTTCGGTGGCAGGATGAACAGGATTTCTGGTCAGGTGAGTACAGGATTATAAATACAAAATCAGTTGGGGGTATCACAGGAGTAGGATTGATAATGAATAAGAAAATAGGAATGCGGGTAAACTACTATGACCAGCACAGCGATCGTATTATCATTGTCAAGATAGATACGAAGCCAACACCGACAACAGTAGTACAGGTTTATATGCCAACTAGCTCTGCCGATGATGAGGAGATCGAAGAAATATATGAGGAGCTAAAGGAAATTATTCAGACAATTAAGGGAGAGGAAAACTTAATTGTTATGGGAGACTGGAATTCGGTAGTAGGACAAGGAAGGGAAGGGAAGATAGTGGGTGAATATGGTCTGGGCAAAAGGAATGAAAGAGGAAGCCGCCTGGTAGAATTTTGCACGGAACATAATTTAGTTATAACAAACACCTGGTTTAAGAATCACAAAAGAAGGTTGTATACGTGGAAGAGACCAGGAGACACCGGGAGATACCAGATAGATTTTATAATGGTAAGACATAGATTTCGGAACCAGGTTTTGAAGTGTAGGACATACCCAGGGGCAGACATAGACTCTGACCATAACTTGTTGGTTATGAACTGTAGGCTGAAACTGAAGAAACTACAGAAAGGTAGGAAAATAAGGAGATGGGACCTAGATAAATTGAAGGAACCTGAAGTTCTTAAGAATTTCAGAGGGAGCTTCAGGCAACAATTGACAGAAACAGGGGAAAATAAAACAGTTGAGGAGGAATGGGTAAAATTGAGAGATGAAATAGTGAAGGCAGCAGAGGACAAAATAGGTAGGAAGGAAAGACCTACAAAGAATCCTTGGATATCACAGGAGATACTAAATTTAATCGATGAAAGGAGAAAATATAAAAATGCAGTAAATGAAACAGGCAAAATGGAGTACAGACGACTAAGAAATGAGATTGACAGGAAGTGCAAAATGGCTAAGCAGGACTGGCTAGAAGGCAAATGCAAGGATGTAGAAGAATGTATAAATAGGGGAAAAATAGATACAGCCTACCGGAAAATAAAAGAAACATTTGGCGATAAGAAAAACAGCTCTATGAATATCAAGGACACTGATGGAAAACCAGTTCTCAGCAAAGAAGGGAAAGCTGAAAGGTGGAAAGAGTATATAGAGGGGCTCTACAAAGGAAACGAACTTCGAGACATTATTGTAGGAAGGGAAGAGGATGTAGATGATGATGAAATAGGAGATACTATACTGAGAGATGAATTTGACAGAGCACTGAAAGATCTAAGTCGAAACAAGGCCCCTGGAATAGATGATATCCCGTCAGAGCTACTGAAGTCTCTGGGAGAACCAGTCATGATAAAATTGTTTCACATTGTGTGTAAGATGTATGAGACAGGTGAAGTACCCTCAGACTTTAAGAAAAATGTTATAATCCCCATTCCAAAGAAAGCGGGTGCAGACAGGTGTGAAAACTACATAACCACCAGTTTAATAAGTCATGGTTGCAAAATATTAACACGATTTATATACAGAAGGATGGAAAAACTGGTAGAAGCCAACCTCGGGGAAGATCAGTTTGGGTTCAGGAGAAATGTAGGAACTCGGGAGGCAATACTCACTTTACGCCTTATCCTAGAAGATAGATTAAGAAAAGGCAAACCTACATTTCTAGCTTTTGTAGATTTGGAGAAGGCTTTTGACAATGTTGATTGGAATAAACTCTTTCAAGTTCTGAAGCAATCAGGAGTAAAATATAGGGAGCGTAAGGTTATTTACAACTTGTACAAAAACCAGACAGCGGTTGTCAGAGTTGAAGGGCATGAAAGGGATGCAGTGGTTGGGAAGGGAGTAAGACAGGGTTGTAGCCTTTCCCCAATGTTGTTCAATTTGTACATTGAGCAAGCTATAAAGGAAAGCAAGGAGAAATTTGGAGAAGGAATTAAAGTTCAGGGTGAAGAATTAAAAACATTGCGTTTTGCCGACGACATAGTAATTCTGTCAGATACAGCAAAGGACCTGGAAGAGCAATTGAACGGAATGGATAGTGTGCTTAAAGGTGCATATAAGATGAACATTAACAAGAGTAAAACTAGGGTAATGGAGTGCAGTGTAAGAAAATCAGGTGATGCTGAAGGAATTAGATTAGGTAACGAAACAATAAAGGAGGTAGATGAGTTTTGTTACTTGGGCAGTAAAATAACAAATGATGGTCGCAGTACATATGATATAAAATGCAGAATGGCAATGGGTAGAAAGGCGTTTTTGAAAAAGAGAAATTTGTTAACATCGAATATTGATTTAAGCCTAAGGAAGTCCTTTCTGAAGGCATTTGTATGGAGTGTTGCCTTGTATGGGAGTGAAACATGGACGATTAGCAGTGTGGACAGAAAGAGGATTGAGGCTTTTGAAATGTGGTGCTACAGAAGAATGCTGAAGATTAGGTGGGTGGATCGCGTAACTATTGAGAAGGTACTGAACCGAATTGAGGAGAAAAGAAATTTCTGGCATACCTTGACTAAAAGAAGGGATAGATTGGTAGGACACATTCTTAGACATCAAGGAATTGTGAATTTAGCGTTGGAGGGAAGTGTGTGGGGTAAAAATCGCAGAGGGAGACCAAGAGACGCGTATAGTAAGCAGATTCAAGTGGATGTGGGTTGTCGTTCTTATGAGGAGATGAAAAGGCTTGCTCAGGATAGAGTAGGGTGGAGAGCTGCATCAAACCAGTCTCAGGACTGAAGACCACAACAACAACAACAACCGGTTGTCGACTTCGGGAACCTCCCTAAAAGATCGATCCCAACGCCGTGGAATGGAGCTGCTGCCGGCGGAATCGGAACGAGATGCCCTGGAGGTAATTGCGGCACATGCTTCCGTCGCTGGCACTCTTTACAGTGACTCACATAGTGCTTGGCAGATCGGTAGAGACCTTTCCAGTAATACTTGCGTCTGATTCTGTATAGGGTCTTTACGAATCCCAGATGACCGGATATTGGAGCATCGTGGAAATACTTGAGAATAGCTGGCTGGTGGTGAGCTGGAACGACCAGTAGCCATTCTGGGCCCAGTGGATCGTAGTTGCTCTTATACAATGTCCCGTTTATAATTTGGAACTCTCCATTGGTCGGTTCTCCTTTCTCCAAGGCCTCTGTCGTTCTTAATAGTGCTGGATCTTCCCTCTGTTCAGTTGTAACGTCATCTAATTAAGTGAGGACTTAAATTTCATTCATGGTGTTGTGTCCCACTAATGGATTCCTCGAAAGGCAGTCGGCATCCTCGTGTTTGCGCCCGTTCTTGAATACCACTGTGACATCGTACACTTGGAGTCTTAGTGCCCGTCTTGCTAGTCGACCTGATGGATTGTACGCAGCACAGGCGGACCGGCTGGTCAGCACATTGTTGTGGCATAAAGTCTGTGCCAGACGTAACAGAACGATCATGGAGAAGGTATTGATCAACTGACTGGAAATCACAAGCATGTGCCACACACTAGATCAGAACTTGTCTACGAACGAAGCAGTCTACGAACGAAGTAGTTCACAGTTCAGGTGGCATAATACTTGTATTATTAATGTGAATAGTTGTTACAGTTGACATCGAATCTTGCAGTAGTACCTTTCCTGACAACCACTGAGTGATTGATTTTTGCAGGGAAGCCGAAACAGTCTTGGACCAACACGCCACTACCCGCACCAAAACTAAGTTTATTGTGCGGTATCGCTCCCTGTATATCTAGTAAAGCCAACCAATGCCCTTGAACAGTGCAAGGAGTCCCTTTACCAGTTCTTTATTAGACACAATTTCTTTGGGTCTGTTTGTCCCAAATATTCTGAGCCTTTTATTCTCCAATGCAATGCATTCGAAGATTAGATGTGATGCAGTTTCATCACCGTCATCACAGATCCTACATTTATGGTCCTCTTCTGTTATTCCCATTGTACGTAGATGTTTTTTGAAATTCCCCTGGCCTGTCAGCAATCCAACCACGAGTCTAATCTCTCTCCTGTTCAGACCCAGGATTGCAGAGCTTCTTTTAAAACATGGCTTTGGCATCATTACCTTGCCATGTTTTTGTTGATGGACTTTGGTCCAATATTCTACGTGCTGTCTTCTGAGCCAGTTACTTAGCTCCAATTTGATCATTGCCTTGGTGATTGTCAGGACAGGTTCCGGTCCAATAAATGGAGCCTCTGCCCCCATCCTGGCTAATCTGTCGGCATGTTCGTTGCCACTGATCCCCGAGTGGCCAGGGACCCACAACAGGTTTACTCTATTGCTTTCCCCTAGCTCCACCAGAACCCTGTGACATTCTGCAACAATTTTAGACCTTGTTGCAGGAGCTGCCAGTGATCTCAGGGCTCACTGGCTGTCTGAATAGAAATAGATGCTACGATCTTTGTAGCACCTGCACAAATTCTCCTACACACACGTCCTGATGGCAGTGATTTCGGCCTGGAATACTGAGGCCAGTTTTCCTAGAGAGATGACGCCCTCCAGTCTTGTCTGCACCCCACATACCTCGGCCCCAACACCTTGGTCTGATTTTGACCCGTCAGTGAACCAGATAATATCCCCCGCACGGTGTCGAACTATTTTCTCCCACTGCTCCCTACTTCCAATTGTTATATTGAAAGGCTTGTTGAAGCAGTATGGGGTTATAATATAGTCGGCTGGAATTTCCCCAGCCTTTCCTATATTTACCTCACTCACTATTTTAGTGTGTGATTCTGGATATCCCAGAGACTTCCAGTTGTTGCCAGATTTGAGTCTGTATGCACCAGCCGCTGCCTCCATCTTGACCCAAAGGTGTAATGGGGGCATATCCAGCATGGTTTCCATCCCAGCAGTTGGTGTGCTGCTAATTCCGCCTGTTATGGCTAAGCAGGCTAATCTCTGCACCTTACCAAGCTCCTTAGCAACAACCTGCTGTTCTACCTTCTTCCACCACACGACCGCCCCATAGGTGATCCTGGGTCTAATCACTGTGGTGTATATCCAGTGCATACCCTTGGGGCTCAGGCCCCAATTTTTGCCACAAACTCTCCTGGTACTCACAAGAGTACCTTTTGCCTTGGAGCAAATATTCCTGATGTGAGGGGTCCATGTCAGTTTCTCATCTAGGGTAACCCCTAGATATTTCACTGTCCCCTTCACAGGTAGCGCTTCATTGAAAAGCTTTAGATGTCAACTTGAGTGTCAGATATGCTTCTTTGTGAATGGTACAACAACAGTCTTCTTAGGACTAACCCCCAGATCCTGTTTCCTGCACCAGTCTTGCACAATGTCCAATGCACCTTGTGCCATATTCTTTACTGTGTCAGCAAATTTGCCAAATATTACTATGACAAGATCATCTGCGTATCCTTGGCAAAAGTACTGCCTAGAGTTTAATTCTCCAATGAGATCATTCACCACTAGATTCCACAATAAAGGGGAAAGAACTCCTCCTTGCGGGCAACCCCTAGTGGTGTTGATTACCATTTTTTCATTAATCATGGAAGCCTCTACCTTTCTTCCACTGAGCATGGCCCTAGTCCACCTACATATTGTGGTCCCTAGGTCATGCACCTCTGATGCCTTAACCATGGAATCGAAGGTCGTGTTGCTAAAATCCCCCTCGATGTCCAGGAAGATACAGAGGGCTATCTCCTGAAAGTGTAGTGCTTTCTCCACCTTCCCAACGAGTTGGTGGAGACCTGTCTCACATGATTTACCTGGCCGATATGCGTGTTGGTTTGAACGTAGAGGAGCCCTACTTAACCTCCTTTCTCCAACATGCACATTAACCAGCTTTTCCAATGTCTTAAGAATGAAGGAGGACAGGCGGATTGGCCTCATATCCTTGGTATGATCAATTCTCCCTGGTTTTGGAATGAAGACAACCTTCCCTGCCCTCCAGGCATTGGGAATGATTCCTGCTGCTAGGCTAACCCTGAATAACCTGCATAGGAATCTAATAAGATTTTCTCCCGCTTTTTGCAGGAGAGCTGGAAAGATTCTATCGGGGCCAGGTGACTTGAACACTTGAAATGTTCCCACCGCCCATCGGACCTTACTGAGATCAACACACTCCTTGGCCAAATCCCAGTCCTCTTTGCGAATACCTGAGAACCTTTGTCTCTCAGGAATCGCATTCTGGTCTGAGTTATCACCCAGAGTATATTGAGGAAAGTGAGTCTTGAGGAGCAGTTCCAGCATTTCATGTGCTCTTTGTATACTCTCCATCCTCCTTCCTCAATGTTCCTCCTGGATTAGTTGGTACCCTAGTGAGTATTTTATGATGTCTCGCTTGAGCAGCTGTGCCCTCCACTTCCTCACAGAATACCTTCCAGGATGCCTCCTTTGCTCGTCTGATGGCAAGGTTGTAATTGACAAGGGCCTCACGATACTTTGCCCATTGTCCTTTGCGCCTCGCAAGGTTAAACAGTCTTCGTACATGTTTCCTTTCCATTTCCAGGTTATTATTCCACCAAGGCACACTCCTAGTTATGCACTTCTTGGTGATTGAGCAGTTGTCCTGGTATGAGGTCACTATAGCAGAGGTTACGGCCTCTGCTACTTCCTCAAACTCTGCTGGATTCCTTATCGAAGTTTTAATTTCCGATAGGCTGAAGTCAAGGTCTTTCCCATATGTCTCCCAGTCCGTTTTCCTGGGGTTCCTATAGGCCATGGTCTGTCTGGTTCCCATTTCAACCTTGAATTTAATATACATGTGATCTGATGAGGATGGCTCCAGGACCACATGCCACTGAATGATGTAACTTCTCATCATCATGGAACCAAAAGTTATGTCAATTACTTCTTCCCTTCTAGTATTCCTGAATGTAGGTTCATCACCCCTATTCAGGATCTCCAAGTTGTTAGATAGGAGAAATTCAAGAAGGTGCTCACCTCTACTGTTGGTGTCCTTGCTGCCCCACGATAGATTGTGGGCATTGGCATCACATCCTACCAACAGTTAGTCACCTTGCCGATGGCAGGCTTCCGTCAGTCTCCTAACTTCCAAAGAAGGAGGAGAGCTGTCTTCGTAAGGAAGGTATGCTGAGGCCAAAACAATTTCCCTCGTGATACCTTCCTCACGTTGCTGCATCCTGATGGTCACCAGGTCCCTGGAACAAAAATCCATCATTGGTATGAAAGGTATGCCATTTCTAACATAAATGCATGTTCTGGAGTTTTTTTAGATTTCTGGCATAAATCAGCTTACCTCCAGTACCACCCAGGCCCGATACACCCCCTTTGTATAAATAGGGTTCTTGTATCAGGGCCACGTCCACCTCCTGTCTCCCCAGGCGAGGGCCGCAGTGGCCCCGTTACTGTGCTGCAGTCCCCATCTTGCTGCCATTATTGCCTTTAAGGTCTTTGATTACACTGACGCAGACCTGCGAGAAGCCTAAAAACAGTTTCAGGCCTTGCTCTCGCAATGCCTTCAGGGACTTCTCTCCGACCTCCACCACCAGGGTTCGTCCTTCCGGAACAACCTTTTGGTTAATTACCCTCCAATCCTCTGTCGAGACTTTTGGGTTCTGGACCCTTATTTTCTCGACCAGAGTCTTTGGAGAGACATCCTTAAGGATCTTTGGTACCCTAAAGACCTTTGCGGTCTTTAGGAGTTCGGCTGCTGTCTTGACCAGCAGCTTCGCATCCTTCCACGGGGATATCATGGGCACCTTGTACTTCAGCCATTCTGCTGAGTGCTCCCCCTCACAGACAAAAATGAGGGCACCGCGATCTAGATAGACCTTTCTGAGTTTGGGTCCTGGACCAGCGTCCCCCCAATCTCTTCAAAGAGGGCCATCTGCACGAGCTCCTCCTGCTGCGAGGTGATGCTCACCAGTGGGTATCCTTCTTGGACAACCACCACTCTAAAGACCGAGACTGCAGTACTATAGGTCTGTTTTCCTATTTCCTGCCTCAGCCCTTTAGGATCACGCTTGTCCAGAGAGGAGGGAGTCTTAGATTCCTCCCTAACCCTCTTGCCACCTGTCTTTGATGTCGAGAGGGTCTGTGTATCCCCTTTGACCTGAGGTCGTTTCTTTTTGGGGGTCTTGGGCTCAAGCCCTTTTGATTCCCTCCACTTATGCTTAGGAAGCCATTCTTTTCCTTCCTTTTGCTTCTGTTCCTTGAGAAGTTTCCTCCTCTGAGCCCCAGACAAGGCCTTAATCCTAATCTGGTCCAACTTCTCTGATACAGTTCCCACTTGTTGCTCAGGTCTAGACCCTGACTGAGAAGTAGGAGTGCACTCCATCGGTCCTGATCCCGATGTCTGAGTATCTGAGGTCTCAGATTGCCCCTCGGATTCTTTTAAAATAATTTTTTTCTCCGTGTTCATCTTTGTCCCACGAGATTTGGGGATTTATATGGTCCACTCCACGATAACCCCGCGCGGTGCAAGGCAACTTACTCAGGGAGGTCGCCCGGTATCCCTGAGGCTCCGTTCAAAACACATCCACCCATGTGCCACGCACCCCTCAGCACGGGTCGCACCACACCTTGGGTTGGGGGGCAGTTTAACGCCGTGCCCGGAACGATCCTGACAACCATACCGGGACAAGGAAAAAAAGGCGATGAGGTCACAACAGAGGTGACCAGCCAGTGGGACAGCAGAAACTAGAAAAACTAAGCTAGATTAGTTCAAGATATATATTTCATTGAAATATTATAATACTTAACTTTTTCAAGTTTCATGATTGCAGACTAGCATAATGCTGAAACGTAGTCTTGCCGGCCACAGTGGCCGAGCAGTCTGTGGCGCGCCAGTCACGGTCTACACGGCCACTACGGTCGGGGGTTCGAATCCCCCCTTGAGTATGGATGTGTGTGTCGTCCTTAATATAAGGTAGTTCATAAGTAGACTGTAAGTTTATGGACTGATGACCCCACAGTTAAGTCCCTTAAGCTTAACAAACATTTGACCATTTGATGAGAGTCTTATCTAGTGGCTGTCCTATTGCCAAGTGGCCGATACCATACCATGGTGGCCGCGAGTGGGATTGCAGCAGAGGGCGCTTATGGCCGACATCTTAAGAACGCTGCGCCACGCTTACATGGCGGCGCGCGTCGTAAGTACGTGGTGCGCACTTCAAACTTGTGCTTCGCTGCACCTCTCCCCCCCCCAAAAAAAAAACAAACGCCGCGCCATTGTAGTGTGGGTCTGAGGGCCATGGCGGCGGCACTGGGAGGAGGGCCTGGGCGGGAGCGTTACTGGTGGGACGGGCGTCGTAGCTGAGGCTGGGATCGAGACGCCGTCCGCGCCCCGGTGTCCACTTTGCGATCCCATGGAAAACCCACCAAAACGAAAGGAAGGGTGCACACCTCCGCCCAGAGGGAGCAAGTCATCTTCTTCTGAGGCGTGTGGCCTAGGAAGGAGGGAGAGGGTGGGAGGGCACGCACGACCCCGGAGTCCCTCTCGGTGACGCAGGCAGCTGCGACGGTGACGGGGACGACTTCAATGGAGGCACTTCGACCTCCATAGGGACGAACTAATAGTCAGGGGATGCTGGGCCTATCAGCGAGAGATGTGGATGTGCTCCGTGGCGATGAACTGGGTCTAGAATCAAAAAACCCAAGACTGGATCGCGCGGCCTCTGCAGCCCCAACTGGTTTCCTCGGCGCTGCAGATCTGACCCTGTGGAAGAACGTACAACAAACATATTGCGGCCGAGGACGCACTGAATGGTGCTCGGCAACCGTCTCTTGTTTCCAGCAAACACTTTGTACAGCACTGTTGTAGAAACCTGTAAACGCTAAGCGCCATATGAACCGACTCGCTGCGTGGGAGGCTGCAGCAGGTAAAGGAGTGTGCGGTGACGGCGGCCGTGTAGCAGCTAAGCAGGGGACGGGCCGTCACGTGGCATGCACCGATACGTAGACAGGAAAATTTGAAGAGCTTGCTGCCTGGAGTGCTGACCTTTCATCTTCTCCATGTGAGACTTGAATGTTCGAACGAAACGTTCTGCTTCACCATTGGACTGAGGGTGAAAAGGTGCGGTGGTGATATGCTGAATGCCATTCACGCGACAAAACTGTTGAAATTCCGCACTAACAAACTGAGGTCCATTGTCACTGACGATAGTTTCAGGCAAACCTTCGATGCAAAATACTGATGTTAAGGCTCTGATTGTAATAGACGCTGCCGTTGAGTTCAAGGCAGTCACAAAAGGAAACTTCCCGAAAGATTAACTAGCTCGTATCCCAGAAAGGTCCAGCAAAGTCAATGTGTAAACGTTGCCATGGTCCGAGAAACTTTGCGGAGGTGCTGCCTGATGCTCCACACAAACCATAAACTCTGACGTCATACTCTCTATCTGGGCGTCCATACCAACCCAGGTACAATGACATCTGGCCAGTAGCTTTGTCCGAACAATACCCCAATCTCCTTGATGGAGGAGGCGAAACGCATCTTGCTCATGTAATGAGGAACAATCACCCTTGTTCGGTATATAACAACAGAACACCCTGACTGAAAGAGAGTGCATGACGTCAAACCAGAGGTCACCCAGAGAGAACAATACTGCCACATGACACCCCATAAACCAACTCCCGGCAAAATTTTATTTCTTTGTAAGTAACAATTCCAGCATGTTCTACATCTTTCTTATGTTCCCTTGTAAATTCTACTTGCTTCTTATGTTAACTGTTCTTCTAATTTCTGGTACATTCTGTCTGTGTATAAATAGCAGAGCACTCTGCCTGAGAGGCAGTCAGTGCTGCGTGTATGTTGAGTTCGTAATAAACGTGCTTTCAGTATAAGTGCTGTGTTCAGTTGCCTTCGAAGTCAAGCCTGCTTCCATTGCAACGCGACATTGTTTGGTGGAGGTGCCGGGTACCCTGTGCAACAGCTGCACCATCGTGGCTCCGATTAGGCAACGTAAAAGCCGTCGCTTACACGGAATGGAACCGGAATACAAGGGATACACCGAGTACATCCTTCCAAAAGTCCGTATTATCAGAAGAACGATGGAGACGAAACCAGCAATAAGCCAGCTGCACAGCAGACACCCGTCGGTGTTCTCTGGAGACGCTGGACAGGACCCCAACAAATGGCTAAAAGGGTTCGACCGAGTCGCCAAGTACAACAAGTGGGATCATACAATGTGCTTGGCCAACGTTTATTTCTACCTGGACTGAACAGCCCAGCAATGGTTTGAAAACAACAAAGACAAGTTGAAAGACTGGGAGACGTTCCAGGCGGAACTTAAGAAGACGTTTGGAGACCGCCAGCGACAAATCCGCTCGGTGGAAGAGCAACTGAAGAACCGGGCCCAACGACATGGTGAGCAGACACAGTCGTACATAAAGAATGTTTTGGCCCTGTGTAATGTACTGAATCCGAATATGACTGAGGCCGACAAAATCACGCACCTAATAAAAGACGTCGCTACGACGGAAGAGTTCATTACGTGGTGCCAGCGTATTGAAGAGATGCAACAAAGGAGGGTTGGACGCAAGAAGTATGACAGACTCCCAAATGTAGTCCCTATGGCCGTTGTGGAAGACCAGCAAGACTTGGCTTCTCTCATACGACAAATCGTGAGAGAAGAATTACAACAGTGCATGGCAGCCGGGACTATTAGACCGAGCGAGCATCAGATTATGGCCATGGATGTGAGCCCTGTAAGTCACGAGAGAGCCAACGCCGCTGAGGACGAGGTATTTCAAACATTAGCTCCTGTCTGCCCCGCCAATCGCACCCGACGTGAAGAATGGCGTCGCCCTGCTATGACTTACGCTGCAGCCGCCAAACGGCAGCCCATGAACCGGCCGACGCGGCCACGACCAACTCCTCTGGCAAGTATGACGCCCCGCAGAAGAACAGACGTCTGGAGGACAGAAGACAACACACCACTGTGTCTCCACTGTGGGCGCCATGGACATGTCGTACGCTACTGCAGAGAGAGGAGGCGAGTATTCGACGATTATTTTGTCGCAAGACGTCACCCATCAGAGCACTTCTATCCCGGGAAATTACCTGCTGATGAGTTCAGTCGACCTATGGGAAGAAGCCCATCGCCTTACCCTAGACGAGGTCGCTCCCCGACGCGCCGCAGCCGTTCACCGTCGCCGTACAGAGGTACCAGCCGTTCCCCTAGCCGCCGCGCCCAGGAAAACTAAGCTAGGCGACCATCTACGGAGGTGAGGCCACCGCAGATGAAAAACCTCCATGGACGACAGTCGCTAAGATGTAAGGTAATCTCATCGACGTCATAATCGACGGGCAATCTGTCCGGGTACTTGTTGATTCAGGAGCGTCTTTTTCTATAACGTCGGATAATTACCGCTGCACACAAAGGAAGACAATGTTCTCTGATACGGGGGCAACTGTGCTGAAGGTCGCGAATGGAAAGTACGTCCAGCCAGCAGGAACTTGTGTCGCAAGAATAACCATCAATAACAGGACCCAGCCGTTTGAATTTGTCATGTTAACAGAATGTAGTCACAATGTCATCCTCAGATGGGACTTCCTTCAGGCATCCCAAGCTATCATTGACTGTGGAAGATCTGAGATGCAAATTGAAGAAGTTGTTCTGACGGGTACACGTAATACAGGATCATCTCGGAAGTTATTCGTCGTTGACAATGTGACGATAACGCCATTGACAATGAGAAGAGTTGCAGTCACAAACACAGATGACTGGTTAAACTGTGAAGTTATTGTTGATAGTAAAACGTTTATCAGGCTCACAAAAGAAATTTACATGCCAGCGCCTATCGTAAGCATCACCGGAGGTCGCGGAGAGATTTGGATCACAAATTGTCACGAGCAGTCACAACTTATTCCCAAAGGAATGTGTATCGGGACAGTTGAACTAATCCAGGATGGTGAGCTCAACGTCATCAATGAAGACCCACGCTCTGCTGTTAGTACAGACAACACGCTGGAGGAAACAAACGTGGAACTGCCAATAGGGCCTGACCAAGGAACAACGCCAGTGGGTGTTAAATATACTACGCCAATTTTCGAGTGCATTCACACCTCAGCAGGGAAAAATTCAGAGGAAACGACCCACAATATGCACCGTATCAATACCTGGGATCATCCACCAATTAGCCAGCGTTCGTATAGAGTGTCGCCAGCTGAAAGACGGATAATTCGGGAGGAAGTAGAGAAGATGTTGCGAGATGACATTAGTCAACCTTTGGAGAGTCCTTGGTCGTCTCCGGTGGTCCTCGTAAAGAAGAAGGATGGCACGTGGCGATTCTGTGTCGACTATCGGCGGCTGAACAGAATCACAAAGAAAGATGTCTACCCATTGCCGCGCATTGACGACACCTTAGACTGCTTGAAAGGAGTTACACACTTCTCAACTATGGACATGCAGGCAGGTTACTGGCAAATCGAGATTGACGAAGCTGACAGGGAGAAGATGGCTTTTATTACACCTAACGGCCTCTATGAATTTAAAGTAATGCCATTTGGATTATGTAATGCTCCAGCCACATTCGAACGCATAATGGACAACTTACCTTATCTTAAGTGGACGAAGTGTCTTTGCTATTTAGACGACATTGTCGTTTTCTCGAAAACATTTGAAGAACATCTGAGTCGCCTGTCAACTGTGTTGAAGTGTGTTCAGACTGCAGGACTCCGCCTCAATCCAAAGAAGTGCCTCTTCGTCGCCAAAGAGATAAAAATCCTGGGGCACCTAGTCAATGGAGATGGTGTCCGTCCTGATCCAGATAAAGTAAGGGCAGTCACAGAATTTCCAACTCCTCAGCACATTCGTGACGTGAGAAGTTTTCTCGGGCAGTACTCATACTACCGACGTTTCATAAAAGGATTTTGTAACAAGGGATGTCCATTACAAGAACTTCTGCAAGGAGACGCTAAGTTTTACTGGGATGAGACAAAAGAAAGAGCTTTCCGGGCAGTTAAGGAGGCTCTAACTTCCGCACCAGTGCTAGCCTTGTACGACGAGAATGCAGAAACGGAACTTCACACAGACGCCAGTGGTTATGGGATTGGTGCAGCGCTTGTACAAGTTCAGGAAAATGCTGAAAAGGTGACAGCCTATGTGTCAAGAGTACTATCAAAGTCCGAGATAAACTACTCTACAACTGTAAAAGAATATCTCGCACTTATCTGGGCCATTGGCGTAGGACTTGACTTTGGGGGGAGGGGGGGATGGATCTGCTTGACGAGCAAAATTTTAGTCAGTTTCCAGACAGACTACCATCTACCACTCCCGTTAAAGAAACTAATTCACTCCCATCCAATGAAAGATTATGGTAAAACACCCCAAGTTTTCAATCTTTACCTTTACCAGATTGCTGTTATACGATTTCTTTTCAATTTTTATCCGTTTTTTTTTTCCTTCTTTTTTCGGGTTCTGGTGGGGTTCTATCCCCCTCATCCCCCCCCCCCCAATAGTTACGCCACTGATTTGGGCTATCAACAAGTTCCGGCCGTATTTATTCGGCAAACCGTTCACTGTCGTGACAGACCACAATTCTTTGTGTTGGCTAACTAGCTTGAAGGATTCATCAGGTCGACTAGCAAGATGGACACTAAGACTCCAAGAGTACGATGTCACAGTGGTATTCAAGAACGGGCGCAAACACAGGGATGCCGACTGCCTTTCGAGGAATCCATTAGTGGAACTCAACAGCATGAATGAAATTTCAGCCCTCACTGAATTAGATGACGTAACAGCTGAACAGAGGAAAGATCCAGCACTATTAAAAACCATAGGGGCCTTGGGGAAAGGAGAACCGACCAATGGAGAGTTCCAACATTGATTCGTGAAGACCCTAGACAGAATCAGACGCAGGTATTACTGGAAAGGTCTCTACCGATCTGTCAAGCACTATTTGAGTCACTGTAACGAGTGCCAGCGACGAAAACATATGCCGCAATTAACTCCAGGGCATCTCGTACCGATTCTGTCGGCAGCAGCTCCATTCCACCGAGTTGGGATCGATCTTTTAGGGAGGTTCCCGGACAACCAGTAACCGATGGATAATAGTCTGCACTGACTACCTCACACGCTACGCTGTCACCAAACCTGTGCCGACTGCAGAAGCTCCAGAGATCGCAAAATTCCTCGTAGAAGACATTATTTTGAAGCATGGAGCACCACGTGGCATGATATCTGATCGTGGAAAAGATTCCAGTCAAAACTAGTATCAGAGGTAATGTCACGGTGCGACATTGTCCACAGAATGACAACAGCATACAATCCTCAGACAAATTGTCTTACGGAACGTTTTGACAAAACGTTAGCTAATATGCTGTCGATGTACGTCAATGTTGAGTAGAAGTATTGGGATACAACTCTGCCAGTAGTGACATTTGCTTACAATACCGCAAGACAAGACACCACAGGCTTCACTCCGTTTTTCCTGCTCCATGGCCGTGAAGCTGAGACGACAATGGATACACTGTTCCCTTTCCAACCGGACGACACTCAGAATGACTATGTTAAACAACTCATCACCAGGGTCGAAGAAGCAAGACAGCTGGCTCGCATACACACACAGGACGCCCAGGAGAAAGACTGTCAGCGGTATAACGACAGGCACCGACCTGTTGTGTACAGCCCAGGAGATCTGGTATGGATTTTTACCCCTGTACGGAAGGTTGGACTGTCAGAAAAGTTATTGAAGCGATACTTTGGTCCGTATCGTGTCATACGCCGACAGTCAGACGTCACATACCAAGTTGTTTACTTGTAAATTCTACTTGTTTCTTATGTTAACTGTTCTTCTGATTTCTGGTAGATTCTGTCTGTGTCTAAATAGCAGAGCACTCTGCCTGAGAGGCAGTCAGTGCTGCGTGTATGTTGTGTTCATAATAAATGTGCTTTCAGTATAAGTGCTGTGTTCAGCTGACAACCCTACCTTCGAAGTCAAGCCTCCTTTGATTTCAACGCGAAATACGTGCTACCACACTTAGGTCCGCATCCGCAGCTGTTGCCTGTGCAATCCGACGATAGTTCAAAAATTGTTCATATGTTTATATAGCTTATGGGACTTAACTACGGGGTCATCAGTGCCTAAACTTACAAACTACTTATGAACTACCTACAACTAAGGACGGCACAAATATCCATGCCCGACGGGGGATTGGAACCCCCCGACCATAGTGGCCGTGCAGACCGTGACTGGCGCGCCGCAGAGCGCTCGGCCACCGCGGCCGGCCGACGAGAGTTCAAAGGGAAGTCTGCGACAGCGGAAGCATCTCTGCAGTCTATCGGTCAACATGCCAATTCTGAAGAGTCCAACCCCACATCCTGACCAACCGGAAGTTACGAAAGTGTGTCCGTGTTGGCATGTTTAGTGGTAGGTTGGTACAAAATCTCATAATTGGTCAGTATCAAGAACCATCTCTGAAGCTTCTGTGCCGTTCGTGGCGGAAGTTTCTTTGTGTGTGAGGACAACGACATGAGGGGCCAGTGGTCTGTCAACAAAAAGAATTGTCTGCCATAGAGATAATGATGAAACTTTGTGACGCCGTAAATGATTGCTAAGGCCTCCTTTTCTGTCTGACTGTAATTCTGTTGCGTTGGCGTCAGTAGATTCGATGTAAAGGCAATAGGACGATAGTGAGATCCAATATGATGTGACAATACTGTGAGACCGTAAGAAGAGGCATCCACTGCTAGCACTACAGGCTTCTGTGGGTCAAAGGGAATCAAACCTGCATCAGTGAGTAGTGCAGACCTTAATTTGTTAAAGGCAACCGGGAAATCCGTACACCATACTAAAGGAACATTCTTCCTACGTAAGCGATGCAGTGGAGCGGCAATCGGAGAGGCATTCGTAATAAATCTGAAATAATAGTTCAGCTTTCCCATCACTACTTGCAGTTCGTGCACATTTTTAGAAGGCAAGTAATGGATTGCCTGTGACTGTAAGGGATGGAATTCTTGAGCATTAATCACATACCCTAGGTACTCTATTTCAGTCTGATAAAACGAACACTTTGCTTTATGACAACGTAGACCTTCTGCAGCCAACACTTTGAAAAGGCACTCCAGGTTTGATAAATGTTCTTCAACTGTGCGTCCCATGACCATAATGTCATCTAAATAGTTCGAGCAGCATGGTACAGAAACTGTCATCTATTCCAAAAAAACGCTGAAAAATAGCGGGGGCGGAAGAACTGCCAAACGGTAGGTATCGAAATTGAAAAAGGCCCATGTGAGTATTAATGACGAATAACTTTTTATTCGTCATCAAGCAGAATATGTAAGTATGCCTCTGCTAAATCAATGTTAGAAAAGAAGCGAGACTGTCCTAATTTGTACATCAGGGGCAGGGGGTAAGTGGCAGGGGGTAAGTGTCTACAATTGTTTGACTATTGACTGTTGATTTAAAGTCCGCACAGAGACGAAGTTTTCCAAACAGCTTGATTAGAATCACTAAAGGCGAGGTCCACTGACTCGCAGAAACAGGAGAAATCACCCCTCTATCCTGCCAACGTTTAAGTTCTGCAGCAACATTATCACGAAGTGTGATAGGCACTGGTCTAGCTTTACGAAATTTTGATTCTGCAGATTCTTACATGCCCCACGAAGTCTTTTGCACAACCTAGTTCCGGCGAAAACAGGTCACTATATTTTTCACACAACACACTGATTTCCTGAGCCACTACTGACGAAATCTGATGCACATCTCGTTGAACTGACAAGTTAAACAAGTCGAATGCATCGAGTCCAAAAATGTTCTGAGAAGATTTAGCCTCTAGAACTACAAAAGCGATGAGCCGTTCCGTCTGAGCATCGCACCTTTCTTCCGTTACCCTTCTTCTCTAAGTACTCGCTACGTACCCCCTTCTACGTACCCTCTCTTTCCTTTGATCAAGTGATATCGATTGTAATTTCTCGGGGATGCGTTTCTGCTGTTCGTCACCACGACCCTCGGCTGGCGCGGCCCTTACAGGGAGATGCGCGCCGCGGTGCGGGCAGTGGTGGGCTGCGGGTCAGTGGAGGCACTCGAGGCGGCGGCGGCGGCCGCGGCGGCGCACACGCCTGCCACTGAGGCCGCGGGCAGCAGCCTGTGTGTGTGTGGGGCGCCTCTCCACCTGCTGCGTCGCTGCGCTGCTCGAGGACTGCGGCCCAGCTCTCCTTCCTGGCGGGCTTGTAGGGCCGGACTGTGACAACTTCGCAACTCTATCGTCACCACCCTCCGTCACCGTTCTCTCGGATGCACTGGCTTCTTGTGGAGAGCTGTGTGAGTGACTGTGTCAAACATCGGCTCGCCATTGTGCTCCGTCACCTAGTAGTTGCGATGTATCGCCCGGTAGCTCCTCGGCCCAAACGTGTAGCTGTGAATCTGCCTCTTCCCCCTATCTAGTTACTGTTGTGAATCTGCCTCTTCCCCCTCTCTAGTTGCTGTGGCGTACTCCCCGACACCACCCCCTTTTCCTTTCGGGTGCGTACCGTCAGTTTATGTTATCTTTAGAATTGATAGGTGATCCTATGCCTAGTTGTGCTACCCTGTGATTTACAAACCCTGTGTGTTTGTGTTGGTGTGTGTTTGTCTTCCGGAACTGTAACCGCCCCCATTGGTTGCCTTCCATGCCTTTTGTTTGCCCGTGTGCTTTATGTTTGGTGTCACCTCACCGGTGCAGTTATTGTTATTTACTTAATTCCTTACCCTCGTATTGTAGCGTGAATTACCAATCCATTTATTGAATGTGAATGTTTTACGAATTGCTAAGTGCTACTGGGGGGGGGGGATCCTTGCTGATTATTTTCTCTCACAGTCTTTCCTTTCGTCATCGCATGCCCCGTTGTCGAATGTATTTTTGGGCAAGTTAAATTTTAATCATTTTAAAGTCCCTACCTCCCGGACTGAAGTTCCCGAGTGGGGAATGGGCAACTCACACCCTGTGTCCTTGGTAGTTCCTGTGTTAGTTGCAGTGCTCTTGACCTGTTAACGATTCGTGCTACTGTGAATACCTTTCGTTAGCCAGTTCTGTGCCTTTCTAATAAATGATAATTTGCACCTAGATTTAATTTTATCAATTCGGTTGGCACTTCGTTTGGGCTACTTATGACTAAGTGCCCGTATCTCACGCATCCGATTGGTGTTTGTTGTTTAGCCTGTTTAACAGAGGGCACTAGTTAAGTTAATTGATTCCATATTATTCAAAGGCATCAGTAATTTGGGTTTGATTCACGTTAGTCCGTCGGTTAAGTTGGCAATATACTTATATGATGGTCTAAGTTGTCATTTTGACCGTTCCATTACTTTTTGTTGATCAGCTAACGTCACATGTCCACGGGTTGTTCGTATTTGTTGATGACGTGTTACCTTATGTAATAAGGAGCTTTGTTTAAAGGTTAAGATTGTGACCTCGTAATCCTAAGTGCCGGCTCTGTTACTGATGCATAGAACCTTTAAATTCAAATCAATGCACTTGTGTTAAGCGTCCGCCCTAAAATCAAAGACATTTTAACATTACCAGGAACATTAAAGTGTTTTGATCATTTGACACTGAATTCCGTGAGTTACGAAAGTAAAGACTTTCATCTCTGTGAAACTGTTACCTGATATTTATTATCTGTGTCACCTGTTCAATTAAATGTCTTTAAGTAATGTTAGTTACTTAGCTGAGTTCCTTGATACTAGTACATGTCCATTGGTAAGATTTTGCTCCGTTTCATGAGAAGTAAACTATTTAAGGCTGTGCACGGTTCGTTTGTGTTTATTAGTAACATGTTACCTTATGTAGTAAGGAGATCTGTCTAAAGGTGACCTGGTAATCCTAAGTGCCGGCTCCGTTACTGATGTATTAAATCTTGAGATTCAAATTAATATACTGGTGTCCGCCCTAAAGCAAAATTATTTTAGCACTACCTGGCACATTAAAATGTTCTGATTATTTGACAGAATTCCGTGAGTCAGGATAGTAAAGACTTTCATCTCTGTGAAACTACTACCTGAAAATTCTTATTGGATTCATCTGTTCAATTAAATGTCTTTAAGTGAGTTTAGTTACTTAAATGAGTTACATGATATTGATATATGTTCATTGGTTGTATTTTTGAATGTTTTAATGAGTGAATAAACGGCCTTTCTTTAATTGTTATTTCTTTGTTACCATGATCCATCTTCGGACCTCTCAAGCGACTGCTTTGGTAACGCCTTTAAAAGAGACGGGCAGGCCACACGTTCCCTTCAGGGGAATATTTCGAGCTGTATATGCTGTTAGCTCTTGTTGAGACGGCTACAATGTTGGTGAACCCAGAAGTTCATACGTGTCTTTATTCATTAATGTGACAGCTGAACCACTGCACAGTCTTATTGTCTACTGATAGAGTCACAGAAGGTTTTTTCTTGTGGCGCGCGACAGGTGCGCGAATGTGGGCAACGTTTGCTACAGTGTGTTTGCTGCACTTGTGCATGCGCGGGCCACATACGAAAGGAACAGACACAGCATCGGCGCACAGCAGGTAAACAACACTGTCCCTACATGGCACTACCGCCGGATCGGCTTCTGCGCAAGCACGCCGGGCTACCCCAGATTCACCAGCTACTGCACTAAACTTACTTTGAGTAGCTACATCAAGTCTACTGTCGCTAGCTACACAGTACTGGGCACTTTTACAAGGAGAAGTTGCAGAAAGCACTAGGTTTACCACAGGATTGCACTGCACATAGTCATGTTGCTGTTCGAAACTCTTTTCCGTTGCACAGTTTGCCGCACTCAACGGCACTTGCGACGTGGCTCACTTCATATTTTTGCCATAGGCGGAGAAGAACTTTCTTGCATTTGAGAATCAAGAAAAGCACTGTCCAAGTCCACAGCGTGTATGACATTTACAGCATGAACTGTTCTCGCACTCTACAAAACACTGTTTCTAACGGCATCATTCTTGGAATTTTTGTTCTGCATACACACTGTCTGTACATGTCCCGATTTGCCACATTGATAACAGGTTGCGTTGCGACTAGGGCATTGCGCACGTTTATGGCGAGATACACACTGGGGGCAAGATTTACGAACATTTTCCTGAAAATAGCGTTGGCGCCTGGTCTTCACATTACGACGGGGCGACCTTTGTGTCGCGCTTTTACACTGGCTAATGTTCACTGGCTGTTCAGCACGGCCGGTAGAATTGTAGGAATCACTAGGGCTAGACTGAGATCTACGACTAGGAAAGCGTCCGTTACGGCGCACTGAGTTAACACTGTGGCTTTGCATTTCTACATCTGCTAAGTCAAAGCTGCAGTACACTGTCTAATGAGGGGTCAGACTGTTTTAGAATCGCTGCCCTAATTCTGGGGTCCTGAATGTTCTGTGTTATAGCATCTCGTAACATAATATCACTATAAGAAGGTTCACAAGAGCAAGTAAATTTACATTTGCGGGTTAAGACCTTGTTCTCCATGATCCATAGCTGATGTGGTTGTTGCGGTGACTTTTTCAGTCTGAAAAATCGATACCGTGCAGTGGCTACGAGAACGTTTTGCTCGTAATGAGCATTCAGTGCACCTACGAGTTGATCAAAGTCTAGATCACGAGGAGATACGTGGGAGAAACGTTTCTGCAGTAAGACGAATGTGTCGGTGCCCATGACCGCTAAAAAGAAGTGCTTGACTGTCTGACCTGTAAGTTGCTGAGTGACGGCGAGGTCTTGAAACTGCGCCAAGCAGTCGCTCCCATTCTTCGTCCGTTCGTCTCACTGGTGAAACGCAGGGAGCGGTGCGGCGGCAGGTGTGGGCGGCTGATGCGACGGCTGTTGTTGGTTAGCTGCCTGCGCCGCCAGCTGGGACACCGCGTGGAGTAGTTGAGTGATTTGCGCCGTCTGTAACTGAATAATGACCATTAAGTTTGAGTTTGGGGTAGTGGCCATGCCGACCGATTAGGCGCCGCGCATACAAGAAAATTAGAACAAAACACAGACGCAATGTGAAAGACTCTCTGCAATAACAATGTCCGCAAAACACGTAGGATGCTACACATAAAATGTACAGAAAAAAGAACAAATGTGTCCATTATTGAACAACTGAATATTGCTAGAAGCCTTTCTTCTCGAGTCGACGAGAAAATTCTCCAGTTCTTTGACCATATTGTGAGAAGAGATGGAGAAAACCTAGAAAATATAATCTTACAAGGAAAGATCGAGGGCACCAGACCAAGAGGAAGAGCAGCCAGCAGATTGATAGACCAAATTAATAAAATCTCCGGTCTACCTCTTCAGCAGGCACTGAGAGAAGCTGACAACCGACCGGGATGGAGACGCTCGGTTCATGGGTCACGACGCTCCGCAATGAGCACAGCGACTGTTGATGATGATGAAAATCATATGAGAAGGGTGGGTGGGAGCAATTTCTGCGTGCTCCGACTGCTGCTGTCTGGCTGCTGCAAGCGGGCTACAAGCGGGCTGCAAGGTTGTTCTATCGCTCCTCATCGCCACTTTTGTGTCTAGTTGCCGCCGGTTGTCCTGGGTGTTGGTGACCGAGTAGAGAGAGACACAGGGAAGTAGGATGCACACGCGTGCGGGTACGGAGTCTGAGGTAACCAGCCAGTGGGACAGTAGAAACTAGAAACACTAAGCTGAATTACTACAAGATATGTATTTCGTAGAAACAATTTAATACTTAACTTTAATAAGTTTATTGACTGCAGACTAGTGTAATAATGATACATAGTTTAACTAGGTAGAGGCCTGCGTATTGATGAGCGCCTTATCTAGTGCCTGTCCCATGGCCAATACAGTTGAGTGGTGGCCACGAGAGGGGTGGCGGCGGATAGCCCTTGTGGCCAAAATCTTAAGAAGACGACGCCATGCTTGCATGGTGATGTGTGGCACTTCAGGCTCGTGCAACACCACACCTTGTATCCTTACAACACTCGCATAGTATCACTGTATCTTTACACCCCTCGCCTAGTATCCTCATACCCCTCGCCACCTTTTATTGTATCCATATACCTCTCACCTATTATCGTTATATCCTTACACCCCTTGCCTTGTATATCTGCATCCTTATATCCCTCACCTGATGTTATTGTATACATACTGCCCTCGCCTGCTACCCTTGAATAATTACACCTCTCATCTGGTATCCTTCTATCCTTACACTCCTCGCCTAGTATCCTTGTATACTTATACCCCTCACCTTGTAACCTTGCACTCCTCAGCTAGTATCCTTGTAATCTCATAAAACACGCCCAGTATCCTTGTATCCTTACATCTCTCACCTACTATCCCTGTATATTAACGCTCTTCACCCAGTATCCTTGTATCCTTATACCCATCACCTTGTATCCTTGTATCCTTACACTCCTCACATTGTATTCTTGCAACCTTATATCCCTCGTTGAGTATCCTTGTATCGTTACAACTCTCACGTAGTATCCTTCTATCCTTACACCTCTCACCTAGTACCCTTGTATCCTTACAACCCGGGCCTAGTATCATATTATCCTTACATCTCTCCCCTAATATCCTGTTACCCATCACCTGGTATCCTTGTATTCTTACACGTCTTGCCTTGTATCGTTATACCCCTCACCTAGTATCTTTGTACCCTTACACCTCTCACCTAGTATCCTCGCATCCTTGCACCTCTCGCCTTGTATCCTTATACCCCTTCTGTGGTATTCTTGTATATTTATACCTCTCACCTAGTATCCTTGTAGCCTTGATCCCTCTTGCCTAGTATCCTTGTATCCTTAATCTCCTCGCCTAGTATCCTTAAATTCCTACATCCCTCACCTAGTATCCTTGTATCCTTAACTCCTGATCCCCTTCTTTGATATCCTTATATTCTTACACCTCTCATGTGGTATCCTTGTATCATTATACCACTTGCCTAATATACATGTACTCTAAACAAAACTCACTTCTTATTGTTATATCTTTACTCCTCTCACCTAGTATTCCTCTATCCTTACAGCTCTCACCTGGTATAGTTCTGTCCTTACACACCTAGCCAAGTATCCTTGTCTCCTTACACCCCTCATTTAGTTTACTTGTATCCTTATACCCCTTGCCTGATATCCTAAAACCCTTGTCTGGTATCCTTGTATCCTTACACCTCTCACCTTGTATCATTGTACCCTTATATGCCCCACCTTTTATCCTTATATCCTTAATCCCTCCCCTAGTATCCTTGTATCCTTATATCGCTTGCCAGTATACTTCTCACCTAGTATCTTTGTATCCTTACACCCTTGCCTAAAATAATTGCACCCTTATACCCCCACCTTAAACCTCTCATCTAGTATTCTCATGGAATTACACACCTAGCCTGGTATCCCTTTATCCTTATACCCCTAGGCTGATATACTTGTATCCTTATGGCCCCTCACCTAATATCCTTGTAACCTTTCACCTCTCGACTGGTATCCTTGTATCCTTATACTCTTTGCCTAGTATTCTTGTATCCTTATACCCCTCACCTTGTACCCTTGTATTCTTACATCTCTCTCCTAGTATCCTTGCATCCTTACACCTCTCGTCTAATATCTTTTTATGCTTACACCTCTCACCTAGTATCCTTGTATCCTTATGACCCCTCTCCTACTATCCTTGTATCCTTCCACCTCTCGTCTGGTATCCTTATATCCTTACACTCCTCACCTAGTATCCTTATATTCTTATACCTCTCACCTAACATCCTTGTATTCTTACATCTCTCAGTTAGTATACTTGTATCCTTACACCCCTCTTCTAGTATCCTTGTATCCTTCTACCCCTCACCTCATATCCTTGTAATCTTACACCATTCACATAGTATCCCTGCATCCTTACACCTCTCACCTAGTATCTTTGTATTGTTAAACATCTCACCTAGTATCATTGTATCCTTACACCCCTCACCTGGTAACCTTGTATCCTTATACCCCTTGCCTTATATGCTAGTATTCTTATAACCCTCACCTTGACAGTATGTTTTCTAAGCAAGATCCTGGGTAGCCGAGATCTGCAAGGGTAAATCAAAAACTACTGCCCATAATAAAATTGTTTATGGCCTTAACGAATATGGAGGTAACGTGGGAGGAAATTTGCAAGTACACAATGGGTAGATGACAGCACATTTATTCATTCACAGACACATGCATAATGCTTGTGGTAAATTACGATCCGAGAACACTTGATAGCAGTGGCAAAACGAAGTCTTGGCAGTGTTTTGAAGAGATGGTGGGTGTCTTGATCAGAAATTTAAGAACACTATGCACCAAACGAACTCATGTGTGGGGATGCAGTGGTACTATTCTTAAGTAGCATGTGGTGTGGGACCACGCCGAAATACATAGCATTTAAAAATAGAAATTAATTCAGAATGAGCTGTAAGGAGCTGTAAGGATAGAGGAATACTAGGTGAGAGGAGTAAAGATATAACAATAAGAAGTGAGTTTTGTTTAGAGTACATGTATATTAGGCAAGTGGTATAATGATACAAGGATACCACATGAGAGGTGTAAGAATATAAGGATATCAAAGAAGGGGATCAGGAGTTAAGGATACAAGGATACTAGGTGAGGGATGTAGGAATTTAAGGATACTAGGCGAGGAGATTAAGGATACAAGGATACTAGGCAAGAGGGATCAAGGCTACAAGGATACTAGGTGAGAGGTATAAATATACCAGAATACCACAGAAGGGGTATAAGGATACAAGGCGAGAGGTGCAAGGATGCGAGCAAGTAAATCATATGCGAGATTTTGCATAGAAGAAAGCTAGTATTCATAAAGCAGGGCTGAAGGCCAAATGAACGACCGTTACAAAAGCACTGGGTGCAGTCGGTCATACATGACAGGAAAGACGGAATCAAACTAGAAAATCTGTGAAATATTTAGCATACTTGAGGATACAGATTCAAATGTTCAAATGTTTGTAGAGTCTATGGGACTTAACTACGGGGTCATCAGTCCCTAAACTTGCAAACTACTTATGAACTACTTACAACTAAGGACGACACAAATATCCATGCCCGAGGGGGGATTCGAACCCCCGACCGTAGTGGCCGTGCAGACCGTGACTGGAGCGCCTCAGTCTCCTCGACCACCGCGGCTGGCAGGATACAGATGCGACATGAAAAATTAGGTATAAACAGCAAGGATATTCAAACATACCAAGTTTACACAAAGGCTGAAGGCCACACACGAGTATTCTAACTTGAGCAAAACCGGACACACAATCATCACTGGAATTAAACTGCAAATAATAAATTTACATTGAATTTACTCGAGATCTGTAAATTAAGAAACGCTTCGCCTTGCATAGTGAAATAATTACTCAAGAAAACAATCACAGAAAAACCAAGACTGCCTGATCACAAAGAAAGCGAAGTCCTAACAGCATGACTTCCCCTCAGCATGAGTCGGCGGACTACTTACTTCCACAGTCGTCGGAGCCAGAAAGAAGAGTGAAGACTAAAGCTCTAAGGCCTCGGGAAAACCTCCCCCCGCCACACACCGGATGTAGGAACACTTGCTACCTGGCCAAGACAATTCCCTTTACATCCACTCCCAAAGAGGTCCCCTGTCTCCTCTTTCGTCCTAGATTAGGTTGGTACTACACTAAGAACATAGCCACCTGACCATCTTGCCGAGCAAGCTTGTCTCTGGACAGCCAGCAGACGCCAGTGCAGACGACAAACGAAGCCGTGCGTTCTGAACTACAGCAAAACGAGGCCTAGAGCGCAAGATGGTGACTGTAAGCCATTGCGCGGCAGTCAGTCAATGTTAAGAGCAACCTCCCACATTCATATGAACACACAAGTTCAATCACATGGGTGGAAATATATATAAACATTGGGTATTGATCAATAATCAAAAGAATAAAATAAGTAACACACAAATAGATAACATTAATTATGCAGAAGCACTTGAGGTTAATGAATCAATCGCAGTGGAGCACGACGACACATTGAGTGCATGTTTTTCATCTCTCTCCGCTTAGGGGCGATAAGTAGTCTGGAAACAGTCCTGTTATACTGGATTGGACCCACATTATAATTAGTTACACAGACTCAATAAAAAAATTAAAATATAGTTACTCTGGGCATTGTGGGCAGTTATGGGCATTTAAAAAAATCATATATATTAAGAACATGTTAAACACAACATGAGCAAAGATTTTAAATTATTTACACAACATTTAAAAATAATAAAGAAGGTGGTGTGCAAAAAAAAATGGCCAGTCATATGGGAAGGTCACAATACATGCAAAAACAAAAATTTTACAGATTAACACAATAAAAAGAGAAGCAGACACAAGAGACCTTTTAACTTTTCACTCCTGCGAGTGTCTTTAAAAAAATTAATTAAGTTTGCATCACTATGGTGAGTGTTCGCTTTCTTGCAACAAAATTTGTGACCGAGGTTTTGCCACACACTTCGATAGAAAATAAAATAAAAAACCTTAGGGGCATCAACAGGGAGGAGGTACTCTTGGGGATAACTGTGTGGAAACTACAAGCCGCTCTTGCAGAAGTCCCTGTCCCCAGCTGCAGGCGCATCTGGCGGTGGCCTGCCTCCGTGGCTCAGTGTTTGTGAGGTTCCGCCATCCGAGCGGGAACCGAGGATGTGGATGCCCAAGTGCCGAAGCAGCTGGCCTGGTCGACTGCCGTCGACATGCAGGCCGTCGACGCCCTCTCCTGCCGCCGTGGAGGGGCGGGACGCGGGGCGTGGCCCGCTGGCCTCGTGACGTCAGCGGCCGGCCGCTACGGCCGCTTACCGTGGCAGGCGCGCAGTGGCGTCGCATGGCGTGCACGAATTCTTGCCTTGACACATTTTCGTTGCCCATCGGTGTCCATCGTGCTGGTGCAACGTAACACTCACATTGGTCACAACGACATACAAATGCGGAATTACACAGATTATTTATGAAGAAACTAATTGAGAACAATTCTTGTATTCTTACACCACTCACCTAGTTTTCTCGTATACTTACACTTCTCACTTATTATGCTTGTATCCTTCCACCTCTTGCCTTGTATGTCTGCATCCTCACACCCCTCACCTGATATCTTTGTACCCTTATAACCCTCACCCACTATTCTCGTATCCGAATAACTCTCTTCTCGTATCCTTGTATCCTTACACTCCTCACCTAGTACCCTTACACCTCTCGCCTAGTATCCTCGTGGACTTACACCTCTCAGCTAGTATACGTGTATCCGTACACATCTGCCCCGTAGGATTATATCTTTATAGGCCTTGTGTGTTATCCTTGAATCCTTATACCTTTCACTTGTTATTCTTGAATCCTTATTTGTATCCTTATTCCTCTCACCCAGTATATTCCAATTCTTATGCCCGTCACCAAGTGCCCTTGTGTCCTTTACTCCTAATGTCCCTCACCTGGTATCCTTGTATTCCTACCCCTCTCAACTAGTATCCTTGTATTATTACATCCATTGCATACTATCAAAGTATCTTTATACCCCTTACCTAGTACCCTTGTATCCTTACACCTCTCGCCTATTATCCTCATATCCTTATGCCTCTCAAATAGTATCCTTTCAATCCATATACCACACTTCTAGATTCCTTACACTACTTTGAAACTTGACCACTGCAGATGTAATGTGATATTTCGCTGTTTTAGCTGAGTATATTCACTGTAACTGTCTGATAACTAGAATATATTGATCTTAGTCTCAGTAAATAATAAAAAATGCACTGCTTAAATAGTGTAATCAAATCTGGCATCAATTAATTCCATGAAAAACTCACAGTTATAAAATTAGTAAATAGAATCTTGACGAGAGGAGCCAAACCGAGATCGACATTAATTTAATGAAATGATTCTAGTAGCAGAAAACGTAGAAGGATTACTTTTAAAAATTATAGTCCTGGGTGTACAAGTCACTTAAAAGATTCATGTAAACTACTTGACGTGCGGCTGAAACTTGTTCCCTGGCCCAAATTGAGAACTAGTTTGACCTTAAATTACTCTCACAGCCGCAAGTTAGAAAAGCAGCGGTCATATGAATTGTAGCTCACAGGAATCACACTTACTATGAAACGAGCCACCACAAATAAATTACTTTATGAAAGTGGCGGACGAAACAAGAAGCGCAACGGAAATATTAACAATAATCAGCATCTGAATCTGTTCTCAGCACACGTGAAACAATATTTATAAAAAAAGGGGTAGGTATTCTCAAACTACTGTATTAAAAATAGGATAAGATTTTATTTTTTTTTATTGTTTTTTCTGTTCCATAGGACCCAATTGAGGAGTGAGACTCCATGGTCATGGAACAAGTCAATACATTAATTGTTACACAAGAATAGTAATAGAAAATTTTTAAGTAGTCCTTTGCACACAACAATCTTAAGACAAAGTGAAAAGAATCAATAAAGAAAAAAATGAATTAGCTTAATTGTTTAACTTTTCTAGGAGTTCCTCGACAGAATAAAGGGAGTGAGCCATGAGGTAACTCTTCAATTTAGATTTGAAAGCGTGTGGATTAGTGCTAAGATTCTTTAGTTCTTGTGGCAGCTTATTGAAAATGGATGCCGCAGAATATTGTACCCCATTCTGCACAAGTGTTAGGGTGGTGTGATGCAAATGCAGATTCGACTTCTGTCTAGTATTCACCGAGTGAAAGCCACTAACTCGTGGGAATAAGCTGATATTATTAACAACAAACGACATTAAAGAAAAAACATATTGTGACGCCAGAGTCAAAATTCCCAGACTACTGAAAAGGGGTCGACATGACGTTCGCGAACTTACACCACATATTGCTCGAACCGCCCGTTTTTGAGCCAGAAATATCCTTTTTGCATCAGGCGAGTTACCCCAAAAAACAATGCCGTACGTCATAAGTGAGTGAAAGTAAGCGTAATAGACTACTTTTCGTGTTGAAAAATCACTTATCTCAGATATTGTTCTAATGGTAAATATAGCAGAATTTAGTTTTGGAACAAGATTCTGAACATGGGCTTTCCATGAGAGCTTACTGTCTATATGAACACCTAGAAATTTGAGCTGTTCAGTCTCACTTATCACATGTCCATCATGTGTAATCAGATTGTCAGCTTTCGTCAAATTATGTGTTAGAAATTGTAAAAACTGAGTTTTACTGTGATTTAACATCAACTTGTTTTCTAGAAGCCATGAACTTATCTCTTAAACTGCATTATTTGTTATTGTGTCAATATTACGAGCAACATCCTTCACTACCAAGCTGGTATCATCAGCAAACAAAAATATTTTACAGTCACCTGTTATACTCGAAGGCATATCATTTATATAAATAAGAAACAGCAATGGTCCCAAAACAGACCCCTGGGGCACCCCATACGTAATTGTGCCCCATTGGGATTGCACGTCATAGCTATTTTCTACACTGCGGAGAATTACCTTCTGTTGTCTGTTATTAAAGTAAGAGGTGAACCAGTTGTGGGCTACTCCCCGTATTCCATAATGTTCCAACTTCTGCAACAATATTTTGTGATCAACACAATCAAACGCTTTTGTTAAATCAAAGAAGACGCTTAATGTCCGTAGCCTCTTATTTAACCCATCAAGTGCCTCACAGAGAAACGAAAATATAGCATTTTCAGTCGTTAAACCACTTCTAAATCCAAACTGCACGTTTGACAATAAATTATGTGAACTGAAATGATCAATTAATCTTGAAAATACAGCATTTTCAATAACTTTAGAAAAAACCGATGGCATAGAAATAGGTCTATAGTTGTCTACATTATCCCTTTCTCCTTTTTTATAAAGTGGTTTCACTACTGAGTACTTTAATCTGTTAGGAAACTGACCATTCTGAAAGGAAAAATTACAAATATGGCTTAGTACTGGGCTAACATATGGAGAACAGTACTTTAGAATTCTGCTAGATACCCATCATATCCACAAGAGTCCTTAGTCTTTAGTGATTTAATTATTGACTCAATCTCACCTATGGAAGTATCATGAAGGACCATTTCAGGTAACAGCCTCGGAAAGGCATTTTCTAAAAACGTTATATGATTACCTGTAGAAACTAGAGTTTTGTTTAGTTCCCCTACTATATTCAGAAAGTGATTATTGAATATTGCACATATATCTAACTTGTCAGTAACAGAAACATTCCTACTACGCACTGACGTTATATCTTCTACCTGCTGCTACTGACCTGACACTTCCTTCACGATTAACCAGATAGTTTTAATTTTATCCCAAGAGTTTGCTATTCTTTTTGCATACCACATACTTTTTGCATTAAATAGATCTAACAGCTGACTAAGATTTTATTGAACAAAATGCTTTTATTTAGTGTAAGCACAAGCAATGGGGGGAACCGATTTAGTTACACAATAAAAACGCATTCCATTGAAAATGACTCACAAGCACTATCATATCTTATGCTAAAAATGCCCACAATAGAAATTTTAATTTATCTACACTGAATTGAATTTTAATTGGGGGAGGATTTACAAACAACAAGCATTCATCCACACACACACGCAATGCAAGCGAAACGTACTAAAATCAGCGTGCTGAACAAGGCAGAAACGGCCGTCGATCTCGTATGGGAAGTTTCAGCAAGCCAAGGCGAAGGACACAACACAATAAAAATAACTTTCGTACGTGGCTGGTTCTATCCTTTCTTCATTGGAGATGGCGCGTACAGCAACAAAATCTGTTTGCATTTGAAGCTAAACCAAGCGCTGGCAAACTAACTAAGGCACGCATCATGAAATCCAGTAAAATGAAGAAAATGAGTTACTAAAATATTACGTAAATTAACTATAGCATACAACCCATAGAAATGCGTGGAAGTGACAAGGAGACGGAAGAAACACTGTTCCACACGATAGGAGAACGTTCGAGAGATGGATGAGGTCCGCTCTCAGAAATCATCAAAGTTTAATAAATTCAGATTCGCGGTAAAAACAAATACAAAATACGGCATGCAATGCATCGAAATACGTAGAATGTTATAAGGAAACGAAATAAACACAGACATACGCGATAGCACGAACTTTACAGAGAAGGTGAAATTCTATCTCACAAATCATCAAAGTGTAATAAATTTAGAGTCGCGGAAAAACAAATATGAAATACGGCATGCAACCTATAGAAATGTGCAGCATTTCATAAGCAAGCAAATGAGAAAGGTTGTACAGGGCTAGTAAAGAATTTACAGACCATGGTTGGGAACAGAGTAAAAGTTCGAGAATAAAATAGCAATTTACAGCAGGCGGAAGAGGGAAGATCGCGCAGTACTACCAGAAAATTGAAAGATACATGCAATTATTCTAGCCTGAAGGGCATAGAACAAGCACCTGTTCCGCCTAAGGCTTTGTTGTGAGAACACACCACGTGGAGTACATGTTACTCGCAGACAGAGAAAACGAACAGTAAAATCGCACACGAGTTACAAGAAGCAAAAATCCTGCTTAGTAGTTGCACATCTTTCGATGCATACTCAGAGAAACTTAGTCCGAAAATGAATGCAAGTTCTAAAACCTAAGTTGAACTAACTGAACAACGAATTGCTGCCATCTCTAGGCTGAAAAAGCAGAGCTAACTCACCGTTCCGAAGGACAGCCACCGCACGAGTGAGGCTTTAGCGGGCCATGTGGGCCTCCGCCCAGAAATCTCCAAGCCCGAAGGAGCCAGGGGTGGTGGGGGAAATGCAGAGATTCACACAAGGGCGCGTATAGGCTCACACGAGCCTCTTGCCAACCTAACTTGCAACGAAAGGGTGTGGAAACCTCGTTTGAGAGTGCAGAAAGAGAGGTTGGTACTAGCCACCTATCGACACAGGTCCAGAGAGCATCGCCCAAGGCTAAATTTCTCATACTTCCCAGACACACTAGCACGCCAAAAAATTTCCATACTCACATATGCAGAGAGAAAACGTTTTACAGTCTTATAGGCACGGTGGCGAGACAGAGAAGCTGTTCATGTTGCCACATTGATTGACACACTAATAAATTAATAACAGAAATCTAACACAAGTGAAGTTAAATACGATTACTAATAATAACATTTAAAAACAAGAACTGAAAGGCTAGGTTACCCCTCAAGCCTCAGAAAACGAATAGTGTGTCGTTAAGTGACTTTAAATAAAATACAAGATTAAATTTTAGGGGAGGCGACAGACAGCCGTCTTTCATTCTCCTAGTAGCATTGTAAATCTCAAGCCTTATGACATGATACCGCGCATCTAGTATCCTTATATCCTTATAACTCTTGTCTTGTATCCTTATAACCCTCAACTATTATTATTGTACCCTTATCCCCCTCCCAAACACACATAAGTTATCCTTATATCCTTATACCCTTTGCCTGGTATCCTTTTATCCTTAAACCACTCCCTTACTATTCATGTATCCTTACACCCCAGGCATAGTATCCTTATAACCTCAAACAAATCACCTAGTATCCTTTTTCCTTATACTCATCACCTAGTATCCTTGTATCCTTACAGCCCTCATCTAGTATTCTTGAATTTTTACACCCCTTACCTAGTATCTTTGTATTCTTACACTCCTGATGCCCGTTGACTGGTATCCTTGTATTCCTACACCACTCACCTAGTATGCTTGTACCCTTACACTCCTCACTTAGTATCCTTGTATCCTTATAACTCTAGTCTAGTATCCTTGCATCCTTACACCTTTCTTATAGCATACTTGTATCCTCACACTCCTCACGTTGTATCATTTATCCTTATACCTCTCGCCTAGTATCATGCTACCCTTATACCCCTGGCCTACTTCCTTCAATACACCACATCTAGTATATCCATGTACTCCTCACCTAGTATCCTTTTTTCATTACACCTCTAAACTGGTATCCTATTATCCTTACTCTCCTCGCCTGCTATTCACGTATCCTTACACCGCTCATCTAGTATCCATATATCCTTACACTCCTCTCCTAATCCTAGTATCCTCATACCCCTCGCCTAGTAACCTTGTATTCTTACACCCCTCACTTAGTATCCTTGTATCCTTATACCCCTGGCCTAGTATCCTTGTATTGTAACAACTGTCGTCTAGTATCCTTGTATCCTTACACCTCTAAGTATATTTGTATGCCTACACTCCTCGCCTAGTATCATTGTATACTCACATCACTCGGCTTGTATCCTTATACTCATTGTCTAGTATCCTTGCATCCTTACACCTCTTGCCTAAAATCCTTATACCACTCGCCTAGTTTTCTTGTATACTTACACTTCTAACCTATTTTCCTTGTATCCTTCACCCCTTCCATAGTATCTCTCTATTCTTATACCCCTTGTCTGATATTCTTGTATCCTAACAACCTCACCTGCTATCCTTGTATCCTTAGGCCTCTCGCCTGGTATTCTTCTGTCCTTACACTCTTTGCCTTGTATCCTTGTCACCTTTCACCACTCACCCTGTATCCTTACACTCCTCACCAAGTATCCTTGTACCTTTATACTTTTGGTCTAGTATCCTTGTATCCTTAGACCTTTCACCTAGTAGCCATATGTCTTTATACTTTATGTCTAATATCCTTGTCACCCTCGCCTTGGTCCAAGTATCATTATACCCCTTGTGTGGTATCCGTGTATCCTGATACCCCTCACCTAGTACAGTTGTATTCTTATACCCTCCTAAGCCCCTTCACCTAGTATCCTTAAATTCTTACACCTCTCACCAAGTATCCTTGTATCCTTACATCTCTCGCCTATTATCCTTGTACCATTACACCTCTCACCTAGTATCGTATCCTTTCACCACTCAACTGGTATCCTTGTATCCTTATACCACTTGTATGGTATCCTTGTACCCTTATACCCCCTCACCTAGTATCCTTGTATCCTGTTACTCCTTGCATTGTATCCTTATATCCTTACACCCTCACCTAGTATCCTTGTATCCTTACACCTCTCATCAAGTGTCTTTGTATTCTTACACACCTCACTTGATATCCTTACATCCTCTCCCTATTATCCTTGTAACCTTAAACCCCAACCTGACTATCCTTGTATCCTTCTTTAGCCCTCACTTCATATCCTTGTATCCTAACACCCCTCGCACAGTATCTTTAAATTCTTACACCCCTCACCAAGTATCCTTATCTCCTTACATCTCTCGCCTATTATCCTTGTACCATTACACCTCTCACCTATTATCCTTGTATCCTTTCTCCTCACCTAGTATCCTTCTATCTTTATACCCTCAAGTTGTATCCTTGTATCCTTACACTACTCACCTAGTATCCTTGTATCCTTATACAACTCACCTAGTATCCTTGTACCCTTACACCCCTTGCCTAGTATCCTAGTATCCTTACCTCTCCTAGAATCGTTATTCCTCTCACCTAGTATCCTTACACTTGTCAGATACTATACATGTATCCTTACACTCCGCAACTAAGAGCCTTGTATCCTTACACCTCTTGCCTAGTCTCCATGTATTCTTACACCTCTCATCTAGTATCTATATATCCTTATGCCTCTCACCCTGTATACTTGTATACTTACATCACTCTCTGAGTATACTTGTTACACCTCTTACATAGTTTCCTTGTATCGTTTGCCTGGTATCCTTGTATCCTTAAGCCCCTGTTCTACTATCCTTGTATCCTTACCCACCCCTCACATAGTATCCTTGTATCCTTACACCCACCACCTACCATCCTTGTATTCTTACAACTCTTGTCTTGTAGCTTTGTAACCTTACAGACCTCACCTAGTATCCTTGTATCCTTATACCTCTCACCTTCTATCCTTTTATCCTTACACTCCTCACCTAATATACTTCTACCACTGACCTTGTATCCTCGTATTCCTACACCCCTCACTTGGTATCCTTGCAGCCTTATACCTCTTGCCTAGTATCCTTATACCCCTGGCCTAGTATCCTTGTATCCTTATACATCTCGCCTAGTATCATTGTATCCTTACACTTGTCAGATACTATACTTGTATCATTACATTCCTTGCCTAGTAGCCTTGTATCCTTACACCTCCTGCCTAGTATCTATGTATTCTAACACCTCTCAACTAGTATCCATGTACCCAATGGCCCTTACTTTATATCCTTGTATTCTCACACCTCTCACCTAGTATTCTCATATCCTTATGCAACACACCTAGTATTGTATTGTTACACTTGTCACCTAGTATCCTTGTATCCTTAACACCCCTGGAATAGTTTCATTGTATCCTCTCTTTCACCTTATATCCTGAAACCCTTCGTCTAGTATCCTTGCATACTTACTCCTCTTGCCTTTTATCCTTCTACCCCTCACATAGTATTTTATATCTTTACATCTCTCACCTCGTATCCTTGTATCCTTACACCCCTGACCTAGTACTCTTGTGTCCTTATACTTCCTACTGTGTACCTTTATACCCACTGCCTAGTAGCCTTGTATCCTTCTACCTTTTGCCTAGTATCTTTGTATCCTTACACTGTTCGCAGATGATGCTGTCATTTATTGGTTAGTGAAGTCAACAGAGGATCAAAAGCAACTGCAATGCGATACAGACAAAATTTCTACATGGTGCGAAAATTGGCAATTGACACTAAATAAAGAAAAGTGTGAAGTAATACATATGACCACTAAAAGAAATCCGCTGAACTTCAATTACGCGATAAATCAGTCAAACCCTCAATGTCGTAAATTGCCCCTTGTGGGACCATCACCAGGTGGGACTGACGGAAGATATTGAGAAGGTTCAGAGAACGGCAGCTCGTTTTGTTTTATCACGCTACGGGAGGGGAGGGGGGAGCGTCACAGAAATGTTGTATGAATTGGGGTGGAAATCATTAAAAGAAAGGCGTTATTCATCACGGCATGATCTGTTTGCGAAGTTTCAATCACCGACTTTTACTTCTGAATGTGAAAATATTTTGCTAACACTCACGTACTTAGGGAGACATGACCATCCCAATAAAATAAGAGAAATCAGATCGAAAACGGAACGATTTAGGTGTCCTTTCTTCCTGCACACTATTAGACAATGGAACGGTAGAGAAAAGTTATGAAAGTGGTTAATGTACCCTCTGCCAGGCACTTAAATGTGATTTTCAGAGTATCTATGTAGATGTAGATGTACACCCCTCGTGTTATTCCCCTCACCTAGCTTCCTTGTTTCCTTATAGCTCACACCTATTATCCTCGTATCCTTTCTCCCTTTGCCTCTTATCTCTGTAGCCTTAAACCCTTCACCTGATATCCTTGTAGCCTTATACCCCTCACTACTATCCTTGTCTCCATACATCTCTTAACTGGTATCCTTGATCCTTACAATCCTCATATACTATCTTTGTATCCTTATACACCTCACCTTGTATCCTTACACTCCCCACATAGTATCCTTGTATCTTAATACCCTGCACCTAGTATCCTCGTATTCTTATACCCCTTACCTAGTATCCTTGTATCCTTACACCTCTCACCTAGTATCCTTGTATACTTATACCTCTCAACTAGTATCCTAGTATCCTTGTACCCTTACACCCTCTCACCTAGTTTCCTTGTGTCCATACACCTCTCAGCTAGTATACTTGTATCCTTCCACCGCTCGACAAGTATGCTTTTATCCATATACCGCTTTTGTTGTATCCTTGTGTCCTTATACTCTGCACCTATTATCCTTGTTTCCTTACACCCTCTCACCTAGTATCCTTGTATCCTTACACCTCTTGCCTAGTATCCTTGAATTCTCACACCTCGCACCTAGTATCCTTGTATCCTTACAATCATGATGCACCTCATCTCGTATTCTTGCATTCTTACACGTCTCACCTAGTATCCTTGTATCCTTATCCTCCTCGCCTAGTATCTTTGTATTCTTATGCCACACAGCTTCTATCCTCATATCCTTACACATCTCACCTTGTATCCTTCACCTCTCGCCTTGTATCCTTGTTTTCGTGCACCTCTCGCCTACTATACTTGTATCCTTTCACCCCTCCCCTCATACCCCTGTATCCTTTTCCACTTTCCATGGTATATTTAATGTATATTTACCTTTTCTGTAGTTAAGATATGAGTGTGTTCATGTTACTTCATTATGCACTAAAATAAAGTACAAATATTTTATTTCAAACTGTAACAGTATTTCCTTCTATACCTAAAATAACCACAGAATAGCTGTGCTCTTACAGATTCCACATAATGCTACTACTTAATCTTCATATGAAGTTACTGGTTTCATAACTCCTTTACGAAAGTCATTGCTACAGTATGAGCCCACTTTATGTGCACTTCCATCAGAAGACCATGTTTACAATGCATTGGTATGTGCATTAAGAAAATGAAAAAAGAAAGAAAAATATTGTGGGTGGTGGGTCGTGAAGTACCACTCATGCATATTTACTTCAAAATCCAACAATCTACCCACTATGCTACTTTTTCCCCCTTTTACTCTTTGGGTAGTTATGTTCCTTGCAGTTGGTGACCGTGTTTGTTTGTTGTTGTTCATCATGTTCTTCGCTCAGCTTTTTTTTAATTATTATTATTATTATTATTATTATTATTATTATTATTACAGAGGGTGTTCAGCCAACCAACTGGGTGCCTGGCATAAATAGTCAGTAATGCTACAGCTGACAGCTGAATATCGTCCCTACAACTCACCTGTTATTGAAGGCAATTGTTAATTGCTAATGTGGCACTTTCAGGATACTAGATTATAATTAATCATACTAAGAAGGATGTGTTTTTAATAATTCTTCAGTGCACTATTGCTTTGAAATAACAACTCCTGAGTTATAATAAGAAAATCATGAAATCCAGGAAACAAGATGGCGTATGCCAAGGAAAGTTTCCACCCAATCTTGAATCGTCAGCTTCATAGCAGTTTGGTGACCTTTGTTTATATTCGGAGGTGGAGCCGTAGTAGGTGTACTGTGTGTAAGGTCACGTACTATTTCCTGTAACTTGTTATTTCATTGCAACAAAAGTCATCTTAATCTGGTGTATTTCTAACAGTTTTGATATAATAATGGGCAGCAAGCCGTTTCATGGACACAACACATTACAGATGAACCACAAACATCATCCTTAGCTAGATTTCTTATCACTAAATGTAAATAATAATGCACCAATAGTCAAAACTCCTGTCAGAACTACAGCATATAATCATACTCCCACAACAACATCTGGTAAGTAAATGTTTCAGGTCTCTAATTAGAAGGTTCAGGGTTCGAGTTTACCTTTGTGGAATTCTTTTTTCCGTTTGTAAGATATTCAAGGAGTTTCTGATTCCTAAGACATTGTGGGCCTTCTTAATCATTTAAAGGTAGTATTATATGCAATACCTGTAAGAGAGCACTGTTTCAGGAATTAGTGACTTAAGCCTTATTAGAAAACGGAGATTGCCATTCCTGGATGTGATACAAGCAGCAACAACATATCTGTGGAGAAAGGAATTCCTGGAAGTGATACGACCAGCAGTTACATTTCTGTCTCAAATCTTCAAATGTTTGTAAATCTATCGGACCAAACAGCATGGTCATCAGTCTGTAGCTTACAAACTACTTAAACCTAGGTAAACTAACCTAAGGACAAACACACACACCCATGCCCCAGGAAGCACTCGTACCTCCGAGTGCGAGCAACGGCGCGCTCCGCAGCGAGGCGCCTTAGACCGCTCGGCTACTCCACAGCGGCCACATTTCTATTCCTCCTTCTCTCAAATATTTGATCTCTGTTCGAAATATGTAACGATTTCCGAGGATATGGTTAGAGACAAGAGAAATTTAATAGACAACACTGTAATAGTAAGAGATATCCAATATCTCGCCAAACAGCAACAAAGTATAAATAAATAAATTCCCTAATTAAAATGAGTGGCAATGACATTTAGCTATATTGTTCACTTCTCAGAAATATTTGGATATTTATTTCTGAATGTCTTGTCATTTGCGATCATGTAGTTTGGATGATATTTCATGCTTATTTTAATATTTGGCTGATTACTTTTGAATGTATCGCGATTTCTGAGAGTGTAGTTGGACCGATTTTCCTTGCTTGCCACCAATTTTCGGTAGTTTATTTCTGAATATTTCACGATTGAGTGCTTGGGTAGCCAAGACCCTATGAGGAAAACTTTAATTTCTTTTGCACATGTATACAGCTTGCTCAGAACACTAACAGTAACGTCTGCTGACATCTCTACCTCCTAATGTTGATCCTACAGTCTTAATTTTTGAGACCCGAAATCCCTCCATAAGCTGTTAGATATCTTGCTTTTATCGTAATTTGGTGTTGTGTACACAGGCTACAAAGCTGATAATACGTGGCACTGCCCACTTCTCTGTTTCCATTAAGGACATTACACTTTCTTCGGCATTTCAGGCCTGCAGGAAAGGTCCACCCCCAGTCCTGCCCCTCAGATGCCACCCCCCCCCCCCCCTCCCCAGTGTTCACCGCGTCGAGTGTGTCCACCGTCTAGTAGCACAAGTATCGCTCGTGTATTTTATTCGGTGCCTCCAGTCGTCTCGTCGTGTCCAGTCTACTGATCTTCAATGTGCTTTTACGGCCACCCTGGCCCATTTTTAACTTACTGCATATTTTTCCCATCTTCGTTATTGTATCTCTCCATTTTCTCTACATGTCAACTTTTAATTTTTTGCATTTTAAATCAATTGTCAAAGTTTTTAGTACTTCATGTCCATTGTTTATAAATTCGCTTGGCTGAAGAGTAGTGTAACTTATAAACCTGCTGACAGCTTGGCGACTGTGTAGTTGGATTCAAAAGTACAATAAAGGAAGAAAAAGGTCAGTGTATTCGGTGACACTGTAGATTGTGTAAGAGATGCTGCTAATAGCAAGATGATACTGAAGGATAAACTTACAGAATTCGTATCGGAAAAAGAAACTATCCAACGTTTTTGATTATTTAGATGTATTTACATGTTTCGTGCTTAGTTTCTTTTCAATAGGAAGTTCCGGAATATTTTAGAAATACGAAGGCGAAGAAAGAAAAATAATATGGAAGCGGCTCACAATCACTATACCAGGACAAAGTTCCGAAACTTAGGACGTTACAAGGTGTTTTTATGGCAATATGCGTGCGTGTCACTTTTGCACCAGATTGTAATCGTACCAATTACGACGTTTATTATGATACAATAGCTATTAAAATAAACCAATACAGAAGCGTATCACTTCTGCACCACGTTATGTGAAGCAAGTCGATTGCTGTTCCTGCGGTCTTCGATACAGTGTGGGAAGTAAAAAAATTTTATAGGAAATGCATACGTGCCATGCAAAGGATTGCATTCACATTACATGACATTCACTTTACTTGTCTTTGCTATAAGCTACAGTCGATTTCTACCTATTCCTGCATTTCATAATATGGTATCGATCACAAAATTGTGAGCACCTTTCGCACACATACATTCGCCATTTTGCCACTCTCATCATCGTGCAGTGAGAGCTGCTAAATTGCCGCCCCCCCTTTTTTTACAAAACGTTTGTGGAATGTTATTTAAACAAATTTGTAGGACATGTCAGCAATCAATCGCTCTCTCAAAGCTTTTAATATGTGCCTACATCTAAACCGTCATGTTGACAGTTACGTTCAGCATGACGGTATAGATGTAAACATAACTCAAAGCATTGAGAATAGGCACACTGTGCCCGAAATCAATGTAGATCTGGAAACCAATAACAAAAATTGCGACGGATTGGTGACATTCTCAACAGATTTGTACAAAACAGTCGCTGGGCACCAGCTCAAAAATTTAGTCAAACCAGATTGAAGAAATCTAGCTAATTTTAATAACCCTTGGGAATTTACAAATGTGTACAAATATGTGTGAAATCTTATGAGACTTAACTGCTAACGTCACCAGTTCCTAAGCTTACAGACTACTTAACTTAAATTATCCTAAGGACAAATATACACACCCCTGCCCGAGGGAGGACTCGAACCTCCGCTGGGTCCACAACTGCAGCGCCTTAGACCGCTCGGCTGATCCCGCGCGGCATCAACTTAGATTAACGTAAATAAAGTGCTTGTTAACAGATAATGTATTCAACGGAAAACAAAATATATTTACAATTTAACGATAATTTGGTTTGAACAATAATACTTACAATAACTATTCAATTTTGAACAAAATAAGAAACAACAGTAAATAACCAAGATACTGATCATAATACAGAAATTTTAAAAAATGCTAGACGAATCGAACCTTCCTGGCTTTTGCTTGTGCAAACTCTCTCACATGATTTGTGTGATTTAAGTCTTCTGCAAGCTCGTGTTCAATCGATATTGTTGCAAGATCATTCAAACGAGTTTGGCTCATCGTTGATCGGAGGTATGTCTTTATCGATTTCAGTTTTGAGAAACCCCTCTCTCCACTCGCAGCTGTCACTGGGAGTGTTAGGAGGATTCTCAGAGCAATGTGAACATTAGGGGAAAAATTATGTCTTCATATAAACTTCAGAGTCTGTTTTGTACCTGTTCCAGGCAGTGGCGGCGCTGGACGCAAACTGGGCGTCGGCGAACTCGTCTTTGCGAGGCCCCTTTCATTTTTTCAGTAAGGAAGGAAATGTTAAATAAAATGAGCTGAATTATACATCAATAATAATTATACTAAATTTTTTTAGTATAATATGAAACCATTATTGTCATGACAAAAATTACAATAAACAAACAAATTAACATAGAGAAACTTTTCCGCTTTTTGCCTCAGTGAATTTTTTAAAATAATTAATAATTAATAGTAGCCGCTATTTCGGCGTCAGTTGGTAGTACTGACAACGCAGATAGTCTTTCTTGGATCATTGTGCTTCTCAAGTAAGTCTTAATCAATTTAACTTTGAGAAGCTTCTCTCGCCCTCAGCTGTACTGACAAACTGTGACATTAATTCTGATTTTTATATAAATATTTGGATATACTTCTTCCAAATTGTTGTCTAAAATGTACTGATGAATTTGTTTTGCAAGTATTTAACTATAAATTTCATCACTTCTGCACTCATTTGCAAATAAATAGGAAAACTAAATAGCTGCCGGGGGGAATGGCCGAGCGCACTAAGGCGTCATACCGTGGTGAGCGAGGTCGATCTTGTTAGGGTCGAATCCCACTCTTGGGTACGGCTGATGTGTTCGTCCTTTGATTAAGCTAGTGTTACGTTTGATCTAGGTCGTCGCTATCTAACCTAGCAGTTGAAAAGCTCCGTCAAACATCAAATATAAAAAAAGAAAATAAACTAAAATTGTAACAATGTTTTGCGGGGCCCCTGCAGGCGCGAGGCCCTCGGCGGTGGCCGACGCTAGCGCCGCCACTGATTCCAGGTTTCAACAAAGTTGAAAGCACTTTTAATTCTCCAGTGCATCAATGTCGCTTGACTAATGATCTTGCAAAATCGCTGCGAGGTTTCTACACTTTGTGTCAAGCCTGTCAGGAGGTGCATTCTTCAGCTCACCAATGTCGTAGAGAAAATCAAAATAAACGCAATGTGATTTCAGTTAATTGAATCTCTTATCCAAAGATGCGGTAGCTGTATCTAAAACATCACAGTAGAATTCAATCTTATAACGTTTTGTTGGGCCATCTGTTGTCTCATACCTTTCTTCAAAAATAAAGTGTATTGGCTTCTTACTTCGTCGCCGGGAAACACTTATCGTTGGTAACGTTAGATCTTCTAGCTCTAATTCTGTACCCAATTCTTTGCAATCCGTCAAGAGAGACGCAAACTTTACTTCTGTTCTGCAGGTCTCAAAACATGCTTTCGTTTTTTCATGCATTTCCACGCCCTCAGAAACTTTTATGTCAATGATCTCGAGGGTCCTACTGACTACACTGATGTGAAGCAGAACGTCTACCAGATTACCAGAGAAGTGAGAAGGGTGTAATTTATTTATTTGATTCGCAAGTGACGTCGCTTCGTGAGTGATAATGCCATCGAATTCTTCTGATATGCTGCGCGGGAGTAGCCGAGCGGTCTGGAGCGCCACGTTGCGGATCGCGAGGCCTCCCGCGTCGGAGGTTCGAGTCCTCCCTCGGGCATGGATGTGTGTGTTGTCTTTAATATAAGTTATTTCATAAGTAGTTTAGGGACAGATGACCCCGCAGTTAAGCCCCATAAGCGTAACAAACATTTGAATTTTTTTTCTGATATCTGAACCAGTGCATCATAAACGCCTCCACTGTTTTGTGCGGACGAGAAGTTCAAATGTTCAAGAGTTTGTTAAGTTTATGGGACTTAACTGCGGGGTCATCAGTCCATAAACTTGCAAACTACTTATAAACTACCTCATAATAAAGACAGCACAAACATCCATGCCCCAGGGGGGATTCGAACGCTCGACGGAGAACGGCTTCGCGCATCGGAGCATAGCGCCTCAATTCGCTCGGCCTCTCCGCCGCGGCCGGACGAGAGGGCATGTTGCTAAAAGACCATACTATCTCGGGTTTTGATCGGAATCAAAACGACCAGCAGTTTGCTCGGATGAAACATGGAACACGCATTATACAGTAAATAAATGTTGGCAAAGTGATAGTGTGCGAGTAATATTGTTAAACCAAAGTGCCGGTCAGTTTAATTGTTGTTCATTCAGGCGGAGACAGGAGTTTCATGGCTCAAAAACCAAAACGTCCGACTATCACTCAGAAACAGATAACAAAAATTTCCAAAAATACCTCAAAACCCAACTTATTGCAGGCTTACTACCAATGTCTTCATCCCTTCAGGCTTAATATGTAACCGCAGTATCGAACATTGCATTCGAATTTCCAAATTAGATTTCGTCTTCTACAAAATTAGTTGTGAGTAAACGCACGGCGCTGAACCCTCGTGTCCACATCGGGTTAGCCGGGTAACCTTTCTAACTGTAGCAGGTGTACTGAAACTAGTGGACACAAGCCTCAGCTTATTCTTCATTTGCATCTTTATGAATGTCATAAGAACAGGAAAAATTTAAATACTTTCGTAGAAGAGCATTTAAATGGGAAGCAACAGAATACACCCTCTGACCTATATTTGGGTTACAAAGATAACGCTATGTCTCCATTATAATAGGCGTGAAGTTCATAAATGTAATACTTTGTTTTATATAATATGTCGTTTCATTATTTATTAGACAACCATATACGGAGATTTGAATTTAGCATTTCAAAAATGTCAGATATTGCAACAGCTTTGGCACTTTTCAATCTCTCACTGCTAGTGTGTCACATAGTGAAATTTTATGAAACTGCTTACCTGCCGAAACCTGTTGAGCGATAGGTTTGCACGATGCTTTGGGAATGCATTTGTTTCCCGTGTTTCCTTCGTGTGTTTAGTGTTAAAGAATGTTACTCCAGCTGTAATCAACATACCAGGATATGGCGTCACGTTCTTCAGTTGTCAATGCCCCCCCCCCCCCCTATTTCACTGGTACTTTTGAATTGATATTATAGTCTGTAAATATAGTCTCGAAAGTGTCTTTTATAGAAATAAGTACGTGTTGCACAAGCCCGTTGGAGCAAAATATTATGCTTCAACAACTTTCCTGTACCGAAGGGTTCCTTATGTAATTTGGTTCGATCTTTACCACGTAAAATGCCTGCAGAAAACACAATTGCTTCACTGTTTTCATCGGCTCTGTCAAGTTCATTACTACTCGTATCACTTACCTCTATTTCAACTTCAATATCACTACAAGCACCAACAGCACCTTCAGTGTCTGAAGCAGCAGCATCCTCCTTTCTAAGAATCCACTCACCTGTAGAATCTTCGTCGCTGAAATCTGAAGCAACATCCTCTTCTGTATTAATAGTCAATAACTTTCTAATATACTTGGTAACTTAATCTGCTGTATTCAGATATGGAGAGTTCCACCTTATCATCCGTGAGATTCTAGAAATGATGTTCACAGTAACAAAGCTTATATAATAATGCACAGTTTGCAACGTTGTAAAGCAGTAGTAACTGTAGCTAGCAACAATTAGAACAGTAACAGTTGTGTATATACCGAGGGCAAACGTGACTGTACGGCAATAAATTCATTGGGTTACCTAGGCAACCCGGTTATAGAGCAGAGTACAATTGTTTGACTGTGGACACGAGCGCTCCGCCGGCGTGCTATGCTCCCCCTCCTAAACTCGACGCTGCTGCCACAGGCCGCAGGTTAGCCGCGCGTGCTGGGGCGCCGTCGGGCATCGACGTTTGTGTCGTCTTTAGTATAAGCTAGTCCACAAGTTTGGGGACTGATGACCCCGCAGTTAAGTCCCATGTCCCCTTGCTCAGCGCCACAGTTCCCGACGGCACGGATGTCGAGAGGGCCCCGCGCCGGCCCTGTCATGGTGTCTGCCGTCCAGGCCCTGTCTTACATAGCGGGTGTCGCATACAAGTCCTCCGGTATGTTGTCTGCCTTCCTGTGCAGATCGTGGAGTCGGCACTAGCTGGGAGTATGAGCTCGTATCTTAAGTGGGGTTTACACAAGCAACGATCTACGGCGCCGTAAATCTTTGCACGAGGAAAAGTAGGATGATGGTCTACTTTACGGTCCAGAACTTACCCCCACCACATTTCCACAAGCTTCACAATGTGGCCGCTAGATGTCTCTACGGTCTGAATGCGCTTCACAAAGATCTCGAGTTCTGTGGTACTCCTAAGACCCACTCCAGTTCTTCGAGCTGTCTGTATGTCGAGTATTCTTCCACTGATTCGAGGCCGTATGTCATAACAGGTAGCATCTTTAGCCTGATCGATAGTTGTGTGATGTTTCTGATTACATTCGTAGCTCTAGTGGCCGCCACTGCTCTAGATCTTATACGTAGACTGAAATTTTTTCCCGTTGTTTGGATTTTGATGCCAAGATATTTGAAATTGTTAACCCTCTTGAGAAATTTTCCATTGCATCTGATGTTCTCTGGTTCAGTGAATTTTCCTCCCTTCCTGAATATTAGCAGCTATCTCTTCTCGGCGTTTATCTTGATGTCATTTCTCTCCTCCCATTCGTTTAGTTTGTTTAGAGCTACTACTAGTAGGTCTACATCTATGTCGAGAGAATGTCTGTATGTGGTTGTTCCTGTCATCCCTCTCGTGGCGCCGTGTGTAGCGACATTAAACGAGGTGGGCCTGAGTGCATCGCCTCGGAAGAAGCGATTCGTCTGTGGCTACCAGTCCGCTGTACCTATTCCACCATCTATCTGTAACTGGTTTTCTGCTAATATACTCGATATTAGGGTCGTTGTATCCGTCCTTCCAATTTGTTCCTCCAGTTTTTCTATTAAAATCTTTCTGTGGACCATCACAAAGGCTTTTGCGTAGTCGACAAAACCCACATATAGTTTTCCCCTGGGTCTTCCTACTGCCGGTCTTATTTGTTCCAGCAGGTTTTTTTACTGCCAGTGTTGTGGATCGTTCAAAAAATGTTCAAATGTTTGTATAGCTTACGGGACTCAGCTACGCGGTCATCAGTCCCTAAACTTACAAACTACTTACAAACTAGCTAATACTAAGGACGGATCAAATATCCGTGCCCGAGGGGGGATTCGAAGCCCCGACCGTAGTGGCCGTGCAGACCGTGACTGGAGCGCCTCAGTCCCCTCGGCCACCGCGGCCGGCTCTTCTGGTAGAAGAGATTCCAGCTATTCTGCCAGTCTCTTCCTGAGGATTCCCATTAGGAGCTTCAGTGGTGCAGAATCCAGTGCTATTCCTCTGTACACATTTTGTTTCTCTGTATATCCTTTTCCCTTACATGGTAGTTTGAGTTTTTACTTTCTTCATTTGCTAGCTATGCTTCCGGTACTATGCATTTACTTAGAAGGGAGGTCCATATTCATCTGTGGTGAGGATCACATCCGCCTGTGGGCTACTAGATGTCTTGATCGTGGGCCTTGTTTCTTTTGATCAGACTACTTTTCTTATGTGTTTTTTCCATGTTTCCGTGGGGATGTTGGGCTGTATTTTCAAAGGATTAAATCCTGAGCTCAGTGGCGGACTAATAGGGGGGGGGGAGGGGGGGCGAGGGGAAGAACCGCCCTGGGCCTCTGCTCTCCAAATACCTGGAAAAAATGTTTTTGTTTATATTTTGAAGTGTGTTTGGGATCTTGTCCTGCTGTTTTTTTAGACTGTTGTTTTGCCAGCGCACTACTCCGCCACTGCCTGGGCTTCCTAGGGTCGGGAAGGTCGCATTCACAGAGAGAAGAGTCTCCGAGTACGTAGTGACGCCACTAGACGTCAGCCGCAACAACATGTTCTTTCCACAACGTGAAAATGAGTGCGATGTATTTGACCTGCGGTCGGATTTCTTACACACTCTTTGTGTGTCGCTGTTGGGTCAGACACTACTCTGTATTAGCTTTAATAAACATAAATATAAGCATCAATTTAAATATAAATTCAGAAATCCTGAGACGGTTCTTCGTTCACAGTCGAGACGAAAAACCGTCTCAGGGTTTCTGAATTTATATTTAAATTGATATTTATATCATCATAGCAGGAATGTTCCACTATGTCCATTGCCGAGGAGCTATTCCGCTGCATGGAGAGCCTTGGCAGTAGTGGAAATTATCTATGGAATACAGAAGCTGAATTAAAGCTTGTGACGTGGAGGGAAGTCGTACTTCAACTGTTCCGAGGCGCCTTAGCCGTTAGTGGTGCGGTGGTCTAACGGTAAGACGTATGCCTAGCAAGCATGGAGGTTCGATTCCCAGCCACATCTCAAATTTTAATTCGTTGCTTCACCTTTATCATTAATGTTATAAATATAAGCATTTAATGCACGTAATCCATTTATGAACATATCTATTTTTTCAAAACCATGGCTTGCACTGGTGACTAAACGACGAGATTTTACTTGCAATGAATAGGTACTTGTGTAAAAAATTGCATTCTGGCAACTTCATTTACTTACTTTTATTTGAATTCTATATTTTCTGTGAAATGTAAATTATAATGAATAGATGTGAATCTACACTCTTCAATAGAGTAGCCTACATGCTGAAACGAGATTTCCTTGCACAATGATTTGTGAGTTATCTGCCAGGAAACTTCAACAATGGATTTGCAATTCGTATCTGCTTGTTTCTTCTTGGAAAGAAGGAACAAAGACGAGATTTTCAGGCATTAGCAGAAAACAGAGGAGATAAAATATTCCAGAAAAGTGCACATGCAGTGTTTATGAGCAGAGCATTCTCCACACACTAATTGTAAACATTAGGAAGAAGGGATGTAAAAATTCCAAAGATTGTGCAGAATCTGCAGAAAACTCTGCAGGTCAACTACAGATGCAATTTCTGGATTTTTATATCTTCTCTGTGTGAGAGGCTAATGCCCAATAACGCCTTCCTTCTGTGGAGAAATGAGTAAGTGTGAATTATACTAGTGCTATTAATGAAACTTCATTGTAAATTAACCTCATTTTAACTTGCAAGAATATTTCGTTTTGGCATTCTCACCACTAAAAAGAGGGAATTATTCTCCAGTAGCTATTATTGGTGTACAGAGGTCATTTCATGTGTCTGTATCGAATATTATCACACAATCCACAATACAAAATAAAATGTCATTTTCATTAGAAATTATTCACATTTTATTATGATTGCCAGATAACAGAAACTGTAGCATTGAAATGAAAATAAGTAAAATAATTATGCAATAAGTGGGTTTGAACATTAAGCCTTTCAATTAGTAACCCATTATGCTATTTTTTTCGTTACACCACCATAACACTGTAATCTAGGCTTCCATCAAATCTATTCATACTATTTGTCATGTGATAATCGCTTATGTTCACATTTACTGAAGTAAAATTTATGTTATGTATTAGTAGGTGAGCAAAGTCGGTTTCACCCCACAAATTTGGGGCTTTTGCCATAAACTTGACCTTTTGACCTTGACCTATCGATCAACCAATCAATAGATCAGTCGATCAATCGACCTATCAATCAAATCAATAAATTGACATATCGATCAAATCGAGCTAAAGAGCTATCGATCAATCGCCGAATCGGTCAATCAATCAATCGACCTATCGATCAAATCGATACATCGACCATTGTAATGGCAGATATGAATAACAACAAGATGGCAGTCATGAACAACAATATGGCGGACATTGACAAGTGCTGTACATCAATAATTTTTAGCAAAATTGTCGAGTAGAAAAAAATCGTAATAATATGGCGGACATGAACAACAACAATATGGCGGAAATGAACAACAACAAGATGGCGGACATTGACAAGTGCTGCACATCAATAATTTTTGACCCAAATTGTCAAGTTGTTCATGTTAAATGTCCACAGAATCACTATCGGAGGGCCAAAATAGACTTTACGATATATCAAATGTAGCGTCCTTTTATGCTCCATCGATTGCTTGAGGTCGCGAGTCTGTGAGGCTAACCCTTCTCTCGCCAGACGCGATACAACACGACGTGCGACGCAGTGTTCCACCTTATGTCTTCTAGAGTCAAAGTTATTGCTACTGGTTGGCCAAAATAGACATTTTCCGATTCGCAAATGATCGTTCAACAATTTAGATTACACACCGAGTTGGTGGGTATTTTCATATATTTTCTACGAATGTTTAAAGTCCCCCTAGGCGCAACTGAACTTTGTACAATGCATAAAAGTACTCAGTAAAAAGCAAGAATGCTTTTTCTTTGTCACTCTTCAAATTCATTTGCTAGTGTCCCCCCAAACTAAAGTATTTATTTTATAGTGTTTGATTATAATGCTAGTCTTGTTTCAGTCAGCGTATCGATCAACAGACATTGACGATAGTTAATTTTGTGTCCCAGCCTCGTCGCCGCTTTTGTGTCTCTTTTCCGTCGTAGGTGTCGGTGGCCGAGTGGAATGAGACCGACACAGGAATAAAGATAGCACGCTGGTGCAGGTACGGAGGGGAGCAGCCAGAAACTAGAAACACTAGAGTAAATTAGAACGAGATATATATTGCACAGAATTTATACAATACTTAACTTTTACATAGATCAGTAGTGCAGAAAGCTGATACATAGTTGAGCTAGAGGCCTGCCTAGTGCCTGTCTGATAGCAAAGTCTTCACTGGTGCCTATCTGATTCCGAAGGTCTTTACTGGTTCCTATTTCAGTCCCAAGTGAACTATGACGTTCAGTGCTGGCCACGAGCGGAGTTGCAGCAGAGGGCACTCGTGGCTGACGTCGTAAGAACGCCGCGCCGTGCGTGCATGGCGGCGCGCGGCGAAAGTAGGTGGCGCGCACTTTGTACTTGTGCGACACCACAGTTAACGATTTAGCAGAAGTTCGTTTCTATGCCAATGGAGACATCTGCAGGCAGCTGCAAAGAAAGAACTGAAAAGACAGGGTAGAGATGCTGTCTGAGAGAGACAGATAATGCGAGGGGGGGCGGGGGGGGGGGGCTGTGCTGACACGCAGCCACCACTGGTATGCCAGTAGCTGCTGCTGACGTCTGCATACAGGGCAGTAGTTGCGTTATGTGTCAAGTGCTGAACTGATAAAACCCACGTTTAGAGACCCCATCATAGCGAAACCACTTGCAATCTTTAATTTAACTGGGTTATCGAGGTTTAAATTCGATAAATCTCACACTTTGGTATCGTGAACCGAAGATGTCAAGACAGCAGGCCTACAATTTATGAGTGACATAAATGTTTTGTAAAAACGTGTTACTCAGTAAGACATACGAAAATACATCTGATGAAATCGTTGAGCAAGTGAGTTAAGAGTTTTGACAACAGCCCTACGAAATCGACGTCAAATGGAACACTTTATGTTTAAGGTAAGAACTTGGTGTGTTTTCCTTTGAAACAGCACTAAATCTAGCTCTGTACCTCTTTTTTAATAAATTACCATATTTACCCTAGTATAAGACAACGCCCGTTTTTCTCAGATCAGCGCGGGATAATTTTAGTTTTAACATAAACTGTCGCAAAACGTTAACAGGAATCTTTTTTAAAACTTGCCTCATTTATTTATTAAATTATTAGTAAAACGCGATATCAAATAAAAAATACATATCTATGCTTAATTTGTAATCTATTCTATTGTAATCTATTTCTATTTGCTTGCCGTCTATTGTACCAGTATTATTATTTTTTGTTATTGTCCTTATTTGCAAACTCTTGAAGTAAAATTTTTCAACTGACATGTAACTCGCTACTGTTATTTGCATCCGTGGTTTCGTCCGCCAATGATGACGACGCATTTAATTTTCTTTATGTTAAGAATGTTCTATGTTGAGAATAATGAACACTAACAATATAACAATATCTCTCTTAACTGCACCGAAATAGGTAGAAATCTAACTCTAAATGAACAGTCTAGTCAACAGTAAAAATCCTAAAATATCGTTAAATAAAATCAACACCTTTCGTAACAAAATTATTTTCAATTGAGAGAGTACACCACACTAAAGCTGGGTTTACATTAGCAGGTCGCTTGCAGAAGTTGTTGCAGTAAGTTACTGCGATACTCTTGCTGCTGCTTTTACACAACACTCGCAAAAAGTGAGCAAGATACTTTGACAAATAACTTGCAGACACCGTTCACGTTTACGTTTAGTGAGAGCAAGTAAAAAGACAAGTAGGTGGGCCATTTATGCTGTAGCTCTTTAATCATTACGAAGAACACGAAAAAGATAAATAATTCCGTTTGAGAGGATGCTTAGAGGACCACAATATGTGTTGCCAGAGCTGGGTTTTGGGAACGTGTTTAGCTTTGAAAACGTTTCTAGAATGTCTATAAATGATGCGGATTGTTTATTAACATCAATTGGACACGTCATATTGAAACAGCATGCATATCACACAGTTATTTTAGACACTGTACTTTTACTTGTCACGCTATATTTTGAAGAGCCACTTTTTATTTTTTTACCAGTTTTTTCTCAGTTTGTGCGAAAATTGCGTCTTTATATTATACCATTTCCTAAAAAATTCTCTTCATGACAATATCAAATTTACAAGACATTCCGTTAACTTTGTTGTGAGAGTTGTTGCAATATATTGAATTTACTACACCTGTACGCTTGTTTTCTTTATACTGTCTATAATCTGTGTACTGTACTGAGTACAATTTTATATAGGTCTATGTGGGAAGTTCTCCACAGCTTCGTTCAATGTTTAGTATCTTGCTTTCTCCATTCTCGTTTCTCCTCCATTTCTGTTATTTGTTAACATATAGTACGTTGCATGGTTGTATTAAATTAATCGTAAAATTTAGTAAAATGTTAAATATGTGTGTGTGTGATGCAGATGACACACGAATTTACAAAAACTTGCGACTTCAGCTTGCAGAAAATAGAAATGAATCCTAAAAGCTGCAGAAGTTTCTTGCATACATTTCACACTGGAAGTCAGATACTTGCAGCAAGTCAATTGTGCAATAACTTGCAACGGCCGCAAGTCGACTTAGTGGCGTATTTACACTGCCAAGTAGTTCGGCAAGTTCCTATCCGCAAGTAAATTGCTGCAATAACTTGCTAGTGTAAACCCAGCTTAAATATTATCGTTAAAGACCCCTGTTGATGTTTTATTGCAGTAAATCGAAAAGATTGTGCTACACACATTGTCAGCAACGCTGTTTGTCATCCCGTATAATGTATTAAGTGTATAAACGATGGTTGAAAAATGGACCACAAAATGTTGCCTACCGCGTCAGGGGCATTTCTCGCCTTTGTTACTTTGCAGACAAGCGCATTGTTGTTGTTACATACATTTTACCCATTATAGTCATTCTCTGAAGTTTCATGGTCAGCATGCATTTACTTTAGGAGATATACGAATCCAAAGTTTACACTTTTTTCGTACCGTGATTTACGCGGTCAACTTTGATTCAAATTATCGACCATTGTTAGTTCGCGTTGAATGATAAAATACACATTTTTTGCAGCGGCGTGTCGTGTCCGGCACGTGTCGCTGTCGTGTGGCACAAAATGTTTCGTGCATTTTCATGACTTGCAATCCACGAATTATGAGTGCTGTCAAATCCAAGCCCTTTCACTAAAGCTTTATATTTCTTTTTTTTTAATGATTGTTTCGACCAGTGGCGGCGATTAGGGGGGGGCGAGGGGGGGTAGTTGCCCCCCCCCCCACATTCTGGGGAAAATTTGATTAAATTATTCACTTTTGGCCCACTTTAGGTTACGGTAGTAACACTAAAAGTGGGCCTTTGCGATCGTCTTTTGACAGCTCGAAATTTAAATGAAAATAACGGCTTAACTATTCATCTGACACGAAAATTGAAAAACCGAATTTGTAGAGGAGAAAATGCTCTACAACTTTGATCTCTTATGTTGTTTTTTTTTTTTTCATATCTCGTAGATATTTCCAAGAATAACGGCGAATTTGGGGTGTATGTCTGTATGTCCGTCTGTCTGTCTGTCTGTCCGTAACGTGTTCCCTGTTTTTAAGACGAACCGTTCAACCGATCAGCATCAAATTTTACAGACATGATTGTAGGCCGCTCGAGACCAGAACCTCCCTTTTTCAAATTTTTCGGACAAAAAATACGGTAGTAAAACAAAAAAAAAAAAAAAAAAAAAAAAAAAGTTTGTAATATAATTGTTATTGGAAACGAACCGTTCATCTGACACGAAAATTGAATAACCTAATTGGTAGAGGAGAAAATTCTGTACAACTTACCTCCATTATGTTTTTTTCATATCTCGTATCGTTTGAGACATATTTGCAAAAATAACGAAGATTTGACACCCTCCATCGAATTAACGAAAACCAGCCGTCACTTGACATTCCTCGCGTATTTGATGATTTTCTTATTGCAAATTACACGTTGTCATTTCAAAGCAACGGCACACTGAGAAATTAACAAAAACACATCGTTCTTCGTACGATAAATGATAATCTAATGTCTACAAATGCCATATTAACATCAGTTAACAACGGCCATCAATAGTATGAGATTAAAGAGCTCCTGTATGGTTTATAGCCGTAGTGTAGTAGGCAAGGAGCTGGAAATGTTTCAAATGTTTGTATAGCTTAACGGACTTAACTACGGGGTCATCAGTCAAAAAAAAAAAAAAAAAAAGTTCAAATGTTTGTTAAGCTTACGGGACTTAACTACGGGGTCATCAGTCCCTAAACTTACAAACTACTTATGAACTAAGACTAAGGACGGCACAAATATCCATGCCCGAGGGGGGATTCGAACCCCCGACCGTAGTGGCCTTGCAGACCGTGACTGGAGCGCCTCAGTCCCCTCGGCCACCGCGGCCGGCCAAGGAGCCGGACTGCGACGCGAAAGGTCATTGGTTCGAAACCCGCCACTACCTATTTTTTTTCCTAAAAGGGTTTCAGACACTCTTAGTAATTAATTTATTATTATTTTGGTCCAAACTGTTTGCAAAAACTTATAAAACTACAAATCTAAAGTGGGCCGTAAAACACTTCAGTGCGATTTTTTTAGCGTAGTAACACTTGTATACTTTTAAAACTGATTTGCACAATTGTAACATAGCTATAAGTGGGAAATTGGTGGTACACATGCTCGGCGCGACATTGTGGTAGAGAAGGAGGCTCCGCCTTCGCACACGACATCTGACGACAGTTGACGATCGTAGCCAAAGCCAGTGACATGTGCACTGCCTCATCGTAAATATCTCTCTGCGCGCCAGCACTGTACGCAAACTGTAACTTGGCGTCTGGTGAGCGGGTGGTCGGCTTACTTCACATCAACCCGGCAGCCGACGAGCCGGCATCTTGCCGGGCCGACGCGAGATCCGCGCCACCCAACAGCATTCCGTCTGCAGTTGACTTCCCAGACTGCAAATGGAGCACGATGAGTTATTAGCGTGGCTTGTCTTGTACAGACGTTTGAAGAGAAGAAGAATAGACGAAGTGGATGCATTGGGTTCATCCAATCAATACGAGAATAGACGAAGTCGACGCATTCTCTGTCCTTCTTGAGGAATTAAGGGGAGATAAGTTTTTAATTATTTTCGGATGAGTTTTTGGACTTTTGATGACTACATGTATGAATGAAGAGTTCCATCCAGCACAGCAACACATCCTTCTGGGAATGTTTCCAGCCTACACAAATGCTAGCAATTACAATCCGATGAGTGGAAAAACCAATAGTTAAAATTTTTAAAAAGATTTGTTATTAAAGAGGAATGATTTGCTGTGAGTTCCGCATTTGGTTTGGAAAATGATAATTTAGTCTCAGATATCGATGTATTTTGAAGAAAGAAGCATGATTCAGACCAAATAAATCGTCATGTTGTGCCAAATTTGGTTTCACAATTTAAGTCTGAAAATCTTCACAACCAGTATGTATTCCCTAATTTGTTCAAGCTACTGCAACTGTTTTTGACTATCCCGGTGTCCACTGCAACGGCAGAACGATCTTTCAATGTCCTGAAACGGATCAAAAACTACTTGAGGAATTCTATGCTTCAAGAACGTTTAACACATTTAGCTATACTAGCCATTGAAAAAGATGCGGCTAAAAACATCAAATTAGAAGAATGTGTAGAAATTTATGCCAAGCGGAAACCAAGGCACATAGCTTTATTTTAAAGAAATTATGCTTTGACAAGACGTATCATGTTAAATCATGCTATTGTCTGTTATTTTTGTTTATAATTAAACTAATGTTCCTTTGTTTGTAACAGTAGCATTTTACTAGACGACTAAATTAAACAACTTATGGCAATAACAATTGTTTTTCCTCGCATTTGGTATTACACGCCTGTAGGTGCAAAAATCAAACTATAACATGAATCAATTTCTTACAGTGCCATTTTTAGTTTTAGATTTTATTTTGCCCCCCCCCCTCACTTCTAACGTCCAATCGCCGCCACTGGTTTTGACTAATTATGACATAGGATATTTTGTCTTTTGTAGTTCTTTGTAGTAGAAACCGCCTGCAACGGGACATGACAGGTAAACCTCGAGAACGTATGTTCGTGAATTAGTCTCACGCACATCTATAATTTTAGATATATCCGTAGACAAATTCGGTGTGAATCCTTTTTCGAAAACAGACTTGTGTTTACTAATTGGAACATAATACCGATTTTTAGCTTGGGTTTTCGCGGATCTTCCATCTTGATTTTGCTGTACACTGTAGATAGAAAACCATTGTCCTTTACATCAACTGGTTTCATATTTATGGTTATATGTTTCGCATTGTTGTACTGACTTACGAGATCTTGCACTCCAGCAATCGATTTGTAGGAAGCCTTTGCCATGAAACGATTGAACATCGTGCCTTTGAGAGTTCTACTGAATGGTTCGACCACACAAGCTTTCATTACAGAATATGTTTAATAATGGTTAATTTTGTATATCTGCATCAACTTCCTGCAATTACTATCGTAAAACTCTTTACCCAAGTCAATTTGCATTTTTTTTTTTTTTTTTTTTTTTTTTTTTTTTTTTTTTTTTTTTTTTTTTGTATCCTTCCATGTCTCATATATATATATATATTTTCCTGAGTGCTTTAGTGAGCTCGTTAGCCCATTTGATCTTCAGAGGGGCAACCCAAGTGAATTTAGAATGGACATCAATCACTGCTAGAAAATATTTATACCCTGAATTGTATTTGCGAAATGCAATGAGATCAGTTACATCGGCTTGATGTAAATCATCGATTCCTTTCACGGTGATGCTTCTCCTGGGATAAATTTTGCGAGCAGGATAGAGTAGTTAGTATGCTATTGCACCCTGCATGATTGAATGGTACAATAACTTTATATATTACAGGAAGTTGGAAGTATTTTAAAAAAATATTGATTAAAAAGAAAAGATACATTATTATTATTAGTATATACATGTTCCCTCTTTTTATGCGCTATTTCAGCGTCGTGAATAACCCGTTCTATTTGTTTCTTTGACGCTATTTCATCCGTGTAACTCGGGATGTTGATGGTATCATTTCAATAAAAACGTCCTGAATAACCAGACAGTATGCCATTGTATTCTTTGGAAATAGTTTTTCTAGTTTCGTTTGAAATTGCATATCAGAGTTAGAAGATTACTGTTTTTCTTCTTGTCGTAAGCAATCAAAGACATGAATTGGACATTTCTAAAAACTATTTACGACTCAGGAGAGGATTTACAATTTTTCCACAATTAACCGAATAGTCCTCGAAGGGATATTTTGATGAGTTCAGGTTTATCTCTAATTTTGTCAAATCTACAGCGTCGAATGTACTACAATCAGTGTTGAAATGCGATAATACATATCGAGCGGTTTCAAGGCGTGGCTTGCAGTTTACTTGCCACGTCGATTGATCAACTTGTAGCGTGACGCATTCAGTTAGCTCCCAGTGGTGGGATGCCAGATTCAGCCTTGGATCATTTTTATGATTTTCATTAATGATATTTTCTCTTTTTCAGACACCTCAATTTTAGATATATCCCAGGAAATATTTTCAGTCACAATTTTCGACTTAGTATCGGCAGTATCTGCGATAATGCTATTTGCACCACGACTGTTACGAACCAACACAAGTTCATTTGCAGCGTTTACAATAATCTTCTTGTAATCCTCAGCGAAGCCGAATACCATGCTCAGTGGAATGCAGAAGCTGAAACGTGCATCGGAATTAACATATTCTTTCAGTTCTCCTATCTCTCCCCATCCTGGATTTTGCAGTACATTAGCTTCGCTCGGTGTGAATGAGGCATACCCCTTCATCAGCGTTCCAGTTTCAGGATTGCGTACATTTTCTATTTGCTTGTTATTCAAATAATACTGAATTTCAGAAAACAAGTGAAGCATAAAATTTTTGTTTAAATGAATATCAGTAGCCATTTCCGAACCATTTGCATTTAGTAGTCTACCGTGAATATAAAGATGGCTCTCACAAGGCAACAGGAACAGGTTTTTATCGTTTATCGTTATTGCTATTTTATCAGTGCAAGCACAAGCTGGTTGACCATATGGTTTATATCTACGATATTCAAATTGGGTAACGGAGCCATCGGAATAAATCTTCAAAAAAAAAAAAAAAAAAAAAAAAAAAAAAAAAAAAAAAAAAAAAAAAAAAAATCAAATGTTGTAGAGCTTATGGGGCTTAACTAAGGGGTCATCAGTCCCTAAACTTACAAACTACTTATGAACTAGCTACTACTAAGGACGGCACAAATATTCATGCCCGAGGGGGGATTCGAACCCCCGACCGTAGTGGCCGCGCAGAACGTGACTGGCGCGCCGCAGACCGCTCGGCCACTGCGGCCGGCAGTAAATCTTCCCTCTCACTCTCAGCGAAGGAGACATTGTTCTCCTCTTATATATATATAAGAGGAGAACAATGTCTCCTTCGCTTCGCATAACAATATATTCGAAGTGTGGCAGTCGGAGGTGATGGTTGTATGACTGTGTTGTGTGCCTGTGTGATTGCGTGAGTGCTCTATTTCTGAGGAAGGCCATGGCCGATAGCTGAATGTGTTGTATGTGTGTGTCTTTTGTATGTGCCTGTCGCATCTCGTCGCCACGTCTTTGCGGTGAGTTGTAACTGTCCTCACTATATTATTTATTCCAACCTGGACTTTCCATTATATATATATATATATATATATATATATATATATATATATATATATATATATATATATATTGTTATGGTCTTCAGTCCGGAGACTGATTTGATGCAGCTCTCCACCCTACTCTATCCTGAGCCAGCCTTTTCATCTCCTCATAAGAACGACAACCGACATCCACTTGAATCTGCTTACAATACGCGTCTCTTGGTCTCCCTCTACGATTTTTACCCCACACACGTCCCTCCAATGCTAAATTTACGATTCCTCGATGTCTAAGAATTCTTTTAGTCAGGGTATGCCAAAAATTCCTTTTCTCACCAATTCTGTTCAGTACCTCTTCATTAGTTATGCGATCAACCCACCTAATCTTCAGCATTCTTCTGTAGCACCACATTTCAAAAGCCTCTATTCTCTTCCTGTCCGCACTGCTTATCGTCCATGTTTCACTCCCGTACAAGGCAACACTCCACACAAATGCCTTCAGAAAAGACTTCCTTACACTTAAATTAATATTCGATGTTAGCAAATTTCTCTTTTTCCAAAATGCTTTTCTTCTCATTGCGATTCTGTATTTTATATCCTCTGTACTGCGACCATCGCATGTTAATTTACTACCCAAATAACAAAACTCATCTACCACCCTCATTGTTTCGTTATCTAATCTAATTCCTTCAGCATCGCCTGATTTTCTAAGACCGCATTCCAATATTTTTGTTTTGCTCTAGTTAATGTTCATTTCATACGCTCTCTTCAAGACACTGTCCATTCAATTCAACTACTCTTCCAGGTCCTTTGCTGCCTCTGACAGAATTACAATGTCATCAGCAAAACGCAATGTTTTTATTTCTTCCCCCTGAACTTTAATCCCTATTCCAAATTTTTCCTTGCTTTCCTTCACCGCCTGCTCGATGTACAAATAGAATAACATCGGAGAAAGGCTACAACCCTGTCTTACTCCCTTCCCAACTGATGCTTCCCTTCCATGCCCTTCGAGTCTAATAACTGCGGTCTGGCTTTTGTACAAGTTGTAAATAACTCTCCTTTCCATATATTTTACCCCTGCTGACTTCAGAATTTGAAAGAGTGTATTCCAGTTCAAAATGTTCAAATGTTTGTATAGTCTATGGGACTTAACTACGGGGTCATCAGTCCCTAAACTTACAAACTACTTATCAACTACTTACGAACTAGGACGGCACAAATATCCATGCCCGAGGGGGGATTCGAACCCCCGACCGTAGTGGCCGTGCAGACCGTGACTGGAGCGCCTCAGTCTCCTCGGCCAACGCGGTCGGCTGTATTCCAGTCAACATTGTCAAATGCTTTCTCCAAATCTACAAAACCTAAAACTGTAGGTTTGCCTTTCCTTAATCCATCTTCTAAGATAAGAAGTAAAGTGAGTATTGCCTCCCGGGTTCCTACGTTCCTCCTGAATCCAAACTGATCTTCCCCGAGGACAGCTTCTACCAGCTTTTCCCTTCTATTGTAGATAATTCGTGTTAAAATTTTACAACCATGACTTATCAAACTGATGGTTCTGTAATTTTCACACCTGTCTGCGCCTGATTTCTTTAGAATGGGGATTATTACATTTTTCTTAAAGTCTGAGGGTATTTCGCCTGTCTCATACATCCTACATACCAGGTGAAATAGTTTTGTCATGGCTGGCTCTCCCAGAGACTTCAGTAGCTCTGAGGGTATGTCATCTACTCCTGGGGCCTTGTTCCGAAGTAGGTCTTTCAGGGCTCCGTCAAATTCATCTCTCAGTATAGTATCTCCTATTTCATCCTCATCTACCTCTTCTCCCCTTCCTGCAGTATTGCCTCTAAGTTCAATTCCTTTGTAGAGTCACTCTGTATATACTTTCCACCTTTCAGCTTTCCCTTCTTTGCTGAGAACTGGTTTTCCATCTGTGTTCTTGATATTAATAGAGTTGTTTTTCTTATCTCCAAATATCTCGCTTATTTTCCTGTAGGCTGTATCTATTTTCCCCTATTTATACAATCTTCTACATCCTTGCATTTGCCTTCTAGCCACTCCTGCTTAGCCATTTTGCACTTCCTGTTAATCTCATTTCTTAGTCAATGTTCAAATGTTTGTACAGCTTATGGGACTTAACTACGGGGTCATCAGTCCCTAAACTTACAAACTACTTATCAACTACTTACGAACTAGGACGGCACAAATATCCATGCCCGAGGGGGGATTCGAACCCCCGACCGTAGCGACCGTGCAGACCGTGACTGAAGCGCCTCAGTCTCCTCGGCCACCGCGGCCGGCCATTTCTTAGTCGTCTGTACTCCATTTTGCCTGTTTCATTTACTGCATTTTTATATTTTCTCCTTTCATCAATTAAATTTAGTATTTCCTGTGATATCCAAGGATTTTTGTAGGTCTTGCCTTTCTACCTATTTTGTCCTCTGCTGCCTTCATTATTTCATCTCTCAATGCTACCCATTCCTCTTCTACTGTTTTATTTCCCCCTGTATCTGTCAATTGTTGCCTAAATCTTCCTCTGAAATTCTCCAGAACTTCACGTTCCTTCAATTTATCTAGGTCCCATCTCCTTATTTTCCTATCGTTCTGCAGTTTTTTTTCAGTTTCACCTACAGTTCATGACTAACAAGTTATGGTCAGAGTCTATATCGGCCCCTGGGTATGTCTTACAGTTGATAACCTGGTTCCGGAATCTATGTTTTACCATTATAAAATCTATCTGATACCTTCCGGTGTCTCCTGGTCTCTTACACATATACAACCTTCTTGTTTTTTACGATTAAATCATGTTCCGTGCAAAATTCTACCAGGCGACTTCCTCTTTCATTCCTTCTTCCCATACCACATTCACCTACTATTTTTCCTTCTCTTCCTTTTCCTACTACCGAATTCCAGTCTCCCATCACAATTAAGTTTTCCTCTCCCTTCACTGTCTGAATAATTTCCTTTAGCTCCTCATATATTTCTTCGATCTTCTCATCTTCGGCAGAGCTAGTTGGCATATAAACCTGTACTACTGTTGTCGGTGTTGGCTTCGTATCTATCTTGACAATGATAATGCGATCACTGTGCTGCTCATAGTAGTTTACCCGCATTCCTATTTTCTTATTCATTATCAGCCCTACTCCTGTGATACCCCCAACTGATTTTGTATTTATAATCCTGTACTCACCTGACCAGAAATCCTGTTCATCCTGCCACCGAACTTCACTAATCCCCACTATATCTAACTTCAACCTATCGATTTCCCTTTTTAAATTTTCTAATTTTCCTACCCGATTAAGGGATCTAACATTCCACGCTCCGATCCGTAGAATGCCAGTATTGTCTTTCCTGATGACAACATCCTCCTGAGTAGTCCCCGCCCGGAGATCCGAATGGGGGACTATTTTACCTCCGGAATATTTTACCTAGAGGATGCCATCATCATACATTCATACAGTAGAGCTGCATGTCCTCGGGAAAAGTAACGGCTGTAGTTTCCCCTTGCTTTCAGCCGTTCGCAGTAACTGTGTGGCAAAGCCACATTAGCTGATGTTACAAGGCCAGCTCAGTCAATCATCCAGACTGTTGCCCCTGTAACTACTGAAAAGGCTGCTGCCCCTCTTCAGGAACCACACGTTTGGCTGGCCTCTCCACAGATACCCCTCCGCTGTGGTTGCACCTATGGAACGGCTATCTGCATCGTTGAGGCACGCAAGCCACCCCACCTCGGCAATGTCTGTGGTTCATGGGGTGGATATATATATATATATATATATATATATATATATATATATATATATATATATATATATATATATATATATGGAAAAGCGGTTGCAGGTTATGAACATGGACGAGTTAACAAATTCACAACAATGACTGCACGAATAATGGTGGCGGAAGATACTAGCAGACGCTGTTCTCTATCTCGAGAGAGAAAAGTGCTCCGTGATTTAAAGAAATATTTATATATGTCAAAGTCTAGGGATCGATGACACAAGCAGTTTGGTAGCAATTTTGAAAGAGAGACATTGGTATTTATAGGGCACAATAGCGCATTCAAGTTTTAGTTCTCGATTGTATGGAGTCAACGCTTTCTTTTTAATCTGTTTCACTTGTCTCTTTTTGATTTTATATTTTCTGTTTGTGGACACTTTCATCTGTTCATGCACAAGCTGTTGACTGTAGAGGTTTAACTTACCATCTCGTCCTTCTTAAATATAATCTCACAGTTATTTCCCCCCCGTCGAAATCTACTAGATTCCCATCCTCAACTCTAATAGATATACTTAACTCTTTAATGTATTGTACAACAACTGGCATGTAAATGGGCGAATTTGGTGATTCCACAAACTTATATCCAGGTGGGACTAGGCCAGAACTGATGTAATGTGTGTCTAGGAGCGCCACTGTAGAAGGACCCAGCCGAAATGTTGCAATCTATGCATAGCGCATTAACGTTCTGAATATTTACACCGTGCTCAGCTAGCGTTGAAGTTTCCTAGTCAATAAACATATTCTTAAATCCTAGGACTGAGCCATTATTATTATCCGGTGTAAAATCAACAGTTACATCACGCCACATTTTACATTGTTGGTATGGTTGATGGTAAGATATTCTCAGTTCGACTTTAAATTTCCGTTGACAAACTTGGTATTGTACACTTGACAGCAGAAAAAGTGGATCATTGCTGAATACAACCCAACTAACGTAGCTGTGATGCGGGTACTCCACGTTCAAAACCCCTGTAGAGTACAGTCGTTCGACTATTCACAATGGGCACCAAAGAAGCAGTAGAGAATATTGCTCCTTATGGCAGTCAGTCCACAGCAAAAACATTAGAATACAGGTTATTAGTGAAGTGAAAGCAACGTCAATTAAATTTCATTACAATAAGTGACAAATCGTATACCTTATCAAACTCATTCACTGACACAATGAGTTTTTGCTCATGCTCTGAATTTGAACGCACTGTTGACCAAAATCAGCTTGCGTTTCTGATCGAGACTCGATTAGGCATAAAGAGACGTAAAACATTGTTTTCATTGGTATCGGTTTACAAAGCCAATGTCCGAACCCAGAAATGAATGGTTAACTTTAGCATTGTATCAGAATCTGCATGAAGTTCAAATCGTTGCTGAGAGGTAACCACTAAAGGTACATAATACAGTGCAACTCAAAGGTGACAAAATGAATCGTTAACTAAGCACGATCACACGTCAGATATTAAATAAATTCAGAAACAGCGCTATATTTGAACTTGAAACGACGATACAATTGACTTCTTTCCCGGCAGGGACTCAAACCTGGCTATATTCGCTATTTATTATATATATATATATATATATATATATATATATATATATATATATATATATATATATATACACGCAAGGAGATGATGAAATAGTTACTGTTTTCTCACCATCTGCGGGATGTGCACATGAAAATATGTGGGCTGAGGTCGCCAGGACGTTAACAGCGAACTGGCCACAAAACCAGCCAACTGCGCCGGACGCTCTTTGGGACTGCGTTCTGGAGGCATGGGAGGAAGTTGCTTCTTCAGGGTGTTATGTCCGACGACTATGCCAAAACGCGTGATAGAAGTAAAACATAATGGATTCTGGATAAAATATTTAAGTCCCTATAAAGTTTTGTTGCGACTTCCTTTTCTTTTCTTCCTAAGTCAGAGCCAGTGGAAGATCACTTGGCAAAAGAAATAAAATATGAGTTAGTTATTCTTTTTAGTTGCCTTTTTAATCGGAGTGTTCTTTTTTAATATAAGTCGGTTTATTAGTCTACGTTTACTTCACTTACACCCTGTCTCCAAACATACAGAGTAATCAGTTTACATTAGCGCTCTCAAAGCATGTCTTGTTGTTTCAAATGACACTCTTTCTTCCCCTCCATTAATTAATACACTCTCTGACCTTCACAAAGTATGCAAATGCAAACGATTCGGTCTTGCATTTATTCGTTGTTAATTTTTCCTTCATTCTCCCTCTCTTCATTCTCCCTCCTCCCTTACATTATAACCTCAGTCGTCCTTCTGGTCTGTTCCTCCAAGACGTAAAAAAATTTGTGGTTTCCGTTAAAACCATACTGTCTCTTTTAATGTCTGCTTTCTTTACTGTCCATCGGTCCTCTACATGAAGCAGTGTTCTTTTATATCTCCGATAATCCATCCTTCATTCTGTAAAACATCCGTTCCTTTTCTCTCTGCCCTAAAACAAACTATTAGTTTCTCCATCACTGGAGGCTTGCTGCTGCCGCAGCCGTGGTGCAAATTGTAATGAAAGTCCAGCTCCAGTCGCATTCATCGGTGCTTCATTTAAGCCCACACTACCGGTTTCGACCTCTGTGTTAGGCCATTTTCAAGTGTGACAGACCTGCATATAATGTCTAACAATAAGTTTACAAAAATTACATTGTACAAGATGTTATATATGTAAAAAGGTACTGTACAGAAGCAGAAGGAAACTTACATCCTAAGAACTTTTGTACCTTATTTAAACAATACATCCAACTTTAATGTAAACTAAATTGAATACAATTGGCCTTAAGCTAAATTATGATACTACTGTATCAAAATTTTAAATTGACGACACGCCCACTTTTCACATAGCCTCATTGGCCGCTATATGTTCCGTTTTTCATCCTAACCGACATTTATAATATTTTACTATTGACCTTTACATTTTATCAACTAATGTTTAGAATTTCATGCTTGCAATGATGTAATGTTTATATCAGAACACATCAGAACATGCCGATTATAATGTTTTGGAATGTTAAATATGACACGCCCATTTTTCTCATGTCGCCATTGGGCGACAAAAGTTTTAAAATCTCTGAGTTCTATTGTTGTAATCACTTGACGTTGCTTTCTCTATGGCATAACATAAGTTTCCTTCTGCTTCTGTACAGTACCTTTTTACATATATAACATTCTGTCTTGTAACATGTAATTTTTGTAAACTTATTGTTACACATTATATGCAGGTCTGTCACACTTGAAAATGGCCTAACATAGAGGCCGAAACCGGTAGTGTGGGCTTAAATGAAGCACCGATGAATGCGACTGGAGCTGGACTTTCATTAAAACTAAAACAAACTGTGACATGTCACTTGTCTAAAATGTTCAAATATTTCTTAAGCTTAAGGGACTTAACTGTGTGGTCAGGAACCCACGTCAGGGAACGGCCTCGCACATCGTAGCTTAGCGCCACAATGCGCTCGGCCACGCCGCCTCGGCGGGCGGGAATCGAACCCAGACTTCCATACTTCTTTAAATTCAATACTTTTCCTTTCACTCAATGCCTTTCATATATTGACACGAAAAACTGTCTCTAGGTATATAAATAAATTTATGAGAAAAATAGGATGATAAAGTAACTGTATATTGTAAAAAAGCTTCAGTTTAAAGGTAGCTAAAGGGAAAAAGAAACGCATATTTTATTTCAGTTGCCAAGATATCTTCCATAGTCTCTCACATAGGCAATATGAAAATAGAGACGAGATTTAAAAAATAAAAAAATAAAAAACTAATAATTTGTTCAGAATCCCTCATTATTTGTTTCTTCCATAATGCATCTCAGCAAATAATCTATAATGGCATCGGACCAGCTTCTCTTCAGTAAAAGAGACGACTCAATCTCGAGTCGATTGCTCACAGTGAGATGGCCTGATTTGTATTTCTGATTTCCGCTCTCACTATGGAGCCAGGAAGTAAACATTCTGTATTTACGCCAGAGCCCCGCTTTGCGCCGTGCTGGGGCTGTTGGCCGCCACCGCGACCGCCAGCGGGCTGGTTTCCGCCAAGCCTCCCTCGGCACCAGCTGTGGTTGACCGGCCTGCCCGTAGCTTCCAAGCCACGGCTAATATGCCCCCCCCCTGTCGTAAAGCCAGGCTCAACCCTCGAAATATCAAAAGTTTCTGCAAACCTACCCAAATGTGTAGTATAAACTACCACAGATAGAGCTATTTCGCAATTAAATGAGTAGCCACTTTATCTTTTGACATTTCATTCAAATATTTAACGAAGTTAAAAAATAGAATCATGATGAACGTAGCTGCCAAATAATGTTTCACCTAGATAGCAAACATACGACACAGGAAACTATTCTCTCTCTTCAGCACTCTGGATTAGATCTAAACGTAATGAAATATGTGTTCGTCTTAGAAATGTAAGCATGTTACCTTCTGCTGGGGCCCTTCACTTACACTATTATTCTGTTATTCACAGTGAAGTGTTTCGTAATGGCTGCATAGAATCACTTCAGTTTCTCGACTGCTCCACGCTTATACGAAGCTCGAAATAATAATAATAATAATAAATACAAGTGCCAAATACTGTATGTCCGAGTTTGATATATTCTTTCAATGTTTTCGATGTCCTCCCTCTACCCCGTCAGGTAATAATGGGACACCGCTCAGCAATACTGCAGAAGAGGCGGAACAATTGTAGGGTTGGAAGTCACCTTAGGAGAAGTTTTAATGTCCTGATAGGTTTGTCAATAACAGACCGTTTGTTTCACCTTCGCCAATACATGTGTTATTTACAGTCAACATTGTTTTTAATTGCACCCCTAGGAATTTCGTTATATGCATAAACTTAAAATTTGCTTTTCTTATCGATATCTAGAATGCCGACGAAACTCTTTTAGTATCCTTGTTCAGAGCCAAATGCATATTAATGTTTAAGGTCTATTGTCACCATTTGCGCCGTGAAGATACAAATTCAAAATCATTTCGCAATTGACTTTGCTTTTCTGAGTTTAGTAGTCAGCAGCATTAACTGCCTCAAAGCTAAGAGCAATGTTCTGATTGCTCATTAAATATTTAGAATATATGTTGCGGGTTAACTTTTGATATATTTGTAAATCTTTTTATATATATTGATGTTCCATGATTTATGTAACGTATTCTGTGATGTATTATTCTGTGAAATAAACAGTGGTTGTTAAGTATTGGAATCACGGTGTTGTGTGTTCGTCATAATATATATTCCAAACAGGAGAAGTCTACTTCACTTTGCTGGAAGAATTACAGTCGGCACGTCCTCGTCACTAGATGACACCTCGTCAGCTACTGCAAAATATAATCTTGCAGACAGGACATCACGATCCCAGTCGCTCAACTGTGACTATACTCCTTAGGAAAGCGATATGGTTCGAAGTTGATTATGGCTGATGATACAAAAAATCATTTCGGCTCTCTATAAATATGGAATTAGTTTGAGAGTACTCAGTAGTTCATGCAAATATAGTATCACCAAAGTGTCACAATAGTAAAGATTTAGAAATCCTTGCCGGTTTGGTGTTAATAAGTGATATATTTCTAGCTATTTCATAATGCTAGAAAAAGTATTTGTTCAAAAGTCCTGCTACATGTCGATATCAATACAATGGATCTGTAACTCAGTGGATTACTTTTATTTTCTTTATGTATCTGGGTAACCATCCATTCGTCACCCTCACTATAAATACTTCTATGCTAGATATCACGTCGTAGGAGAAGTAATTAAGCCATTGCATCGTGGGTGCACAAGATGTTCTCCTCAGGTGTTGGACCACTCGAGAAAGACATAGCCTGTAGACGAATGATCTTCCTGGTACGACGATGGTAGTGAAATGACAACATGGTGGATCATGTCTGGTGAAAGTTGTACTGCTTCTTGGAATGACAAAGGAATGTAGATCAAAAGAAATATTCCGACTCAAGCTGCTTGTGGCCACTGGGTGCACGCAGTGAGGAAGTTGAACAGCTGTGCTCAGCCGGAATTCGGGCCCAGGCCCTCCTGCTCTTTGAGCAGTTACGGTAACCACTGCGCGAGCGGGAAAACAACGATCATCGCAGGTGCGCGTGAAACCCCCCTCCCCCCCCCCCTCACCAGTCGTCACGAACAAGACTCAAACTTCCTCACACTGCTTACGTAGCTGCACTCACTGCTCGTGGCACTTTGCCCATTACCTCAAGAGTCAGACGTAGTGTGCATTTGCACTAAACGCTGGATCTGTTGTCATCTTCTCCTTAGTTATGTATATTTATATGGCGTCTGTTCTTTCGAAAGAACGGCCACCACACTTACATGTATATAGAAGAATCTTTCGAGATTCACTTATTGTTGGTATTCCAATTAAAATGTCTGGAAATTGAACTTCGGTTTGTCATTTACTTATCAAATATACGATTACAGACAAGGGTAATGAATTTCGCGGAGCAACTACAACTATTTTCGGTCCCTACTTTCTGTATTATCTACACCAGCCTTCACAAGGGCAATGAGGAGGCGATTAAGGCTGCAGCTGCTCGCTTCCTACATCAAAATGTCGAAGCTCTCTAAAGATTAAGAGAGAGGCAGCAGCTCTCAATTACAAACTGGAGCGAGAGTAACATTTTACCCACTCTCTGACAGAGCTACAAACTGCTATATCGAATTGAGAAATATTTGTAGCAGATTGTGCTGCTTTCTAGTAAACATCTCAGAATAGCTAAGCCAATTTGAAAATGATAATGAAGTTATATCTTCACGGTGCTAATTGCGACCAATGACCCTAAACATAAATATGTGAATAGTTCACCACATGATTACCAGAAAATCTTCGTCAGGTCTTGAGAAATATTAAGGATTATACATCTAACGAAGTTTCTGGTGGGTCAAATTGAAAACAACTTTAACTGGAAAAAATACCTGTTTAGGCGAAGATAAAACAAGCGGTCTGTTCTTGACACAATCATTAGAAGATTAAAACGACTCCCAAGGAGGCTATAAACCCTACAATGGCTCCACATCTTCCGCAGTATTGCTGAGCAATGTGCGATTATTACCGGACGGTATAGAGGGAGGGTTGAAAAAGTTAAAAAGATAAACAAAGATATCAGACTTTGCGGTATAGTGAATTAGCCGAAAGAAGGTCTCGGATGTTTTCCGTTTTCTTATTTAGGTTGGGGTGGGGGCGGAGACGGCAGGGGGATGAGGTGGGGACGCAATATAAAAACAAATCTCGTTTTCAGTGTAGCATGCTTCTTCTATGAGATTTCAATCACCAACCTTCTCCTACGAGTGCAAAGAGCTTTTGTACTCATTACCGAACAAAGTATGATGTTATAATTGTAAGAAGGCCGCGCAGAGTAGCCGCGCGGTCTAAGGCACCATGTCATGGATCAGGCTGCTGCTCGCGTAGGAGGGTCGACTCCTCCATCGGGCATGGGAGTGTGTGTGTTGTTCTTAGAAGAGGTTAGTTATGTAGTGCGTAAGCTTAGGGACTGTTGACCCTAGCATTTAGGTCCCATAAAATTTTACACACATTCGAACATTTGATTTGAATTTTAAGAATAACATAATGGTGAGTCTAACTCGCACATATCCTTTTGTGGCACTTGTTTTTCTCGATCTTTATATAAGCGTGGCTCAGTCTAGAAACTGAAGCGATTATATGAACTCATTACGAAAAACTTCACTGTGAATAACAGAATAATCGTGTAAATGAAGGGCCGCAGCAGAAGGTAATTTCCGTTGTGTAGTACTTATTGTTTCAGACACATTGAGAACACTTTTTAAATGCACAAAACGTGAATGATATACTGCATGTATACATTTGTGTTGTTGCCACCAGAACTCTTTAATTTTACAACATGCTTACATTTCTAAGATGAATACATATTTCGTTACGTCTAGATCTAATGCAGAGCGCTGAAAAGAGAGAATAGTTTACTGTGTAGCTGATTGCCAGCTAGGTGAAACATTATGTGGTAACTACGTTTATGTTTCTATTCTTTAACTTCGTTAAATATTTTTTATGAAACGTCAAAAGATAAAGTGGCTACTCATTTTATAGCAAAATACTTCTATCTATGGTAGTTTATGCTACACAATTGGGTAGGTTTGCAGAAACTTTTGATTCTTCGAGGGTTGAGCCTGGCTTTGCGACCGGGGCCTGTATTAACCTTGGCTTGCGAGCTACGGGTTGGCTGGTCAACCTCAGCTCATGCCGAGGCGAGGCATGGCGGAAACCAGCCAGCTGGCGGTCGCGGTGGCGGCCAACAGCTCGCAGCACTGTGCAAAGCGGGGCTCTGGCGTAAATACGGAAGGTTTACTTCCTGGCTTCATAGTGAGAGCGGAAATCAGAAATACAAATCAGGCCATCTCACTGCGAGCAATCAACTCGAGATAGAGTCGTCGCTTTTACTGAAGAGAAGCTGGTCCGATGGAGTGCAGATTATATGTTGACATGCATTGTGGAAGAAACAAATAGTGAGGAACTCTGAATAAATTATTCGTCCTTAAATTTTTTTAAGTCTCTTAAATAAGAGACTATGGGAGATCTCTTGGCAACTGAAATAAAATTTGCGTTTCTGTTTCCTTTGAGCTGCCTTTTAATTGCAGTTTTTTGATATACAGTTCCTTTATTATCCTGTTTTATTATAAATTTGTATACCCAGAAACAGTTTTCCATCTCAAAATGTGAAAGACATTGAGTGGCACAAATTTTAATTCTGGGCTTCTCATTTTACTTGATATCCTATTTTTATTTCATTTACACCCAGCCTCCATGTATGCAGAGTAATCAGTTTAGATGGACTCTGCGGTTGCTCGCCGTCAGAGGTTCGAGTCCTCCCTGGGGTATGGGTGTGTATGTTTTCCGTAGGTTAGTTTACCTTAGTTTAAGTAAGCTACGGACTGATGACCATGCAGTTTGGTCCAATAGATTTACAAACTTTTTTTTATGGACGCTGATAAAGTAATTTATGTTATTTAAAATTCGTCTCTCCCTTTACCTCCATCCATTAATAGACCCTCCGCCCTTCACAAAATATGCAAACGATTTAGCGCATTTTTTCATTGTTAATTTCTCCTCCAATCTCTCTCTCTCTCTCTGTCACCTCCCTTACATTATAACCACAGTTGCCCTTTTGGTCTATTCCCTCAAAACGCTCTAAAATTGTGGTTTTCGTTAAATCAATACTGTCTCTTTTAATGTCTGCTTTCTGTGCTATCCATCGGTCCTCTCTATGAAGCAGCGTTCTTGTATATCTCAGATAATCCATCCTTCGTTCTGTAAAACATTCGTTGCTTTTCTCTCGGCCCTGAAACAAACTGTTATATATGTCTAAGTAAGGAGTTTTTTGGAAGCATTTTGTGGTGTCGCACAAGTACAAAGTGCGCGCCACCTACTTTCGCCGTGCGCCGCCATGCACGCAGGGCGCGGCGTTCTTACGACGACAGCCACGAGCGCCCTCTGCTGCAACTCCGCTCGTGGCCACCACTGAACGACATCGTTCACTTGGGACTGAGAGAGCAACCAGTTAGGACCTTCGGAATCAGATAGGCACCAGCGAAGACTTGGCTATCGTATAGGCACTAGGCAAGGCCTCTAGCTCAACTATGTATCAGCCTTCTGCAGTACTATGTTAAAGTTAAGTATTGTATAAATTCTGTTCAATTTATATCTCGTTCTAATTTACTCTAGTGTTTCTAGTTTCTGGCTGCTCCCCTCCGTACCCGCACCAGCGTGCTATCTTTATTCCTGTGTCGGTCGCATTCCACTCGGCCACCGACACCTACGACGGAACCGAGACACAAAAGCGGCGACGAGGCGGGGACACAAAAGTGGCGACGAGGAGTGATAGACGATCCGTGGACCAGCCCGCTTGCAGCAGCCAGATAGCAGTAGTAGTCGGAGCACACAGAAATTGCTCCCGCCCACCCACCCTTATTATAAGAATTTTGGGGGAAGATATTTTGTAACGTGTTTTGTGGACTTTTTTCTTGCAGCGCGTCCTCTTTCATATTGCATTTGTGTTTTGTTATAATTTACTTGTATGCGCGGCGCCTAATCGGTCAGCATGGCCACTACCCCGAACCCAAACTTAATGGAAATTATTCAGTTACAGACGGCGCAAATAACACAACTCCTGCAGGCTGTGGCCCAGCTCACAACGCAAGCAGCTAACCAACAACAACAGCCGCCGCTTCAGCAGCCCACACCTGCCGCCGCAACGCTTCCTACGTTTCGCCAGTACAACGAACGTGAGGAAGAATGGAGCGACTACTTCGCACAGTTTCAAGAACTCGTCGCGGCTCATCAAATTACAGGTCAGAAAGTGAAGCATCTGCTATTATCTGTGGTGGGCACCAACACCTTCGTGTTACTGAAAAAACTTTTCCCCGACGTATCTCCTCGTGATGTAGACTTTGAACAAATAGTAGAGGCACTAAATGCTCATTATGACAGAAAAGTTCTCGTAGCTGCGGCACGGTACCGATTTTTCAGACTTAAAAAATTACCGCAGCAGTCACACAAAGAGTGGATTACGGAATTGAAGGGCTTAACCCGCAAATGTAAATTTACTTGCTCTTGTGGACTTTCGTATAGTGACGTGATGTTGAGGGATGCGATTACGCAGAATATTCAGGACCCCAGAATTAGAGCAGCAATTCTGAAACAGTCTGACCCCTCATTAGACAGTGTATTGCAGCTTATAGAAGCGCATGATACTTTTGACTTAGCAGATGTAGAAATGCAAAGCCACAGTGTTAATTCAGTGCGCCGCAACGGTCGCTTTCCTATCCGTAGTTCTCAGTGTAGCACTAGTGATTCTTACAATAGTACAGGCCGTGCTGAACAGACAGTGAACAGTAGCCAGTGTAAAAGTGCGACACAAAGGTCGCCCCGTCGTGTTAGAAACAGTGATTTGAATAACGGGCGCCAACGCTTATTTCAGAAAAATGTACGTAAATCTTGCCCCCAGTGTGTGTCTCGCCACAAGCGTGCTCATTGCCCTAGTCGCAACGCAACCTGTTATCAATGTGGCAAATCGGGACATGTGCAGTCTGTGTGTATGCAAATTAAAAACTCAAAGAACAGTAACGTTAGAAACAGTGCTTCGCAAAGTGCGAGAGCAGTGCATACAGTAAATGTTATAGACGCTGTGGAATTGAACAGTGCTTTAGTTGGTTCTCAATTACAAGAAAGTTCTTCTGCACCTATTGCAAAACTATGTAGTGAACCACGTCGCAAGCGCCGACGAGCGCGTAAAACAGTGCAACGGAAAAGGGTTCGGGACAAGCAAAATGACTATGTACAGTGCAATCCTGTAGTGAACCTAGTGCCTTCTACAACTTCTCCTTGTGATAGTGCCCAGTACTGTGTAGCTAGTGACTGTAGACTTGATGTAGCTACTCAAAAGTTTAGTGAAGTAGTTAGTGAATCTGTAGTAACCTCACAATGCGCGGACGCCGATCCGGCGGTAGTGCCATCTAGTGACAGTGTTGTTAATCCGCTGCGTGCCGAGTCTGCGCCGCTTACTTCACTACGCGGCCCGCGCAGGCGCAGTAAACAAACCGCAGCAGACGTTGCCCACATTCGCGCACCTGTCGAGCGCAGCAAGCAAAAACTGTGACTCTCTTCATAGAAAATAAGACGGTGCAATTTCAGCTTGATACTGGTTCCGCTGTCACATTAATAAATAAAGATACTTATGAACTTCTGGGTTCGCCAAAATTGTCGCCGTCACAGCAAGTGTTAACAGCTTATACAGGTCAAAATATTCCCGTGCTGGGAACGTGTAGCTTGCCCGCCTCTTTTCAAGGTGTAACAAAAACAGTTGCTTTTGTAGTTCTTCAGGCCAAATCGACACAGAACATTTTTGGACTAGATGCTTTTGACTTGTTTGGTTTATCAATTCAAAGAGATGTGCTTCAAATTTCGTCAATAGTGCCTCAGGATAAAATCAATGCATTGTGTGACAAATATAGTGACTTGTTTTCGCCGGAACTAGGTTGTGCAAAAGACTTCGTAGCACATGTAACTTTAAAAGAATCTGCAGTTCCAAAATTTCGTAAAGCTAGACCAGTGCCTATCGCAATTCGTGATAAAGTTGCAGACGAACTTAAACGTTGGCAAGATAGTGGGGTAATTTCTCCTGTTTCTGCGAGTCAGTGGGCCTCGCCTATAGTAATTATACCCAAGCCATCAGGAAAACTTCGTCTCTGTGCGGACTTCAAATCTACAGTGAACAGTCAAACAATTGTAGACACTTACCCCCTGCCCAGACCTGAGGAACTGATGGACAAATTAGGACAGTCTCGCTTCTTTTCTAAGATTGATTTGGCAGAGGCATACTTACAAATTCCGCTTGATGACGAGTCAAAAAATTTTTCGTCATTAATACTCACATGGGCCTTTTTCAATTTCAACGCCTACCCTTTGGCAGTTCTTCCGCCCCCGCTATTTTTCATCGCTTTTTGGAACAGCTGACAGTTTCTGTACCGTGCTGTTCGAACTATTTAGATGATATTGTGGTAACCGGACGTACAGTTGAAGAACATTTAGCAAACCTGAGGTGCCTTTTCAAAGTTTTGACTGCAGCAGGTCTACGTTGCAATAAAGCAAAGTGTTCGTTTTTTCAAACTGAAATAGAGTACCTAGGCCATGTGATTAATGCCCAAGGAATACATCCCTTACAGTCACATCTTCGAGCAATCAAAGACTTGCCTCCTCCTAAGAATGTGCATGAATTGCAAGCAGTAATGGGAAAGCTTAACTATTATTTCAGATTTATTCCCAATGCCTCTCAGATTGCAGCTCCACTGCATCACTTACGTAGGAAGAATGTTCCATTTGTATGGTCCAAAGATTGCCAAGTTGCCTTTGACAAATTAAAGACTGCACTACTCAGTGATGCATGTTTGATTCCCTTTGACCCACAGAAGCCTGTAGTGTTAGCAGTTGATGCCTCATCGTACGGTCTGGGTGCTGTTTTGTCACATCGCATTGGATCTCACGATCGTCCTATTGCCTTTGCATCCAAGCTACTGACGCCGACGCAACAGAATTACAGTCAGATAGAAAAGGAGGCCTTAGCAATCATTTACGGTGTCACAAAGTTTCATCATTATCTCTATGGCAGAAAATTCTATTTGTTGACAGACCACAAGCCTCTCACGTCGTTGTTCTCACCCACAAAGCCAATTCCGCCACGTACGGCACAAAAGCTTCAGAGATGGTCCTTAATACTGTCTAATTATCAGTATGAAATTTTGTACCGACCTACCACTAAACACGCCAACGCGAACACACTTCCCGACTTCCGGTTGGCCAGGATGTCTCGTTTGATTCTTCAGAAATGGCATGTTGTCAGTTAGACTCCAGAGATGCTTCCGCTGTCGCAGACTTTCCTTAGAACTCTCGTCGGGTTGCACAGGAAACAGCTGCGGATGCAGACCTAAGTGTGGTAGCACGTTTTGTTCGCTCAGGGTGACCTGCCAGAGCCAAAGACATTGATCGGCCTCTGGTTCGACGTTATTTTGCACAACGTCATGCATTCTCTTTAAGTCAGGGTGTACTGTTGTTGCATACCGACAACGACCAAGCAAGAGTGATTATTCCTCGTTCCCTGCAACGAGAAGTGTTACGCCTCCTGCATCAAGGACATTGGGGCATTGTTAGGACAAAGCAATTGGCCAGACGTCATTGTACCTGGGTTGGTATGGACGCTCAGATAAAGAGCATGACGTCACAGTGTACGGTTTGTGCGGAGCATCAGGCGGCTCCTCTGCAACGTTTCTCAGATTGGCCACGCCCCAAGGGACCATGGCAACGTTTACATATTGACTTTGCCGGACCTTTCTGGAATACGCGCTGGTTAATTGTTGTAGACGCTTTCAGCAAGTTTCCTTTTGTGATTGCCATGAACTCAACGAAGGCGTCTAGTACAATCAGTGCCTTAACATCAGTGTTTTGCATCGAAGGTTTGCCTGAAACTATCGTCAATGACAATGGACCTCAGTTTGTTAGTGCGGAATTTCAAGAGTTTTGTCGTGTGAATGGCATTCAGCATATAACCACCGCACCTTTCACCCTCAGTCCAATGGTGAAGCAGAACGTTTCGTTCGAACATTCAAGTCTCACATGGAGAAGATGAAAGGTCAGCACTCCAGGCAGCAAGCTCTTCAAATTTTCCTGTCTACGTATCGGTGCATGCTACGTGACGGCCCGTCTCCTGCCGAGCTGCTACACGGCCGCCGTCACCGCACTCTCCTTCACCTGCTGCAGCCTCCCACGCACCGAGTCGGTTCGTATGGCGCTTCGCGTTTTCAGGTTTCCACGCCGGTGCTGTACAGGGTGTTTGCTGGCAACAAGAAGACGTGGTTACCGGGCATCGTTCGGCGTGTGCTCGGTCGCAATATGTATGTTGTACGTTCTTCCACAGGGTCGGAGCTGCGGCGCCACGCAAACCAATTGCGCCTGCACAGGCCGCGCGTTCCTGTCTCCGGTTTCTTGATTCCAGACCCAGTTCACCGCCAGGGAGCACAACCACATCGTTCGTCCCCGGACTACGAGATTCCTATGGCCGTCGACGCACCTCCGACGCAGTCGTCGCCGCCGCTGTCGCCGCCGCAGATGACAGCGTCACCGAGAGGGGACCGTGCGGGCCCCCCCAGCTTGGGCCACGCACCTCAGAAGAAGATGACCTGCTCCCTCTGCGCGGGGGCGGGCGCCCTTCCGCTGGTTTTCGCGGGTTTTCCGGCGGATCGCAAGGTGTATACCGGGGCGCGGACGGCGTCTCGATCCCAGCCTCAGCTACGACGCCCGTCCCACCAGTAACGCCCCCGCCCAGGCCCTCCTCCCAGTGCCATCGCCGTGGCCCTCAGCCCTACGCCACGACGGCGCGGCGGTTTGGGGGGGAGGGGTGTGGTGTCGCACAAGTACAAAGTGCGCGCCACCTACTTTCGCCGCGCGCCGCCATGCACGCACGGCGCGGCGTTCTTACGACGACAGCCACGAGCGCCCTCTGCTGCAACTCCGCTCGTGGCCACCACTGAACGACATCGTTCACTTGGGACTGAGAGAGCAACCAGTTAGGACCTTCGTAATCAGATAGGCACCAGCGAAGACTTGGCTATCGTATAGGCACTAGGCAGGCCTCTAGCTCAACTATGTATCAGCCTTCTGCAGTACTATGTAAAAGTTAAGTATTGTATAAATTCTGTTCAATATATATCTCGTTCTAATTTACTCTAGTGTTTCTAGTTTCTGGCTGCTCCCCTCCGTACCCACACCAGCGTGCTATCTTTATTCCTGTGTCGGTCGCATTCCACTCGGCCACCGACACCTACGACGGAACCGAGACACAAAAGCGGCGACGAGGCGGGGACACAAAAGTGGCGACGAGGAGTGATAGACGATCCGTGGACCAGCCCGCTTGCAGCAGCCAGATAGCAGTAGTAGTCGGAGCACACAGAAATTGCTCCCGCCCACCCACCCTTATTATAAGAATTTTGGGGGAAGATATTTTGTAACGTGTTTTGTGGACTTTTTTCTTGCAGCGCGTCCTCTTTCATATTGCATTTGTGTTTTGTTATAATTTACTTGTATGCGCGGCGCCTAATCGGTCAGCATGGCCACTACCCCGAACCCAAACTTAATGGAAATTATTCAGTTACAGACGGCGCAAATAACACAACTCCTGCAGGCTGTGGCCCAGCTCACAACGCAAGCAGCTAACCAACAACAACAGCCGCCGCTTCAGCAGCCCACACCTGCCGCCGCAACGCTTCCTACGTTTCGCCAGTACAACGAACGTGAGGAAGAATGGAGCGACTACTTCGCACAGTTTCAAGAACTCGTCGCGGCTCATCAAATTACAGGTCAGAAAGTGAAGCATCTGCTATTATCTGTGGTGGGCACCAACACCTTCGTGTTACTGAAAAAACTTTTCCCCGACGTATCTCCTCGTGATGTAGACTTTGAACAAATAGTAGAGGCACTAAATGCTCATTATGACAGAAAAGTTCTCGTAGCTGCGGCACGGTACCGATTTTTCAGACTTAAAAAATTACCGCAGCAGTCACACAAAGAGTGGATTACGGAATTGAAGGGCTTAACCCGCAAATGTAAATTTACTTGCTCTTGTGGACTTTCGTATAGTGACGTGATGTTGAGGGATGCGATTACGCAGAATATTCAGGACCCCAGAATTAGAGCAACAATTCTGAAACAGTCTGACCCCTCATTAGACAGTGTATTGCAGCTTATAGAAGCGCATGATACTTTTGACTTAGCAGATGTAGAAATGCAAAGCCACAGTGTTAATTCAGTGCGCCGCAACGGTCGCTTTCCTATCCGTAGTTCTCAGTGTAGCACTAGTGATTCTTACAATAGTACAGGCCGTGCTGAACAGACAGTGAACAGTAGCCAGTGTAAAAGTGCGACACAAAGGTCGCCCCGTCGTGTTAGAAACAGTGATTTGAATAACGGGCGCCAACGCTTATTTCAGAAAAATGTACGTAAATCTTGCCCCCAGTGTGTGTCTCGCCACAAGCGTGCTCATTGCCCTAGTCGCAACGCAACCTGTTATCAATGTGGCAAATCGGGACATGTGCAGTCTGTGTGTATGCAAATTAAAAACTCAAAGAACAGTAACGTTAGAAACAGTGCTTCGCAAAGTGCGAGAGCAGTGCATACAGTAAATGTTATAGACGCTGTGGAATTGAACAGTGCTTTAGTTGGTTCTCAATTACAAGAAAGTTCTTCTGCACCTATTGCAAAACTATGTAGTGAACCACGTCGCAAGCGCCGACGAGCGCGTAAAACAGTGCAACGGAAAAGGGTTCGGGACAAGCAAAATGACTGTGTACAGTGCAATCCTGTAGTGAACCTAGTGCCTTCTACAACTTCTCCTTGTGATAGTGCCCAGTACTGTGTAGCTAGTGACTGTAGACTTGATGTAGCTACTCAAAAGTTTAGTGAAGTAGTTAGTGAATCTGTAGTAACCTCGCAATGCGCGGACGCCGATCCGGCGGTAGTGCCATCTAATAACAGTGTTGTTAATCCGCTGCGTGCCGAGTCTGCGCCGCTTACTTCACTACGCGGCCCGCGCAAGCGCAGTAAACAAACCGTAGCAGACGTTGCCCACATTCGCGCACCTGTCGAGCGCCGCAAGCAAAAACTGTTTGTGACTCTCTTCATAGAAAATAAGACGGTGCAATTTCAGCTTGATACTGGTTCCGCTGTCACATTAATAAATAAAGATACTTATGAACTTCTGGGTTCGCCAAAATTGTCGCCGTCACAGCAAGTGTTAACAGCTTATACAGGTCAAAATATTCCCGTGCTGGGAACGTGTAGCCTGCCCGCCTCTTTTCAAGGTGTAACAAAAACAGTTGCTTTTGTAGTTCTTCAGGCCAAATCGACACAGAACATTTTTGGACTAGATGCTTTTGACTTGTTTGGTTTATCAATTCAAAGAGATGTGCTTCAAATTTCGTCAATAGTGCCTCAGGATAAAATCAATGCATTGTGTGACAAATATAGTGACTTGTTTTCGCCGGAACTAGGTTGTGCAAAAGACTTCGTAGCACATGTAACTTTAAAAGAATCTGCAGTTCCAAAATTTCGTAAAGCTAGACCAGTGCCTATCGCAATTCGTGATAAAGTTGCAGACGAACTTAAACGTTGGCAAGATAGTGGGGTAATTTCTCCTGTTTCTGCGAGTCAGTGGGCCTCGCCTATAGTAATTATACCCAAGCCATCAGGAAAACTTCGTCTCTGTGCGGACTTCAAATCTACAGTGAACAGTCAAACAATTGTAGACACTTACCCCCTGCCCAGACCTGAGGAACTGATGGACAAATTAGGACAGTCTCGCTTCTTTTCTAAGATTGATTTGGCAGAGGCATACTTACAAATTCCGCTTGATGACGAGTCAAAAAATTTTTCGTCATTAATACTCACATGGGCCTTTTTCAATTTCAACGCCTACCCTTTGGCAGTTCTTCCGCCCCCGCTATTTTTCATCGCTTTTTGGAACAGCTGACAGTTTCTGTACCGTGCTGTTCGAACTATTTAGATGATATTGTGGTAACCGGACGTACAGTTGAAGAACATTTAGCAAACCTGGAGTGCCTTTTCAAAGTTTTGACTGCAGCAGGTCTACGTTGCAATAAAGCAAAGTGTTCGTTTTTTCAAACTGAAATAGAGTACCTAGGCCATGTGATTAATGCCCAAGGAATACATCCCTTACAGTCACATCTTCGAGCAATCAAAGACTTGCCTCCTCCTAAGAATGTGCATGAATTGCAAGCAGTAATGGGAAAGCTTAACTATTATTTCAGATTTATTCCCAATGCCTCTCAGATTGCAGCTCCACTGCATCACTTACGTAGGAAGAATGTTCCATTTGTATGGTCCAAAGATTGCCAAGTTGCCTTTGACAAATTAAAGACTGCACTACTCAGTGATGCATGTTTGATTCCCTTTGACCCACAGAAGCCTGTAGTGTTAGCAGTTGATGCCTCATCGTACGGTCTGGGTGCTGTTTTGTCACATCGCATTGGATCTCACGATCGTCCTATTGCCTTTGCATCCAAGCTACTGACGCCGACGCAACAGAATTACAGTCAGATAGAAAAGGAGGCCTTAGCAATCATTTACGGCGTCACAAAGTTTCATCATTATCTCTATGGCAGAAAATTCTATTTGTTGACAGACCACAAGCCTCTCACGTCGTTGTTCTCACCCACAAAGCCAATTCCGCCACGTACGGCACAAAAGCTTCAGAGATGGTCCTTAATACTGTCTAATTATCAGTATGAAATTTTGTACCGACCTACCACTAAACACGCCAACGCGAACACACTTCCCGACTTCCGGTTGGCCAGGATGTCTCGTTTGATTCTTCAGAAATGGCATGTTGTCAGTTAGACTCCAGAGATGCTTCCGCTGTCGCAGACTTTCCTTAGAACTCTCGTCGGGTTGCACAGGAAACAGCTGCGGATGCAGACCTAAGTGTGGTAGCACGTTTTGTTCGCTCAGGGTGACCTGCCAGAGCCAAAGACATTGATCGGCCTCTGGTTCGACGTTATTTTGCACAACGTCATGCATTGTCTTTAAGTCAGGGTGTTCTGTCGTTACATAGGGACGGTGTGTGCGGGGCTGGAGTCTCCGGAAGAAACAGTAAATATATCAGCAGTATTCCTTCCTATCATACAATTTTTTTTTTTTTTAACCGAGCATGACTTTCGGATGGAAGGAGCAATATCAATGTGGTTGCGGGCGAGGATAAGACAATTGGAAACGACTTTTTAACGTGTTTGGCGTCGAATTGTAGAACCAAAATAAATTTGTCGAAAAATCACGAGCCCTCGTGTAAGCAAAGTTATCGATTTTATAAAGCGTCCAGACAGTTGATTGTTAGGACTTTTATTTTTTCGCTGGGTCGCGAAGATTTCATTACCAGGCTGGAGGAATATGGTTATGGATCCATGCAAGAAGATTGTTTAAGTGTTATAAAAGAGAAGATACGGTATTTACAAAGTGCGCCGTTGTACTGTCCAAACGCTTTTAGATTTGATTACTTAGATATTAAGAGTCCCCGAAAATTGACCGGTCTCTCGGACATTATGTTTTTTAGTTTCAACTGTAAATTACTTGTAGAGTCGAGCAAGGAACTATATTTTTTTTAGCATTCCAGTACTTTATTATCCACAGACGTAGATATCGTCTATATTATTCCACAAGTCCTAAAAAGAAGAAGGGTAAACGAAAACTGGGTTATATGGCGAAGATACATGCTTTTAGAAGGAGGCTATTGCATATGTGCAAGCCCGGTTTAAACAGATAGTGTGGGGGAAAATATTTGCTTTTACAGTAAACAGCCGGGGGGGGGGGCGACTGGCCTCGAATCGTTGTATTGACCGAAATTAGCGGAACACACGACAAACGTGTTTGTACTGTGTGTGACTCCCATACATTCCTTAGAGAGAAGGTTATGATCGAAGTATGCAGGCGTTGGTTGCGATACAATTGTTTGTGAACATTACGTAGCATGTACTCAATCGTACTGTAAAAAAAAATTGTAAACACTCCATGTCCTATATAGGATCATGTTTTGTGGTGTGTAGGTTAGCATCTTCGTTTGCGGTAGACATATACTAGTAATTAAAATAATATATCTTAGTTCGGATTAGTGGAATGCACAAGAAAGGAACTTGGAGTAGGAATTTTGTGGGTAAAGGGCAGGTCGAACTGGAAATCTGTTTTGCATTGCACAGGTAACCTCGGTTCTGTGGTTGCTGTATTGTCGAATAAGTGTGTTGTTAGGTCAATACTTTCGAAAAGTTTTAGTGTGGACGGTTGGAAATCGGTAAATTATTTCGCGTATTTTTTTTTTTTTTTTTTTTTATTTCGACTGTCCGTTGCACAATAGGGTTTGTCTTCTGGGGCGCTGGAATTTCGGTGTCAGATAAATGTAGTTTGCATCGTAACAGGACATAGAGATTCCTTCGATGGGATGTGTATTGCTGTATCAAGGAAAGAAGAGGTAAAATTAAAGTACCCGAATTCTCGGAAGGCGCACCTATACCTCGATCTAAGAAGGAAACGTAACAGGGCAAGATCGCTAAAGAGAGAAAGAGAGTGTTAAATTTCGGAACTTTCGGCATGGCTCAGCTCCATTAAATAAATGCATTGCGAGCTATCTGTGTCAGAGTGGTGCGTCTGCGTAGAAGGTTTTGATCATTTGGAGATGTAACTTAGGTGTTTTTGTTTAAACACTTAGCATATGTTTGTTTTATGTAGCCTGCCGAGAGAGCGCTCTGCGTTCTGGACGATTGTTAACGGTGCTTGCAGATGTATTTTAGAGATGTTGTGCTAGATGTCATTGCCGAGTTTCGTTATTTGGAATTTTTTGTATAAACAATATGCCGTCTTCTCCTGCTGCTGTTATGTTGTCGAAAGAGTGGTTGGCATACAAGTTACATTCTCTTCGATGGCTGTTGCTTGCATCGTATAAACGAAGAGATACATTTATAGATCTAAGGTTGCGGTCGAGTTCCGAAACGGACCATTTTTTTTTTTTTTTTTTTTTTTTTTTTGGCTCTGGTTAGAATTGTTTTGTATATCGAAAGAGTATATGTTAAGATGGATACGTAAGTTTGTGGCGTTCGTTACCGTAACCTGCGCTATTATTATTAAACACGTCTGTCGGCTGTAATCTATGCAAATAGCATGGAGAGAGATGGGAGTGTTTGCGCATCGATAAATTCTTACTTGTAAATTTTGCATACGAGTTTTAATATTTTACTACAAGCTGTAGTATACGAGACCAACTAAGCATTTCTGTTCTAAATTGTTTTTAGCATTACACCGAAATTCTTGTTAAAATACATACGAAGAACACTATGGTAGCTTTATTTTTTCTGAGAATAATAAAAAAAGGCATAAATTGTTAGATAAATCGAGATCTGGCGTACGGATCGCTGCGGCGCGCTATATAATAAATATGCCATTTAATTGGCTGCTGACCTGGCGGGGCGCGGTCGCCGTAAAAAGAGAGCAGTACGCCCCTGCCCTGGGCGCAGGGGTCGGCCGGTGGGGGCGGTGTCGATACCGTCAAGACAATCGTCGCGGTATTGTTTAGTTCGGGTGGCGGCCTCCTTTGATAAGTAGCGTTGATGACAATCAAAAGGACCTAAATGTAAACTGTCAATCATCTTTCGTTCTTCCGGGAAGACCTATCAATCACCCTGTGGCTGCATCCTTTGATCTGCGGTCCGGCAATTGGCCGAGCGTCTGGCGTCGATGACACTATCGTCGACGGGCGATTCTCAGTGGTGTAGAAGTCGCACTACCCCACTACTATCAGTTTAATCAGTCATGGGTGCAAAATACTAACACAAATTGTTTATAGGCGAATGGAAAAACTTGTGGAATCCGACCTCGGGAAAGATCAGTTTGGATTTGGGAGAAATGTAGGGACACGGGAGGCAATACTCACATTATGACTTATCTTAGAAGATAGGCTAAGGAGAGGGGAACCTACATTTTTAGCGTTTGTCGACTTGGAGAAAGCTTTTGACAATGACTACTGGAATACACTCTTCCAAATTCTGAAGGTATCAGGGGTGAAATATAGGGAGCGAAGAGTTGTATTGAACCTATACAAAAGCCAGACTGCGGTTATTACAGTCGAAGGCCCGTAAAGGGACGCAGAGGTTGGGAAGGGACTAATACAGGGTTGTAGCCTTTCCGCAATGTTGTTCAATCTGTACGTCGAGCAGGCAGTGAAGGAATGGAAGGAGAAATTTGGAGAGGGCATTAATGTGCAGGGAGAAGAAATAAAAACATTGCGGTTTGCCGATGACATAGTAATTCTGTCAGAGACCGCAAAAGATCTGGAAAAGCAATTGAATGGAATGGACAGTGTCTTGAAAGGAAGATATAAGATGAACATTAACAAGAGTAAAACGAACATAATGGAATGCAACGTCAGAAAATCAAGCGATGCTGAAGGAATTAGATTAGGTAATAGACAATAAAAGTAGTAGATGAATTTTGTTATTTGGGTAGCAAGATAACTTCTCATGACCGAAGTAAAGAAGATATAAAATGCAGAATGGCTATGGAAAGAAAAGCGTTTCTAAAGAAGCGAAACTTGTTAACATCCAATATTAATTTAAATCGTAGGAAGTCCTTTCTGAAAGCATTTGTCTGGAGTGTAGCACTGTATGGCAGTGAAACGTGGACGATAAGGAGTTCAGATAAAAAGGTGATAGAAGCTTTTGAAATGTGGTGGTACAGACGAATGATGAAGATTAGATGGGTAGATCACGTGACTAATGATTAGATGCTTACCCGAATTGGGGAGAAAATGAGTTCTGGCATATCCTGACTAAGAGAAGGGATAGTCTGGTTGGACACATTCTGAGACATCAAGGAATTGTCAACTTAGCATTCGAAGGAAGCGTGTGAGGTAAAAATCGGAGAGGGAGACCGAGGGACGAATATAGTAAGCAGATTCAAAAGAATGTCGGTTGCCGAACGTATTCTCAGATGAAGAGACTTGCACAGGACAGGGTAGCGTTGAGATCTGCATAAAATCAGTCTGCGGACTGAAGAGCACAACAACAACAAGATCCTGAATGCTACATTGAATAAATGATGATGAAAACCGCCGTGAGCGGCGCAGTAGTCGCCGCCACCCGAGCACGCGCCTCCCCCGCGCTCCCGCTGGGCGCCCTCTGAGTGCTGCGCCGGCGCACTCGGCCGCTGCGGCTTCCACGGAATGACCAGTTACTCGCAGACGGACGTCAGACACAGTTATGGTGGGGTTACTGGGCGTGCGCGGCATCTGTACTGCTTTTCGTAAATAAAGGCAGTAAAACTCACTTCTGCGTGTTCGCGCATCCTGCACTAGCCGGACCCACGCGCCTACACATCCTGACATTTATCTAGGGGGCAGCAACAACCGACAACAAACACCCCCTCCCTTATAAAAGTGGTGTCAGGAGTGGCATAAATTTAGAAAAGCCGACAGTCCCGAAAAGTGCAGTGATGTTTGAACTGCGGATAACATCGTAGTTTCCACACAACGACACAGAAGCGGCATCAGGCGAGGACAACGCCCGACGCTGGAGTTCCAGTCAGTCTACTTACATTGGCTTTCACTCGAAAGGCAGTGATGGATAGTAAATTGTTTCTGTATTGAGTGACTGCACGGTTGGTCTGGAAACTGTAATAAGCGACCTGCAAAGAGACATCCAGCAGTTAAAGTCAGACAGGGACGAGCGTAACTCTCCGAATGATTTGTCACACGATGGCTCATGTAGTTCTGCAACAATTAAAAATTTGTTATTATCTTTTGGTCATAGTTCAAAAGCTGCTGATCTCTTAAAACTATGTGAAAACCTTCAGTAAAAACAAAAAAGCAAGTAGTAATAGTTACCATACTCTAAGCATTGTTTCCCTCACGTTTATTACAGTTATCACAACCCATTCATAAGTCTACCTGTAGCAAGTGGTGCTGATGTTACAATTAATCGTTTTCAAATCACTGTACTCCTCAGCTCAAAAAGTGCTGCTGAAAGTTGGCAGCTAATAAACTCATGATAAACAAGCTGTCACAGAAACATGAAACCACAGATCTAAAGTTTTGTTGAGTCTGCAGGGGTAACCTCAGTGATGTGCCAAGAACTGTAAAATGTGCTGTAGGCTACCTTGAGAAGAAACCACTTCCTCTCAAAAGCTGCGGATGATGCTCTATACTTAGACATAGGCAAAATTAAGACAGCTGAGCATTTTGTGTCACGTGTAGTAGTCATTTAAGTTTGTAACTGACATCAAAAAGTGCCTAATTTGCACGTTCTGTGTTTGATAATCATTTTGGCTACCACTGTGGTGCATCTCTGAGATATTGACTGAAAAAGTAAACAAAATATAAGTGTCTCATACTTCCACAGCTAGACGTAGCTATACGGATCTCAATAAGCTACTAGTTCTTCATATCTATACATTCCATTTAACAGTGCTTTACAAAGAAATTTTGAACAAGATCAAAATGTCCACTGTTATCAAACCAGCCAGTTAAATGACAGTCCTAGCACTGCTATGGATATTGGGGTACATCTGGGTCATTCTGTGTGGAAGGGTCCACTATATTGGAAATTTAAAATAGGTCAGCGTAAAATCCCTTCTAACAATTATTTTTTGGTACCATTTGCCACACTATTCAGAATTTTGTTGTGAAATTTTGAATCAAACCAGGAATCTTTCCATGTGAACTGCATCAAATTAAAACAAACTAATCCTTTGTCACACACAATACAATATATGATTTTAATAATTTTTAATCAAAAGTAATGAATCTATCAGTTTGAAAGCTTTTAAAAGCAATGTTACGCACATGGTCTACATTTTTCTGCAGTAACTACTTTAGTCATAGCATGATTCTTCTGCCTAAAATTGCACTGTCCGTGTGACGCTACTTTATCTTATCATAACAACATTTCTGTTTAATGTTACACTCTATAAATTAGCTGTTTTTTTATTTACTTTTAGGTCATAACTATTACTCCGTTTCAGACACATATACTGAAAGAACAGGTGTATTTAGAGAAAAATCTAAAATATATCCAGTTCAGTATAAAGAATATTGTGCAAAAAGTTTAAGTTGCGAAGGATGAAAGAAAAACAAATAGTTCAAACTGACATACATTAACAACTTGTTAGCACAATATGATATGACAGAGTAGCAAAGAGAAAAGCTAAAATTATTGGCCAGAACAAAGCATTTCCAGCCAAGTAGCAGCACATTGCTAAGGAAAGCACTTGCTAATGAGAAGAGTTTTGCCAAACCGCCCAAGGAAATGTAAAACAGCGGTCGCAGAATTGCATGTTGATGAGGGATCAGAACTTGCAAGAGAGTACAGTGATGATTATTTCTGAAGGCCATGACAAGTTTGTGGATATAGTGTTGGAATGTCTTTGGCCTAGGAAACCTCGTTTGTTTACAATATTGAAGCATACGATACTACATTCGATTGTGGTATTGTGCACTAATATTCCCTATTTATATTATATAAGCATTTTATAACACCACTACCTGGTCAAATTGATTTAATCACTTCATTACTTGAGTCTTCTAATAAACTAAATAAATTAATAAAATTATTGAAAATTGTAATGTTAGACAATAATGTGATTGTTAATGAAATTAATAACTAACATCTAATGTTTTCTGTAACTTATTGACCGTAATGTAGTACTTCGCTGACTGTAAAACTGCTAATTACCTTGATTTATTTAAAATGGTTAATGTAAACATATAAAAATGCTGCGCCAATTGGTATTTACTTACGATCTTTTGTATTGTTTTATTTTGATATGAAAATCCTATTATTACATGTGTCATAAATTTCTTTTCTTTTCTTGATTAACAATTTATATTTCATGAACAAATTATTTAATATAAGACATTGTAACTTCAGTGTTGTAGAATGTTCTCGGAAATATATGTATTAATACGCGTGAACTGGTGAAAACTCAGATAGTTGTAAAGCAGTTTTACTTTTGTCATCGAGTAGAACACAGTCAGCCAGTATCACGTATTACTTCTGTTTATGTGCTCCATCAAAATTAAATGAAAATACATAAAATGAAACGTGTCATATTGGTAGTTTCCATGACTTGGAAGAATCTGTCGTCATAGTATTGTCATAATTATTTAAAGGCAGGCGAGCTGCTAAAAGAACGAACTCTACCACTGAACGATAGAGACAACAACAAAATGTGGTTTTAGTGAAGTAGTATAAAAAACTTTTATAGCATATTGACTGTGTTATTAACAAATCAGCCCCACCATTTGTGTTTCCTGTTTTATCTCTGCTCCATCACTCATGTATACATAGATACCATGCTAATATGCAATTTTTGGTGGAAATTATAGGAGGTAGTAAAAAAAGGGTTTCCAGGTAGGATACAAAAATTAATAGCCCTGCAAGTATGTTACTCCGAAAACTTTGAATGCACTAGACAGGTATGAATAGTGCAACTGTAAACCTGTACAATATATTTTCAATGAAAAAGCAATTCACAATGAAGTGACATTACACAAATGGAAAGATTCTGATGGGCATCTACAAATTTTCTGGAAAATGGGTTTGTATCAGAGTATGTCGAGATGGCTGGGGGTGAGGGGGAATTACAGACAGCTTCCACCATTCAAATTTCATTGTTATGTGACAATAAACATTTGTCAATCATTATGCAGTTGTTCGGGTGAATTTGGTCAGTAGGCGAAATGGAGAAAAGTCCTAGGATACATCAGCACAATCAGTGGCGTAACTATGGGGGTGGGGGGGATGAGGGTGATAGAAACCCTCCCCAGAACCCGAAAAAAAGGAAAAAGAAATAATAAATCGTATACCAGCAATCTGGTAAAGGTAAAGATTGGAAAGTTGGGGTGTTTTACCATAAGCTTTCATTGGATGGGAGCGAATTAGTTTCTTCAACGGAAGTGGTAGACGGCAGTCTGGAAACTAAAATTTTGCTCGTCAAGCAGATCTATTCCCCCCCCCCCCCCCCCCCCAAAGCCAAGTTCTAGTTACGCCACTGAGCACAACTGTGATCAACATACAGGCTGTTAACTTCAATAACAGAGTAATTGAGTAATAAATGTGTGTCATACATGCAACGGCCAAACACATTTTCAGATTAAAATTTAAAAGTGATGTACATGTTTAATAAAAATTTCTATTTTGTTGCTTAAAAGTGAATAACTTATAATTGGTAGACTAAGAGAAATGTTATTATTTAAACATTTTCTTATCTTCAAACTGACACGTTCCACATAATTACGAAATGTCGTATATATGATCTATCAAACAAGTATTACTCTAATCTAATTTCATCACACACAAAACAAAAATTAAACTTCTGGATCCCCCCAATGGAATGACCTGTCTGCCTAATATTACATTGATGGCACATGAACACTATTCTATAGAGAAATTTAAGAGTATTAATATTGAATGATATCCCTCAAATAATCGCTACTGTTTAATTTTTAATAGTTCATGGGACATGTTCTTTTTTTTATTACATTTACAGAAAAACGGATGTACTAATGCCTAAGACAACTGTTC